>JAUIMM010000200.1:54520000-55140000 GCA_031769625.1 Taudactylus pleione | reverse complement strand
TTTGTTTTTTGTTGTTATAGAAGCTCTGTTCAAGATTTATGGTGCGTACACACTAGGCGATAAAGTGGACAACTCAGGGAGCATATCTTGTAGTGTGTACGCACCATTACACAGTTTATTTGTTTCCAAATGGTTTTGATGGAAACTGTTCTTTGTCCACAGTCCTAACACCTTTGGCGGCTACAACACCACCACCCTCCACTGGCATCTCCGTGCCGCGTAAGTAAAGTACACCACATTGTTTTCTACAGCACTGTATCGCTCTCCTTTTTTACCCTTGACAGTCTCTCTCTCTCTCTCTTTCTCTCTTCCTCTCCCCCTCCCTCTCTCTTTTTCTCCCTCTGTCTGTGTTTGGTTTTTGTTGTTATAGAGGCTCTGTTCAAGATTTATGGTGCGTACACACTAGGCAATAAAGTGGACGACTCAGGGAGCATATCGTGTAGTGTGTACACACCATTACACAGTTTATTTGTTTCCAAATGGTTTTGATGGAAACTGTTCTTTGTCCACAGTCCTAACACCTTCGGTGGCTACAACACCACCACCCCCCACTGGCATCTCCGTGCCGCGCAAGTAAAGTACACCACATTGTTTTCTACAGCACTGTATCGCTCTCCTTTTTTACCCTTGTCAGTCTCTCTCTCTCTCTCTTTCTCTCTTCCTCTCCCCCTCCCTCTCTCTTTTTCTCCCTCTGTCTGTGTTTGTTTTTTGTTGTTATAGAGGCTCTGTTCAAGATTTATGGTGCGTACACACTAGGCGATAAAGTGGACGACTCAGTGAGCATATCGTGTAGTGTGTACGCACCATTACACAGTTTATTTGTTTCCAAATGGTTTTGATAAAACTGTTCTTTGTCCACAGTCCTAACACCTTTGGTGGCTACAACACCACCACCCCCCACTGGCATCTCCGTGCCACGTAAGTAAAGTACACCACATTGTTTTCTACAGCACTGTATCGCTCTCCTTTTTTACCCTTGTCAGTCTCTCTCTCTATCTCTTTCTCTCTTCCTCTCCCCCTCCCTCTCTCATTTTCTCCCTCTGTCTGTGTTTGTTTTTTGTTGTTATAGAGGCTCTGTTCAAGATTTATGGTGCGTACACACTAGGCGATAAAGTGGACGACTCAGGGAGCATATCGTGTAGTGTGTACGCACCATTACACAGTTTATTTGTTTCCAAATGGTTTTGACGGAAACTGTTCTTTGTCCACAGTCCTAACACCTTCGGCGGCTACAACACCACCACCCCCCACTGGCATCTCCGTGCCGCGTAAGTAAAGTACACCACATTGTTTTCTACAGCACTGTATCGCTCTCCTTTTTTACCCTTGTCAGTCTCTCTCTCTCTCTCTTTCTCTCTTCCTCCCCCCCTCTCTCTTTTTCTCCCTCTGTATGTGTTTGTTTTTTGTTGTTATAGAGGCTCTGTTCAAGATTTATGGTGCGTACACACTAGGCGATAAAGTGGACGACTCAGGGAGCATATCGTGTAGTGTGTACGCACCATTACACAGTTTATTTGTTTCCAAATGGTTTTGATAAAACTGTTCTTTGTCCACAGTCCTAACACCTTCGGTGGCTACAACACCACCACCCCCCACTGGCATCTCCGTGCCGCGTAAGTAAAGTACACCACATTGTTTTCTACAGCACTGTATCGCTCTCCTTTTTTACCCTTGTCAGTCTCTCTCTCTCTTTCTCTCTTCCTCTCCCCCTCCCTCTCTCTTTTTCTCCCTCTGTCTGTGTTTGTTTTTTGTTGTTATAGAGGCTCTGTTCAAGATTTATGGTGCGTACACACTAGGCGATAAAGTGGACGACTCAGGGAGCATATCGTGTAGTGTGTACGCACCATTACACAGTTTATTTGTTTCCAAATGGTTTTGATGGAAACTGTTCTTTGTCCACAGTCCTTACACCTTCGGCGGCTACAACACCACCACCCCCCACTGGCATCTCCGTGCTGCGTAAGTAAAGTACACCACATTGTTTTCTACAGCACTGTATCGCTCTCCTTTTTTACCCTTGTCAGTCTCTCTCTCTCTTTCTCTCTTCCTCTCCCCCTCCCTCTCTCTTTTTCTCCCTCTGTCTGTGTTTGTTTTTTGTTATTATAGAGGCTCTGTTCAAGATTTATGGTGCGTACACACTAGGCGATAAAGTGGATGACTCAGGGAGCATATCGTGTAGTGTGTACGCACCATTACACAGTTTATTTGTTTCCAAATGGTTTTGATGGAAACTGTTCTTTGTCCACAGTCCTAACACCTTCGGCGGCTACAACACCACCACCCCCCACTGGCATCTCCGTGCCGCGTAAGTCAAGTACACCACATTGTTTTCTACAGCACTGTATCGCTCTCCTTTTTTACCCTTGTCAGTCTCTCTCTCTCTCTCTTTCTCTCTTCCTCTCCCCCTCCCTCTCTCTTTTTCTCACTCTGTCTGTGTTTGTTTTTTGTTGTTATAGAGGCTCTGTTCAAGATTTATGGTGCGTACACACTAGGCGATAAAGTGGACGACTCAGGGAGCATATCGTGTAGTGTGTACGCACCATTACACAGTTTATTTGTTTCCAAATGGTTTTGATAAAACTGTTCTTTGTCCACAGTCCTAACACCTTCGGTGGCTACAACACCACCACCCCCCACTGGCATCTCCGTGCCGCGTAAGTAAAGTACACCACATTGTTTTCTACAGCACTGTATCGCTCTCCTTTTTTACCCTTGTCAGTCTCTCTCTCTCTTTCTCTCTTCCTCTCCCCCTCCCTCTCTCTTTTTCTCCCTCTGTCTGTGTTTGTTTTTTGTTGTTATAGAGGCTCTGTTCAAGATTTATGGTGCGTACACACTAGGCGATAAAGTGGACGACTCAGGGAGCATATCGTGTAGTGTGTACGCACCATTACACAGTTTATTTGTTTCCAAATGGTTTTGATGGAAACTGTTCTTTGTCCACAGTCCTTACACCTTCGGCGGCTACAACACCACCACCCCCCACTGGCATCTCCGTGCTGCGTAAGTAAAGTACACCACATTGTTTTCTACAGCACTGTATCGCTCTCCTTTTTTACCCTTGTCAGTCTCTCTCTCTCTCTTTCTCTCTTCCTCTCCCCCTCCCTCTCTCTTTTTCTCCCTCTGTCTGTGTTTGTTTTTTGTTATTATAGAGGCTCTGTTCAAGATTTATGGTGCATACACACTAGGCGATAAAGTGGATGACTCAGGGAGCATATCGTGTAGTGTGTACGCACCATTACACAGTTTATTTGTTTCCAAATGGTTTTGATGGAAACTGTTCTTTGTCCACAGTCCTAACACCTTCGGCGGCTACAACACCACCACCCCCCACTGGCATCTCCGTGCCGCGTAAGTCAAGTACACCACATTGTTTTCTACAGCACTGTATCGCTCTCCTTTTTTACCCTTGTCAGTCTCTCTCTCTCTTTCTCTCTTCCTCTCCCCCTCCCTCTCTCTTTTTCTCCCTCTGTCTGTGTTTGTTTTTTGTTGTTATAGAGGCTCTGTTCAAGATTTATGGTGCGTACACACTAGGCGATAAAGTGGACGACTCAGGGAGCATATCGTGTAGTGTGTACACACCATTACACAGTTTATTTGTTTCCAAATGGTTTTGATGGAAACTGTTCTTTGTCCACAGTCCTAACACCTTCGGCGGCTACAACACCACCACCCCCCACTGGCATCTCCGTGCGGCGCAAGTAAAGTACACCACATTGTTTTCTACAGCACTGTATCGCTCTCCTTTTTTACCCTTGTCAGTCTCTCTCTCTCTCTCTTTCTCTCTTCCTCTCCCCCTCCCTCTCTCTTTTTCTCCCTCTGTCTGTGTTTGTTTTTTGTTGTTATAGAGGCTCTGTTCAAGATTTATGGTGCGTACACACTAGGCGATAAAGTGGACGACTCAGTGAGCATATCGTGTAGTGTGTACGCACCATTACACAGTTTATTTGTTTCCAAATGGTTTTGATAAAACTGTTCTTTGTCCACAGTCCTAACACCTTTGGTGGCTACAACACCACCACCCCCCACTGGCATCTCCGTGCCACGTAAGTAAAGTACACCACATTGTTTTCTACAGCACTGTATCGCTCTCCTTTTTTACCCTTGTCAGTCTCTCTCTCTCTTTCTCTCTTCCTCTCCCCCTCCCTCTCTCTTTTTCTCCCTCTGTATGTGTTTGTTTTTTGTTGTTATAGAGGCTCTGTTCAAGATTTATGGTGCGTACACACTAGGCGATAAAGTGGACGACTCAGGGAGCATATCGTGTAGTGTGTACGCACCATTACACAGTTTATTTGTTTCCAAATGGTTTTGATGGAAACTGTTCTTTGTCCACAGTCCTTACACCTTCGGCGGCTACAACACCACCACCCCCCACTGGCATCTCCGTGCTGCGTAAGTAAAGTACACCACATTGTTTTCTACAGCACTGTATCGCTCTCCTTTTTTACCCTTGTCAGTCTCTCTCTCTCTTTCTCTCTTCCTCTCCCCCTCCCTCTCTCTTTTTCTCCCTCTGTCTGTGTTTGTTTTTTGTTATTATAGAGGCTCTGTTCAAGATTTATGGTGCGTACACACTAGGCGATAAAGTGGATGACTCAGGGAGCATATCGTGTAGTGTGTACGCACCATTACACAGTTTATTTGTTTCCAAATGGTTTTGATGGAAACTGTTCTTTGTCCACAGTCCTAACACCTTCGGCGGCTACAACACCACCACCCCCCACTGGCATCTCCGTGCCGCGTAAGTAAAGTACACCACATTGTTTTCTACAGCACTGTATCACTCTCCTTTTTTACCCTTGTCAGTCTCTCTCTCTCTCTCTTTCTCTCTTCCTCTCCCCCTCCCTCTCTCTTTTTCTCACTCTGTCTGTGTTTGTTTTTTGTTGTTATAGAGGCTCTGTTCAAGATTTATGGTGCGTACACACTAGGCGATAAAGTGGACGACTCAGGGAGCATATCGTGTAGTGTGTACGCACCATTACACAGTTTATTTGTTTCCAAATGGTTTTGATGGAAACTGTTCTTTGTCCACAGTCCTAACACCTTCGGTGGCTACAACACCACCACCCCCCACTGGCATCTCCGTGCCGCGTAAGTAAAGTACACCACATTGTTTTCTACAGCACTGTATCGCTCTCCTTTTTTACCCTTGTCAGTCTCTCTCTCTCTTTCTCTCTTCCTCTCCCCCTCCCTCTCTCTTTTTCTCCCTCTGTCTGTGTTTGTTTTTTGTTGTTATAGAGGCTCTGTTCAAGATTTATGGTGCGTACACACTAGGCGATAAAGTGGACGACTCAGGGAGCATATCGTGTAGTGTGTACGCACCATTACACAGTTTATTTGTTTCCAAATGGTTTTGATGGAAACTGTTCTTTGTCCACAGTCCTTACACCTTCGGCGGCTACAACACCACCACCCCCCACTGGCATCTCCGTGCTGCGTAAGTAAAGTACACCACATTGTTTTCTACAGCACTGTATCGCTCTCCTTTTTTACCCTTGTCAGTCTCTCTCTCTCTTTCTCTCTTCCTCTCCCCCTCCCTCTCTCTTTTTCTCCCTCTGTCTGTGTTTGTTTTTTGTTATTATAGAGGCTCTGTTCAAGATTTATGGTGCGTACACACTAGGCGATAAAGTGGATGACTCAGGGAGCATATCGTGTAGTGTGTACGCACCATTACACAGTTTATTTGTTTCCAAATGGTTTTGATGGAAACTGTTCTTTGTCCACAGTCCTAACACCTTCGGCGGCTACAACACCACCACCCCCCACTGGCATCTCCGTGCTGTGTAAGTCAAGTACACCACATTGTTTTCTACAGCACTGTATCGCTCTCCTTTTTTACCCTTGTCAGTCTCTCTCTCTCTTTCTCTCTTCCTCTCCCCCTCCCTCTCTCTTTTTCTCCCTCTGTCTGTGTTTGTTTTTTGTTGTTATAGAGGCTCTGTTCAAGATTTATGGTGCGTACACACTAGGCGATAAAGTGGACGACTCAGGGAGCATATCGTGTAGTGTGTACGCACCATTACACAGTTTATTTGTTTCCAAATGGTTTTGATGGAAACTGTTCTTTGTCCACAGTCCTAACACCTTCGGCGGCTACAACACCACCACCCCCCACTGGCATCTCCGTGCCGCGTAAGTAAAGTACACCACATTGTTTTCTACAGCACTGTATCGCTCTCCTTTTTTAACCTTGTCAGTCTCTCTCTCTCTCTTTCTCTCTTCCTCTCCCCCTCCATCTCTCTTTTTCTCCCTCTGTCTGTGTTTGTTTTTTGTTGTTATAGAGGCTCTGTTCAAGATTTATGGTGCGTACACACTAGGCGATAAAGTGGACGACTCAGGGAGCATATCGTGTAGTGTGTACGCACCATTACACAGTTTATTTGTTTCCAAATGGTTTTGATGGAAACTGTTCTTTGTCCACAGTCCTAACACCTTCGGCGGCTACAACACCACCACCCCCCACTGGCATGTCCGTGCCGCGTAAGTAAAGTACACCACATTGTTTTCTACAGCACTGTATCGCTCTCCTTTTTTACCCTTGTCAGTCTCTCTCTCTCTTTCTCTCTTCCTCTCCCCCTCCCTCTCTCTTTTTCTCCCTCTGTCTGTGTTTTTTTTGTTGTTGTTATAGAGGCTCTGTTCAAGATTTATGGTGCGTACACACTAGGCGATAAAGTGGATGACTCAGGGAGCATATCGTGTAGTGTGTACGCACCATTACACAGTTTATTTGTTTCCAAATGGTTTTGATGGAAACTGTTCTTTGTCCACAGTCCTAACACCTTCGGCGGCTACAACACCACCACCCCCCACTGGCATCTCCGTGCCGCGTAAGTAAAGTACACCACATTGTTTTCTACAGCACTGTATCGCTCTCCTTTTTTACCCTTGTCAGTCTCTCTCTCTCTCTCTTTCTCTCTTCCTCTCCCCCTCCCTCTCTCTTTTTCTCCCTCTGTCTGTGTTTGTTTTTTGTTGTTATAGAGGCTCTGTTCAAGATTTTTGGTGCGTACACTCTAGGCGATAAAGTGGACGACTCAGGGAGCATATCGTGTAGTGTGTACGCACCATTACACAGTCTATTTGTTTCCAAATGGTTTTGATGGAAACTGTTCTTTGTCCACAGTCCTACCACCACCACCACCAACCGCGGCAGCAACAGCAGCACCACTACCCTCCAGGGGCGTTTCATTTGCCTCATTTAGAATGCGACTTGCCGCCCTGAGTAAGTACCGTGCACTACTGTACATTGTGCTCTCCTTTTTACACTGCCTCTCTCTTCGTCCTGTACTCCAAAGACCCATGTCCAACCTCTTCTCCTTACACACTAATTGTTTCTCTACTTGTGTAACTGGAATATTTTTTTTTTTCCCACAGTGCGTGAACGTGGAAGGCCACATCCACAACGCCCCACCGGCCAGTTGCCAGAAGCGGGGCGAAGCAGGCCTCACAGGCCGTGTAAGTACTGTACCCTACACAACTGTACATTGTCTTCTTCTGTACTGTCTCTCTCTATCCTTTTTTTGTTTTCACAGCTTCTCTCTCTCTCTTCTGTACTACAAAGTCGCATCTCCAACCTCTTCTCCTTCCACACTTTGTGTTTTTTTTTTTTTATAAAGGACATCACTCTAAAAGGTGCCCATCCACTTAAAAATACCGGTATGACAACCACTGCATGATTACGACATTGTAATCATGCAGTCGTTTGTCAGTACAGTAAGTGATGAGCCTACTCTGAACAAGCATTTGTTCAGTGCAGGGTCATCAATCATTACTGTACTGTATCTACACTGCACCTAAAGTATCCCTCTATCTGCCAGCCTGAAGCTTCAGTCAGTATAATGACCTTTGGTGTAGCAATGTTTAGACTGTACAGTAAATACAGCACTATTAATGTGAATATATTTTTTTCCAATACAGTCTTCAGTCAGGGACCACAAGGGAGGCAGGGACCCCAAGGGAGGCAGGGACCACGCCTGACTCGAGGTAGAGTACAGTATTTACTGTAGTGTCAAGATTGTACAATATTGTACTGTATATTAGTGTTGTAATACTGTACCCTTTTTTTTCTCCCTACAGAACAAATAATTCTGTTTTTGGCATTATATCGCCAGATGGCCCACCACCTGGTGGATTTATTTTTACATTTTTTGTTCACTTTATTTTTGTTTATTTTCTTTTATTCAGTACAATGTTTTCTGTCTTTACTTGGTTCTGTGGATAAAGTACAGTATACTGTATTTAAATTTATTGATACGGTAGCAACTAAAAGGTAAGAATATTCAGTACAGTACAGTAAGTCACCCATTCTGTACTTTTATTAATTGCACACCACTCTTAAGGGGTGATTTCATAAAGCTTGGAGAGAGATAAAATTGGAGAAACTGTAAATACAGTAGCACCAACCAATTAGCTACTACTGTAACTGTCATTTTTCAAACACAGCCTGTACAGTGACAGTTAGGATCTGATTGTTTGGTGCTATTTACTGTATCTACAATTTTATCTCTGTCTAAGCTTTAACTTAATAAATACACGACAACAGTAAACTTTTTTTAGCCAATCACGTGTTTTTGCGCGCCCCTGGTGAGTGAAATCCTGGCAAATAGGACGATACACCTCTGCATCTGTGTGTTATTGACTTTTTGTACCTTTTTAATTACAGATGCACGTGTTGGGTCTCAGGCGCACTTAAAGACTGAATTACATACAGTACAAACACCAATTGTATAAATTAATGGCAATTTTTATTTAACCTACAGTAACATGCTTTACAGAGGGGGGGGACTTCTTTAGCTTTCCACCCCTGTAGTCCTCTACTGTCACACGCTTCTTTCTTCTTCCGCTGGCATGTCCTGGAGTTCCAAGCTGGACACGGACACGACTACTGTACAGTACCTAGGAGGAAAGAGATGACGTGAGAACAGTCCTTACTCAATGCCGACCGATACGCCCTACTGGACCGATGAATACACAAAAAGAGTTGGCTTTTAAGTTAAAATCATCACTGACACTTTTGGCCTCAGATGCAGAGTTTCACCTATACCAGGTGCAGACTCTACCTTGTATCAGAGTGCAAGGTCCACTGTACGCCCTGAAGAAAGGAGGATAGGCAGAGACAAACAGACAGTAAAAGACAGACACACAGGTATGGTACGGTACATACAGTACTCAGCGGAGATACTCTTGTTCTTTGTCCCGCTCAATCCCACACAGAGGTCCCTGTAGGAAAGAGAATATGCCATGCAAGGCCCTTTCCTGCTCTAATAGTGTCACACTGATCTACTGTAACATTAATATCAGCCCTACTGTATCTCACCAGCCTAACAAACTACAATATAAATTAATGTACAGTACAGTTGGCCTCACAGAGGGCCTACCGGTACCTGTTATGGTGGAAGAGGCTTTGAGGGGTGGAACTTCTTTAGCTCTTTTGCTTTCCACCCCTTTAGTCCTCTCCTGTCCTCTGCTTTTCTCTTCACATGGGTCTTCCTCTCTTCAGACCTGTTGGTCTACTGTAGGTTGGTTTAATGTTCCGTTGGCCTCACATAGGGCCTATCTGTTATGGTGGAAGAGGCTTTGAGGGGGGGAACTTCTTTAGCTCTTTTGCTTTCCACCCCTTTAGTCCTCTCCTGTCCTCAGCATCTTTCTTCTGCCGCTGCCACGTCGTGGACAGCGACGGCGCCGGGTCTTCCTGTCTTCTGACAAGTCCCTTCAAGTCGTGTTTGTTGATTGCAGATCTGTACTTGTATGCGTGACTGTCCTCCATGCATGTTTCTTTGGCATGCGCAGCACCCCATTCAGCGTGTCCTTTATCCGGGTAAGTTCTTCCTTGCCAATCCTGAATCTTGTCCGGCATCTTGAGAGGATATCTTCTCTTAAATTGTTGGGGATTGGCACTTTCTTCCGACTTCCATCAAAGTTCACCCGCTTCGTCCAATTGCAATACAGGTCGTACGGCACGGTGTTCCTGAAATATTGCTTGTGCATATCGATGCATCTCACAATTCACAGCTCTGTAAATTTCATTGTCCTTGTCAACGTTGATCACAGCCAGTGGTATATCCGGTAAGGGTGTTCCAAATACAGTCAGTGGTGCTGGCGTGCTCGACATGACAGGCGTTCCTGGTGAAAGTACAGGCATGCTTGCATTGTTGATCCTTGATTCTTCAACTGACCGTTCAGGCAGGTGATGTGATGCCACTGGTGTACTCTCCCACTGAGGCAGGCTGCATGATGGCACTGGTGTCATGTCCAAGTGCTCTGATGCCACTGTATTGTCCATATGTAGCAAGTGGAAGGATGGGTCAGTCTCCAAGTTGAAATCATCGTCATTCTCCTCAGGCTCAAATTCATCCGGTGTGACCATTTCATACTGGATTGCCTTGTCATGTCTCTTCCTGGTACTCTGGGCAGCGGCCTCTTGACATTCTTCTTTACTGTGCCAGATTGCTTCTTTCATTGCTTCTGCAATGGTGTCCTTCAGCCCTTCCTTCAGCTCTTCTTTCAAGTTGTCAATTTTCGCTTCCAGTTGAACAACTTTTCCGACGAGGTCTCTCACCATCCTGGCACAGCTACATGTGCATGCGTTATCTTCTTGGAATGACAATTTTCGCCGAGTTGGTGAGCAGGATACATCTTCAACAAGAGGCTCAAAGGTGTCCAATTCTTCTGGCCCATAAATGACTGGTGTTTCCTCCTGGTTTGGGACGTTCATGGGTTGCTCCACGTTCCCTGGTCCATTTTCTCCGATGTCCACTTGCAAAGTGTTGTTCTTCACCTTTGCATTCTTCCTTGCCTTGACTAGAAGAGGTACCTGTAAATTTTCCTTACCTGTTTTCTTCTTGGAAGGTTTGCTTGTAGACCATTGTGGGACTAGTGCACTCAGCCTTTTGGTCAGTGGAAGTGGGCAAGATTCATTTCCGTTGTAAAAACCTTTGCTCTTCACCATGTTGACATTTCGGTGCACTCTGAAATACACAAGTACAGTATAAAGACACTAAATACAATGTTAAGTAAAATAGTGGAAATACTGTACATGTACTGTATACAGTAAATGTTTCACATTACAACACTGTAAACAATTACAGTACTCTTTCTGTCTCCTAAGACTGTGCGTGTGTTATACAGTATATACAGGTAAATATAGGAGATTACACAGCGCTAAAACTGTTAAAGCACTAACCACTATTGTGAGATTGTATAGAGGCACAAGATAATAAATATGATAAATACAGGTATATAAAAAACACTCCCTAATTATATACTGTACGGTAAGGTACAGTAGGTGTCAGCTCAACAGTAATAAAATGTGTGAATATCTCAACTGATATAGTCTCAAAGTTAAATGTGCAAACTGGTGCAATAATGCAAACACACATTAAACACAGCAATATTGCGACTGAAAAAACAAATGGCCGCCGAGCAAAACAAGATGGAGGCGGTCAGTCACGGGAAACTATGAGCGGCAACGGGAGGCTAGGAACGATCGGTATGTGTGTGTGATAGTTACTGGATTCACAAGTAAGCCTCTACGGGGATGGGTGAAGGACGAGGCATACTGAGGCAGCGGGACGATAAACACAGCAGTATTGCGACTGAAAAAACAAATGACCGCCGAGCAAAACAAGATGGCGGCGGTCAGTCACGAGAAACTATGAGGGGCAACGGGAGGCCAGGAACGATCGGTATGTGTGTGTGATAGTTACTGGATTCACAAGTAAGCCTCTACGGGGATGGGTGAAGGACGGGGCATACCGAGGCAGCGGGACGATAAACACAGCAATATTGCGACTGAAAAAACAAATGGCCGCCGAGCAAAACAAGATGGCGGCGGTCAGTCACGGGAAACTATGAGGGGCAACGGGAGGCTAGGAACGATCGGTATGTGTGTGTGATACACAAGTAAGCCTCTACGGGGATGGGTGAAGGACGAGGCATACCGAGGCAGCGGGACGATAAACACAGCAATATTGCGACTGAAAAAACAAATGGCCGCCGAGCAAAACAAGATGGCGGCGGTCAGTCACGGGAAACTATGAGGGGCAATGGGAGGCCAGGAACGATCGGTATGTGTGTGTGATAGTTACTGGATTCACAAGTAAGCCTCTACGGGGATGGGTGAAGGACGGGGCATACCGAGGCAGCGGGACGATAAACACAGCAATATTGCGACTGAAAAAACAAATGGCCGCCGAGCAAAAAGAGATGGAGGCGGTCAGTCACGGGAAACTATGAGGGGCAACGGGAGGCTAGGAATGATCGGTATGTGTGTGTGATAGTTACTGGATTCACAAGTAAGCCTCTACGGGGATGGGTGAAGGACGGGGCATACCGAGGCAGCGGGACGATAAACACAGCAATATTGCGACTGAAAAACAAATGGCCGCCGAGCAAAACAAGATGGCGGCGGTCAGTCACGGGAATCTATGAGGGGCAACGGGAGGCTAGGAACGATCGGTATGTGTGTGTGATAGTTACTGGATTCACAAGTAAGCCTCTACGGGGATGGGTGAAGGAAGGGGCATACCGAGGCAGCGGGACGATAAACACAGCAATATTGCGACTGAAAAAACAAATGGCCGCCGAGCAAAACAAGATGGCGGCGGTCAGTCACGGGAAACTATGAGGGGCAACGGGAGGCTAGGGACGATCGGTATGTGTGTGTGATAGTTACTGGTAAGCCTCTACGGGGATGGGTGAAGGACGGAGCATACCGAGGCAGCGGGACGATAAACACAGCAATATTGCGACTGAAAAAACAAATGGCCGCCGAGCAAAACAAGATGGCGGCGGTCAGTCACAGGAAACTATGAGGGGCAACGGGAGGCTAGGAATGATCGGTATGTGTGTGTGATAGTTACTGGATTCACAAGTAAGCCTCTACGGGGATGGGTGAAGGACGGGGCATACCGAGGCAGCGGGACGATAAACACAGCAATATTGCGACTGAAAAAACAAATGGCCGCCGAGCAAAACAAGATGGCGGCGGTCAGTCACGGGAAACTATGAGGGGCAACGGGAGGCTAGGAACGATCGGTATGTGTGTGTGATAGTTACTGGATTCACAAGTAAGCCTCTACGGGGATGGGTGAAGGACGGGGCATACCGAGGCAGCGGGACGATAAACACAGCAATATTGCGACTGAAAAATCAAATGACCACCGAGCAAAACAAGATGGCGCCGGTCAGTCACGGGAAACGCAAATCAGCGTCTAACACAGCAAACTGCAAAAACATAGCAAACTACCGTACTTACAGTACCAGTGAGTTGATACTGTAGGAAACAGCTGTAGAAGCTCACGGTACAGCAACAAAGGTGACTCGGAAGTCAGGCAGAGTTGCAGAGGTAGATCACGGTAATGAGCAGCAACAACAGCGACTTAGAAGTCAGGCAGCATTGCAGGTAGTAGTACAGTATCTCAAGGGTTCGTACTGTTGATACGTGCCGATGAGACAATCCGAGCAGCAAGTCCGTACAGTTAAGTAGCAGATTCACAGTGTGGATAGCTAGTGCAGTCTGAGACGCTCTTTTATGCTACCAGAGACAAAGAAAACCTTGCCGCCGAAACTCTGCCATGCCATTGGACCACAAGGAAGTGCATATTTCAAATACACCAATCAGCGGCCAGATTTTCTGCGGGAAGGAATTCTTTTGTATCTGGTAGCATAAAAGAGCGTCTCAGACCGCACTAGCTATCCACACTGTGAATCTGCTACTTAACTGTACGGACTTGCTGCTCGGATTGTCTCATCAGCACGTATCAACAGTACGAACCCTTGAGATACTGTACTACTACCTGCAACGCTGCCTGACTTCTAAGTCGCTGTTGTTGCTGCTCATTACCGTGATCTACCTCTGCAACTCTGCCTGACTTCCGAGTCACCTTTGTTGCTGTACCGTGAGCTTCTACAGCTGTTTCCTACAGTATCAACCCGCTGGTACTGTAAGTATGGGAGCTTGCTAGGTTCACGGTCATTTTGCAGTTTGCTGTGTTAGACGCTGATTTGCGCAGCGACTTTTCAATGCATATACGGTACCGTTTTGTTTTGCTCGGCGACCATTTTTGTTTCAGTCGCAATATTGCTGTGTTTATTGTCCTGTTTGTCTCCTTCATACAGTACTGTAGTGTAGATGCATATTTGCGTATTTAGGGGCATACTGTATGTGAGATTAAATTGGGAAATATATATCACAAATTAGCTCAAAACTATCATTTATGAAACACAGCCTGCAAAATGAAATTTACTAGCTGGTTATACTGTACATGTTATGGCTGATGTACAGTAAGAATGTAATAACCCCCTGTGTTTAAGATACTGAACATTACATTACTGTATGTACTGTATACTGTACTCAGTCTGTATACTCAGCAACAGTACTGTAACGTATTTCTCTTGTTCTTTACACAGATTTTGTCGTCAAACATGGCAAAAATCAGCAAAGCCATCAGCAAGATAATTGCAAGCATGAAAACAGAACACAAAACAACACGACAGATCCATGCCTGGCTGAAAGAGTGTGGTGTTCTTGTTAGGTTACAGACTGTGCGCTATCATGCATTTGAGATAACGCGGACCAGATATAGATTTCCTTCTAAATGCACATGGTAGGTACTTTACATAAACCTTTTTTTATTACAGTATACTGTATGTTGCTAGATTGGTACTGTATTGTGTTCCAATTTCAACACTAACTGTCCAATAATTGCTATATGCTCTGTATGTGTTCTACCGTAGGAGCGTCAAAAAGATTGTGCACAAATTGACTTGTGAGGATGATGACCGTACAGCTTTACAAATCAAACGTATTCTAAAAGCAGAATGTGACCTGGACATCTCCTGTTCCAGCATCAAACGGATGCGTAAGGAACTGGGATGGACTTTTGGCCCTACAAGATACTGTACATACTGTAAAATATATATACTGTATATTAATAATGCACTGATTTTACATGACAGTAAACTCAAACTTGTTTTTATTTCACAGGATAAATCCCATGATAAGGGATGTTAATAAAGTAAAGAGAGTTGAACAAGCACGACGGTGGATAGATAGTGGAGAGAATTTTAATGACGTTATTTTCACAGATGAAACTTCGGTTTCTCTCGAGAGGTTCTCAAGACTGTCCTTCCGACACCATCCACATCTCTCACTTAAACCACGTCCGAAGCATCCGTTAAAAGTCCATGTATGGGGAGGTATATCTCGTTGGGGTGCAGGACCGATCTATATTTTTGAAGGTGCAGTACAGTAATGCTTGTTTTAAAAATTATTTACAGTCCTGTACAGTGTATGCTTGTTACTGACAATTTCTCATCTCTTTAGGCATCATGGATAAGACCTTCTTCCAAGAAAAAATAGTAGATTGCTGTATGGTGCCATTTGTGAGAAAATGCTTCCCATCAGGACATCGATTATTCCAGGATAATGATCCCAAACATTTGGCTTCAGCAAAATTCATGGAAGAGAGAGGGATAAATTGGGAACGCACACCACCAGAGTGAGTATTGTCCTATAGTACTGTATTAACTGTTTATTGTACCAAAAAGTATGTACAGTACCAAGCAGTAATTATTCTAGTACACTTTATACTAAAGTACAGTACTGTGACTGAATATTTTTTTTATTTTATTTTTATTTACCTGTAGGTCACCGGACATGAATCCCATTGAAATGGTCTGGGCCAGGTCAGGTCTGATGTGAAACCAACAACTAAACAGGAACTTTTGGATGGGATAATGAAGTTTTGGAGAACAGTATTGACACGTGCCCAGTGTAACAATTATATTGATCATCTCCATAGAGTCTTACCAGTTGTCATCGAAAGAAACGGTCAAGCAACTGCTATGTAGCTTATACTGTACTGTATATAATTTGTAATGTGGAGGAGGGGTTTAACTTCCTTGATGTTGCCATTTGTAATGCAAATGTTTCAAGTTTTCAAGGTTCCTTTAGTTCATATACACTACAATAGTAGTGGCTGCTTCAACATCCACATCCATAGTTGCAGACATACAGTAGTGGGTGCACCGTGAATTGAGAGACAGGCTTCTACTGTATGGTTAGAGCGGCGGTCCCTTCGACATCAGGATAAGGTGAGATTTTTGGTAATGTTAGTGCTCTGTTATCGTATTCACACAGCTGGTGTTCACCTCCATCTGGGGCACCCAAATACTGTTTTGTTTCATGTATTTTTTTTTTTATGTTATATTATGGTGCACTCTGATGCACGGTAGAGTCTGCACCTGGTATAGGTGAAACTCTGAATCTGAGGCCAAAAGTGCCAGTGATGATTTTAAATTAAAAGCCAACTCTTTTTGTGTAGTCCTCGGTCCCCCAGTAGGGCTAAAGAAGTCCCCCCCCTCTGTAAAGCATGTTACTGTAGGTTAAATAAAAATTTTCATTAATTTATACAATTGGTGTTTGTACTGTATGATTACGTAATTTTGCCAGGCGTGAAATTATCGCTGTACTCAATTTGAAAGCTTTTCTGCCTACTGTAGGTGGGAAGTCAATGCAATGTACAGTAAGACAGTATGTAAAAAAGTTTCGCTTACTGTATGAATAGCAGGTGGAAAAATTTCGTGAATTGGGGTGCAATGTTGCGGGAAGCCTTCAACGTCCCCTAAAGGTACTGCGTAAGTTTTTTTTTTTTAAAAGTCAGAACACACTAAAAATTCACTTTCATTTTGGGGGGTGGAAGAAAAAAAATTGGGGGGAAAAAGTGAAACTTGTAGGGGTAAATTTACTAAGATGGGAGTTCTATTTAAGAAGTTACTGTACTGTATGTTGCCCATAGCATCTAATCAGATTCTACTGTACTTAGCATTTATCTACAGTAGCACCTTCTAGAAGATACTGTACAGTAATACCTGGAATCAGATTGGTTGCTATGGGCAAAATCACTTAATAGCACTACCATCTTAGTACATTTACCCCCTAATATATAAAATGTACTGAGTTTAGTAAAAAAAAAAAAAAGCGCTAAATGGGTATACAGTAGATCTGGGCATGCGCCTGAGATTCGATGACGTACAGTATTGTAGGAAACACTCAAGCCAGGTGCAAACTTGGTATTGCAGGCGGCTGTAGTGTAATGGTAAATAATCAAACCAATACATTACGCTGCCTGTACAACCCTTTTGCGGGTTCGAAGCTTGAAAGGTTACACTTTTTATTTTTTATTAACAAGGTTAGACTTTTTGGTCAAAGTACTGTGGCATAGAAATACCAGAATTTCTGGATAATGTACTGTATTAGTGAAGATTTAAAACAAAATAAAATTACCGTATAAAGGCCCTCATTCAGAGCCGTACGCTCTGAGCAGAGCGCACGCTCTGAATGAGGGCCGGGCTCCATTTTCATGGAGCGTCCTCCTGGACGCTTGTATAGCTGTGGGTCACCACCCACAGGCTATACGAGCGTGCATTGTGATGGCCGCGATGGTTGAGACCATCGCGACCATCGAAATTGTGAGTCGGAGTCTGCGGTTGAGGTTTTCAACCGCAAGCTCCGGAGTGATTTTGGCTCTATCAGAGCCAAAATCACTCCCACTGACATCAACATTGACAGCACGCCCCCTTTGATCGGACACAACGAGCGAAGGACTTTCCTTCGCTCGTCGCGTCTGGCGCATGCGCACGACGGAGCTCCCTCCGTCGTGCGCATGCTCAGTCCATAACATCGACCCACTTGCGAGCGGACAGCCGCTCGCGAGTGGGTCTGAATCAGGCCCAAAGTATGTACTTTAAAGGTCTCAAACCAGCGGTACAAGAAAATGGTAGATGCAGTGGGGCTAGGCATTAGCCCCCTAGACTACTGCATCTACTGTACTGTAGTTCCTAGAGTCAGGGAATCACTACAATGTCTACCAGTTATAAGTACCGTATAATACAGACAACTGGGCATGCGCAGTGCTATGAGACTCAATACGCCACAGTGTAGCGCGCAACAATGCGGTATACTGTATGGCGTACCGTATGGAGCAACAAACTACAGTACTGTAGCTGGGCACATACTGTATACAGTACAATAGATTGATTTTTGTAAGGGTTGGATAACAAGACTGAACTACAGTACTATAGTGAACATTAAAAAATTCCATTAAATTATAAAGGTCTCGAACATAAGGAGAGAAGTGTAAGCAAGACAGATCACCTAAGCCCTTGCTCACAAGTCTCTCCTAGTCCTCTACAGTACTTTATGTGACATCTACAGTACCATACGATGACGTACAGTACTCAGGCGTCTGTAGCGTAGAGGTAAGAAATCGTACTTCTACATTGCAGACGTCTGTACAACCCGGGTTCGAAACCAGGAAGCTTAATAATGAAGCTTTTCATTATTATTAGACAGTCAAGGTTACACTTTTTATTTTTAATATTATTATTACACAGTCAGTGTAATAATAACACACTTTCACTGTGTGTGAATCATGACCTGGTACTGTACAGTATGATATTCCATACTGTACGCCATGGCGTACAGTACATAGCCATAGCGCTACAAGGGTATGGCTATGGCGCAGCACCACTGGCAATGCATTGCAACCCCGCCACTGGGCACAAGCCAGAGATCCTATTTGTACCGTAACCCATCAGAACTGGCTATAAGTTACCACAACGCAAACTGTGCTGACAGTTGACGCAATTTTGCGGTTTAAACGCCGAGTCAGTTTGTACTAGAGAGACCCCTCTCTTATACACAGTCAACTATCAGTTACTAAACATATTAAATTAATAATGTTGTAAAGTCTAAGACAGCATTTTCATTGACGCAAGTTTGCGCTCTGCATCTGCCCTACAAACTGCTGTTAGTCCACTACTGTAGCACCTTATGTACTGTAGTAATGAATTTACTATTGTGTATACTGTGCGGTACTGTAAGTCTCGGACAGTGCAGAATGGCACTAGTGTGAAAATTCAACAGTACTGTTGGCAATACAGACAACTGGGTATGCGCCATAAAATAGCGCTACTTAATGTATGGCTTGGCTCCACTGGACATGGGGCACACATTCCATTGTGATTAAA
Source organism: Taudactylus pleione (assembly GCA_031769625.1). NCBI lineage: Eukaryota > Metazoa > Chordata > Amphibia > Anura > Myobatrachidae > Taudactylus > Taudactylus pleione. Next base: position 55,120,980 of record JAUIMM010000200.1, on the reverse strand, counting down.
ATCCGACCACTGGGCACGCGCAGACATTGACGCAATTTTGCGGTTTAAACGCGCAGTCAGTTTGATATACAGAAACCAGTTTCTTTAACAGGGCCCATTGCCACTTGATGGTCATAATAAATAACTATAATGTCCGCGTTCATGTTAGCGCCGGCATTGACGCAAGTTTGCGTTCTAAGGTACAGTACTGTATGTACAATAATAAAAATCCTAGTTTCGCTGTTTGACTCCCGAAGCACTGGGCAGACATGCGCTCCACATGTACTGTATTGAATACTGAATATTTTAAGTGAAGATTTTAAAAATAAATTAAAAAAACATACTGTATTTTCAAGGTCTCGAACCCACGGAACAAGAAGAGAGGAGAAGCAGTGAGACTAGGCATTAGACCGCTAGGCCACACGCTTCACCCATTAATAGAGTTCTGTAGTTTGTAAAGTCTAATGTCTAAGCTTCTGTCAAACAATCATCGGCCGGTGATACAGAACATACCGTACGGTACATTGGAAAGTGACACCTGGTGGGCAAAATGTTGTATTACACATCATGAAATCACACGCATGCGCTATGTAGTTTAGGAAAAGTGACACCTGGTGGGCAAAAAGTTGTATTACACTTAATGAAATCTGACGCATGCGCTATGTAGTTTAGGAAAAGTGACATCTGGTGGGCAAAATGTTGTATTACACGTAATGACTTTTTTCACTAATAAACTTTCTTTGTGGTGCGACTCATGGCGTGGTGTGTGGCGCGCCATACGTGGCGTGAGAGATAGCGCTGTGATGCCACGTTATAGCTGGGCACATCAGTAACAAGTTAATACATTATGTGATGAACTAGCTCAGCCAGAATGTACACATGTCCATTGGGGGAAGGTCACTGACCACCCATGCACAAGTGCATTCTGGGAGCAGCTATATAAATCACAGGCAATCTCTCTTCTAAATGTAGAAGATCATGGCTTGTGAGGGAAGTGAACAAGCTTATAATTATAAAAGAACTTTAGTTACTGGACTACTTATGCACATCCGGAGGCTTGTTATGTGCCCCTCATATGCTCAGTGTTGTTTGTTCTGGGGTGGGGGCGATTGGGAAGACCGTGGCATCTTTTGAACATCATTCTGATGGGCACCTAGACTTAAGATTTCCAACAGATATTGTCAGATTTCCGACAACAGGGGGACTGTGAGGGAGCTAGGAGCCATTCCCAATATGGCCACTTAGGTAGCAAGTTAATACATTATGCGATGAACTAGCTCAGCTAGAATGTACACATGTCCATTGGGGAAAGGTCACTGACCACCACCTACACAAGTGTATTCTGGGAGCAGCTAAATAAATCACAGGCAATCTTTGATCACTCTCTTTGGACACCGACTGCACCACATACAGTACATGGATTCTCCTTACAGCACGCTTCTTTGGACACATTGCAAGTATCATTTTCATGTATCTGACTGCATATGTTCTGCCTATATTGAGTATCCATATATTGTTTTCACCATCCTGCAATATAATCTATACAATATATTTAGACACTACAAATAGCTATCACTGTAATTTATCTACAATCTAAGCCCTATCTGCATTCCAATGGACTGTATTCACACATGCCTGTACAAGCTCACATTACACTTATATACAGTCAGGTCCATAAATATTGGGACATTGACAGAATTTTCAGATTTTGGCCTCTATTCACCACCACAATGGTTTTGAAATGAAACAAACAAGATGTGCTTTAATTGCAGACTTTCAGATTTAATTTGAGGGTAATTACATCCAAATCGGGTGAACGGTGTAGGAATTACAACAGTTTCAATATGTGCCTCCCACTTTTTAAGGGGCCAAAAGTAATGGGACTATCAACTCAAAAGCTATTTCATGGACAGGTGTGGGCTATTCCCTCGTTATTTCATTATCAATTAAGCAGGTAAAAGGTCTGGAGTTGATTCTAGGTGTGACATTTGCATTTGGAATCAGTTGCTGTCAACTCTCAATATGAGATCCAAAGAGCTGTCACTATCAGTGAAGCAAGCCATCATTAAGCTGAAAAATCAAAACAAACCCATCAGAGAGATAGCAAAAACATTAGGTGTGGCCAAATCAACTGTTTGGAACATTCTTAAAAAGAAAGAACGCACCGGAGAGCTCAGCAACACCAAAAGACCCGGAAGACCACAGAAACCAACTGTGGTGGATGACAAAATAATTATTTCCCTGGTGAAGAAAAACCCCTTCACAACAGTTGGCCAAATCAAGAACACTCTCCAGGAGGTAGATGTATATGTGTCAAAGTCAACAATCAAGAGAAGACTTCATAAGAGTGTATATAGAGGGTTCACCACAAGATGCAAACTATTGGTGAGCCACAAAAACAGGAAGACCAGATTAGAGTTTTCCAAACAACATCTAAAAAGCCATTACAGTTCTGGAACGACATCCTATGGACAGATGAGACAAAGATCAACTTGTACCAGAGTGATGGGAAGAGAAGAGAAGGAAAGGAACTGCTCATGATCCAAAACATACCACCTCATCAGTGAAGCATGGTGGTGGTAGTGTCATGGCGTGGGCATGTATGGCTGCCAATGGAACTGGTTCCCTTGTATTTATTGATGATGTGACTGCTGACAAAAGCAGCAGAATTAATTCTGAAGTGTTTCGGGCAATATTATATGCTCATATTCAGTCAAATGTTTCAGAACTCATTGGACGGCGCTTCACAGTGCAGATGGACAATGACCTGAAGCATACTGCAAAAGCAACCAAAGAGTTTTTTAAGGCTAAAAAGTGGAATGTTATGCAATGGCCAAGTCAATCCCCTGACCTGAATCCGATTGAGCATGCATTTCACTTGATGAAGACAAAACTGAAGGGAAAATCCCCAAGAACAAGCAGGAACTGAAGACATTTGCAGTAGAGGCCTGGCAGAGCATCACCAGGGATGAAACCCAGCGTCTGGTGATGTCTATGCGTTACAGACTTCAGGCTGTAATTGCCTGCAAAGGATTTGCAACAAAGTATTAAAAAGTGAAAGTTAGATTTAGGATTGTTTAGTTTGTCCCATTACTTTTGCCCCCTTAAAAAGTGGGAGGCACATACAGAAACCGTTGTAATTCCTACACCGTTCACCTGGATGTAATTACCCTCAAATTAAATCTGAAAGTCTGCAGTTAAATCACAACTTGTTTGTTTCATTTCAAAGTCATTGTGGTGGTGAATAGAGGCCAAAATATGAAAATTCTGTCAATGTCCCAATATTTATGGACCTGACTGTATATCCCTTCACCCATATGCCTATCAGCATACATACACACACACACACACACACAAACACACAAACAACAATAAATTTACCTAGGTGTTTTCTTTCAGATATTGCATCTTACAATGTATCAGTAGACCTCAGGCCTGTCATAAGCACATGGAACTCAGCACTTAATATACACATCACACACAAACACTCACAACCACATGGTCTCTCTCTCTCTCTCTACTCATACACAGGCCCACCAAGATCCATGGTGGGCCCGGTTAAAAGGGGGTGTGACCTAATCACGGAAGGCGTGGCCACACCCCCTTCGGTAACAAAAAAGTTAAATTTTGCAGCGCCACGAAGTGGTTCTGTGCACCGGGGAAGGGGGCGCTCTGAGCCCCATCAGCCTGGCGCATATCCATTGGGGGGCGCGATCAGTTTGATCGCTTCCCCCACAGGCATAGGAGACTGCTGTGGCTGCTGCTTAACAGTCGCGAGCAGTCTCCCAGTGCAGCCCAGCACACAGCAGCGTGTGCTGGGCTGCTGTGATGTAAGAGGGAGGGGAAAGTGGTGCCAGACCTGGGCCCCTGCCATGCCCCTCCAGCAAGCCTGGGCCCGGGTAATTAGTACCCGCTCCCCCCTCCTCTTGGCGCCCCTGCTCATACACACACATGCGTGCTTATTCTATCTTTCTCTATCTCTTTACATATATTCACGCATCCACAAAGAGCAATACTGATAATACACACACATATATTATTTATATTTATCAGCATATACACACACACACATGCACACACACATGTATCCCAGATTTTAAATACCCAAGGAGGATTAAATATACAAAGTTTAGTTAGAAACATAATTACCTCACATTATAAGATTTGAACTGTGAACTCTCTCTGAAGTAGTTTAGCAATATACAGTAGATGTATGTTGAAACTATAATGTATTGTCTCTATTGTATGTAAACATTTTATGCATTGTATATATGATCTTGTAGTTATCTTTATAAAGTAAACAAGTTTGTACCTTACGTCTGTTTTAGAAACCTGAGAGAAAGAATGAATGAAATGTTTATCTATATTTAGAATGCAGTATAGAGAATTGGATGCTAGATTGGTATTTATCTAGTGATTAACACATTATGGTGGGATATTTGATGTGGAGATCAATAGATGTGTAATACTTTGGTGGTATAGAACCAGATCAAACAAAGAAATTGCGTAAGTAGGTCTTACGAATTTCTAGATGGGATGTTTTAGCATTGCAGCTGGGATCCCTTGTTTATGGTTGTCGAGGTACAAGGCGAATGTTCTGTAAATCAACGCCTCTTAAGTACATCGGATTTGTCACGGGGTTCGTATTTCGACGTGACTAGAATAGCGGATAAGCCGCAAATTGCATTATATCCCAATGATTAATGAGATTAGTTATTAATAAAATCAAAGGCATGGTATCATGATTATGGTAGGGAGGAAAAGACACAACCCCTATACGGGATGCCAGCGCTAAGGATCCAGGTGGTTAGAATCCCGAAGCCGGCATCCTAACAGGAGGCCTGATTCCGCATTGCAATCGCAGCTTTGATTACACAAGCAGTTCAGCGAAAATATGCTGTTTGCAACCGCTCTGCCAGTATAGAGACGCCCACTACAGCTTTCTTACATCATTAAGACCTCGCAGTCCTGCATATACATCGGTAACATTGAATAACATCGGACCCTCACGCAGAATTACAGCAGGTCTGACCTGTCTCAGAAATTGCAAGTCTCGTCGCACGCAGTAACTACTCGAGCTGTGTATGCCGTCGCAGTCGCTAATTAATGCACGCCCATGTAAAGGCGTTCAAATGGACAGGCACGCTTGCTTTTCTCTGACCACTCCCCCGTCACCACCCCCAATGGCTTTCTATCTCCATGTGTGATGGCAATGCTAACCTGTGCACGCGCACTGCATACACAGTAAGCACCATTGGCCGTTCTGCGTACGCGGTTGCAATTGCGATTCACGCTGAATGAGGCCCAGGGTTAGGATACTGACACCTGTCGGTAAGTATCCTAACCCTAACCCTCCCTCCCGGAAGTCTAAACCTAACCTCCTCCCTGGAGCCTAACCCTAACCCCTAATCTTATCCCTAACCACAATACTTACCCTTGGGATGCCAGCACCGGAATTCTGACTGGTGTCGGGATTCCGGCGCCGGTATTCTGAACGCTGGCATCCCGACAGCCGGGAGATAAACTACATCCCATTATGACAGCTGCTAATGCAGTTATCTTGTTTGCCACTATTTAAAATAATGTAATAAATAAATAAATTAGAAAAAAAAATTGTAGGGTCACCCACAAATGTGAATAGCGCTTCAGCCTAGGCTAATATTGGAAAAATCTGGGGGACAAAGTGCATGGGTGCAGAGTGTTTACATTCATTGCTATGCAGTGGCGTAACAAGGGTATTTGGAGCCCATGGGCAAGATGAAAAATTGAGCCCCCCCACTTCCTATGTGCATGCGGTGAGAAGTGGGCATGGCCACATGCCACAAGGGGTGTAGCCACTGAAAAATGGGGGGCGTGTCAACATGACACACGACCGTTTCTCGTCACTCTGAGAACATTCCTTTCCATTCCATATATACCTTAATGCCCCCAGTAGTAGTGCCCTTCTTGCAATGCCCACTGTAGTTGTGCCCCTTATACAGTGCCCCCAGTAGTGCCCCTTATACAGTGCCCCCAGTAGTGCCCCTTATACAGTGCCCCCAGTAGTGCCCCTTGTACAGTGCCTCCAGTAGTGCACCCTTATATAGTGCACCCAGTAGTGCCCCTTATACAGTGCCCCAAGTAGTGCCACTTATACAGTAGTGGTCCCCCCTATGCAGTGCCCCTTATATAGTGTCCCCAGTAGTGCCATTTATACAGTGCCCCCAGTAGTGGTCCCCCCTATGCAGTGCCCCTTATATAGTGCCCCCAGTAGTCGTCCACTCTATGCAGTGCCCCCAATAGTGCCCCTTATACAGCGCCTTCTACTTTTTTTCCTTACACAGTGCCCCCAGTAGTGGACCCCCTATGCAGTGCCCCTTATACAGTACCCCCAGTATTGCCCCTTACATATATAGCACATAGACACACAAAAAAAACCCACAATACTTACCTGAATCCCTGCTCCTGTGCCCGCTGCAGTCCGCTCCTCCGTCCACCCACTCAGCACTATGGGAGAGATGTCATGGCTTCCCTCCCTTCACCCACTGCGGGAGCCAGAAGGCGGAGCTCATGAGTGAGTTCCAGCCTGGCTACGGTCGTGGGTGCAGCAGCCAATGAGAGTCTCTCTGACTCTCATTACCTGCTAAAACACACAGCATGTACTACACAGCGCTGGCAGTGGTGTGTTTGTTTTACTGTGTAGTGTTTACCGCACTCACTGCGGTCTGCACTACACTGACTGAAACGAAACATGGGCCTGGACCGCGGTCGGCAGTGCCCAAGCTTCCCCCCAGGCCGACGGCACCCAGGGCATGAGCCACCGGACGACCCCCCCTAGTTACGCCACTATTCCTATGGCAGTGCCTGCGAGTGACCTGCATATTATCAGAGCCTCGTAAGAGAGAATCACTATGTACAGTATGGATTTTTATTTTGCCACATACCTTGTATGCGAACTTTAGATCAAAAAGTACCTTTTCCTATGGATATGTAAGTAATAAAATGGTTAATGAGGGGTCTGGGGAAGTGTTTTTTATGGTGACTGTGTACCTACTTTATTCAAAGTGCCAGCATGTCCTGACAACCCTTAAAATTGGGTATGACAGAGCTAGCTGGGACCTACAGTGCTTTTTATTTTACAACAAATGTTTGGCCCCACAACCACTACCCTGAGAAGAGGGGATCAGCACAGTGCTGGTTATACCTCAGGGGTAGGCCACATTTTTTGTGGAACCTACAGTACTTCCCTTGGAATATCAGCCTTGTACTAACCAGCCTAAGCTGAGTGATGTGCACTATGGCAGGGAGACCCCACACAGCATGTCACCCCTGCTATAGTACCAACAGCCCTGGCTGGTAATGCCTAGTGCTGGTAATGGAGATTTAGGGGGGACCTCACAATCTTTGTGATCCTGATTTTGCCAATACCAGCCTTGACACAAGAGTTTGCGCTGGTTGTACTTAGGGGACCCTATGCAGATTTTTGCATTTATTTATTTTAAAACAACTCTGAAAAAATACTGGCATGCCCGTGATTTTTGGCTTCATAATCTGCAACGCTTGGCTGGCAGGTTGGCGATTCAGTCTCCAATTTAGGAGCTATCACATCCCACACCTTGGAGGCACACGGCAATCTCGCTGCTATGTTCAGCAACTTAAAAGCCACCAAAAATGTGCCCCTCAATCTTTTAATATTAAATAAATTATTTATAAATAAAATGTGAGGATGATGATCTGCTTAAAGCAATTCTGGCAGTTAAATCTTGTGCTGTAAATTAAATATCAGAAACATTCAGAAAGAGACTAGCACCAAGATTTTTTTTTTTAAAGCTGGAGACATTAGAGAAACAGGTCTCAGCAGTGTCTATGATTCCATGGTCAAACTAGTGGGGTAAGAGCTCTTGTGCACTACGTATAATTATATTTATATTGCAAATGGGTTACATAAATTTGAATCATATATAGCAAATTAGATGTTTAACATATATAATTTTAATTACAATATCTGTGTAAGAATGTAACTGTCAGCTACACTATATTGGCTTTAGGTTCTTGGAACATAAATGCAATATTATTAATATTATATATTATTAATTCTCAATATATATGTAGTGTATTTTAGCAATTTCAATTATGTCAAACCTGAAGAATTGTCCACTAAAGGGATAGAATCAATAAATATCACCAAAGAGGGGGTGACATGTTTCAATCACATTGCAGAAGAGAGGCATATTGGTTTTTTAATATGACGTCTTTGTGCCCAGAGGGCCTTAATGACAGAACTGAACTAAATATTTTATTTAATATGTATGCTAATTTATTATATTTTTATTTCACCAATATATTTATTGCTTATGTATATATAATAGAAAAACATTTTTTATCTTTTTTTTTAATCTTTACATTATTTTTTTTTACATTATTGTATATAATAATTCTTGTCATGTTATTCAGATCTTCATACTGTATGGCCATATGCTAATCTAAAACATCTTCAGGGTTTCCTGATTTCTAAGTATTAGTCTTCTATCCAGACTGTCTGTTATAATTTAGATATGAATTGTTATTTATGTGACATGACAAGACTATCCTTCTGACAGTTATTTGCTTTAAGATGTGATGTTTGGTAACTGTACTTCTAGGAAATAGTTAGAATAAATAACCTATACTCCTTTTTTTTTAATCTGTTTATTGAAAAGCAAAAAGAAAATGTACATCATACATCTCAAGAATAAAATACAATACAACATTTGAATTGTAGTCTGTGTTGCTTCCTGACATGAAACAAACATAAAAGTTGCTGTTACAAATGTTTCCGTTTTCGGTCTATAGTAGATGTAGAAATATAATTGCACAAAAGTAAGGAAAGTTGAAGAAAATCCCTTGACATCTAGAAAGTAGGTACAATAAATTCCACAGAACAGGTATAAAATGAAAACATATTGAAATACACATACAATAAGTGCAGAAAGATAAATTGGAATATTGAAACAATAATAGTACACAATATGTATAAATGATATATTATATATTATACATCACATATTATATCATAACATATCATAATACCCATGTCGCGATGGGAACCTATTAAAAAGGGGAATAGCACTGGAGCCGGAAAATTATAAAAATGAAGTACGTCAGACTGTACCTAAAAGAGAAGGCATATCCAAATAAAAATAAAATAATTAAAACAGGTCAGATAAAGACCTAGGGAATGAGACGAGAGATTATGTTAAGTGACCTGTCATAACAGGAACCACTCTGTGGGCCCGATTCAGACCCGGACGCTAAGAAGCGTTTGCACGTAGCTGCCGATGGTTTTCACTGTGCGCATACGTATGCATCACAGTGCGCGTGCGTGAACCACTGCGAAAGATTGGGAAGCGTACGCTCGCCGAGCATGGACAGCCCAGGAGAGTGAGTGACAGGAGAAGCCGTTTGTGGATGGTGGCAGGGTCTGGCCACTAGAAACGGGGGAGTGGAGGTGCGAACTCAGGCGTGTTTGAGTGTCTTAACACCGTTTCAGAGGCATGCATAATTAACAGGCAGCGTCATAGTACACATCACCTGACTGAAGTGCTTGCGGTAGGGTATAGTCAACCTCAAGCGCTGCAAATGCATCAGATGGTACCCGATGTACCGATGGTTGCATACACTTCCTGGAGATGACGTGCGCGAGTGGGCATCTTAAGACAGGCTGGTGGGCATCTGCTTACACAAAGCGATCGCACGCCAAGACATAGTGGGCGTGCTTATGCCTTACCGTCACTTAGCCAAATTTGCATACATTGGGAGTGAGTGTACGCATCTGGTGACCGGGTCTGAATCGAGCCCTGTGTTCAAAGACCTTCCAAATATTAATCTGGGTTTGAGCAGGTAGACACTCTATAGAAGCTCCCCACTTTTTGGAAAAAGCCAAGACTCCCTTTTCAATAATAAACAAAAAATAGCCATGCGTTTTCACAATAAAGCACCTCTTGCACAGAAATGTTCCATTCAATGTGGGAGAAGACTGTAAAATCCAAGGTTTGAGGATTAATTGCTTGGCTACTGTTACCATAACCCTCTAGCAGGGCTTCCACAGATCTAACAGGATTCTGCCTCCCATGCTGAGAAGTCAGCGAAGAGGAAATCAGCAGCATTTTTAGATAATTTAAGTTTCAGTGAGGAATTTAGATAATAAAAGAGTTTATTCCAAAGCTTACTGACCTTTCCACAATACCATACAGTAGGTTATGGGAAAGAGAGGCATTGATACAATTCCCAGTGGCAGATGGCACAAAGTGTTTCCTATGAGCAGGGGATATATAAGTGTGATTCAGTAGTCTAAGATGTACAGATCTCTTGCAGCCGTGCTGATTTAAGGTTAGGTAAAACAAACTCCAAATTTGTAAGGATTGACTCAAAATCAGGTAATTTGGGTATTTCTGTGTGCCACGTCTGAGAAATGGTGGGCCAAGCTTGTGAGGTCAAATCAATTAAATGAGAATAAAGGTGGTGTATTCTAAGTTTAGTCAAATGGCATAGAGAGTGTTTGAGATAAAACATCTGGAGTGTCTGAGACCCACAGAGGGTTGTCTAGTGATTGGGCATAGTGACATGCCTACAAAAACATTAAGAAATTAACTTATATTCCTTTACTTTTAAGCCATTATTGGGGATATGAAAAGTGATGACGCCCTGATGGCAGAGTGTGTGTGCATTTATTACCCTATTTATTTGTTGTAGGACCAATGTAGAGTGGAATTCAAGTTGGCAGTACAGTAATTACTGCTTCCTTGTGTGCAAAGAGCTAAATGCATATATGTTTGCATAGCCTATCTTGCATGGTTTCTCGCTGTGCATGTGCCAGAGCTGACATGTACGGGCTATAAAACAGTTGCGCTTGAATAATTCCCAGGAATGGGATGAAATTCCCATCACCTGACTACACTGATTTGTGCTGTTACCAGTCCATGCATGCTACCTTCAGTATCTGTCGTCTGCCGTCCCAGTGCGGGGATTTCTACCAAGTCGCGGCCGCGCACAGTCCCTGCATGATTGGAATTATTCCCAGCTTTCTCTCCCCCAGCTCCGTTTTTCTGACCGGCTTCCTTCACCTCTAAGCCGGAAAGGGAACCACTGCACCGGAGCTTCCATAGCAGCCTGAGAACTCGATGCTGGTCAGTAACACTATCCTAACCTGTATCAAGCTGTACCCAGGGGCGCCGAGAGGGGGGGGGAGCAGGTACAAATTACCCGGGGCCCAGGCTTGCTGGAGGGGCCCTGCGGGGGCCCTGGTCCGGCACAGCCCCCCCCACTCCCTCCTACATCACAGCAGCCCAGCACACGCTGCTGTGTGCTGGGCTGCAGTGGGAGACTGCTCGCAGCAGCTGGAGCAGTCTCCTATGCCTATGGGGGGAGCGATCATCCTGATCGTGACCCCCATTGGCTGTACGCCAGGCTGAAGGGCTCACAGTGCCCCCCTCCCAGTGAAGCGGTGCTGCTAAAATGTTTTTTTTTTCTGTGTTTTTTTCCTAAGGGGACGTGGCCACGCCTCCCCTGATTAGACCACGCCCCCTGTCACCTGGGCCCGCCGCGGCTCTTGGCGGCCCTGGCTGTACCAAGCACTGCTGCGCCCGACGGGGTGACAAGTCAGCTTGTGTCCATCACTATTGAAGTTTCACGCTGCATATTTAATTGCATAGACAGATACTTTGCCACAGTACGGCGGACACACTGTTGCCATATACAAGGTAACACGTATGAACTTTTGTCAAGTTACTCAAGTTACTCGGCTGCATCTTAACTGCCTATAAATTCATTGACTGTTATTTTACTATCTGGATAACAGCACAGCTTCATCTATAATTCAGCTATTAACAATCTAATTTTACTATTTTTCATATGCTCACTTTCTACATATACTATTGCTATTTATACAGTATGTTCATTTTTTCTTTGTTTTCTTGTATCAATTATCTGCCTTGTCATTTATTTGTCTTGCCCCTCATGGTTATGTTTATCTTAATAATTCCTGATTTATATTAAATTTATATTTTTATATTCACTTTTCTACCAGTGTGGTATTTCTTTCTATTTTTGTTTTTGTGGGGTTGCAATTTGTTCCCCTTTCTGTTATATACCGCTGCAGGTATATCTTTTAGGTATCAGTGTGTTTTTAAGTGCTTGGGTGTTTTCACTTTTTACTTGTGACTGAAGTAGTATTGGGCTGTTCTTACATGGCAAAATTCAGTGAGTGCATAGCGATGGAATTGTGGGCTATACAAGGTTGTACATAAATGTAGATATTCTTATTTCTAGACTACTGGTGCAAATGCTCACTGATTATGATAATGACTGGTAGGAAGCCACAGCTTTCAGATATGTAGCGGATGCACACAAAGTACCCACAACTCTGCATACGGACAAATATACTTTTTCCCCTCGAACATAATGTGAGAAAGAATACATACACCTGCTTTCTGTCCAACTCTGCATCAGGCGCCATGTCAAAAACTCTATTTAGACCTAAACAAAATTAGCCAAGAGGGTTACCCTTTCTCAGGGCCATAACTAGGGTAGTGCCACCTGTGCCATGACACAGGGCACCACAGGGCAGGGGGCACTGTTTAGGCCTGTCAATTTTCTGCTTATTACCATTCTCACTTGTAACTTCCTCTTCTTTTATCCCCAGCATCTCATGGTCTCCCCTATCTCTTCCATGACCCTTCCCCATGAGGCCATAACCCTTTTACGGGAGCGGGTTTTATTTCCCTATTTGAAAAATGGGGGAGGAGGGGGCGCCAATGCTCTTTCTGGCACAGGGAACCAAAAAGTCTGCTTACGGCTCTGCCTTTTCTGGTGTTTAATGTGCCATGCAAAATGGCATGGGACTGAGGACCTGATTCAGACCCGTTCGCTAGACGCGTTCGCACGCAGCCAAAGTATGCAAATCCCGTGATTGCACGGCAAGGCATTAGAACACCCACTATGACTTGGCGTCCGATCGCAGTGTGTATTTAGACACCAGCCTGTCTTAAGACGCCCACTTTCCCTTAGTGATACATGTCATCTCCAGGAAGTGTATGCAACAATTGGCAATATCGAGTACCATCGGAACCGTACGCAGCACTTGTGGCTGACCATACCCTACCGCAAGCACTGCGAGTGCTTCAGTGTGTAAATCAACCATGTGACGTGTACTATGATGCTGCGTCTTAATTGTGCACGCCTCTGTAGCGGCGTTAAGATGCTCAGAAATGCCTGCGTTCACACCACCACTCCCCCATTTCCATCGACCAACTGTCACCACCCACAAACAGCTCATCCTGCCACTCAAGCTAGTGAGGCATCTATGTACAAGGGGCGATCACATGGACTGGTTTGCGCATGCGCATTGCATACGCATGCGCACATTGCAAACATCGGCATGCTACGTGTGAACGCAGCCTAGCGAATGGGTCTGAACCCATATTATGTAAATGTGAAAAAGACAAGAATCACTTTGATTTCAGAATCCATTACTGAGTGAGTGAGTGAGTGAGTGAGTGAGTGAGTGAGTGAGTGAGTGAGAGAGATGTATCAAGCATCGCATTTTGAATGCTATACATCCCTCCATTTACCGCATGCACACCGGCATTAATAATTCCGGTATGCACATACAATTGCAATTGCAATCACAATGGTCAGCTCTTCCGAAAAGTGAGTCCATCTGCGCATATGGGGGCCATTGGCCAGCACTTACATGAGTTGTGGGGGACTCTACCTAGAGATGACTGGTTCAGTTTTGCGGAAAACCGATCACACACAAACTTTGGGGTTGCGAGTAGAACCAAGTTTTGGCTCTGACCATTTGGGGTTCTGAGTAGAACCGAGTCCCTGATTTGGTCTTCTCATCAAGTTCAGAGCTTGGATCTAAATACCAGATCTTGCGTATTTTGGATTGCATTTAAGTCCCTACCTTCAGGTACTCTGAGGTGGTCAAAATTGACCGGAAATGAATGTTATTGATGTTAATTATGGTACAGGAAAACAAACAAAATTATATGATTTTAGCTGTTTTTAGAATTTTTTATAGAAATCCAAAACCAATACGGAAACCGAACCAAAACAATTGAGGGTGGCTTTGTCAAAACCAAAACACGACAATGATTTAGAACCAAGACCAAAACACAGTGCTATACGCACACCTTTAGTTATAGCACTAACTGGGGCGTGCCTTTAAGACAAACAATGCCACAACTGTGTCAGTGTGGGCAGAAATAGCAGAGTGGGAAGAGCAAAGGGGTGGAACAAGGTGCAAGTAGTATAGAACATGCCTCAAGGTTAGTTTTTATTAAATTACCTAATCTTGACAGACAGTGCTGACTTTCTGTGGCCTACTTATGTATTTAATAACGATATTATCCTTTTTATGTATTTGTATCCAGTTGCTGTTGTTACGCTTGTTTGTTGGTCTATGTGTTTTCTGTCCTTCATACTAGAACTTCACAATATATTTATGTCGTTACTGTTTCTGTCAGTGGGGTATATTTACTAAAGTGTGGGTTTTTAGAAGTGGAGATGTTGCCCATAGCAACCAATCAGATTCTAGCTATTATCTTCTAGAAGGTGCTAGATGAATCTTTAGTAGAATCAGATTGGTTGCTATGGGCAACATCTCCACTTCTAAAAACCTGCACTTTAGTAAATATACCCCAGTATCTCTACATCCTCTCTCACTGTTCTGTATTTGATGCACACTGCTGTTTTAAACTGCATTTGCTGTTTCTTTTAATATGTCAGATCTGTGTCATCTTTCTCCATTCCAAAAAATAATGCATAGAATATAAATAAATAAAACCAGAGAATATAAATTATTGAATACATTATTTCATATAGATAAATAATTAAAGAAACAACTTTGAATTAAAAAAAAAATCCCCAAATATCAGATAGCAATGTACAACTCATGGAAGATCCTTAAATACTGCTGGATTATAGCTGGGACGGCGGCTGCAATTGCCCAGGTACACCCACACATGAGGGATACAAACAGGGCTGCAACCATTTCCCTTATGGTGCCTACCTGAGTCAACACTTGCCGGCGCTACCTGCTCCCTGGCCCGGATCAAGAGCATTGTTAAGCATTGTCATCCCATTATATAGCAAATAAACAAAGAGTAGGAAAAGACACAACCAGCGGCGTTCAAGACAAACAAAAGTGTAAAACTAATACGTCACTTGATGTTGTTGGATATGGAGAGATGTCCTGATATTAGGCAGCATGAGTCCTGTTTTTTATTTTTCTCTAGGAAGTCCTTAAGTGTTATTTGCTCAGCCGATATGAAAAATAAAAAGCATAGAAACACGTGTAGTATGTTCATATGATGGCTCTTAAATTAGTCTATAAATGACAGAGAAAAATTCTTCAATCAATCAAATATTCATTGTGTACCCCACTCACAATTATGGTGGGTTAATTAAAGTATATAAAGGTTTCTTTAACAGCCTAGTCTGGAGAACACATGTAAAAGACTTTTCACTCCTTTAAACATTAACGATGGGCGTACCCCAAACTAACAGCGCATGGATAAAGAAAACTCCTATAAAGGTATCTTTTAGTATTACACTTGTGTGTTTGTCTTGAGCGCCGCTGGTTGTGTCTTTTCCTACTCTTTGTTTATATGCTGTATTTTGTTGAATTGTGGTGATATTCATACTGGAAAATTGACTAAACCTTGGCAGCTGGTGCACCACTGAGATAATCACCCTCCTTTCCTCATCCCACTATATAACCGCGCTGATACAATATGTTTCATATCTAATAATATACTCATAATAGAAGTCAGACTCACAGATATATAATTTCTTGATTCTGATTTTTCCCCCAATTGAAAGATTTTTATCACTTTCCTTTTGTGACACTGCTCCGGATTTATGGGAGTCTATAAATATAAAAATAGAGGTCCATAAATTACTGACCATTGTTCTTTTAGCATGTGGATGGAAGTCAATCTACTTTATTATTTAGATGTCCAATTTAATATATTTTTTTTTGTAGATTTTGGAATTAGACTTGCTATCTTTTGCAAAATTATTTTTTTACTTTCAGTTTCAACCTTTGAAAAGTCTGCTTTCAATTTCATGTGGTGTGATAGATTGAGATAATGATCAGTTTAATTTGTCTTTGAACGCAATATAAAATACTTCATGTAACAAATATATTCATAAGAAAGAACAGACTATGTACAATATAAAAACAAACACCCGTATGTACCCTATTTAGGGGCCTATTTAATAAGCTCCACAATTTTTGTCAGTTATTAGCAACAATAACAGATGATTTAATGGGACAATTTACCATTATAGCAATGCCAGGTCAGCGCTTCCAGTGTTCTCCCCAGAAAATGTTTCCAGCCAGGTGGCATCAAGAAGTAGCCGGGTGCGGGCCTTCACAATAATAAAATGTTTTAAACCCTAACCTTATAATGATTTCAACTTGAAATATAATTTTTGATATTAATTCTCCTCTTCAGTTGTTTGCCGCTTTTTCATAAGCAAAGTCTGTGATTATTTATTAACAGTTTCTTATATAGCGCAGCATATTCCGTTGCGCTTTACAATTTGAATCAACATTAATAAAACAAGACTGGGTTGTAAAAGACAGACATAAAGGTAAGAGGGCCCTGCTCGCAAGCTTACAATCTAGGTTCTTGGTGAGCTGTATGATCCAGTCACGCTGGAAAGTTGGCCTAAGGTCAGGAGGATGTGAAATTAAGAAAATGTGATATGTGTAAACTATAAGAAGGGAGTTAGATAGGGAGCTATAAAAGTTATGGGGGCGGTTCTGGAATCTGATAAGCTTGTCTGAAGAGGTGAATTTTCAGAGAACGCTTGAATGTTTGGAGACTAGCGGAAAGTCTTATTGTGAGTGGGAGGGCATTCCACAGGGTGGGTGTAGCCCAAAAAAAGTCCTGTAACCTTGCATGGGAACAAGTAATGTGTAAGGAGGAGAGACACAGATCTTGTGCAGAGCGGAGATGTAGGGTTGGGAGATATTTTCAGATAAGTGAAGGGATGTATGTTGGTGTGGTTTGGTTAATAGCTTTATGTGTGAGTGTAAGCATTTTATATTGAATACGGTAGCCAATGGAGGGACTGACAGAGTGGATCAGCAGACACTGAACGTATGGCAAGAATGATCAGCCTCGCAGCTGCATTCAAAATGGATTCTAGCGGCAAGGGTCTGTTTTTGGGAAGACCAGTAAGGAGACTATTGTAATAGTCAATGCTGGAAATAATGAGTGCATGTATTAGAGTTTTTGCAGTGTCTTGTGTAAGATATGGTCGAATTATGGCTATGTTTTAGTGATGTATGTAACAGGATTTAGAGACAGATTGAATGTGGGGAACAAAAGACAGTTCAGAGTCAAGAATCACACCTAGGCAGTGAGCTTGTGGGGTGGAGCTGATTGTCGAGTTGTCAACAGTAATAGAGATATCAGGTTGGTAACTACTATTGGCCAGTGGAAATATAATTAATTCTGTTTTGGATATATTAAGTCTGAGGTGGTGAGATGTCATTCAAGATGAAATGGCAGAGAGATATTCAATGACACGGACCAGGACAGATGGTGACAAATCTGGGGAGGATAGGTAGATTTGAGTATCGTCCGCGTACAGATGATGCTGAAAACCAAAAGAGCTGATTAGTTTGCCAAGAGAGGTGTTATAGATTGAGAAAAGCAGAGGACCCAAGACTGAGCCTTGCAGTACTTCAACTGATAGGTAGCGAAGTGGAGGTAGAATCAGAAAAGCGAACAGTGAAAGAACGATTAGATAGGTAGGATGAGAACCAAGAAAGGGCTGTGTCTTGAAGACCTAGGGATTGTAGTGTTTGCATGAGAAGAGATTGATCAACAGTGTCAAAGGCAGCAGAGAGATCTAGAAGAATTAGAAGTGAGTAATGGCCTTGGCAGTGACCAGATCATTTATTACCTTAGTCAGTGCTGTCTCTGTGGAAAGTTGGGAACGAAAGTCTGACTGAAGTGGGTCCAATAAGTTGAGGGATCTGGTTCCTCTAGTGAAATCAGCATCAGGTTACTTAGTGCTGCACTACTTAATTTATTTTTTATACAGCTCCCTGATATTGTCCCCACTTGCCGGCACCACAGAAATTGTTTTATTCCAAGACCTGATCTACTGTTAAGACTGTATTGGCTGGCTGAATGGCTTGAATTTTACATGGCAGGGATGCAGACATAAAAGTAAATGAGAAGAGGCCAAACTCATAGAAACTAATAAGCTGCCCTCTCCCCTGGGCATGTGCAGCAACTGAGCTTACCCGCTTGTGTGGCTGCCACGCAGTTGCAATACAGCAGGGAGTACTTCCAACTCTGGTTTGTCCTGGCTGGAGGCTCCCCTGGGATTCATGCACACCCTGTCTGTAATGTTGCTGTGGTATGTGCTGGTGCTGCTCTCTCCTGGGCTTCTGACATCCAGCTCCTTGTGTCTAGCCACCTAACCCTCCCCTGACACTGACAGTGCCGGTAGACACCGTTTAACCTGAGCCAGCCAGACAGCTGCCCGTGGGGATAGCACAGGAGGTACACAGTGCTGAGGCTTTACTTCAATCAGAGGAGTCATGGGGGTGGGTGGAAGTGCCGGGCGGTAGCTGTTTCTTGCCGGGTGGTGCGCCTGCAAAAAACAGCCTGGGGAGAACACTGGCTTCTGATAAGTGACTGTCCCAACAATGACTGACAGACTGGCACTTCTTTTTGGAGCTAGATAAACTACTCCAGGCTGCAGTCCCCATTGAGGATTATGGGGTATTCTACATTAGGTTGCATAACACA
Organism: Taudactylus pleione; assembly: GCA_031769625.1. Lineage (NCBI taxonomy): Eukaryota > Metazoa > Chordata > Amphibia > Anura > Myobatrachidae > Taudactylus > Taudactylus pleione. The sequence continues at coordinate 55,102,201 of JAUIMM010000200.1, read as the reverse complement.
TGAGATATTTTTAACATCTACTGCCTTAGACTTCCGTAAAATTGTGAAAAACAGGATCAGGCTAGAAATGAACCCTGCAGCTCTTTCATTTGTCTCATAGCCGGGATGAAAAATCGAGTTTATGAGTGTGAGCAGGAGGAATAATCACAAACCTCAATCAGAAACTGCTTATGATTGGATTTTACACATACAATCTACTGTTGTCATTAAAGATGGTGAGTTTTATGAATGTATTGTTTACAGTATTTCCGAAAAGACTTGGGGAAAGTAGCTACATGCTGAGGAGTCTCATCATCAGATGTGGCCCATGTGCACAATCCATGTGGACCCTCAACCTTCTCACCAGCGCATGAGCTCTATCACTGTCTACTGCACATGTGCAAATCTCAGGGAAAAAGTGGTGGCGCGATTTTCCACACTATATATGGTGCTGTCCACAAGGTAAGCAGATTAATTCATGCAGGCTGTGTGCATGGTGTGGCCCCAGAAGCCCATGTGCACTGCACACCCTAAACCCATTATAGATACGCCAATGGCTGCATGGAGCAGCCCCTGGGATTCTGGCTGGGGTTAGAAGACACATCAGAAAAATATGTTCCCGGATGGTAGTGCAGCTCTAATTTTTTCTTGTTTAGCTACTTGATATTTAAATATCCAACATTACCATTTACCTTTGCATCTCTTTATAGAGGTAGCTCTGATGCTTTCATGTTATACTGTGATTGAAGGAAACGCTTAAAGCATGAAATTGAATGTCTTTTGAAGACAAATAATTATGTAACTCTGAAGTCTGAATACAGTGTGTAAGATATAAGTACAAGCAGCTTTACATCATTATTTAACAGGAACAGGAGTACCCTTGAAAAAGTTGAAAAGTTAATAATCTGCAAAGTATTAGTATTAATAGCCTGACAAAGCCTTGCTACAGTGAATTAATAGATGATGCATACTGTAGTACAAAATCATTAATATTTCCAGTTTAATGTTTAAACATATATTTCTGGGGACTTCTCACACTCCCCCCTTCCCTCCCACAAAAATATATTATCACTTCTATCATTTTAATCAGTTGTCTGAGTGGGCTCAAACTTGTTGCTTGTATGAAGCAATTTTTAGGTATAGGAGCAGCGCCAAAACTAGCATTTTTGTCATCCGGGTCAAGACAGTAATTTGTCACCTTCCCCCCTACCCATCATAGGGCCATATTCAATTTGAGGCGAAAACCTGTTATTGGCGATACTTTATCGCCGATGACATCATTTTCGCTATTCTCACTTATCCCCGTTTTCAATTTGGATGACTTTTCGCAGGTGCGGAAAGTCAGAGGTTCGAACCCAGCAAAAAAGTATCCCCACTGAATAGGTGGTAAGAACAAGTGCAGAATAGGGGTTGTGGGGTGCAGACTTGTAAAAAGCACCTTGCACTCCTTGGACAGGCCCCTAAAAGTATTCTGTGCCAAAAAAATAAAAAAAATACCAAAGGATACCCCAAAAAAGATATTTTCATTTTGGGGGCTTAAAAAAAATTTGGGGACACACTTTTAAACTAGCAAAATAGACTCCAGGGGGGTCCCCAAATATGCCCCAGGTGTTTTTTTGATTGCAGGTGTTTGCAGCAGGTGGATTTTTCACAATTTTTACAATTTCACTTCAGTCACTTAAAAATATGCTTACACCCATTTTCATGTACCCCAGATTTGATGGGACTAGTTATCCTTCCAAAAAAATGTTGCTAAATGCTATTCTTCACCACTATCTCAAAGGCGCTAAAAGCACCTATTAAGACCAAATACCTTTAGCAGGACTATTCAGGGGTACCCATACAGTAGTTATCCCCCATGTCAGACTATCTTTTGGGGGGTGTCACGCTGATTTGGCCAAAAATGACAGGACTTTTCGCACATTACCTTTTTGCCGGGTCACGTTTTTTACTCCAAATTGAATGCGGGGATACGCAGGGACGCAGGGACGCAGGGACGCAGGGACGCGCGCGATAACTTTTCACTTGCAAAACCTCCGATGACGGCAAAAAGTCCGGCAACTGACTTTTTGCCTCAAATTGAATATGGCCCATACACTTAATATCCATCCCTTAATAATATTAGCTAAGGTTACTTAAATAAAACCATCAAATGTCCAAATAATTTTATTAAAATTACAAATATCAACAGAACAAACTTATTACACTGTACATATAATGTCACATATTGTAATGTCCTTTACACATAATGCCTCATATTGTAATGCTCTTTACACATAATGCCACCCCCTGCACAGTGCCCCTATAGTAATGCCCCCTGTAGTAGTCCCCTATAGTAATGCCCCCTGCAGCAGTGCCCCTATAGTAATGCCCCCTGCTAGTCCAGCCCGCCTTCCCAGCCCTGTGCCCCTCCCAGTCCAGCCAGCCTGCCCAGCCAGCCTTCTCAGCCCTGTGCCCCCTAGTCCAGCCATTCTTCCCAGCCCTGTGCCCCCCCAGTCCAGCCAGCCTTCCCAGCCCTGTGCCCCTCATCCCCCAGGGAGGGGGGCCCTGCCTATTTTGTCAGTACCGGGCCCCATCATTTCTGATGGCAGCCCTGCCCCCTGAGGTAATGCCCCCATAGTAATGCCTCTGTAGTAGTGCCCATATAGTAATGCCCCCTGAGGTAAAGCCCCCATAGTAATGCACCTGTAGAGAATCAATATGATTTACTGGCGGCCGCACGGCCAACTGTTCTAATCCCGACAGCAGCAACCCGACAGAGAAGGAAATCCCTATCATCCTTAAGGTAAGTATAAACTAATCTAATTCTAGGAGGAGCGGCCAGACCAGTCCAGTGATTCACAGACCCCGCTGAAGAGCGCTGCCAAGGACAAGAGTGCTGCTGCTGTCCCTGGAGAGTAAAACTCGGCTGAGGAGGAGTGTCCCCCTGCCGGAGAGGCAGCTGCCCAGCAGCAAGGAAGACCCTGCAGAATGAAGCTGCCATGTAGAAGCCGGTGTCAGGTGTGCCCCGGAGGATCTGTGAGAAGCAGTATCTGGAACAGCGCAGACTGGAAGAAGCAGCCCAGGTGCCAAGTGGAGCGCTGTGGACCACGGTGCAGAGGAGGATGGAAGACACCGGGATGCCAGGCAGAGCCAAGTATGACCCAGTGTGGACCCCGAGTAGCAACCGAGGAGAAGCCCGTCCCGCAGCAAGACCCGGGAGACGGACCCCCACCTGAAGAGGAGACGAGGACCCCAGACAGGAGGACTGGAGGGAGCCGGAGCCACAGATGTGGCTGCCGGCAGCGGATGCAGGAGCAGGGCTTAAGCTAAGTATTGTGTTTGTATTTTAAACTGTATTTTTTTTATAGGCACTATCATTGGGGGCACCACTATAGGGGCTACTACCAATGGGGGCACTACCACTGGGGACATTACTATTGGGGGCACTACTATAGGGGATATTACCACTGGGGGCACTATTAATAGGGGCATTACTAATGGGGCATTTACTATTGGGGGCACTACTATAGGGGACATAACATTGGGGGCACTGCAAAAGGGGCACCACTACTGTGGGCACTGCATAGGAGGCACCACTCCTGGGAGCTTTGTGTAGGGGGCACTATACTGTTGGCATTGTATAAGGGACACTACTTCGGTGGGCATCACGTATAAGGGGCACTAATTTGGGCATTGTGTAAAAGGGGCACAACTGTGTGTTATAACATGAGTAAGGGACTACTGTGTGGTGTAATTTTAATTGGGGATCATGTATTATACAGGGCATTACTGCATGCGGCATAATGTGTGATAAAGGGCATTACTGCGTGCAGCATAATGTGTGATAAAGGGCATTACTGAGTGTGACGTGTTATAAAGGGCATTACTGCATGTGACGTGTTATAAAGGGCATTAATGCATGTGGAATAATGTGTTATAATGGTATTACTGCGTGTGACAATGTGTTATAAAGAGCATTACTAAGTACGGAAATTATTCACTGTGAGGGGAGAGCTTGGGGGGAAGCCCAGCACCTGTGTAAGTGCTGGGCACACCCCAATGTGTGATGAATTGCGGGTGTTCTGCAAGGACACACCCCCTTTCCGGGGAACACCATCTATAAAATAGTGGGGGGCGCGACTGGGAACTTTCGCCCTGAGCTCCACAATACCTAGAACCGGCCCGTGTATGTTAACAATGTTCTTGTGTCACCTTGTACTCTTTAGCTTAAGCCATCTCATGATGGGGGGGATGTATCAAACCTTTAATAGAGATAAAGTGGAGGAGTTGCCCATAGCAACCAGCCAACTTCTATATAGATTGCAAGCTGATTGGCTGATATGAGTAATTTCTCAACTTTATCTTTCACGAAGGTTTGACACATCCCCACCAATATGTAATAACAGACCCTCTGGAGAGAAGAGATAATGTGTCGAGAGGGATTTTTTCAGATCACTCCCCTGTCACCCTGCATGTTCCTCCTTTCCTGCTAGATTTGTGCATGCGCTGAGGCCTCAGTTAGGGAGAACGGTATGCAGACGGGATGCCGACGGCCTAAATGCCGACCGTCGGCATCCTGATCTTCTAATCCCAGCAAGGGTCTAATGACAGGCATCGAAATCCCGACACCTGTCATTTTACCTACGCTGGGAGCCCGACGCCCAGCATACTGATCAAAGGTAAGCCGGACGCCGGCGGTATTTCATACCGATCCCGGGAGAACATCCAGAAAGCTTTCCCCACTGTAAATAACAAGAAGCAAAAGCAAAACTAGGGTTTGAGTCATCGCTGGGAGGCGTGACTGTAATTGTATTGATAAATTATAACAACATACAAACTCCATATGGATCGTTCTTTGGTGGGGAACTGACCGCTTGACCCCAGTTCTGTAAGGCAGCAGTGTCACTTTGTTTCCCAGATATATTATAGATAATTAATCTCTATGAATTAACAGTGACCATGCATACACAGTTTGACCACTACAGAACTAAATGTTCCAGCAGTGACAGGCAAAAAGTTAAATATTGTGCACTTCCCCTTATCTCTGCTGTCTCCCTAAAACCTTTTTTGTCCATTCTCCTATCATAAAGTGGATCAGATAAGACACATACATAAAAACAGACGTGTTTATGTCCTTACATGAGTTATGTGCAGTCTATTTCTTAAGAACAAGGAATGGCTGCACACAGTGTTTCTTATTATCGGACAGAACAAAATGTCTCTGTGCTCCCTTACAGTGAAAATGGGCTCAATGCCGCAGAAAACCTTTTTCTATTTTTCTCATGCAGATTTACACTGGCTTACTTCCAGAAAGATATCAGAAATGGGATGTAGTTATGGTCACAATCCCGACTGCAGAATGCCAGCAAAGGATTTATGATAGGCGTCGAAATACCGACGCCTATCATAATCCCAACGCCAGAATCTAGGACGACGCGTTCCAGAACGAGGCAAGTTCTGGGCTCCCGTCCTGTTAGCCGCAGGGGGGGAGGGTTAAGTAGGTTTAGGGCAGTTAGCGGGATTAGGCACCCCTAGGGGGTAGTTGTAGGGTTAGGCCCCCCCGGGAGGTTTAGGGAGCGGTAAGGGGGAGGTTAGGGTTAGGCACCCCCCCGGGGGAGGTTAGAGTTAGGCACCACTAAGGTAGGGTTAGGAGGGGAGACAGGAGAATTAGATCACTTAATTGCCACTGTCTGGATTTCCTGCTGTTGTGCTCACGCTGTCGGGATTTGAACCGCCGGCATTTCAATCCCACTCCTAAGAAACATGTACTGTATATTAAATGCATACACGAAATTGTACCCATTATTATTTTGATATTGACATTCACAATTATTATAATAATTATTTTGACTTTTGTACAATTCTGCACTAGAAAATACAGAAAAAGATGTTATTGACTAATACTGAAGGACTTCATGATCACCGTCATTTCAAGTGCCATAATTTAACATTTTGTTTATATTAGTTTCATAGATGTTCAGTACAGTTGACAAAGCTCTATGCAATGCATTACTATAATGCTCCTTAAGTGAGTAGAAGTGCGGCGCACATTGTCACGGTCCTCTGTACAACACCCCCCTGTTAATTAATTTTACTGAGAAAATAATAAATTCAAGATACAGTAACACTGAGGGCAAAATTTACTAAGCGGCGGTTTGACAGCGGTTTCTATTCTATTCTAAACCCCGGGGGTTTGGTGGTGGTTTTGCAGCAGTCTCTAAATGACAGCACTGTTCTGTTCTATTCTAAAATGTGTTTTGACTGTGGTTTGGCGGCGGTTTTACTTTCTGCAGAATTACTAAGGCCAAAACCGCTGCACAACTGCCATCAAAACACATGTTAGAATAGAAAAAAACAGGGCTGTCATTTAGAAACCACTGCAAAACCGCCACCAAACCCCAGGGGTTTCGAATAGAGTAGAAACCGCCACCAAACCGCCATGGTTTAGAATAGAATAGAAACCGCCGTCAAACCGCCACTTAGTAAATTTTGCCCTGAGTCTAGAAAACACTGAGTCTAGACTGAAAAAAATAAAAAAACAACATAAAACTGCGTCCTATGGAAATGTCTAGTTTGCTTATACAGTAAATAAGTCCCTAATAACTGAACTGGCACTGTGAAATGTGCATAGAAAGATCCAAAGACATCCTCTTCAGGTACTGAGCAAAGTCTGATCTACCAACACTGGAGAGTTATACAACTTTAGTTTTTGAGTTTGACATAATTTTAGTGCGGTTCCAATTATACGATCTTCACTATTGAAGCCAATTAGAAAATCTCTTTCCAGAATACATTTTATGAACAAAACTCACATTGTTTACTACGGCTGTATTGTGCATTCAACTCATAATATCTGCATATGCCCACCATAGGGCCGTATTTAATTAGTTTTGCACCCGCTATACTTTTTCGCATGCCGGACTTTTCGCCTACATCGCATATTTTAGCTGTAGAATCTTATCATGCACGCCCCAGCTATTCGCCGTATTCAATTCCAAAACACTCGAAAACGCAACCTGGCGAATGCAAACCAGCCGAAAAGTACTGTCAGAATTGCCTGATACCCCCTAAAAGATGCACTAACATTGTGGATAAATGTACATGCCCCCGAATAGCCCTAATAAAGCTATTTGGGGTACTTAAGGTGTGTCAATTTCTTCTAATTAGCGTCTTTGCACTAGTGGTGAAGAATAGCATTAAGCATTTTATTTTGGATAAAATAAGTTGTCCTGTCAAATTTGGGGTACTTGAAAATGGGTGCAAGCATGGTTTAAAGTCGTTAAAGTAAAGTTTAAAAAAATGTACAAAACGCACCTGCAACAAGCACCTGCAATCCAAAACATACCTCACCCATACTTGCAGACCCCCCAAAAGTCTATTTCTCTAGTGTTTAAGTTTATACCCCCACTTTGCACTTTTTTGCCCCCTTTTGCTAAGTCATTTGTTATCCTTTAGGGGCCTGTCCCAAGGGTGCAGAGTGTTTTTTCCACCTTTGCACCCCTAAATAGCGATTTTGCACTTTTTTTCGACACCTATTCATAGTAATAACAGCATCTCAAAAATAGGTGCAAAAATAGGTACAGATTATTTTGTGTATTCAACGTAAACTATGTAAAATGTTTGATAGATTACTGGAAATTGTTTAACTTTTGCAAGTTTGATAGATTTGACCTGGTTCGAACAAATTCAAGGCTGTTCAAAAAGACTGAAACCCGTTTGAGCCTGTCCAATGTTTAACTGTAATCCTGTTTGATGTGTCACATGTTTGTCAACCATAGAACTTGCTTGAAATATGTTTCAAATATTTGCTGAACGAGCTAGATGTACAGTATGGTGAAAGAATTTGATGTTTGTCGAACAACTTACGTTTAATTATATTGCCTACAGAATGCAACTACAGCAAATACCAAACAGCTTCAATGGACTCTTCCAAACTTCCAAACTTCGGTTGACATTTTAAATTCAGTTTCAGAATTTGGTTTCTACTTCAAATCAATCAGCACCAACATACAGTATACGGACTGTTTTAAACTGCTAGACCAGAAGTTCCCAAACTTTTTTGAATCACGGCGCCCTAGAGTATCAGCATTGTTTCATGGCACCTCTAAGTCAAACCTGTGTTATTGAGAAATTCAGAATTTTTTTTAGTAAACTAGTAAAGTGAAGTAAATTGTGCTTACCTCTCATCCTTAGGTTCAGTTATGTGGTTGTGGACCGGTTTCAGCTTCGGTTTGTCCACATATTTACATTACATTGACCATGAATAATTTGATTTGGGGCTGGACCACCAACCTCAGGCACCCTTGCAAGTGTCCTGAGGCACCCCAGTGTGCCACGGCGCACAGTTTGGTAACCACTGTGCTAGACTGACTTGCTTCAATAAAATTTTGAACTTGCTCAAATAGTTCAAACATTTCTAAATTATAATGACAGGTGCACTTGCACTTACAAAAGTTGCCAAAACTTAGTGATTTGTAACATTTCTCTGTATTTTTGAGCTGTTAAATTCCCACAAGTTCAAAACTTTATTATGAAAGTCAAATATGTGGAACATTTTCTGTCTACAGCAGGATAACCTTTTAAAATACAAAAACACAATAAATTATGACTTGCAAATAAAAAATATGCTCGCATTAATCACTTACACCTGCCAAACAACACAAAGAAAAACATTAACATTGAAAGGTATTCAGCTGTCAGTGTACATATGAGTCAGTACATGCTCATTTCGTGCTTTAATTACTAGGGAAGTAACATTATTTTTGCGCTGTCCATGTGAGGAAATAAAATATTTCTATTCCTTTGTCCTATGTAAAAAATAGGTGGATTGTTTGTTACTATTGTCCTATATTACATTAACTGTGGATGACACATTATGCAAATCTCTAGACACTGTGGCCTATAATTATTTTACAGCTGCATCAGAGACTGGCACAATAGCGTTTAGCTTGTTTGGAAAATTACTAACAATTGTATAACTTTGCTAATAAATACATTATACCAAAAATACACGTATGGAATGAATTTAACTTGAAAAAAAAAAAAATAGTATCCAACATATGTATAATATTGCAATACATTACCATTCTTTGGTAACATGTCTTCCGTCACACCACCATCAACTTGAACCCACTGCTGGCCAAACTCTAGCTGGCACAAAAGTACCTATTAAGAGGATCAGATACATTAATTGTGTGGGATAACAACATGTTACCATGTGTAATGCTGGGTACTCATTGGCAAATCAATTGATCGGCCAATACATCATGTGTGCGTCGGCCAGTGTGTACCAGCGATATGTCTGTGAATGACATAGTTCTCAGACTTATCGCTTCGGACGTGCTACACAGACAATACCCAATATATCTGCAGATATATTGGGGCATCGTGCTGTGTGCGCGGGCGGCGTACACTTACAGCAGCGGCCGCGGGGAGGGGGGCGTGACACGCCTCCTGGCCAGTGGAACCTGCAGTCAGATGACAGTTGCTCAGATATATCTGTTAGGTGTGTACCCAGCTTAAGAATGACATTTTCTGCTATCAGGCGCTGCTTGATTAAAGAGCTGATAAACAGTGAAGGTCATGAAAAATAAGACAGACATCAAAGTTCAACAGAAATTGAAATGATATTGCTTGAAATATGACAATATTATGTGAAGCATCATGCCTAAACTTGATTAAAAACAAAAAATAAAATGTCCCCAGTACACTGCCTCGGATGTATTGCAGCGCTCCTCACAGTGACATTAGCGTTGTGCTGCACCACGTATTTGCTTTTTTCCCTTTGGGTTAAAGATCCCAGGCATGAATAAAAAGCAATGATAGATAAGCAAGCTCAGTGGTATAAGTAGACACACATGGGTTCCAAAGCTGATTTTGATCTTGGACCCTTTGCACCAGGGGCGGATTGGGACAGAAAACCAGCCCGGGAAATTTATGAAAGCAGCCCTAATGGGGCGGAGTCTGTTGAGGTGGTGAGGTCTATCAATAGGGGCGGGATCCCTTCTTATAGGGCCTGATTCTGAGTAGGACACAGTTGCAGCCATCTTTGCATCTTCTACTGCTGTCTGTGACTTCAACCTAATGAGCCTATAATGCCCTTCCCTGGTGTACAGCCCTGAGTCCGAATATGCAAGGACTGAGACCCCCTCTGTTTGTGTCTAAAGACGATTGGAACTATGGAGTATGGCCTCCAATGTGGGCAATTCAGCATCTCTATAGCCAGCCCTGAACACCCAACACATTTCTAATACACTTCTTGGTGCATGTGACTGAATCCGCACTGCAACTCAGACACATGCGCAGAAATAATGCATAAGAAAAAAAAAAAACACATTGGTCCTCACAGGAAAAAACACACACTTTGACCCCTACAGAAAAAAAACACATTGAACCCCGACAGGGAAAAAAAAAACATTTGACCCCACAGGAAACAATAAAACACACTGGCTCCTACAGGAAAAAAATAAAACACATTAGCCTCAACAAAAAATAAAATAAAACACACGCTGGCCCCCACAAAAAATAACCAGACAAACACATTGACCCCTACAGGAAAAAAAAAAAAAAACACATTGGCCCTCACAAAAAAGTTTAAATACATTGATCCCCACAGGAAAAAAAAAAAACACACATTGACACCCGATAGAAAAAAAAAAACACACACAATTGTCTCCACAAGGAAAAAATAAAACACACACTGGCCCCCCCAAAAATACACATTGGCCCGCACAGAAAAAAAATGAAACACATTGGTCGCCGCTGGAAATAATAAACACAATGGGCTCGATTCAACTAACGCGTTGTTAGGTCGGAGAATGACGGTTTTCCCACCCCCTCGCACCTTAAACAGGGTGTTTAGTTGTGAGAACTGGCATTCTCCGACTAAACTTCCCGGCGCGATACTATTTCCGTCGCGCTAAGGGCAGAAAACAGCATCGCGCCTGGACTTTTGTCGGATTTATGCTCGCATCCCATGAGGGATGAGAGAAGAAATCCTTAATCAGGCTTAGCAGCACGATTAATTGAATAACTCCGGTAGCTCATTCCCGGCGCTATTCACTTCGCGTTTAATAGAACTGAGCCCATTGGCTCCTACAGAAATCAATAAAACACAATGGCCCACACAGGAAAAAAAAAACACATTGACCTCCGACAGGTTAAAATAAAAAAAAAAACACACTGGTCCCCCACAGGAAAAAAATACACATTGGCCCTTGTAGGAAAATCAATAAAAACTAATTGACCTCTGCAACAAAAGCAGTGTATGTCCCTGCAGTGGGCAGGATGGGAGTAGTAGTCAGAAGTGGGGGCAGGATGGGAGTAGTAGTAGTGGGAAATAGGGGGGTGGATGGAAGAAGTAGTAGCACAGATCAGGGGGCAGGACTGGAGTTGTAGTAGTGTGGATCAGGGGGCAGGATGGGAGTATTCGTAATGGCAGAGCAGGGGCAGGCTTGGAGCAGTAGCAATGTGGGACAGGCTGGGAGTAGTAGTAGTACTTCAGAGGAAGGGTCAGGATTCCAGTAATAGTGGCAGGGGCAGGACATGCTAATCTTGACTATTATAAGTGGATATGTCATTTATTACTTCAGAAGTGTATATATAAATGTTTTCATAGAACTCTTTGCTTTACATTTGTTTCTCTCCTTGTGTGGAGCAGGGTAGCTGTAGTGGTGGGAGTAAGGGGGCAGGATGGGAGTGGAAGAAGAAGCTGAACAGGAATTACCTCCATACTCCACTATCACCTCAGCTCATGGGTCCCGGCTGCCTCCCCTCTCTCAGCGCTGATAGCCAGAGTAAGTATGTTTAGAAAGCCCCTGCCACCTTGTCCCGCTCCTGCGGCTCCTACTCCATCCCAGGCACAGCTGCACCGCACACCCGTGCCCACCTCCTTGCATGGTCCACGTCATCTCCCGCAGCCCCAGGAGAAGGAATGGGCCAACCCAGCTGCGACCATGCCACAGAGAGGGGAGCTGACGGCAGACGGCGGAGGCCGATAGAGGGGGGACACTGCAGACTGATGGTGGGGCCGGGATCTTCCGGTTTCCGTAACTTGTGTTCCATAGCAAAATGCCAATACTAGAACCACGGCTGCCGGCAGTCAGTGTCTGCCCAGCCTGGCCGGCAGTCTCGGCCAGTCCAGCAAAGGGGTTAATGTGGCCGGCCCAGCGGGAACTTTCCTGCTTTCCCGGCGGCCCAATCCGCCCCTGCTTTGCACCAACGATTACTGTTTGGGGAACCTCTTGAGACTCTATCTGCAAAAGATATCTTGGTTGTGGTGGCTGTGGATAATACAGGTAGATTTCAGGAGCCATTGCTTGAAAAGCTTGACACAACCTACACGAGAGAAATGTCCGTCATTTGTCAGAATGATGAGTTTTATTTATGTTCCGTTCTAATAGTTACTGCCAATCCTGGTCTGCCGATGAGCCTGATTCAGAGTTGTATGCTAATGCTGCCGCTGCCTCGTCTGTATACGCAGTTACTGTGCGACAATATGCAAATGTCGCAGATGTCGAGGAATATATTGAGACGCCCATCTGCTGTTTTGCAAATCCAAGCATCTGCGTACAAAGATGTGGCATCGGTCGCAGAACCTTCAGTTATCGGTCTTCTGAGTAAACCTATGGTCTCGCAGAATGGGTACTGAGACACTGGAGCCAATTTCCTTGCTTACTGATCGCAGACGCAGGATGTGACATTCCCCCAAAACGGTCACGACACGCCTGCGTTCTTTGCTGCTACTCCCCATTACCTGACTGTCAATCACACTGCGAGCGACTACAGTAATGTAGTGTGACACATGCACAGTGCCACTTAGATGCATGCGCAGTTTACAGATAATTGTTCAACTGCGTAAATATCAGCATTGCGTACAACTCAGGCCCTATGTCCCAACATATCTAAATCCCATCCCTGCAGTACTCACTGGATGTCTAATACAATTCTGAAGTTCAGTTTTGAGTCATTTTCAGTTCCCACTAAGAATGGCACTTACTAGCTTGCTCATAGTAAGCTCAATGTTTTCAGTGTCAAACAGATCCAAATAAATAAATATCTAATGTTTTAGACACATTAAATATGTTCAGTCCTATTATACATATTTGTCATATCGTATGCACTAAATGGTATTATCTGAACAAGTTATGGAGCTTGATCGCTTTATGTACTAACTTGCTTTGGGCATAAGTTTGAAGAAATACAAATCTTGCATAAAAAATGGATATGTGTTAATGCACAGTATGTATATGAAATAATTTCTCTAAGAAAAAAGCTTTTATTAATACATAGACCCTTAGTGCCTGATTCAGAGATGTACGCAACTCCCATGTTTACGCAGATGAGCGATTATTGGCGGTCTGTGTCTGAGTCAATGCCTCAAGTTTCTTTACAGACAGCGGCCGCAGTGAGGATTTAACCGCAGTGTGCTACACAGTCAGGGAGCGTTGGTGGGAGGTAACAGGGGAGGGGTGTATATATTCACAGGAGCGGGGGCATTAGTGTCCATCTCTGAACCAGGACCTTAGAAGGCAAATAGAATGGATTTTCTGTAATTATATCTGTTTAATATTTCAAGATTTTAAAAAATCTCTGCCATTACTGAAGTGGATGTCATGATGCTGAATCAAACATTGTGTGACAGGAACAGAGGGCCTGATTCAGAGCTGGACGCTATTTGCGCTCGCTCGTTCAGAAAAAGGGGCCGGATATTTAAATAGAGCGCTCGCTCTTTGCGGTCTGTTGACGCCTCTATGTCTGAACGAGCGAACAAAACATGTGCTCGCTATTTTTTAAAAAACGCCCCCTGGCCGCTCGCATCCTACGTCATCTCCGCTATTTATTAGATTAATTGAGTACATCGAAAGGCGTATGAACTGCTCGCAGTGCTTGTGGTAGCATTTTCCTACCGCAATCATGCAAGCAGTTCAGGCTAAAAGACAACCAAGTGACGTGGTCGACGACGCTGCTTTGTTAATTATGCACACCCTTAAAATGCCCGTTTTGACCGTTTGGCACGTCTGCGTTCGGATCTCCACTCCCCGTTTTCAAGCACCTTCCCCCGTTACCACCCACAAACGCCTCATTCTGTCACTCAAATTAGCAGGCATTCGCTATTTTGCGAGCACACAATTTCCAACCGCAATGACTGGTTCGCGCATGCATATTACAACCCATACGCATGTGCAGTTGTGCGAACATCGCTCGGAGCGAACGAGCGGCCGCTTACGAGCGGCTCTGAATCAGGCCCAGTATTCAAAATGTTGATAGACGCATTTCTATTACAACATCTCAATAATACCTCCGTGTGGTAGGGTCTCATCTGCCACAAGCTCCAGTGAGCTTTAGGCTGTAATAGAGCCGGAAGCTCACCACTGAGATCACGAGTGATGTCAGCGAGGCCGCCTCCAAACGGCAAGCCACCCTCTCACCCCGCCTACAAAACGGTGCGAGCTGTCGATCACCATCGACAGCCACCCCTTTTGTAGTAAACTCCGGAGCGAGAGAATTTCTCTCTCGCTCTGGGGCTTGCGCACGCACAGTGCGGCTGTGCGCAGGATCTCAACATCGACCCACTTGCGAGCGCTCAGCTCTTGCGAGCGGGTCTGAATGAGACCCATTGTCTATGTGAGAATGCTCAAATATAGCCCAATTACACCAACCCAACCACAAGTGTGATTGAGCTGCGTACAAGTCTGCATCGCCATTACTTGAGGACACTTAATTACTGAGTGTGCACAGGGTAAAAACATGCAAGATCCACTCTGGAAATGAACATACATCCAACTCTACATTTGCCTTCATATGTTTGAAATTATAATATAATTTAAAATAATTGTAAATAAATTACTCATTGGCATCCATTTATGTCTGCCCAAAAGCTCTCCTTCAGTCCTGCCCAACCAGTATTGTTTTATGAAATAGTGTATGTGAAATGGGAAATTAAAGATTACCTACATAAACCATTAAAATACTAATGATCCAGGACTTGGTTTAGGTGATATTTTACTGTAGAGATAAAGCAAATCATAGCAACAATGAAGGCTCCCCGCCTAGGTGCAGATGTGTCTTAAGCATCATTGGGAAAAGCCTTAGGGTTTTTTTCTTACACTTTTCAAACTGTGAAAGCATGGGCCAGGGTTCTGACCCAAAGACTGATTATTACTGGTGCAAGGACCAGTCCTGGGGCAGTGCAAGCCGGTGATGAAGGGGCCCGCAGCCGGATGGAATGGGCTGCGGGGTCATCCTCTGCTGCTCCATTCTACAATGTAATAATAATGTACATGCCATGCCAGGTGCCTGCCGCAAAAAGTATGGTTTGCTAGCGTCACACCCGGCTCCCATGATTCCCCTCCCTCTCCCGGTCTCCCGGTCTACTGTCCCTTGGTGCTGTGGCAGACTGGTTTCTACAACATCGCAAACGTGATGTCATCACGTCGCGACGTTGCCTAATACTGCCGACGCTCTGTCAGTGCAGAAAGAACCGCGCAGCTGGGGAGTGTAATGCAGCATACACACGGTCAGATTTGTCAGATGTGTCAGATGAACGATTGAATGATTGAACGATTTGAACGATTTGATGAATGATTTTACCAACGATTTGAACAATTTGAACTATGAACGATTTTTGACTGCATTAAAATTAATGGAATCGTCCAAATCTGACTGCAAACACATCAGATGTCAGATATCGCTATCTGACCATCAGGAACGTGCATTGTTCAGACATGACAGATATGTCAGGTTTTCCTTCAGATATGAACGATTGAATGATTTTTGAAATCGTTATCGTTCAGATCTGAAGAAAAATCAGACCGTGTGAATGCACCATATGACTGTGAGAGACTTGAGGAGCCAACCTGCCAAAACAGAGAAAAACATAAAAAAGAAGGTAAGTTACATTTCTCTATCATTGTGCTTTTACCCACCTGATCTGTATTGCAAGAGCATATCACTGGAAATACATTGAGGTAGGGGCACATTCCGAATCCTGGCAATACATTAGGGTGGGGGCACATTACTGGTAATACGTAGAGAGGCGGTACATTATTGTCCATACATTAGGGTGGGGGCACATTACTGGCAATATAGAGGGGGGTATATAAATTGAAAAACAGAACATGTGGGGGAAAAGCACATTAATGGCAATACAAAAGAGGGTGAAGCACAATGATAGCCATACAGTGGGGGAAGGGGAAGTACATTACTGGACATATAGGTGGTGGTGAGGGGTATCATAATACACAACATCTAGACAAAAGAATGAATAAAGATACATTAAAACGAATTGTTTTTCTTATGACATTCTGCATCTGTTTGATATGTCACATGACTTCCTTCCCAATTAAAAAAAATTACAGTTGCATCCAAGATGGCCAACTTCAAGATGGCCACCATACTGGTGACATACCCTAAAAAGTTTCCCCCCCTTCCATATCATATGTGTAGACACTGGATAAATATTTCTTTACTCATATTTATCTGAATAAGGTCCACAGTGCTCTATATGGGTATAGAGCACTTTATTGCCTGTTTGCTAATATCCACCACTCCCAATACCAAAATATATAGGGCCTAATTCAGAGTTACATGCGCCGGCGTCAGCCTAACCACCCCCTGGTACCTCCCAGGAATGCCCAATGAAATCCATGGCTCTTGTGTCCAAATTAGTACTGCGTCTCCCTGCGGCATCCATCAGGGGGCATGCACTTTGTGACTCGGATACATGCGCAGTACTTCCAATATCACCCAACTGCATGAATATCAGTATTGCATGCATTTAGCGTGCACCTCAGTATCAGGCCAGTCAGGTGGGATGTACTAGAGATCGAGTCTGCCAGAGGTGCGGGATGCAGACTGATTCAATCATTTTCTTAAAGTTGCAGTCATTTACAAGGCAAAGCAGAACTGCGACGTTAAAAAAAAGGATTGAGATCAGTCTGCATCCTGCACCTCCGGCAGACTCGATCTCTATACATCCCGCCCATAGTGTGATAAGTAGACATATTAACAATCTTGTATGGTTCCGTGGCATGTGGATTGTTTTTTGCTTACCTGTATTAATATGTGGTAATATTTGATTGTGCCAGTATTCTGTATTCTGTATCTCTTTGTATGTAAGAGATTTCCACATTGTTTTTTTTTTACATAATCAAGACGTGTAATAGATTAGTGTATGTCCTTACTCAGTGCTGCCCTTGGGTTTATACACACGTGTATATAGTATTAATGGTGTAATATTGTCCTTACTCAGTGCTGCCCTTGGGTTTATACACACGTGAATACAGTATTAATGGTGTAATATTGTCCTTACTCAGTGCTGCCCTTGGGTTTATACACACGTGAATATAGTATTAATGGTGTAATATTGTCCTTACTCAGTGCTGCCCTTTTGTTTATACACACGTGAATATAGTATTAATGGTGTAATAATGTCCTTACTCTGTGATGCCCTTGGGTTTATACACACGTGAATATAGTATTAATGGTGTAATATTGTCCTTACTCAGTGCTGCCCTTGGGTTATACACACATGAATATAGTATTAATGGTGTAATATTGTCCTAACTCAGTGATGCCCTTGGGTTTATACACATGTGAATATAGTATTAATGGTGTGTAACACCCTCTAAGGGATGGTATTTGTAAAAACACCCCTCTCAGTGTTAGAGCTTGCTTCCTGTTGTAGATATTACATGCCTGAGACCCTGGGATCAGTTTTCAGGTAAAGGAGGGGCTGGAGAGATAGACACGCAGGGGTGGGAAGACTGGGTGTGTAGCTGGCAGAGCAGAGGGAGGAGGGGGAGAGAACAAAGGGTGTTGAGAAGAAGAATTTGGGAGAGAGCAGACATCTTTGGGAAGCTTCAGAGCTGGAAGCAGAAATGTAGCCCTCGTGCTCCCCTGGCAGGGGGAGATTGGCGGGGCCGTGGTGACTGCCACGATGCCCATCTAACGCCAAAGGAGGAATAGGTCTGGAGTGAGACCACTGAGATAAAGTCTGTGAGAGTCCACAGAGAAAGAGCTGGAAGGTTGCAGTGTGAGCCGCTCAGTGAAGTGTTCAGCACCCATGAGAGGGGTAAGAGACGCAAGTATATGTGTTGAAGAGATGGGGAAGAGGAATTTCCCAGGAGCTTTTACTGTTAAGGTACCAGAGGAGTCCCTTATGCATAAAAGCCCCCCAGCAGCCATTAAAGGGGGGGTCACTGTGGTAGCAGTGTGGCTATAGGAGCCATCCCTGTAGGATAGGGATGGACGGCAGCTGAGAGTTTGATAGCTGCAATAGAAAAGTCTGTATATTGCTGTCCCATGTGAAAGAGCAGGGGAGCAGAGAGAGGCAGACTGTGTATGAGACACTCTGTATATTGTCTTAGAAGAGACAAAGGAGAGGCAGAGTGCAAAAGGAAGTTATGTGAGATGTGTGTGAAGCTGTGGAACTACAGGCACCAGCCAGCATAGGGCCAGGTGGACCTGCATGTATGAAGTGGAGAACTAAAGGCACCAGCCAGCATAGGGCCAGGTGGACCTGCATGTATGAAGTGGAGAACTACAGACACCAGTCAGCAAAGGGCTAGGTGGACCTGCACGTATGAAGTGGAGAACTACAGGCACCAGCCAGCAAAGGGCTAGGTGGACCTGCACGTATGAAGTGGAGAACTACAGGCACCAGCCAGCAAAGGGCTAGGTGGACCTGCACGTATGAAGTGGAGAACTACAGGCACCAGCCAGCGAAGGGCTAGGTGGACCTGCACATATGAAGTGGAGATCTACAGGCACCAGCCAGCAAAGGGCCAGATGGACCTGTGTGGGTAAAATGCAAAGCATTCATTGTGACTGTGCTTAAAGAGTGTGATGTAATGTAACCATATCCATAAGATTGTCATATACCATCTGACATGCCAAGTATATGAGCTGGAGGGAGAGGAGAAGCTGCTGTAACCATATTCTTGTCCTGTAAAGTCATGTGCAGGAGGAGAGAAATAAATTGGTTTATTTTTATAAGAGAAGGTCTGGCGCCCAAGTTATTCAAAAGAACTGTTGCTGCATGTGTCCATCTATACCTGTATCTATATGTGTGACTGTTATAAAGCCTGCATGGTCAGGGACCCCCTTCTCAGGTATTGCCCACACCCTGGAGAGCTAGCCTGAGGCAATAGGAGGTGTATCACTCCAAATGCACCTATGTACCACACCGCACACTGAAGGGGGGTTACAAAATGGCACCCAACGTGGGGCTCGAACACAGTAAGATGGAAGAAGCGCTCGCAGGATACAGACACTAAATGCAGTAAATCCAGCCGGAGCAAACCCCTTGGTAGACACCGTGTCTGATCTTCTCTGGGTGTCCCAGCGAGACCAAGGGTTCAGGAGATGGAGATTGACCCCATTGTTTAAAGTTACCAGAGTAAATCTGCAGTAGGACAAAGTGTCAAGTACAAAGTGGTGGTAGTGCCAAAGTGTTTCAGAGACTGTTTAAAAGCAGAAGCACATGTGTGAAGTATTCCTGGGACTTGTAGTGTTGTTCATCCCATATGCGTGGGAAGCGAGCTCAGAGGAATTGTTGTATGTTCCTCCAGGAGTTGGGAGGAGCACATGTAAAAAGTTGCCCAGCATTAGAGAAGACCTGGGGGAGTGCACCCTGCACCCGAAAAAGTTTGGGGGTATTGGGAGGGGCCACGAGAGCCACCTGTCTCCTTTTGACCCGAGGAGGGGAGGAGACTCAACGGGCAGGCCTGGCAGGTACTTCGTTGTATGACATTAACATTGTCATTTATAACTCATGTATGAACAATCATGTTTGAGGACACTCGTGACTCTTGTGTTATTATACACATTGGGGGTAGTGGGATATATTGTTGGAAATGTGAATTTTTTTTGCATACTGTTCACTGCTAATGTTTTTTTTCCATGCAAATGTGATCTAATGGGATTTTCACCGCTGAGATTTTTTTTTTTATTATGTGGTGTGACATACGAAATTGCAAGGTTTTACATGTGTGCACCAGTGTATGTTGGGTGTGCCTGCATGTGCAAGTGATTAGCCAGGTATACAAAAATAATGTATATATTTTAAAGCATACCTACCTAATGGGGGGAGAATGTAACACCCTCTAAGGGATGGTATTTGTAAAAACACCCCTCTCAGTGTTAGAGCTTGCTTCCTGTTGTAGATATTACATGCCTGAGACCCTGGGATCAGTTTTCAGGTAAAGGAGGGGCTGGAGAGATAGACACGCAGGGGTGGGAAGACTGGGTGTGTAGCTGGCAGAGCAGAGGGAGGAGGAGGAGAGAACAAAGGGTGTTGAGAAGAAGAATTTGGGAGAGAGCAGACATCTTTGGGAAGCTTCAGAGCTGGAAGCAGAAATGTAGCCCTCGTGCTCCCCTGGCAGGGGGAGATTGGCGGGGCCGTGGTGACTGCCACGATGCCCATCTAACGCCAAAGGAGGAATAGGTCTGGAGTGAGACCACTGAGATAAAGTCTGTGAGAGTCCACAGAGAAAGAGCTGGAAGGTTGCAGTGTGAGCCGCTCAGTGAAGTGTTCAGCACCCATGAGAGGGGTAAGAGACGCAAGTATATGTGTTGAAGAGATGGGGAAGAGGAATTTCCCAGGAGCTTTTACTGTTAAGGTACCAGAGGAGTCCCTTATGCATAAAAGCCCCCCAGCAGCCATTAAAGGGGGGGTCACTGTGGTAGCAGTGTGGCTATAGGAGCCATCCCTGTAGGATAGGGATGGACGGCAGCTGAGAGTTTGATAGCTGCAATAGAAAAGTCTGTATATTGCTGTCCCATGTGAAAGAGCAGGGGAGCAGAGAGAGGCAGACTGTGTATGAGACACTCTGTATATTGTCTTAGAAGAGACAAAGGAGAGGCAGAGTGCAAAAGGAAGTTATGTGAGATGTGTGTGAAGCTGTGGAACTACAGGCACCAGCCAGCATAGGGCCAGGTGGACCTGCATGTATGAAGTGGAGAACTAAAGGCACCAGCCAGCATAGGGCCAGGTGGACCTGCATGTATGAAGTGGAGAACTACAGACACCAGTCAGCAAAGGGCTAGGTGGACCTGCACGTATGAAGTGGAGAACTACAGGCACCAGCCAGCAAAGGGCTAGGTGGACCTGCACGTATGAAGTGGAGAACTACAGGCACCAGCCAGCAAAGGGCTAGGTGGACCTGCACGTATGAAGTGGAGAACTACAGGCACCAGCCAGCGAAGGGCTAGGTGGACCTGCACATATGAAGTGGAGAACTACAGGCACCAGCCAGCAAAGGGCCAGATGGACCTGTGTGGGTAAAATGCAAAGCATTCATTGTGACTGTGCTTAAAGAGTGTGATGTAATGTAACCATATCCATAAGATTGTCATATACCATCTGACATGCCAAGTATATGAGCTGGAGGGAGAGGAGAAGCTGCTGTAACCATATTCTTGTCCTGTAAAGTCATGTGCAGGAGGAGAGAAATAAATTGGTTTATTTTTATAAGAGAAGGTCTGGCGCCCAAGTTATTCAAAAGAACTGTTGCTGCATGTGTCCATCTATACCTGTATCTATATGTGTGACTGTTATAAAGCCTGCATGGTCAGGGACCCCCTTCTCAGGTATTGCCCACACCCTGGAGAGCTAGCCTGAGGCAATAGGAGGTGTATCACTCCAAATGCACCTATGTACCACACCGCACACTGAAGGGGGGTTACAGGTGTAATATTGTCCTTACTCAATGATGCCCTTGGGTTTATTGGAGGACAGTAGCTTTAGCAGAAATGAGAAATAAAATTATTTCATCATAAGTGTAGCGAATAAGTGAAATAGCCGCCCAAGCATTGTGGTTTTATATTCTGTAACTAGTTTAATGGGGATATTGGAAATATTGCAGTCTATATATTATATTGTATAATATTTTTTCTGCCACATTTGGATACTTTTCATCCCATTAAAGGCTTTTGCCATATCTAGACATGAGCAACAATTGTCCTAATGTCAATGGAGTTCATGACAAGCATTATCATCAGTAGATCTAAATCCTTCAGGAATATCTGGTGACTGCGGGTCCTATGGTATCCAGGTTCCCTTCTTTTGACTGCATACTGGATCCCCTTGCATTGAGCTGTCCTTTTTTCCCACAGTCTCTCACCTATGCTAAACCCTCCTGGGTAATTTCCTTTTCCTCCTCCTTTCAGCGTACTCTATTTTCGGTATGCCACTCTGCTTCTTGTCCCTTGTGCCCCTTATTTTTGTCCTTTATTGTTTTTTAGACTGAATCAGAATCTCTGACTTACTGTATATTGTATTTTTTTTTTGCTTCGTTTGAAGTTGTTACTTGTATTTTGTGAAGGACTGTCTACACTGTTAAGTTACTAATACTTAACTTACTGAATCTTGAATAAAACATGTTTAAGATACTAAATGTCACAGGCTTAGTATTTTAGTAATTGGTCTCTTATTTTAAAACTTCAATTATTAATTTATT
Organism: Taudactylus pleione; assembly: GCA_031769625.1. NCBI lineage: Eukaryota > Metazoa > Chordata > Amphibia > Anura > Myobatrachidae > Taudactylus > Taudactylus pleione. Next base: position 55,079,780 of record JAUIMM010000200.1, on the reverse strand, counting down.
AGCTAATTGGTGCTTGCAACAAGGTGAAGATCTGCACATGTGAGGATGGGGTTTACTTCTCAAAAAAGGTTGTGATAGCTCTGTCCCTCCTCATACTGGGCAGGCTTGTCCCCTTTAAAAGCACAATTGCCTTATAAGTGCTGCTAGCTGGGAGGAATTGGAAGTCTCTGTGTTATTGTACGTCACACAGTGCCGCCTAGATTATCGTTTGCTCCCATACATTACCAGATTTTCATTTCAACCAGCCAGATTGGACAGATATCTAACAGATAATTGTATAGTGTATGCCCAGCATTAGTGTTACTAAATTTTAGAACATGGATACCAGATTTGTGAATGATAAGCACTTCTAACAGTTATATTAGAAGCAAATATAAAAATCCATCTAAAGCAGGGCTTGACAATATATCGAAAAAGGAGCCAGCTTAAAAGTTTATGAGCCATGTTATTGTTTGCAACCAAAATATCCGAAAACTTCTATAAAACATCACTCATGCCCCTTCACTGCCTCTTAGACTTCCCCACATGCCATCAGACGCCGATACATGCTCATCTCCAGTGCCCAATTTATAGTATGCCACACCACAGTGCCCCCAATTCACTCACGAACCAAATACCATCTATAATCTCATAAAGAGAAATTTAAATGTTTATTTGTAACCACTCTATACAGTAATGGGGAAAAATTTGGAACCATTCTTCAAAATGTATATATCCTTCCAGGACAATAGGAGAGAAAAGAAAATGTAATCGCAAATAGAGTACTATAGTGTATTCTACTAATTTTTAATGACCCATATTGCTTTTACTTTGAATTAGTAAAACATAACCTTTATTCCCAACTTAAAAGTAGGTCAGCGAAATATTAAACACATTTTTATTATTATTTATATTATATAAAAAAAAATATGTGAAAGTGTATTAAAATATATCCACCATCAATATCTTCTGTAGTCAATTAATTACTCTGAGTATTGCATACAGTATATGCAAATAAATTGGTGTTACAATCTTCCAAGGGCGTCGCGTTACTATCAGACCTATGTGCTCATCTTCACTATCCTATCATGTATATATATTGTATTTTATAGCATAAGCTACATACTGTGTCCCCTTCTTAAACACGTATTTCCATTCTCAAATAGATATCTCCATAACAATGTGTGTATGTTCTAATTACATATGAGAGTACTGCTCTCTTAATATTGTTCAGATATATTTAATTAACCATTGTCCCAAATGCTACGTTGCCAGCCTATTCAATTATATAGTGCTCTAATAAATGATATACCATTAAGTTGCTGTGTTATCATCAGTAGCTATTTATTAGGTAACAGAACCCACAGCTCTTACAATAAATTTAGGAATTTCGGCAAATCCCAATTTAGAATTATGTACATTTAACAGTGATTCAAACGTCGTTTGGTACTGGGGTACGCTTATCGCATTATAGTGCACCCTTCTTTAGTACCTAATTAGGAATTACAACCAATCCCATTGCACTGTGGGCCTGATTCAGACCCGCTCGCAAGCGCATAGCGTTTGCAAGCGGGTCGATGGTGAGGTACCGCGCACACACGGCGCGCGCATGCGCAAGCCCCGGAGCGAGAGAGAAATTCTCTCTCTCCGGGACTCACTACAAAAGGGGTGACTGTCGATGTTGATCGACAGCTCACCCTGTTTTGTAGGCGGGGCGGGGGGGTGTTGGAGCAGGAAGCTCTCTGGGGCTTGGGACAGACGAGACCCTACTACAAGGGTCTCGTCGCAAGCCCCGATGGTCGCAACCATCGCAACCATCACCTTGCCTGCCCGCAAAAGCTATGGGTTGTAACCCACAACTTAGCGAGCGGCCAGGAGGCCGCAACAAAAAAAACGCCCTGATTCAGAGCGAGCGCTCTTAAAGAGCGTCCGGCTCTGAATCAGGCCCTGTATATGTACTTTCATATATCTCTAGAGCAGTGGTCACCAACCTTAATTGAGCTGTGAGCTACTCCGGAAGAGCTACTAAAATTGTAGGAAATAAAATTTGGCTAATAACCGAATTATTTAAGTTCATTTAATTAAAATTTTAAAAAAATGTTTCATAGAAAACAACATTGCATTTAATTATTACAGTGATATTGTTGTAGTTTGTAAATAAATTTTAAGCACATACACATTTAAAAGTTAATTACCAGCTCCAAGGAGATACGTGCAGTAGAGGAGCAAAAAGATATAGGCAGGGCTGCAGTGTGATTTTCCAGCAAGGCTGGGTGGGAGTCACTCGCTCCGCCATAGCGTAGACTCCGTGGGTTGAACCATGGGGAAGCATGTCAGGTGATTGCTGTAGAGGCTGCAGCCAGGCCCGCCAAGAGTCGCGGCGGACCCGGGTAACAGAGGGCATGGCCTAATCACAGGAGGCGTGGCCACGCCCCCTTTCCGGGTAAATAATAAAAAACTTTGCAGCGGCACAGCGCGCTGGGGAGGGGGGCGCTCTGAGCCTCCTCAGCCCTGCTCAAAACCGGGGGGGAGCGATCAGTGTGATCGTTCCCCCCCACAGGCATAGGAGACTGCTGTGGCTGCTGCTCAGCAGCCACAGCAGTCTCCCACTGCAGCTCAGCACACGCTGTGTGCTTGGCCGCTGTGAGGGAGAGGGGGGGTGGCGCCGGACCCAGGCCCCCACCAGGCCCCTCAGGAAGCCCGGGTAATCTGTACCCACTCCCCCCCCTCTCGGCGCCCCTAGCTGCAGCAATCCCCTGACGTGCTTCCCTGGGGCTCCACCCATGACGTTGATGGCATGGGGGAACATGCATCTGAGGACACTTCCTCCTGTTTGACTTGGCTGTACTGCAGCTAGGTGAGCTACCAAAATTAAGGCTACCAGTAGCTAGCGAGCTACAGGTTGGAGACCACTGCTCTAGAGCCACTAATCCGGCTATGGTGTACTTCACTTATATTATAGATTTAGGAATTTATCAAATCCAATAATTTTCCACCATAGAAGTAAGTCACCTATAGTCAAAGCTCTATTTATATCCTAATGTGTGCGAGCTCCCATAATAAGAATATATCACAATCTATTAAAGCTCTATTGCTGTGAAATCATATTCATTCATGAAGTTGTTGTTTGGTATACAATGTTGCCTTTCTCATCAAACATATCCTTTACAAAACAAATTAACAAGCATAACAGGATTCTACAACTGAGAGTCTCCGTGACAGTGCATTAACACTCACACAGGTTTCCTTATTATGTCAAGTGTATAAAGATCTCATATATTCACATTGAAATTATTATTATGCACAACTCGGATTCTGTTTGTGAATAGGCAGTTATAAGCACTGGATTAATGTATATGCTATTATTTCCTTTTCACATCTCAGACACAACACACATTTAGAAAATAATATTAAGAATTCCCTTTGTCATAGTCTTTGGGAGATCGTGTTTTAGGGTAAGATTAAATATGTTAACTTTCAGCACAAACACAGGCCCTCATTCAGAGCCGCTCACAAAAAGCGAGTGCTCGCTCTGAATGAGGGCGGCCGCTTTTGTTTTAAAAGCCGGCCTCTTGGCCCACTCTCTAAGCTGTGGGTGACCATCCACAGCTTTAGTGAGTGACCAGGTGATGGTCGCGATGGTCGAGACCATCGCGACCATCGGGGCTTGCGACAAGACTCTTGCGGTAGGGTCTTGTCTACCGTAAGCCCCAGGTAGCTTCCTGCTCTAACAGAGCAGGAAGCTCCCTACTGACATCACTGGTTATGTCAGTAGGGCTGCCTACAAACATCAGGTGTTCCTTCAGGAACGCCTCCGTTTGTCCGGGCACCCCCCTCCTACTCCGCCTACAAAAACAGGGTGAGCTGTCAATCAACATCGAAGGCTGCCCCGTTTGTAGTGAGCCCTGGAGCGAGTGAATTTGTCACTCGCTCCGGGGCTTGCCCACGCACACTGCGAGCGCTGCGCGTGCGCTGGCCCTCACCATCGACCCGCTTGCGAGCGGGTCTGAATGAGGGCCATAGGCAGGTGTCACCCTTCTCACTAATTTTGTTCTGGTCCAGACATCTAACAGACACACATTCATACAATATACATGATTTTATCACAGGTGGTTATCATTATTAAAATAATATAACATAGTGCACGCTCAAGCGGCATACACTGCAAGTCCTGACGTGCATTTCACCCTTTAGTTTAATCGTAGGAACAACCCGTAAATTGGGTTTCGGAAGTCTATATCATGGTCATCATCCAATCAGCGCTGCCGCGAAGATTGGCAGGTCTCTAAGCCAATCCGCTCAGCCTGTCAGCTCTCCTATTGGTCAGTGTTTCCTACTGTTGTTTTCTTATGGAAACAGATCCAGTGTTACCAACAATGTGGTATGTATATTAGAAGTAACCTGTAGACATTATTAACCATATCTCCTCCTTATACAGTAGAAGTCACATATCAGTTTTAAACTATTCTGGCATATCCCACTGAGAATATATATAGAAGTATAAATGGATTTTTGTATGTACATGAAGTGAATCTATTTATCTCATCCAAATCCTAATTCCCAATACATATGATTAAGATGTAATCCCTATATTACTATCCATAGGAATGTATAAAAAATTATACTCAAAATCCTTATAACCTAATACCTCAATGTGAGTCAATATAATAACATATGTAAATAAATAAAATATTTATATTTAAGGTACCCATATTTACAATTAGAAAAATGTGAATATATTCAAACATATTAATAAAAATATATGTATTTATAAAATAAACCATCCACATTATGAAAACGTAATAAGGCTTATTATCGTGACATCAATTTGTGTACAACCATTTAGTGTCTACAAACATATTAAAGATCATATAATGTGATAAATGTATAGTGTTGAAAGTGTATATTAATATATATGTGAAAATGCATTAAATACCTTAAGTATATCCCTATATATAGTGTCAATTAGTGCACATTATCAAAAATTGATAAAAAAAAATACATAACAATTATATAATAAAGATTTGATAATAGATACATAGTGTCACTAAGATAAAAGAATCTAACAAATAATACACCAACACAAAACAAATATAATCACCCAAAACAGTGACTCTACTCATTGTGACCTTATTAAAATCATAATGCTATATCACATCCTTTATAACTTCAAAGAATGTTTATATATCGTGAACCACTCACTCTAATTATTTTCTCGTATATGGATATTAATTATACTATTTTACTTCAGAAACACTCTATAACAGTGGTTCTCAAACTCGGTCCTCAGGACCCTACACAGGTCATGTTTTCCAGGTCACCCAGCAGGTGCACAGGTGTAGTCATTACTCACTGACACAATTTAAAAGATCCACAGGTGGAGCTAATTATTTCACTTGTGATTCTGTGAGGAGACCTGGAAAACATGCACTGTTTGGGGTCCTGAGGACTGAGTTTGAGAACCTGTGCTCTATAATTAATATATTAATTTAGTCCCATAGGTTGTAATCCACCTAATAAAAATGTCCAGTGGCTCTCTCTCTTCCAAAGTTCCTGGGTGACATCACCACCCCTAATGCCCAGTTCCACTCTCTCTAGGCCATATGCCCTTGAATCCAAGGGATTTCCCTGATGTTGATCTAGAAAGTGTCTAGCAACTGATGTTAGTTGATTGAACTTCTCTTGATCTGCCTTGGAGTTTCTTACACAGCCCACATGTTCCAATATCCTTTGCTTTAAGGGCCTGGTGGTCATCCCTATGTATTTATTGCCACATGGACAGACCAGGCAATATACCACCCCCGATGTTCTGCCGTTAATAAAGTCACGGATCTTGTGTGTTTTGTTGTATTTATCTCTAAATGTTGTGGTTCATACCATGTAATTACAGGCCTTACAGCCCCCACATTTAAATGATTCTTCTGCTACAGGTTTTCTCTTCTTATTACTGTTGAAGTGGCTATGGACTAATTTCAAGTTGGTTGATCTTCTCCAACTAACAGAGACCCTTGATCCAATGTTTCCGTATAATATTCTGAATCTGTTGCCACTCAACATAATAGTCTCCCACAAACCTCACCACATCCGTTTTCTTACTCTCAATTCTTTTGGAATATAAGAGAGAGTTCCTATCGCTCTGATTTACTTCAAATCTCACCTTTTTTATTGCTCTTTTACTATAACCCCCTCTTTAAAAGTCTATCAGAGAGTTCCTCTGATCTCTTCACAAATTGTAAGGGGTCTGAAAAATTCCTCTTGAGGTGTAGGAACTCACTTCTTTGTATTCCACTCAATACAGGGGGAAAATTTGCACTAGACCTATGTAATACACTGTTGGTTGCGGTGTGTTTCCTGTGCAGATCTGTGGAGATCTGGCCATCTTTCATTCGACATATCCTCAAATTGAGAAATGTAACCTCAGTTTCACTGACCTCATAGGTTAATCTGAGGTTTAACTCGTTATTATTTAAAGAATAAATAAACTTCACAAATTCCTCATGGGAGTCATCCCATAGTCTCAGGAGATCATCTATATATCTCATCCAAATGAGTATATGTCTTGTATATTCCTCATTGTCATCATTGAAAATTATAGTCTCCTCCCGCCATCCTAAGTAAATATTGGTATAGGTGGGGGCACAAGCTGCCCCCATCGCTGTGCTTCTTACCTGCAGGTAAAACCTGCCATCAAAGACAAAGAAGTTTTTAGTTAGTACAAATGTAAGCAATTTTATCAGAAATTGTCCAAATTCAGTCATACCATCCTTCTCCAGATAATATTGGATAGACAGCATACCTTTCTAATGTTGAATGCTCGTATAGAGCGATTCTACATCACACATTGCAAGTAGGACACCTTTCTCAATATGGATCTCATCTATCTTATGTAATACGTCCATGGAGTCCTGTGTGTATGAAGGTAGGTTTGTAGCATATTTCCTTAAATGTACATCCAGGAATTTGCTTGCCTGTTCCATCAGGCTTTTTATTCCTGATACTATTGGATGTCCAGGTGGTACTATTCCATGTTTATAGATCTTAGGTAGCATTTAGAATGTAGATATTACAGGGTCCTCTACTTCCAAAAACTGAAACTCTGTTTTAGTAATTATCCCCTGCTGGAAAACTGTCTTCACCATGTTTTCATATTGTTGTTTATAGTCCTCCAGTGGGTTAAAGATTAAACTCTTGTAACAAGTGGTGTCCTTCAATTGCCTCATGGCCTCCACAATATACAAATCTTTTGCCCAGAGCACAATGTTATTCCCCTTATCAGAGGGCTTGATCACTACATTGTCCTAAGATTGAATTTCCTTGAGGGCAATTTTATCTTCCCTATTTAGGTTATTGGCAGTTCCCTGATATCTTCACATAGTTCATCCAGATGCCTTGATACAAGGTCCATGAATGTACCTACCACTGGACATGTATTAATCTGTGGATAAAACGTTCCCTTTTTTTTGCACACTGGTCTTTTAAAGGATGGTAAATTATTGTTTTCATCCATCAAATCTTGCATTGTCCCTATGGCTTCCAAATCTTCCCCAGAGAATTCTTCACTGAGCTGAAAGCTGTTGTTAATCCCAGTAACTTTATCTTGGTCAACAATAGCTGGTTGTGACTGATCTATAATGTCAGAGCAAGCATTAGAATAGAATTTGATCAATAAGAGCTTTCTCCCAAACAAATGGAGATCCTTCTCCCATTTAAATCGATCAAAATTATTATTTGAAGAAAAACTAAGACCTTTGCCAAGAACATCTCTTTGTATATCATTTAAAACTCTGTCACTTAAATTGATGATTCTCAATTTATCAACTCCATCTCCCAAAGTTCTATCTCCTTCTCTGTGTTCTCCTCTGGTACCTGGTGTATCCTGAGTCTCCCATTTGTCTTGGTTTCTGGTGTTTCTTTCCCCTCCTAATCTTCCTCTTATGGGTCTTTGAAAAACCTTTAGAAGAATGTGAGGGTAAATTATGCCTTAGATGAAATGAATTATCAGATTCTTCAGTGCCAGATGATTCTTGGTCCGTTGTTGTATGACTTTGTTATGGCCTCCTCATACCTTCTATTTTTCTATCATTCCTTCTGTTGTTCCATCTGAAAACCTGATTGGTGACATAATCTCTTTTGTCACGAATAAATTTGGTTCGCTTACGTTCAGTTATTGTTTACTCATAATCTGCCAGTTCATTTTTATATTTCTCGAATTTTTGTTGGAATTTCAATTCTTGTTCAAAGATCTTCAGTTTACTAGTTAATTGGTCAATCTTCTTAGTATATTGTTCCAGCATCAGGTTATCGTGTTTAATTAGTAACAACATTAGGTCCTGTGCACACTTCTTGAGGACTTCTTCCCATTCTAATTTCAAATTTTATGTTGCCAACTCAAAAGAAGGAAAAACCTTTGGTCTCAGACCTCTAGGGCTGATTTTTTTGTTTAATATAATTTTTGAATGTAGTAATTTACCACCGCATTCTTGTCTGTTTGATCAGGATATGTTTGAGTTGCAACAGTTCTCCATTCGCTGATTGGATGATGACCATGATATAGACTTCCACAACCCGATGTACGGGTTGTTCCTATGACTAAGCTAAAGGGCGAAACACATGTCAGGACTTGCAGTGCTTGATAGCCACCAATGCATTGGTTGTTTCAATTGGAATCCCACCTGACGACAAGCTGCAGATCTTATAAAGGATGCCGGCAAGTGTCCAGTATTTTGCCCCGGGACATATGCTGGGTCACGGCACCCTCACATGCTTATCAAGATCTGACTGTTGTCAGCTCTTTCCATTGATCTGGTAATTGCTGCCATCCAGCTACTTGGGGATTCCAATTTGTGTGCTTTTAAATTGTTCATGTACCAGTTTCACATTATTCACTGGTCATTGTTATTACTGTTTTTTTTTATTCACTGTTAATAGTTTTTAATTGTCAATTAAACTGCACTTCACTACAGTATATGCCCATTTTTCTTTATCTTTTTACGGGACATATGGTTTACACATCTACGAGGAAAAGAACAATTAATTAGTCATTTTGTCATCCATTGCTGATGAAATCTGGAGGATGCTGACTTTATTAACAATTGGTCATATGTATTGCATGTAGGATTAGCGCTGGTAGTGTGGTGTCTATTGTATTTTCTTTGTGTTATCTAATTGGAGAGTGAAGGGCACCTCTTTCTGACACTATTGGCACCAGCTACTTCTCATTTGCACACTTGAGTTTCTCTACATATTCTCTATTTGTATATAGATGGTATTTGGTTTGTGAGTGCCCCATATTGGGAATACCTTTCTTCTTTTAGTTTTGGATTAGTTAACTATATTCCTGGAAGCACCTCTCCATATTATATTAGATATTATAGTGGATTTAGATATAGGGGAAGAACCAGAAGTGATTTGTGGTTTGTGCAGATATTGTTTCTTTCATGTGGATTGCAGTTCTATGATGCAGCGGCCATAGTGTTGTTCTATGCCAAGTTCCGTTTACAGTCTCAGTTACACACAAGTATACAAGTGTCACATATTCAATTAATCAGCACAGTCACCTATTGGTTCCTAGTTGCATCGCGCCTTAGAAGCATTTTTGCCAAAAAAAAGATGCCCAATGCTGCAGAGTTGCATGGGACCTGGCGGTTCACTAACGCCAGGCATATTGCTCTGCATGGCATTTTGATGCTAGATGAGCAAGGAGACATCTGTACCTGACTTGTAGCTGGGCAACTGCAGGAACATTGGGGAGGAGATGATGCTGAGCTCATTCTCATGAAGGTGACATCTGTCAAGGAGTCCTGGGAGCTGGTCTCATTTAGTAGTAGTTTGGATGCATATAGAATGTAGTGTCGAAGCTGGTTTAGTGGCTGAGACAGAATCAGTGTAAAATTAGCTTGGAGCGATGCCATCTTGCGAATGGCAACCAGACTCCATCTTAAAAATAAGAATCTGCACGATGCCATTTTGCGAATGTCTGTCCAGCGCCATTTTAAGTTACAACTCATGAGCTAAGTACAGATGGTAATGTTTTTGGTAATCCTTTTAGAAGCCATGACAAGCCCATTCTGGGGACAACCTTGCAAATACCAAAACAACTAGAAAAACAGCTTCCTGAGAAAAGTAATTAGAAAAGACAATACACCAGGAACTGTGGGTGTTTTTGCATGTAAATGGAGAGACCCCACATGTGGACAGGTGTAGCTGTGGCAATTCTAATATGGCTCAGACACTTGAATTTGACTGAATGAACAACGGTAAGAAATCTGCTTGAAAAGAACTGACACAGGTATCCTAATTAGACAGAAGAAAACTTTTAAACTCACTGTCAGACAGGATGGCACCAGCAATTGGCTGGGGGTCTCCACCATGTTTGAGAGTGAAGCTCACTGCCCATAACACATTGCATTGCAGTTTAAAAATGTTAGTAAGGGATGATATATATATATATATATATATATATATATATATGTGGAGAGTTGCCATCTCCCACAGTGGAAAACAAATATTCCGTATTCTCAATTTTTAAGGTTGCGAAGAAACTGTGATTCATTAGAACGTTTTGATGATCAAGTCAGTATCTATCAGACAAGATTTGAAGAACGGGGTTATCCAAATGAATTAATAGAAGCATCTAAAACTAAAGCAAGAGAAAGAAATAGGAGGGAATTATTGCACTACAAAGATAAAAATGAGGAGAAACAATTTTTGTGCCCATTTGTAACGCAATATAATAGCCAGGAAAAAGAAATTAAAAAGATTCTAAGAAAAAATTGGCATTTATTAAAAATAAATCCGATACTTGATGAAGTTCTACCAGAGCAACCTGAGATCCTATATAAAAAAGCAAACAGTGTTAAATCTTTGGTGTCAAAAAGCTGTTTCGAAGTAATTCCACAAAGTGCACAAAAATCAAGAAATAGCCTTTTGGGTAATGTAAAAGGTGTTTTTACTTGTGGTAGTTGTAAAATTTGTAATCTTGGGGAAAACAAAGCAAAGAAATTTTGGAATGTAAATCTAAGTAAATCATATGAGATAAATTCCTTGCAATTCCACATTTGTAGTGTATTTAATCTAAGTAAATCATATGAGATCAATTCCTTGCAATTCCACATTTGTAGTGTATTTACTCACTTGTCCATTTGGACTTAAATATGTGGGCAAGACGAAGAGGATGTTAAAGTTGCGGATATTAGAACACACCCGCAACATAAAGAATAAAGTTTTAAATCTTAGCGTCCCACGTCACTTTTCGCAATGCCACAATAGTGATCCAACGGGTATGAAGTTTAAAGGTATTGAAAAAGTACATACTGATAAGAGAGGTGGTGATAGGGAGAGATCCCTTTTGAAACGGGAGACATATTGGATCGTCACCCTGGGAACCCTAGTATCCAAAGGACTGAATGAAGGAGTAGGAATCACTCCGTTTTTAAGTTGAAACAATGTGGGTAACGGGTGTGACTGAGACACAGTGTTGCACCAGTGTGGTTACTCACGTGTTCATAATATTTAGGTTAGAACTAAGAATGACTAGGAGTGTTCTAATTTTAATATGAATACTGATACAGTATAATTGAATTGTTTAATCCTATGTCATTACTCGATGTATTTCTTCTTTATATGATCATTTCTTCAATATGTTCTCATGGTCTTTTCATGTTATAATTTCATCTAAATGCTGATATAGGTTCTGGTATTTTATTATTTCAGTAATACATGATTGAGGTTATAATGAATTACAGAAAAATAGAATTGATATGTATCAGTAGATATGTGAATCCGAGGATATGTCCTTTTGATAATTTTTTTTAATTAGCATGTAATTTGGTCTCTATATTTTGGGACCTTTTAGGAATAAGATTTTATGTTGTATATTTTATGAAAATATCATCCATTTAACAAATGGCTAAAATGAGTGTGTTGCATCTGCTTGAGAAGACTAATGAGTTTAAGGTGTGTGAGCATGAAAGGAATAGACCGCTCACATGAGAGGAATTAATTTTCCTGATGAGACTGATGCAAGGCTTAACAGGGTTGTTGTACGTGACAGAGCCCATCCCTCTGACGAAGTCTGTGACGAAATGCATTAGGGAGGAGCTCTGTGACGATCTGTGTACCCTCCAAGCATGGCTCCCAGCTTCCGAGACGCGGTGTAGTGATCCAGTGGGACCTGCATCCAGCAGGCGTCGGCGACACCTGGCACTCGCTGATGGTTGCGGTAGGAGCTTATTGCTGGTGGATGTGTTCATATTAAACCATGTGGTATTAAGCCCACACAGTTTTATTATAGGTACGGGCACTATCGTTGTATGTGCACCTAACGTTTAAATAAACTTTTTGAACTATGAAGCGCCCTCTCTTTTTCATTGCAGACAAAAAGTTTTTTCCTTGAGGGATATTAAGGATTGAAGAGAGGAGTAGCGGTTTTAAAGACTGGAGACCTAGTGCATTGATACGTTTTTGGACATTTGATCTGTGGACATTTATGTGTGGATGTTCTATTACTGTATAATAGATACTAGGCGCACCTGATTGTTATTTTTGTATATATATATAAAATCCATCATAAATAGACTCACATGCATAAACACCGCACATTACGCACAGTTGCACTGTTACCATAACGCACATTAGCGAATGCATGATATCCTGCATATGAACGCTGTTTATTAGCTTCATGCGTACGCATCTGTTAACTAGCGCCTTTTCCCAAACCCATAATACTTACACACTGCACACTCACGTAAAAGGTTCCATAGCTACAAAGTGTAATATCCAGGGTTTATTCATTTATTGCTAATGTTGTGAAATAAAAGATTATTTGGTATCTAAGGTTTAGTACATGATAAGCAAACAGTGTTTGGTGTTGTACTGATCGACTCTTTCTCAACAGCTTTCAGGTATCATCGGTGAGAAGATCGCAACCTGCATTCTCAACTTATGAACAGTAGAGAGTTAAAACACTAAAATGTACTTTGTAAAATTAACAGCTTAGATTTGCATGAAGGGGGAATAGAGGAGACAATAGGCTGTAGGAGGCTGACCTGTGTCCATTTGAATTAACCTGTTAAATATCCTGTAACAGATGCACCCGCACTGGGAACCAATGAAACCATGCCAAACTTTTCTATTGTATTGCTTATCCCTGTAAGGGTATAAATGTGCTTACAGACTCCAATCTGGAGTCTTCATGCTGATGCTGTTGATGGAGGTTTCTTATGAATGCCGGTAACTAGTCCCAGTGCGCGTGCGTATGTATAACTGTACCTTGGGTCTGTATGATTTCTTTGCGCTAAATTGTCTTTAGATCACAGCATGTAACCTACTGTTTTTATGTTGAATAATATACTTTGTGCTTTGGAAACACATTTTCAAGGTCTGAAGGCTTTTATTTTACTGTATGACTGCGTACGCAAATAACGTCAATTTCAGAAGGTATAGGCAGGTTTTAGAAGGTACAGGCTTGAGTGTATAGAGGTTTAAATTCAGAATCCTTAGTAGCAATAACAGAGTTACACAAATGTATTTAGTAGTCCCTATTAAACATGTCATTTTTGAGCAAACTTCCTCTTTTTTCTGCTTGTAAATGTTTTTGTGGTCAAACATATTAATGAGCCACCCATTGTGTATGGTAAATTTTTATTTCTTACTCCCTATTTTTATTTTCTCTTTATACCCTTTTATATCATTCTATGTAAATTTTTCGCTGCTCATTATATTTTTATTGTTAATTAAGTATAATTCAATTGCTTTTTACCTGTATTTCATAGTCTCCAATTTTTAGGCCTGTTTGAACATGAAAAAAATAAATAAAAATTGTTTCTTTTTTTGATTAGTATATCTGCTGGCTTAAGTTGCTGAATGAGAGCTACTGTTCTACAGTGGGGGTGATTCAATTGTTAGTGTTGGCAGCTGTCAGTGCCAGTGCCGGCATTTTAGCTTGCCTCCTGTTGTGGAGGCGAGCAGAAATGTGCGATTAGTCCTGGTTTTAGGCGCCCTCTAACCAGGGCTTTACACGGGTCTAGCCATTTTATCGGCTAATCCCATTCTAATTAGGTGCGAAAATGCTATAATTAATGGGCTCTCAAAGGTAATTGAATTGCAACAGTGGACGCACATCAATTAGAGTGCCTTGAAAAACAATTGAAACTTGAGATCAAAAGTTTTGAAAGGATGCAATACTTCTAAGTTTAGTTCACGTGCCATTGACTCTGGTGAATATAAGATATTTAGATGGATGTTTTCTTAATTTAATATTATAAAATCAAATATTGGAACACATAAAGTCCTCCTGTTTGATACATTAACATGTTAGAAAATGTTGTGGCCAATATTGTCTTAATGTAACTACTTATGTCTGGTAAATATCAACATAAACTAATTGTCCAAGGCTGACTTACATTCAATGTTTTAATAGAGACCAGAATAGAAAGGAAATTGAATTATCCTTTTAAAAAAAATAAAAAATGTTTGTACTCATTCTAACCCGTTCTAATTTTGTCTGTATTATGGAATCATGAAATTAAATTTAATATTTTAAAGGGCATTTGTCCTGACATGATAAGCTCCATTATGTTGAGTCAGCTGACCGAATACAAATAAACTCTTGCATATGGATGTAGAAATAATGTAGTGTTAACATAATCTTTGATGACTATTACCTGAGGTTCAGAGGTTGACACAATGCCATTGTTTGCGCAGTTGAGCAATTATTTGCTATTGCACTTGTGCAAAAAATCCTGAAAACCCCTAAGGAGCATGCTTTTCTCTGAGGGTACGCAGAGAAGCGCTGTTGCGTACGGGATCACTGGCACTAGAGCTGACAGCGTAAGACCATGGACATCCCTAGGGGGTGGCCTGAAGTGAATGCAAAAAAGGGGCATCTCATGGCCGTGTTATGGAAGTGTCATAGTCGTGTCAGTGAACACCTCTGCGTTCCCAAACTCAGAGCTGCAGACACAGAGGCCATGTTTAAAGCAGTTTTATAAGGAGACCCTGCTCCAGCCATAGGCTGGTTGCGTGTTCATGGTGGCTATGATGGTGCGCCAATATGGAGTGTTCAGAAGCTCCGGCGCAGTTGCACAGTCATTGGGCATTGAAAGTGGGCATCTCAGGGCTTGCACTGTCTTGCACACACAAGGGGAAGGCTGAACTAGAATATGCATATTAATGCTGCTGCGACTCTGCAAAAGATTTGCAACTTTGGCTGCAATAGCACCAATATCTTATTCAGTCCCACCATCTGTGTTCATTATACTCTTTTTGTAAATGGACATTAAAACCTTGAGCCATAAAAACATTTGCAGGCAGAATGCTGTTTAGAAATTGAGTTGTGTTCTTGCACATTAATACATTTACATAAATGTTTATTTTGTGAAACATTGTCACCACATTTTTAGTGATATATCACTGAGGTCTCAGAAACCCAAGTAATACTATGCAGACAAGTGGTGAGATCAACAACACTTGTGGTATTGAGTCGGTGATTTGTGCTGCCAAGATGGAGTGTTCAGGAGCTCCAGTCATCTTCTAGTGATAGAGATGTTTCTATGGCGCTATGGCACATCTTTATCTAACAGAGTTCAAACTTCTGTGTAATTGTATGAACTTTATGCTGTTGCTGGGCTAGCGATGGTAGTTGTAGGGTGGTAACAGGGGTTGAGAGTTACTGGAGACTCCACTATTCTACTTCTTGGGTGGAGCTAAGAAAATCCTTTAACGTTAAATTATCCTTTAATAAGCACTATGTTTGTTTCGAAAAAAAAGCACAAAACGTGTATATAGAGTTTGCAGGAGCAAGGACAGGAGTGATCTATTAAAACATAACATTAAATCTAAAGTATCCCTTTTAAATAATCTGTTTCCTGTTTAGGAAGTTTAAGTAAAGTTTATCTTTTGTCTACAAAATGTAAATTTTTGCATGACATAATTGTCCCCACTATGTGTAAGGAGTCAGGTGGACCTTAATAAACAGGGTTTGTAGTATCACGCAGTAAAAAGACTGGTTGCTATGGACAGCTTCTCCACTGGTCCACTTCTCCAATCAGCTTTGAGGTAGCATTTATCAAGTACATTCTATAAAATGATAGGTAGGAGCTGATTGGTTGCTATAGGCAACTTCTCCATTATCACTTCTCCACTCTAATACATCAACCCCTTATTCAAATAAATAATAGATTGCTACTGGTCAGCTAAGTCTATAATCCTGACACAGAAAAGGGAAACACTGACTCACCTACTGCAAAGCGATTAAATGAAAAGATAGGAATCAGAGTAGCACTACCTCTGTTCACATAACAAAATTATACAATATTGATTTAAAACATGTCTACAGCCAGGAAAGAAATTTGAGGGATAAGGCTAGCTCCCAGATATAACAAACAATGAGTAATTATGTCTAAAGATGCATACACACAACGATTTAGTAAATGAACGATTTAGTAAAAGATTTTCGGTCTTTTTTTCAAGGGAAAAATGAACGAAAATCGTTTACTAAAATCGTTCATTTACTAAATGTAATGAACGATATTTTTGAACTACAAACGATTTTTGCATATTCCCTTACTGAAAATCATTGAGTTGGTCAGTCTGACTGACCTACAAACGTGAACGCGCATGAATGATAATCGTTCATTGTTTTAACTCAGAAAATGAACGATTTTTTCAACGATTGAACAATAAATGATATTGTTACCGATAATCATTCAAAAAAGCGTTGTGTGTGCGTGCACCTTTAGAGATAAAGTTCAGCAGACAAGGAATAAGTAGTTTCATCCAAGGGGCTTTTATGTGATACTAGGCGTTTCATAGTGCATTGAAAAAGTAAAACATTAATTGCACAGATTCAAACAAATATTTATACCACAATGAGGATATACAGCATGCAATCTATTTATTACATAGGCTCGAAAGGTCCTTGAAACCCTTACTGTGTACAGGCAAACCCAAATTTCCTATGGTGTATGTAATTGCGTACGGTTTCGCTAACATTTGAGAAAGGGTTTGCAATCCTTGGGTATTTCAGGGTGGAAACTGGAAGGTGACCTATAAAGACCACAGCAAGGGGCTTTTTTCATGGGGGTGTTATGGGAGTGTCACGGGGGTGTCTGGGAACGCTAGTGCATTCCCAATTGCAAATTCACAGCTTCAGAGGCCATGTTTAGTTGTATTCGAGGAGTGTAGTTAGAGTAGATCTTAGGTTACCGCAATGTGACCGATGTTGTGTCATTGTTGTTTACAATCTTCATCACAAATGCACAGACCACGCAGCCTGAGAGTGGGTGACTTACCGCTTGTACACTCCATTGCACTGTGGGGCAGAAAGGGAAAGCTGAGATTAGCATGCGCATATTCCGGCAACCGATATTGAGAGAGCAGCTGTGATTTTTGCATTGTTCAGGTTTTTGGAAATAACGTGATTCACATATCTGTATATATCTCCTTTGTCGTATGCATACTTTATATTAAGCTGTTATAATTATTTTATTGAGGGACGTATCAGGAGAGACATACATTGGAGAAGTTGTCCATAGTAACCAATCAGCTTCTAACTGTTATTTCAAAGACTGTGCTAGATAAAAGACATAAGCTGGTTGGTTGCTTTGGGCAACTTCTCCACTGTATCTCTCTCCAAGGCTTCATACATCTCTCCATAATCTTTTAGTGCACCAAAGAGGCCTTTTTGACACCATTTTATATACTGTGTAGGGGGCCTGGATCATAAATGTACATAAATTCGATATTTACATAAAACTCCAATGCTTTTTTATTTTATTGCGCATACGCAGGAGCTGAACTCCGCATGTGCAGATCTGTGACTGTACTGTAAATCTCTGAATCTGGTCCAAGGAGCCAGTGCTAGTAGTGTAGTATGGGTCTTGCACAACAAACCTTTTAGGCAATGGTGCATTACCAATGGGTGCAGGGTATGCAGTGTCAGTTTCCTGCTGACATTGCATTGATGATTGGAAGGAATGAGGAACATAAGGAGCACTAGTACTATTACTAGCCCTAAGGGAACAGGAAATATAATGGGGCTGAAATCATACTTTGTTTGATTACAGCCATGCCATGCTAGTTTTACTACTTACTGATTATAAATAGGGGTGAGCGGGTTCGGATTTCTGAAATCCGAACCCCCCCGAGCCCCCCGATCCGAGGCCGGTCCGAGTCAGGCTCGACTTTTCCCGCCTGACTCGGATCTGAAATCGAGGCAAAACGTCATCATCCCGCCTTCCGGGTCTTGCGGGTTTTGGAACCTATATAAGGTACCCGCGTCGGCGCCATTTTCACACTCGGCTGTGGACAGTGAAGAGGGAGGGTGGGAGTTAGGGCTGGCTGGGCTGTGTAGTGTAGTGCAGAGTAGTGTTGTGCTGTGCTGTGCTGCTGTTGTCCATAGGGGCTGTGTCCACTACTTCAAAGTCCATAGGGGCTGGCTGTGTTGTGCTGTGCTGCTGTTGTCCATAGGGGCTGTGTCCACTACTTCAAAGTCCATAGGGGCTGGCTGGACTGTGTTGTGCAGTCAGTTGTCCATAGGGGCTGTGTCCACTCCAAAGTCATGTGCAGTGTCCCAGTCCTAAAGGGGTGCTGTAGTGTTGTCCAGGGGGTGCTCTATCCGTCAGGGGTGCTCCCCTCAAGTGCTAAAAAAATAATATTTTTTGTGTGTTTGTGAATTGTGTGCGCAGTAGCCGCACGTGCATCAACAAAGTAGTGCCAAGCGTGCGCCTGTGTCATAAGTAAAGGGCCGGCTGGCTTGACCGTTAAAGGGTGCTGTAACCCCCAAAGTACACTCCAAACCAAATAAAAAAATATTTTCTGTGTTTGTGAATTGTGTGTGCAGTAGCCGCACGTGCATCAACAAAGTAGTGCCAAGCGTGCGCCTGTGTCATAAGTAAAGGGCCGGCTGGATTGACCGTCAAAGGGTGCTGTAACCCCCAAAGTACACTTCAAACCAAATAAAAAAATATTTTCTGTGTTTGTGAATTGTGTGCGCAGTAGCCGCACGTGCATCAACAAAGTAGTGCCAAGCGTGCGCCTGTGTCATAAGTAAAGGGCCGGCTGGCTTAACCGTTAAAGGGTGCTGTAACCCCCAAAGTACACTCCAAACCAAATAAAAAAATATTTTCTGTGTTTGTGAATTGTGTGGGCAGTAGCCGCACGTGCATCAACAAAGTAGTGCCAAGCGTGCGCCTGTGTCATAAGTAAAGGGCCGGCTGGCTTGACCGTTAAAGGGTGCTGTAACCCCCAAAGTACACTCCAAACAAAATAAAAAAATATTTTCTGTGTTTGTGAATTGTGTGCACTGTGGCTGCACGTGTATCAACAAAGGAGCAGCGCCAAGCATGCGCATGTGTCCCATAAGTAAAGAGCCGGCTGGCTCATTTCTTAAAGGGTGGTGTAACCCACAAAGTGCACTACTCTCCAGCAAAAATAAAAAAATATTTTCTGTGTTTGTGTGCGCCTTAGCCGCATGTATATATCAAATCGATATAACATAAATGGAGGACCAAACTTTCTCCGATAAAAATAAAATAGGGAAAGATCAAGAACCACTTCCTCCTATTGCTGAAGCTGCTGCCACTAGTCATGACATAGACGATAACATGCCATCAACATCGTCTGCCAAGGCCGATGCCCAATGTCATAGTAGAGGCCACATACAATCCCAAATGACAAAGTTCAGGAAAATGACCTTAAAAAAAACATTTAAATCATCTGAAGAGAAACGTAAACTTGCCAATATGCCATTATGACACGGAGTGGCAAGGAACGGCTAAGGTCTTTCCCTATGACTAGTGTGTGTCATACTAGTATGACTAGTATGTTCATGACTAGTGGTTCAGCTTCACATGACGATGGAAGCCCTCCTCCCGCTAAAAAAATCAAACGAGTTAAGCTGGCAAAAGCACATCAAAGAACTGTGCGTTCTAAGAAGACATCACAAATCCCCAAGGAGAGTCCAAGTGTGGTGGCGGTTGCAATGCCTGACCTTCCCAGCACCGGACGGGAAGAGGTGGCTCTTTCCACCATTTGCACGCCCCCTGCAAGTGCTGAAAGGAGCACCCACAGTCCACTTGCTGATATGCAAATTGAAGATGTCACTGTTGAAGTACAACAGGATGAGGATACTGGTGTAGCTGGCGCTGAGGAGGAAGTTGGCGAGGAGGATTCTGATGGTGATGTGGTTTGTTTAAATCAGGCTCCGGGGGAGACAGTTGTTGTCCGTGGGATGAAAAAGCCCATCACGGTCATGCCTGGGCAGAAGACCAAACATTCCACCTCTTTGGTCTGGCAATATTTCTATCCAAATCCGGACAACAATTGTCTTGCCATATGTACCATATGTAAAGGTGAAATAAGTAGGGGTAGGGACGTTAACCACCTAGGAACATCCTCCCTTATACGGCACCTGCAGCGCGTTCATAAAAAGTTACTGTCAAGTTCAGAAACTTTGGCTAAGACCGTAAGCAGTACAGGGACACCTAAATCCCTTTTTCCTGTTTTATCCAAGGAATCGGTGGATGAGGAGGATGAGGACGACATCTTGCCTCCGTGGAGCCAGTTTGTGCAGGGACACATTAATTGCCAGCTTGTTTTGTGAGGGCCCAAACGAACCAATCATTTCAGCCACAGTCATGTGGCAGACCCTGGCTCTGAAATGATTGGTTTGTTAAATTGTGCATGTCCTATTTATACAACCATAAGGGTGGGTGGGAAGGTCCAAGGACAATCCATCTTGCACCTCTTTTTTTTCTTTGCAGTATGTACTGTTTGGGGCCTAGTTTTTCAAACTGCCATCCTGTCTGCCACTGCAGTGTCACTCCTAGATGGGCCACGTGTTTGTGCCGCCCACTCGTGTCGCTTAGCATAGTCATCCAGCTACCTCGGTGCAACCTTTTGGCCATAAAAACAATATTGTGAGGTGTTAGGTGTTCAGAATAGACTGGAAATGAGTGGAAATGAAGGTTATTGAGGTTAATATTTGAATAGGAGCATAAAAACCCACAAATTATGTGATTTTAGCTGTTTTTATGCTTTTTTTCAAAAAAATACAGATCCAAAACACAAAACCCAGAACCCAAAACACGGAAGGGTGGTTTTGGCAAAACCAATCCAGATCCAAAACACGAAGAAAGATCCAGATCCAAAACCAAAACACAAAACACGAAAAGTGGCCGGTGCACACCCCTAATTATAAAGTGTTTTTAAATTGTGAGTGATGTCTAATTTTTGTTTTTCGAACACATATACACTACAGAGAGCTGAGATATGATGTCAGCTGGCCTGTGTCAGAGCTACATGGTGATTTTATTGTGTTATTATAACTCTGAATTAAGTAGTGTACAGCAGAGTGCTCCTCCTGAACAACAGAGAATAAATGCAGGGCAGACTCATGTTGCACTGTGTCATACATGCAGCCTGATTGGAGGAGCCACGATCCCATGAGTTTGCGGCCCCTCCTTCACTGAAAACTCTTACTATCTTCATGGATAGATCTATCCTGAAGGACCTCTGATGTGACAACCTTGTGACCCGAATCAGCAGGGGGAGGAGCAAGGCACAGAACATGAGGCCCAAAGTGTACCCTCGCGGGCTCGCTTTGCTCGCCACGCTTCGGCCACAATCGCTCGATTCACTTGCCACCGGTTACTATTCCTCCTATCTATATCCTTGTGGATAGTAAAACTGCTAGTTAACTGGCCTTGCCCCACTCCCTGCTATAACGGTCACATGGTTGTGATGTCAGAGGTCCTTCTACCCACTTGGATCTAGCATCAACCCTTTCTTTATCATCCCTCTTGGAGCTGGAGCTTTGTTACATGTGTGACAAGTGCCAGCGATTCTCAAGTTGTCACAGTCATTGGCTCTTAACTAGGGGTGAGCGAGTTCGGATTTCTGAAATCCGAACCCCCCCGAGCCCCCCCGATCCGAGTCCGATCCGAATCAGGCTCGACTTTTCCCACCTGACTCGGATCTGAAATCGAGGCAAAACGTCATCATCCCGCCTTCCGAGTCTCGCGGGTTTTGGATCCTATATAAGGTACCCGCGTCGGCGCCATTTTCTCACTCGGCTGTGGACAGTGAAGAGGGAGGGTGGGAGTTAGGGCTGTGTAGTGTAGTGTAGTGCTGCTGTTGTCCACTACTTCAAAGTCCTTAGGGGCTGGCTGTGTTGTGCTGTGCTGCTGTTGTTAATAGGGGCTGTGTCCACTACTTCAAAGTCCATAGGGGCTGGCTGGACTGTGTTGTGCAGTCAGTTCTCCATAGGGGCTGTGTCCACTCCAAAGTCCTGTGCAGTGTCCCAGTCCTAAAGGGGTGCTGTAGTGTTGTCCAGGGGGTGCTCTGTCCATCAGGGGTGCTCCCCCCAAGTGCTAAAAAAATAATATATTTTCTGTGTTTGTGAATTGTGTGCGCAGTAGCCGCATGTGCATCAACAAAGTAGTGCCAAGCGTGCGCCTGTGTCATAAGTAAAGGGCCGGCTGGCTTGACCGTTAAAGGGTGCTGTAACCCCCAAAGTACACTCCAGTCCAAACCAAAAAAAAAATTATTTTCTGTGTTTGTGAATTGTGTGCGCAGTAGCCGCAGGTGCATCAACAAAGTAGTGCCAAGCGTGCGCCTGTGTCATAAGTAAAGGGCCGGCTGGCTTGACCGTTAAAGGGTGCTGTAACCCCCAAAGTACACTCCAGTCCAAACCAAAAAAAAAATTATTTTCTGTGTTTGTGAATTGTGTGCGCAGTAGCCGCACGTGCATCAACAAAGTAGTGCCAAGCGTGCGCCTGTGTCATAAGTAAAGGGCCGGCTGGCTAGACCGTTAAAGGGTGCTGTAACCCCCGAAAGTACACTCCAGTCCAAACCAAAAAAAAAATTATTTTCTGTGTTTGTGAATTGTGTGCGCAGTAGCCGCACGTGCATCAACAAAGTAGTGCTAAGCGTGCGCCTGTGTCATAAGTAAAGGGCCGGCTGGCTTGACCGTTAAAGGGTTCTGTAACCCCCAAAGTACACTCCAAACCAAAAAAATATATATTTTCTGTGTTTGTGACTTGTGTGCACTGTGGCTGCACGTGCATCAACAAAGGAGCAGCGCCAAGCGTGCGCCTGTGTCCCATAAGTAAAGAGCCGGCTGGCTCATTTCTTAAAGGGTGGTGTAACCCACAAAGTGCACTACTCTCCAGCAAAAATAAAAAAATATTTTCTGTGTTTGTGTGCGCTTTAGCCGCACGTATATATATCAATATAACATAAATGGAGGACCAAACTTTCTCCGATAAAAATAAAATAGGGAAAGATCAAGAACCACTTCCTCCTAGTGCTGTTGCTGCTGCTGGGAGTTGTTCATCATCCCAGAGAGGAAGTAGGAACATCACTACTTTTACTAAACAATTGACCCTCCAACAGTCCCTAGCGATGAGGATGAAGTACGACAGCAGTCATCCTGAAGCAAAATGTATAACTGAGGCCTTGACTGCTATGTTGGTGTTAGATGTGCGTCCGGTATCCGACATTAGTGCAGTGGGATTTAGACAATTGATGGAGGTAGTGTGTCCTCGGTTCCAAATCCCGTCTAGATTCCACCTGCATCCTCAAAGCAGCAGCGACAAGCGTGCGTCTGTCTGTTAAAGGGTGGTGACACCCTCAAAGTGTGCTACACAAACAATTAAAATATTGTTCTTTTTTTTCTGTCTTTGTGAATTGTGTGGGCTGTAGCTGCACCTGCATCCTTAAAGCAGCAGCGACAAGCGTGCGTCTGTCTGTTAAAGGGTGGTGTAACTCTCAAAGTGCTCCAAAAAATAAAAAACTATTTTTTTAATGTGTTTGTGACTTGTGTGCGATGTAGCCGCACTTGCATCCTCAAAGCAGCAGCGACAAGCGTGCGTCTGTCTGTTAAAGGGTGGTGACACCCTCAAAGTGTGCTACACAAACAATAAAAATATTCTTCTTCTTTTTTCTGTCTTTGTGAATTGTGTGGGCTGTAGCCGCACCTGCATCCTTAAAGCAGCAGCGACAAGCGTGCGTCTGTCTGTTAAAGGGTGGTGACACCCTCAAAGTGTGCTACACAAACAATTAAAATATTGTTCTTTTTTCTGTCTTTGTGAATTGTGTGGGCTGTAGCCGCACCTGCATCCTTAAAGCAGCAGCGACTAGCGTGCGTCTGTCTGTTAAAGGGTGGTGACACCCTCAAAGTGTGCTACACAAATAATTAAAATATTGTTCTTTTTTTTTTGGTCTTTGTGAAATGTGTGGGCTGTAGCCGCACCTGCATCCTTAAAGCAGCAGCGACAAGCGTGCGTCTGTCTGTTAAAGGGTGGTGACACCCTCAAAGTGTGCTACACAAACAATAAAAATATTCTTCTTCTTTTTTCTGTCTATGTGAATTGTGTGGCTGTAGCCGCACCTGCATCCTTAAAGCAGCAGCGACAAGCGTGCGTCTGTCTGTTAAAGGGTGGTGACACCCTCAAAGTGTTCTACACAAACAATTAAAATATTGTTCTTTTTTTTTCGGTCTTTGTGAAATGTGTGGGCTGTAGCCGCACCTGCATCCTTAAAGCAGCAGCGACAAGCGTGTGTCTGTCTGTTAAAGGGTGGTGTAACTCTCAAAGTGCTCCAAAAAATAAAAAACTATTTTTTTAATGTGTTTGTGACTTGTGTGCGATGTAGCCGCACTTGCATCCTCAAAGCAGCAGCGACAAGCGTGCGTCTGTCTGTTAAAGGGTGGTGACACCCTCAAAGTGTGCTACACAAACAATAAAAATATTCATCTTCTTTTTTCTGCCTATGTGAATTGTGTGGGCTGTAGCCGCACCTGCATCCTTAAAGCAGCAGTGACAAGCGTGCGTCTGTCTGTTAAAGGGTGGTGACACCCTCAAAGTGTGCTACACAAACAATAAAAATATTCTTCTTCTTTTTTCTGTCTATGTGAATTGTGTGGGCTGTAGCCGCACCTGCATCCTTAAAGCAGCAGCGACAAGTGTGCGTCTGTCTGTTAAAGGGTGGTGACACCTCAAAGTGTTCTACACAAACAATTAAAATATTGTTCTTTTTTTTCGGTCTTTGTGAAATGTGTTGGCTGTAGCCGCACCTGCATCCTTAAAGCAGCAGCGACAAGCGTGCGTCTGTCTGTTAAAGGGTGGTGTAACTCTCAAAGTGCTCCAAAAAATAAAAAACTATTTTTTTAATGTGTTTGTGACTTGTGTGCGATGTAGCCGCACTTGCATCCTCAAAGCAGCAGCGACAAGCGTGCGTCTGTCTGTTAAAGGGTGGTGACACCCTCAAAGTGTGCTACACAAACAATAAAAATATTCTTCTTTTTTCTGTCTTTGTGAATTGTGTGGGCTGTAGCCGCACCTGCATCCTTAAAGCAGCAGCGACAAGCGTGCGTCTGTCTGTTAAAGGGTGGTGACACCCTCAAAGTGTGCTACACAAACAATTAAAATATTGTTCTTTTTTTTTCGGTCTTTGTGAAATGTGTGGGCTGTAGCCGCACTTGCATCCTCAAAGCAGCAGCGACAAGCGTGCGTCTGTCTGTTAAAGGGTGGTGTAACCCTCAAAGTGTGCTCCACAAACAATAAAAATATTCTTTTTTTTTTTCTGTCTTTGTGAATTGTGTGGGCTGTAGCCGCACTTGAATCCTCAAAGCAGCAGCGACAAGCGTGTGCGTCTGTCTGTTAAAGGATTACATCGGTGACAGCATCCAAGTAGGCATGTCAGACAGTCCGTACCTGTACTGGCAGGAAAAAGAAGCAATTTGGAGGTCCCTGTACAAACTGGCTCTATTTTACCTGAGTTGCCCCCCCTCCAGTGTGTACTCCGAAAGAGTGTTTAGTGCAGCCGTGAACCTTGTCAGCGAAAGGCGTAGGAGGTTGCTTCCACAAAATGTGGAGAAGATGATGTTCATAAAATGAATTATCAACTCTTCCAGGGAGACCAGCCTCCAGAACGTACAGAGGGACCTGTGGTTCCAGCAGGGACGAATTAATACTCTGTGAGGATGAGGATGTACACACTGAAGAGGGTGAGGAATCGGTGGATGAGGAGGATGAGGATGACATCTTGCCTCCGTAGAGCCAGTTTGTGCAGGGACAGATAAATTGCCAGCTTGTTTTGTGGGGGCCCAAACGAACCAATCATTTCAGCCACAGTTGTGTGGCAGACCCTGGCGCTGAAATGATTGGTTTGTTAAAGTGTGCATGTCCTGTTTATACAACATAAGGGTGGGTGGGAGGGCCCAAGGACAATTCCATCTTGCACCTCTTTTTTTTCTTTGCATTATGTACAGTTTGGGGCCTAGTTTTTCAATGCCATCCTGTCTGCCACTGCAGTGTCACGCCTAGATGGGTCACGTGTTTGTGCCGCCCACTCGTGTCGCTTAGCATAGTCATCCAGCTACCTCGGTGCAACCTTTTGGACATAAAAACACTATTGTGAGGTGTGAGGTATTCAGAATAGACTGGAAATGAGTGGAAATTAAGGTTATTGAGGTTAATAATAGCATAGGAGCAGAAAAACCTACAAATTCTGTGATTTTAGCTGTTTTTATGCTTTTTTTCAAAAAAATACAGATCCAAAACACAAAACCCAGAACCCAAAACACGGAAGGGTGGTTTTGGCAAAACCAATCCAGATCCAAAACACGAAGAAAGATCCAGATCCAAAACACAAAACACGAAAAGTGGCCGGTGCACACCCCTACTCTTAACATAGTAGGACCTGCAGCTAAACTGATGACCTGCACAGTGTCCACCAGTGATGGTCTAGATCAGTGATTCCCAACCTCGGTCCTCAAAGCACACTAACAGTGCTGGTTTTAGTGATATCCAGGCTTGAGCACAGATGGTTAAATCAAAATAACTGAGGTACTAATTAAGTCACGTGCTCCAGTATGGCTATCCTTAAAACCTGGATTGTTAGCGTGCCTTGAGGAGCGTGGTTGGGAACCCCTGGTCTAGATACTACACATGGGGGTGGAATCCAATTGCAGATGGGAGAATTTTAAAAAACCTGCGGCGCAGGGTTTTTCCCGCAGCCGCTGGTTTTTGCTATTCAATTAGGGGACTGAAAATGGGATGCAGTGATTTCTAAAGAAAAGTATTTTTTTCTCGCACCTCCAGAGCAAGTCTGATTTTTCCTAAAATTGTTAATTTTTGGAAAAAACTGCGGGACCTCTGCAGCACCCCTCCGAGGACTAATTAAGCAATTGGAAGTGTTCAATTAGCTTAATTAGTTCTTAATTATTCACCTTCTGAAGCAGTGTCTTCTGCATCCAGCTTCAGTAGCTGGGTCTTCTGCAGCAAGGTGAGTGTGAGTGCATATAAGTGTGTATGAGTGTGTGTGTGAGTGACTCCTGGAGTGTGTGACCCCCTTGTGTGAGTTTATGCACCCTGTAGCCAAACTACATCTCCCAGCAGCCCTCTACCCATTGACAAGATGGAAGGGGCCGCCGGACAGGAAAGTATAACTTTTCTTATTTTATTTTCTTTACGCACAACATAATTTTCAGTGACCAGTTTTTTCAATTGGACACCGCAGGTATCAGGAGCGCGGTAATCCAAAACCATTAAACTTCGCACCCAATTGAATCACCCCCATGGTGATAAAGGTTTGAACTTATTTCGAACAAATTTAAAATTAGAGCTACAGATTTATCCACACTCGACTTTGCTGCAGACACGCCAAACAGCCCCTGTTAGCACGCCTGGTCCCGTGATACTTTGCTAGCACTGGGCATCTTTTTTGTGTCTCTTAACGAAAATGCATCTAAAGCTGGGTACACTCCTAAAGATTTTCTGTCCAACCATCCAACTAGTTTGTTTGGTTTGGAATAAATATCTGGTAAGGTATGGGAGTAAATGATGATCAGCAATTTGCTCCTAAATGCCAGAAAACAGATGAAAATGGTCGTCAGACAAGTTTGTTACATGTTTGATCTAAACAATTGCTGATTGTCATTTGCTTTCATATCTTACCAGATTTTCATTCCAACCAATCAACTAGCTGGATGGTTGGACAGAAAATCTTTACGTGTGTAAGCAGCATTTGTTGCAGTGGTATGCGACTAGGACACACAATGCTGATTCATTTTATATATGACACTTGCATATTCGTGTGCAACTCTCAATCAGCATGTGAAGTGCAACAATGTAGCGGCCTCAGCTTTTTTCCGTTTTGAGTCTCCATTGCACACAGATGTACAACTGTCATCTTGTTGCGGTTTAGAAACATTTTCGGCAAAATAATCCGCCCAACGCTAGTATTGTTTCATGGAACCTGGTGGCTCACTGACGCCAGGCATATCGCGCTGCATGGCATATTGATGCTAGATGAGAAAGGACACATCTATAGATACATAATTCATAGCAAAAAAACCTTGCTAATAATCCTGAAAAAAATGCTTTTTTTATTAATAGTATAAATCATTCAAACAAATATTTAAATAGAATTGCTGGGCTATTTTATATAGAGGAGATACGAGCCACACCAGTGAACTTTGGGCCTGATTCAGAGCCGCTCGTAAGCGGCCGTTCC
The DNA here is from genome assembly GCA_031769625.1 of Taudactylus pleione. NCBI lineage: Eukaryota > Metazoa > Chordata > Amphibia > Anura > Myobatrachidae > Taudactylus > Taudactylus pleione. The sequence goes on along the minus strand of JAUIMM010000200.1, from coordinate 55,051,283 downwards.
TTCGTTCCTACCGATGTTTGCACAACTGCGCATGCGTACGGATTTTAATACGCATGCGCGAACCAGTCAGTGCGGCCGAAAATCGTGTGCTCGCTAAATAGCGAATGCCTGCTATTTTGAGTGACAGAATGAGGCGTTTGTGGGTGGTAACAGGGGAAGGTGCTTGAAAACGGGGAGTGGAGATCCGAACGCAGGCGTGCTTAAAGGTCAAAACGGGCGTTTTAAGGGTGTGCATAATTAATACAGCAGCGTCATTGACCACGTCACTGGGTTATTTTATAGTCAGAACTGCTCGCATGATTGTGGTAGGAAAAACCAACCACAAGAATAGCGAGCAGTTAAGACGCCTTTCGATGTACTCGATTAATCTAATAAATAGCGGACATGACGTATGATGCGAGCGGCCAGGGGGCGTTTTTTTCAAAATTACGTTCGCATGTTTTGTTCGCTCGTTCAGACATAGAGGCGTGAACAGACCGCAAAGAGCGAACGGTTCATTTAAATAGCCAGCCCCTTTTTCTGAACGAGCGAGCGCAAATAGCGTCCGGCTCGGAATCAGGCCCTTTGCACATAAGATCTTGTGGACTTTCCACACTTAGCAAAGCCCTACTGCTAGTTGGTAAACAGTCCATAATGATGTTTTATAGTCCAACCTGACGGGAATGGCAGTCCCCAGTCCAGGCTTGTTGTTGTCCATTTCTCTTGTCAATGAATCCAGGTACTTACTGGGCTGGGAGAAGGGCCAACATTTTAGAAAACTGGAACTTGATCCCAATCTCTATCCTGTGTGGAGGCTACTTAAATACATACCAATTAATTTAATTTATGCAGTAACAAGAATAAGAAAAGAAGGTATACCTGACGAAGGGATTGACATGCTGTAGAAATGTTGATGTTCTCTATCTTTCAGTAGTGTGTAAGTCAATGTAAACCAACATACAAGTAACTAAAACGTCAGTGACAGCACTTATTACCTTCATGTGAATGACATTTTGTGAATACTGCAATTTTCTGACTTGCAGATTAAAGAATCAAAGCCAGAAACTGGGCAAATTAGTTTGTCTTTGTCATTTGAAAACAATGTTTTTACCATCACGGGAACAATTCCTGCTATCAGTAAGACAAATTGAAAACAGAGTACTCTTGACATTTGCAGATTCCTTTTGAATTGATGACAGAACAGAAATAAGTGGAAACACTTATTTGTAAGTATACAGCTTATTTAGTCTTTCTTTTTTTGACAGTTTTATAAAATAATAGGCATGAAATACTGTATATGTTTAGGGAAAACTGCATATATGTTTAGAGATTTGGATAAAGACACAGATAGACACATTGAAAGACAGACATACATGAGATCATTTATATAGTGCAACACAGCTGAGGCTGAGACAACAACACAAAGTCAGCTTTGGTCCTACCATTAATTTGCAGAAATGCCAAAGTGCACATGTAGGGCCTGATTCAGACCCACTCGAAAGCGGCTGTCCGCTCGCAAGTGGGTCGATGGTGTGCACTGCGCATACGCACGATGGCGGGAGCTCCGTCGTGCGCATGCGCCAGCCGCGATGAGCGAAGGACTTTCCTTCGCTCTTTGTGTCTGATCAAAGGGGGCGTGCTGTCGATGTTGATTGACAGCACGCCCCCTTTGGTGGGCGTGCTGGGGGCGTGCCTCCCAGACGGGGGCGTTCCCAAGGGAACGCCTACCGTCAGAAGCCGGCCCACTGACATCACTAGTGATGTCAGTGGGAGTGATTTTGGCTCTGATAGAGCCAAAATCTCTCCGGGCCTTGCGGTTGAGAAACTCAACCGCAGGCTCCGGCTCGCAGTGGCGATGGTCGCTATGGTCAAGACCATCGCGGCCATCAACCTGCACGCTCGTATAGGCTGTGGGTGGTGACCCACAGCTATACGAGCGTCCAGGAGGACGCTCCATAATTATGGAGGACGGCCCTCATTCAGAGCGTGCGCTCTGCTCAGAGCGTCCGGCTCTGAATGAGGGCCGTAGTAAATTGCACAGGATTATAGGAGGACTGGAGAGGACTGCAAAGTACAAAATAGATGGACTAGTGCACAATAGCAGTGCAAGAAAATAATATGTCACATTGAATCGCAAGATAACAGAAATTGAGGGGTGCACAGGGCACATTTTGGGGGAATTTATTTCTGGTGTGTCCAGCTGCTTGGGCACTTTTACTGCTTAAAAGGACGAATTCCACACCAGCTCAAACTGGCGACCTCCTTCTCTTATCCAAAACCGGTAGTGTGACCCATTTTATGCCTTCAAGTTTGCTTTTCGCAGAAAAGCACATTTCTAGTTGCACACTGAGATGTGAAATAAAATAGTCTAAAATGTAGGAAAATAACAAAGGTTTTTTTTTTCTCAATTAAATTCAGAAAGTCATACATGAGGCTAAGCCGAGTGGGATATTAGCAGAAAAATGTAGGTATTAAATGACCACAATAAGATTTTTATGTTTGTACAGTAAGCCTCTTAACATTTTTATGCATTGTAATTTCACTTATGCATTTTTTTTAAATGTTGTAGTGACCATAATAAATAATTTGAAATTGAATCTCTCATCATATCTTGACAGATTTTTTTTAGTTTGTCTCCAGAGAGCTCAAATAGACATGTACCTAGATTTGTGCTGGGTATACCTCTAGTGTTAAATACATTTTCCTTAGTTATCATAGTATGTACACTCAGTAACCACTTTATTAGGCACACCAGCTCATTAATGTGAATATCAAATCAGACAATCGTGTGGCAGAGTCTCAATGCAAAAAAGCATGCAGACAAGGTCAAGAGGGTAAGTTGTTCAGACCAAACACCATAATGGGGAAGAAATGTGATCTATGGGCTTGGGGCCTAATTCAGACCCGCTCGCGAGCGCTGAGCGCTCGCAAGCGGGTCAATGGTGCCCTAGTGCGCATGCGCACGACGAAGGGAGCTCCGTCGTGTGCATGCGCGAGACCCGCATAGCGACAGCCAAGCTGTCGCTATGGGTCTCGCACCAAAGGGGGCATGGCTGCCCAGACAGAGGCGTTCCCATGGGAATGCCTACAGTCTGGGGCCGGCCCCACTGACATCACTCTGATAGAGCCAAAAGCACTCCTGGGCTTGCGGCAGCGAGACCCTACTGCAGGGTCTCGTCGCAAGCCCGATGGTCGCGATGGTTTTGACCATCGCGACCATCTTTTTGGCCGCTCGCATAAGCTGTGGGTGGTCACCCACAGCTATGCAAGCGGCCAGGAGGCTGCTCCAATTTTAGGTAGGAGGGCCCTGATTTGGAGCGAGCGCTCTGGTCAGAGCGTCCGGCTCTGAATCAGGCCCTTGGTTCACTACGGAACGCAACTGCGAATGCAAAAGCGATTTACGCATGCAGTTCAACTGGTATAGTATGCTAATTCATTGCAATCGCAGCATACCATAAGGACGCCCACTTTGCCTTACACACATCTGTAATGTTTAGCAAGACTGCGAAACCATTGGTACAATCGAGTACCATCACAGCCTCACACACACTTGCACATGCTCTGACCTTACTCAGAAATTGCTAACTTCATTGCACGCTATCAGGTCTCAGGCCACACCCCTGTAATGGCGTTCAAACGCACTGGCACGCCTGCATTCGGCCGTCCACCCCACCGTTCCTACCCACAAACGGCACTTCCTGTCAATCACTCTGTGATGGGTCTGCGTAGTCACTGCAATCACAGTTCCGATCGCAATGGCTAGTTTGCGCACATGCACTGCAATATATGCACAGTACGCAACAACCAGCCGATTGCATGCATATTAGCAACTGCGTTCCTTGCTGAATCAGGCCCTGAATAGTACTTTGACCATGGTTTGATTGATGGTGCCAGATGGGAGGACGGGATATGGGTTAGGGCAGTGTTCTTCCCAGGCTGTTTTTTGCGGGTGCACAACCCGACAAGAAAAAGCCTACCACCCAGCACTTTGAGAGCCTGCAAGTGGGGACAGTATCTGGGAGCTGTATGAAAAGGAACAGATCCTACAGACTTTGCAGCTTTTTCATAATCAGACAACTGGGCCTCTAATAATAAGAGAAGAATTAATATATAAAATGTTATTTCAAGTTTAAACCATTATAAGGTCTGGGTTTAAAACATTCTATTATTGCTTAGGCCCCCACCCGGCTACTTCTTGATGCCACTCGGATGGAAATTTTTTTGGGCGAGAACACTGTAGGGGGTTTGATTATCTCAGAAAATGGTGATCTTCTGCAATTTTTATGCACAGCAGTTTACAGAGAATGGTGTGCAAAACTAAAAACATCCAGTAGACAGTTCTGTGGTTGAAAACAGCTTTGTTATTGAGAGAAATCGGCGGAGAATAGTATGGATTCCTACCTATACACTCTAAAATTGTCGCTATTTAGCGTTATGAGTCGCACAAGAAATAATTGCTTTCAGACTTTGTGGTTCCAAAGCACAAAAAGTTATTATTCAATATAAAAGCAGATGGTTACACGCTGTGATCTAAGTACAATTAGCGCAAACAAATCATACAGTCACAAGGTACAGTCGTTACATATGCACGCGCTCTGGACCCAGATCCCGGCATCAAGGATGAAACCTCCATCAACAGCAAAGCAAGAAGACTAGCATCTAGTTTCAGAGAGCCTGCATATATACTCTAACAGAGATAGGTAATACAATAGAACAGGTTGGCATGATTCCATTGGTTCTTCTTTCTGGTTCTTCTGTTACAGTACAGTTCATAGGTCAATTCGTATGGTCACATTCCAGCCTCCAACAGCTCTTTGTGTCCATTTTCCCGCTGCATAACAAATTAGACTGGCTGCATTACAGGAAACATTTCAATCCCTAACTCTCTATGAACCACAACTTGCAGACACATGTTGCGATTTCTTCCCCGATGGAACCGGAAATCTGCAAAGACACAGTGGTTTAGAATGACACCAAACACGGTCTGCTTATCATGCACTAAACCTTAGATATCAAATAACGTATTTCACAACATTACTGATAATTAATAAAACCTTAAATATTAACCTTAATGCTAGGGAACCTTTTTATGTAAGTGTGTAGTGTGTAAGTATTGAGGTATTGAGAAAAGACGCTAGTTAGCGTTGTGCGACTACGTGTTTATGAAGTACACCGTGGGACGTGTTTTGCAGGGTTGATCATATTATATGTTTCAGTAACTGTCTGTATTTATATAATGGGGACTTTGAACATCTTTCTATTGCGTGGGAATCGCACGCCGCTAAATAATAGCATCTCCATATGTACTTATGTGTGAGTTTCACTAAAATGGCGTTGGGCAGCCATTCGCAAAATGGCGTCTTGATGCCATTCGCAAAGTGGCGTAGTGCAGATTTAATTTTAAACAGATTCTGTCTCAGCCAATTGTCCAGCTTCGACAATAGCCAGGTTGGTTCAAGCTGAGATGAATGTGACAATATCTCAAATAACCATGCATTACAAAGTGGTATGCAAAAAAGCATATGTGAGTGCACAGCACCAGGAATCATGAAGTTAATGGGCTAGAGCAGCAAAAGACCACATCAGGTTCCACACCTGTCAGCTTTGAACAGGATACTGAGGTTACATTGTGCATACACTCAACAAAACTAAACACTTGAAGATTGGATAGACATTGCAACGTCTGACAAATCTCAACTTCAGCTACGACACGCAGATGGGTCAGAATATAATATAAATTACATGAATCCATGGATCCATCCTGCCTTGTGTCAACAGTCAGGCTGACGGCGTAACGGTATGGGGAATGTTTTCTTGGTGCACATTAGGCCCCTCAATACTAGTTTAGCATAGTATCAATGCCAAAGCCTGCATGTGTATAACTGTTGATCAGGAGCATTCCATTATGGCCACAATCCATTTTCTAATATCTATACCATGTTACAAGCAAACGTCATCTCAAGCTGGTATTTGATAAAAAGATCAGTGTACTCTAATGGCCTCCACCATATCCAGATCTCATTCCAAAATACCAGCTTTGGGATATAGTTAAACAAAGTTTCAGCAACTGTGTGATGCTATCAACATGGACCAGAATGTCTAAGGAATGTTTCCAGTACCTTGTTGAATCTATTGCAAGAATAATTTGGGTTTTTCTGGGAGCAAAGATGGGTCCTACCCTGTAGTAGAAAGTTGTATTTTGCTGTTTCCAGTGTTGGACTGATCCGCTAGGGTGAAGTGCTTTAGCATGGGGGGAGCCCAGGCCATCTGTACAGTACCTTTAAGAAGACTCCGGAAGAAGCTAGCAGAAGAACCACATAGTGGCTGCAACCCTTGAGGTAGCTGGGTACCGTTTGGAGGTGCTCTTCGGATGAGTGATGCCCCAGGGTAGGTAAAGCGCTTCAATGGTTTAGGGAAAAGGTAGGAGGTGGATGACACAATACTAGACTACACTACAGAAAATTTTAGGAAAAAGTACTATAATTAACGAGGCAATTTATTTAAATAAAAGTGGCACAGATTCTATTCAGAGGTGATGAGGGTTTACTTATTACCTAGGCCAGGGCTTGTTTAAAGTTTCTGGAAGGGGCCTGGACAACTGTGTACTAGGAGGAAATCCCCCCTCCTCAGCGTGTGCTGCTGTTACGCACTGGAGGGTATAGTAGTTTTCATTTATTTCATTTTTGGTGTGTGTGACCATGCTGCCACTATTTGCCACATCTTTGCTCTCTACGGCCCTGATTATATTTATAAATATAATAAAGGGGACGTTATATTTATTATTTTGAAGGAGGTATACATTATATTTATTATTTTGAAGGAGGTATACATTATATTTATTATTTTGAAGGAGGCATACATTATATTTAAAACTAAAGAGGTCACAGGGTATCTTTCTACTAAATGTTCATTTATATTGATGGCCCGGCCATGTACATACTCAGAGGAGAACAGAGGTCTCTAGAGTGATATCTAACTTTTATAGCTCTGGATTTTTTTCTCCATGGCAGCTGGGCATTGATGCTCACCTTCCATGATAAATCATTGTGGAATCACTGTGATAAGTATACTTACATTGCCATGCTAATCAGTGATAAAGAGATTAGACTGACCATGATAAGCCTCCTACCAATGATAAATAGCTAGCTACTGTATGAGCTTTTCATTACCAACAGGCTCAGAGAGAGAAAAAAATCTTTCTCCCAATAGGCATTAAATAGCCTGTACATGACTGTGTTCTGATTTTACACTTATAGCTACGGCATCATTTTGGATGTTTAGACTCAAACACAGGAAACTTTATTGTCTGGAAGTGAAGTAAATCGTTTTTAGATGAGTAAATGACCCCTGGCTTGGTTAGTAAGTTTCTTCTGGAACATATTTCATTTTGCATTCTGATCTTATCTGATGAATCAACAAGATAAAATATTTACAGTGCGTAGTAAAAATTGACGACTGTGAATTTGTTCACTGTGAGTACGGCCCTCTTGAAATATATGAATGCCATTGCCAAGTACTAGAATAGAAATAGCAGTTTTATTGTTAGATGGAGAAATGTGTGTATACATAGAGTACTCCAATAGTACTACTGTCCATGTTACCTGTAGCATGGCTATGGGATTTGGGGGCGTAGTTTTGGAGGATCTACATGTGGTCTGGTAGTATCCACTCTAGGATTTGTTTGGCAGAGTGCTGACCACCGAGGGGGGCACATTTTAATTTTGAAAGGCAAAATTTGGGATTTGATGCATTGCTAAAACTGAAACATATTGTTATTGATAGGCATTTAAATATGTAAATAGAACCACTGCTTATTATTTAAATATGTAAATAGAACCACTGCTTATTATTTAAGCCCTTTTGTATTCAAATCAGTAATTCATAATATGCCACAGTGTCCCCACCAATTTATAGTACGGGGCATATTTATCACAATCTGCATTTATTAATGCTCTTGACTTTGAAATTAAGGAATGTATGTAAGAAAGTGTATGAACGTAAGAAAGTGTATGAACACGATGCAGTCAAATCAGTGGTGGGTCTATAATGGGTACAGGTCATGTACTACATATGGATTTAGAGGGGCTCCCATACAGCGCACACAGCATCCAGGAGAGATTCGCTGGTGCCTGCAAACACCCTCCCCCCCTTTTCTTACATTCTTCTTTCAAATAGATGTATCTGTCCGGCAACATATTGGGAAAGATGACGACTCCACAACAGATCGCAAAGAATCAGGCTCTTTGCCACATTCTTACCTCTCTTCTGTAGAAGCGCCATCTTTCCAAATACATTGCTGGAATGATGGCTTACGGCCAGGAGCAAGTGTAGGGAGGGGTGCTACATGGCCACAACCACCACCCGCACTGGTACGGTGGCTGCTTTACTACGTGGCCCTCTCATCTCTTAAAATGCCCCTGAAATAACCTTAGACACAATGGGCCAAATGTAATATGGTGAGGTCTTTGAAAATGTGAGAGATTAGCAGTAACCTCTCACATTGGTCAAGTTTTATCTTCAAAATTGGAAAACATCTGGATGAGAATTTAAATTGTGAGAGTTTTAGGAGTCTAAAAACATGTGAGTTTTCATGTTCTCGGACTCTATTACATTGGCCGAGTTTAAAAAGTGTGAGGAAACTCACATTTTCTAAACTCTCACCCTATTACATTTGGCCTTATGAACCTCTTGTTGGAAGATACAATAATTGGTATATGTTCAGAAGCACATTACTGGAAGTGACTGTGGGTCTTTGATAATGAGAAATACAACAAAAGCTAAAAAACATATGAAGTTGGAATCTCCTTTAAACTGCTTGTATAGTGGGAAAAGTACTGGTTAAAAAGAAAATACCTTGTCGGACATTCTTATTTTTTTATTCCTCAGGTAGCGCTGGATGGTCGGTAATTCTGAAATGAAGAGCATGAAATGTTGCAATATATAGTGGGGAAAATTACAGAATCTCATTGGTTGATAGGTACTCATGCCTTTCCGCATAGCTGCCCATAAAATAATATGCACTATGCTATAAATGTAATAAATATCATAAAGTAATCTAGAGTATTAAACAAAACTTTGCCAGTGAATTTTGTCTTATTAAAGTTGAAATCTTATTGTGATGGGATGAACTTACTCTGCCACAATGCTTTATAGGGTTTTGCTGGATGCTTTGTGGCCATTGGGCAAACCAGCAACTCTCCAATTTAACTGCACACCAATGGGTGCCAAGATAGAGATGACAAGGTGTTAAATTATTATCCAGTCTTGTCTGAGGCCCTGACTGTGGACCCATGCCAGCCAAGTAGGCAGAGCAATGCTGTGCTCATAATCTACTATGGAAATTTGTTTATATAGTTAGTATGGCAATTCCTGTGCTTGGTCATGCCCACTCTCTAGCCCCGGGGCTCATGAGATATTTTGGCAGCCCTGACCTACTTGTATGCGGGTATCAATGTCATTGTCAGGCTGCTTTAAAGGCACCTTGAGACACTCGTTGTTAGCAGATACACTATATAGAAGCAGCAGAAAGTACAATCTAAGAGACACTCTATGTATAAACAGGACATACTGCAAATGTAACATGCTGCTTTCAACATAGAGGAAAGGAAAGAACATTTCTATAACAAAGTCTGATTAAAAATACCACCTAGCTACCTTTTTAATTTTATTGGCAGCTAAACACTGATGACATTCCTCCTACACAGGTCATTATTTCTATGGATGCTGAGAAGGCTTTCGACCTGGTCACTTGGGATGACCTCTACACGACCCTGTTCAAATTTGGTTTTCCCCCTGATTTTGTCCCTCCTTCAGGCGTTATATACTTCCCCATCTACCCAGGTTTCCAGCAATGGTTATTTATCTTCTACATTTCAGGTTTGCCGGAGTAAACGCCAGGGATGCCCCATGTCCGCTCTATTATTTGCTGTGGCACTAGAGCCGCTAGCTATAGCCCTCTCCTCACTGGCTGAATTTACTGGTATCTTTATTGGGCAGACGGAGCTTAAACTCTCGCTCTTTGCAGATGACATGTTGGTCTTTGCCTCAAACCCGACAAGTTCTATACTTGCCATTATAACATTGTTGTCCAATTTTGGCTCCTTTACGGGTTATAAGATTAACCTGCATAAGTCTGAATTGCTGCCTTTGGGTTGCATCACTAATGAGGATCTGAAAGACCCAGCTTACAGGTATTTTCATATTACCACTTCTAGTTTTAAATATCTTGGTATAACAATTCCCTTAGTGTTGTCCTCCCTTTATAACCTGAATTTCACCCTGGTATTAATTCAGATGACTAAATTGCTGGAGGCCTGGAAGCTTTTATCTTTGTCCCTGCTAGGCTGCCTAGCTCTGTTTAAAAGTGTGGTTTTTCCCCAAACTTTTCTGACCAAATGCTTCCCATTTCCCTCTCACTCTTGCATATAAAATTTTGCACCAAAATTTTGGTGAATTTTTGTGGAAGGGTAAGCATCCAAGAATAGCTTCCACCATATTGCAGTTGCCTAGGAAAAACGGATTTTTTTTAGATATATCAGTGACTTGCTGTTGTCTAGGGAAGTTTACATCCATGTTCCTTCTGAATCAGCATTATTTGCCTTTTATTCTGCAGCAGCCTTGCTTCATATGCCAAAGGGACTCATACCCAGTCATATTTATAACAATATTTTGTTCTATGACACCTATCTGGCATGGAAATCTATTTGCTGTAAATTGTCTAGGCCTTATACAGCTTCCAAATGTATTTCCTTTTGGGGTAATCCACTTTTTCCTCCTGGTCTTGAGAATCCTTTTTTTCTGCACTGGAGAGATATGAGTACCCTGGGGGTGCGAGGAGAAATCCGTCAAAAGTACCGGCCGTGCAGCTGTTTGCCGGCTTAGTGCGGCGCTAACAGTCCTCCGGCCAGCACTTTAGTCAGAGAACGCCGGTTCTCGCGACTACACACCCCGGTTAAGTCGCGAGAACCGCCATTCTCCGACTTAACAGTGCGCCGAATTGAATAGCCCCAGAAAGTCCTTCATGGGGCTATTCAGCATCAGGCTGAATTGAATCACGACCATGGATTTCAAAGGTGCTTAAGTGAGCATACAGTATCGTAATAATTTAATAATAATAACACATTGTTTGGAGACATTTTTTTTAAGGTCATAGTGATCAGTATAATTTTTATAGAAGGAAAATTGTATTTTTTTGCTTCCACTGATGCACATGCTGTAGCCATGTCTAAATAATACAGGGTGTTCCATAATGATGAGACACATTTTAAACGCAAGTATCTAGGAATAGAACAAGCACATTTATTAAGGACTGTGGGGCCCATTTATCAACGAGTTTTATCATACGTAACAAGTTTTAAAACTTATTGTGTATGATATGGTGCTCCAGGCAATCAGTTCCTAATGGTCATTTAAAATGACAGTTAGGAGCTGATTGGTTGTTACTTTATCTCTCTCCAAAGCTTAATACATCTTCGCCATTGTCAGACTTTGAAACACAATAAATGTTAAAGATGGGCGAGTGCATATGCTCTTGTAAATTTAAAATAAAATGTGTGTATGGGACACCCTGTATAACACAAAGAATTAACACTTTACTCCTTAATTTATTTCATGACTTTTTGCTATTTGAGGTGCCAGTATTCTCATATTTTGGAGCAGTGAGTGACTGTAAGTGCTATTATCAGGACCGTAACTAGTGTGATTCGGCTGGTTCCACCGCACAGAGCGCAGGATGCCCTAGGGGCAATTACAGCTGCCACGGCAATCTCCATTCGCAAGGCAACCGCTGTGTTATTACTAGCGTTGCACTCGGTGTCTCCTTCTATGCACTCCAGGGGCTGGTGCTCACTCTGGAGTTCTGCCTTCTGGCTCCCGCAGTGTGTGTAGGGAGACGTCATGAAGTCCCTCCCATAGTGCCGAGAGCAAGGAGCTGTTGAGTGGTGAGCACAGCAGGGTGTCCGTGGCTTCAACTGCATAATGCATGGGACTTACCATTTACCACAGCCTCCAACCCTTCCCAGCTCGGCCAATTCATAATATCCGAGATCAAAGCTTAGCTACGGTCGGGCAGTGCTTGTCTCCTGTTTACTGGTCTCCTCAGGGACCAGCCAACTTCCTGTTCCTCCGTTCCAACCAACCCCCTGGGTGCCCTCGTGATCGTGATTTGTGCACCGCCACAAGAAGGAAGGATTCAACTACCTTCTCCCCACATCACGATGTATGCATACCAAACAGCACCTCCTGGACCCCTCCTGCACATGAGTAATGTGTGCACACTCACTGCACCACTGAAGCTTTCAATTATCCTCCATGTTATATCAGTCTCCAAGTCAGGACTCGCTACTCAGGATCTACAAGTGAGGCAGCACCTGCTACAACAGGCCATCTCTCCAGGAACCTTTGAAATTAAATGTGAAGACATTCTCCAGTAGAGTAACCCACTGCATCATGCAGGTTCACAATGTATACAGTACACACACATACTAGTGTAGTGTAGCTCTACATCTAGTTTTTACAAGTTCCCAGAGTTTTGTTAATAGCAAAATAAATAAATAAAAAAAACACATGAATTGGGAACAAACAACTGGTATCTTTCTTTTAGGCCAGCATGCACCTGAGTGAACATTTCCTCATCCCATGAATAATCTAAAATTAAAGCAAAAAATTAAAACACAGGACACACATTTTGTTTACTTTGAGCAATAATATTGTGGATGCAGTTTGAAGATTTTTTATTTTCTCCCCTTATTCCTTACATCTTTTTTTCCAACTCCCCCTCCTATTGCTCTCCCCCATTCCTCTTCCCTCTCTCCCTTCTCCCCCAATTCCTTCTTTCTCTCTCTTTCATCTCGCCTTCCTCCTCTTTTTTCTCAATTCTTCTTTTCTCTCTCTAACTCATCTCCCCCATTTCCTTCTCACTCTCCCCTGTTTCCCCCTATAGCTCCCATCTCTCTCACTCTTTCCCATCTCCCATTATTCTCTCAAACAAACTCCTAAAAGCCAGGCTCGGACTGTGCCTCCGGGGAGTCGGGTAATTCCTCGGTGGGCCTGATTTCAGGCCACACCCATTTCTTAGAGGTACGGGCCTTAATGGGCCACGTTCAGGGGATGGGGGGTTGCTGTCCAACCTGTGAAAGTGCCCCACGTCCCCCCACAACCAGTACTAGGCATTGTCTCCTGACACCTGTACCTTGTCCCCAGACCCCTACCACATGCTGCTCTGGAGATGCTCAGCAACAGGGGGCGGAACCTAACACTGGGAGCAGTTATGTGAGGTTCTGGGATGCCTGCTATAGTCTGCTTAAGTATGGTGTTAAGGTGACCCTTTCCCCCTCTCTCAGGGGCCACCCAAGCCAGGATTGCCTGCCAGCTCCTGCCCCTTGTCCACAGACTACTACTGCATGCTTAGTGTTCACTCTAGCTCCGGCGGCAGGCAGGGCGCTGGAGCTAGAGAGCCCCCTTCACGCCCGTAAAGGGGGTGTGGCCATTGAAAGGGGGTGTGTCTATAAAACGCGTCCCCTTTTCGTAACTTTTGGGGGTGCTCCCGGCACTTACGGATACGCCGGTCAGCCCCCCAGGTGCTGCCGACAGGGAGAATAGATGCCGGTCGCATGCGCCCAGCATCTATTCTCCAGCGGTGACCGGGTTAACACACATTTCCCACTGCGACCCGTGGGTGAAGACGGCACCGCAGGCTGTGAGGGCAGGGAGCTTTTTGCCCTCCTTCTGGGTACCTGCAATCCTAAAAACACCTGACCCATCCTTGCAGACCCCCAAGAAGTCTATTTCGCTAGTTTTTATGCTTGTCTCCCCACTTTTTACTTTTTCGCCCCCAAAACTAAAGTACTTTTTTGGGGTGTTCTGAGATAATCTTTTGGATGATTTGTCCTTTGGGGGGCTGTCCCAAGGGTTCTGAGTCGTTTCCCCATGTTTGCACTGACAAATAACGATTTTGCACTTTTTTTCACTTGCTATTCATAGCTTTTCCGCCTATTGCAATGCATTGAGTTTCCGCTTAGGCGAAATCATCCTGGATTTGAATATGGAGATACTTTGAAAACAGGCGGAAGTCCAAATCCGCTGAAACTTTTCGCCAAACTGCACTTTTTGCTTCTAATTGAATACGGCCCTCTGTGTACACAACCATTTCATCGATATGTCCGGGACACACCCTTAACACGGCCATAAGGGACCATCTCCGTGTGTCTGACCAGCAACATTCCTTTCACCACCAAGAAATGCCCGATCCATTTTTTTTACTCTCTCGCCGCTCGTGCATCTCAAATCACTGCTGTGGGCAACACAGACGGTATAATGGTTAGCATTACTGCCTCACAGCGCTGAGGTCATGGGTTCGATTCCCACCACGGCCCTAACTGTGTGGAGTTTGAATATTCTTCCTGTGCTTGTGTGGGTTTCCTCCGGGTACTCTGGTTTCCTCCCACACTCCAAAAATATACTGGTAGGTTAATTGGCTCCCAACACAATTTAACCCTAGTGTGTATGTGTGTGCGCATGTGATAAGGAACATAGGACCTCATTCAGAGTCGGTCGTAAGCGGCCGCTCGATTGTACGCATCTGATGTTTCCAAACCACGCATTCGTACGGTTAGTTGTGCGCATGTGCATACGAGACCTTGCGATCCAAAATGCTGTCGATCGTACGGCTTACGAGCAGGAAGTGGCTTCCGAGAGTTGATTGAAAGGCCGTTTGTGGGTGTTGACGGGGGTGGTGGTCTAAAAACGCAGGCGCTCCTCACTGTTTTCAGGGAGTACATAAATTACCTGCTACGACCGACATAGAAGGCCGGAAGTAGTAAAACGTCACTCTGCGAGCAGGTTTAAGGCCTGGCTGATCGTCCAGCTTGAGGTTGGGTACGTGCACTCGTAAGCCCCAGAGTACAATCGATACTATCTGATGTTAGGATTGATGTTTCTATTTTGAGCCACACAATGCAAGCAGCTAATAATCATTTGTTGAAGCTAATAACACTGCTAATTGGCTTGTAATTGATTCAGCTGCGTTAGCATTAGCGAATAATAAAAATAAATAAACGTCATGGGGATGGCTTATTCTATGCGTTTTTGTGTTCTTTTTTGTTGTAATTTGCATTATTTAGCCTGCACCAGTCTTTTCAAATCCTATGCTTTTTCAATACCTTGATTAACCATGTATATTTTTCATTATTAAATCAGACACGATTTCAGTAGTTTGTTCAATATTTTTTTTATTTTTATATCATGAATATATCTAATAAATTTTCTGCATTTGGCAGCATGCAAAAATGAAAGAAATTGAAATTAAAAAACAAAAATAATAAAAATAAAGGTGTTTAAAAAAAAAAAAAAAAAAAAGGACGGAGATGGAGGCATTGGTGACTAGAAATATGGGGACTGGACATCAACAGGGGAAGGTTCAGATAGCCAGGGCTATTTTCTGCTTTTGGGATGGCTTGGCTGAAGAGGCTTTTGCGGAACAGTCGACTGGCGTGTAACACGCCGACTGGCCTGGCCAGAGCTGGATGGCATTGGCTCTGGCCCAGGCATAGGGCTCGCCATACTTTGGGGCGGGGCTATGGGCTGCCAGAGGTAGTGGTCCTTGGAGGAAGGGAGACTCGCTGTATCATGGAAATTCTGTTTGCCTGCTCCTGGCCATCGGCCATCTGATCAGGGCCGCAGCACATGTCTCCAGGGACTCCGCCACCCTCAGCAATCTGCCATCTATCCTCACCAGAGTGGTCTCCATCCTCAGGAGAGCTGAATTATTCTCCTGGGGCGGGTGGTGATCCTGGAGTGGGCTCCACAGGGTCCCCAGATGGAGAAATTGGCTCATCCCCTGCAGAGCCTCCATATGTGCTGGGCCCAGCCATGACCTCAGGAGCAGGCACTTCCTCCTCGGGTTCTGTAAAGAAACAGAATTATTACGCATTTTTTTCTGAGATATTTGTTTTTAAAAAAGTTGTTGCTTTGGGCGTGTTTGGTAAATTTAAAAAAATTACCTTCTCTGCCATGTGGAGCGTTAAAGTCGGCCATGTCAGTGTCCATGTTGGACACGCCGACTAACTCCTCTTCCTCCACACACCCCTGTGCCTGCTCCTCCAAAGCTGTTAAGGTGAGCTCCTCAGGGATGGGACCACCACCTGTCCCCCTGGCATGGTCCGCCCTATTTCCTAGCTTCCTCTTCAGCTGATATTTGAAGTCCGTCCATCTGTCAATGTTTATAGTTAATTTAGTCTTGTCTTTCCTGCAACATTTTTTAAAACATTTATAAACCAACTTTCACACTAGCAAATATGTACCTTTTATGCACAACATCATTGGATCTGTGCGTCGTCCAAACACTATTAACAGCCCTGGCTATCTCCTCCCAGATCCTGTCTTTTTGTCCAGCCCCCATATTTATGGGTGCATGGACAATATTGTCCATGCACATAGTCACCAAGGCCTCCATCTCCACCCTTGAAAAGGGAGGCTTTCTGGTCCTTTGCCGGCTTGGGTCTGGCTCCTCCTCAGTCCTCCTTTCTTGCTGTTGTCCACCTACAACATGTTATTTTGTTAGTAAAAATCTTTGGTGTTTTTTTTATTTTTTTTGATGTGTTCATTTTTGGATAAAAAACTTACTTGATAATGGCGGACTCTGGCTTCCATGCTCCTCTGTCTCCATGTTAAAGTTAGAGAAAGCATGAGTACTAGTGTGATTTGGAGACATTTTTATAGATGTGAGCGCATCATTGGATTGGTTGAGCGTGCATCCATGTTGCGTACATACATGTTTCCCTGTGCAAATTGCACACCTAACCTTAATTGTGGGCTTTAATGAGATGTGAGCGCATCATTGGATTGGTTGAGTGAGTATCCATGTTACGTACATCCATGTTTCCCTGTGCAAATTGCACACCTAACCTTAATTGTGGGCTTTAATGAGATGTGAGCGCATCATTGGATTGGTTGAGCGTGCATCCATGTTGCATACATCCATGTTTCCCTGCGCAAATTGCACACCTTTCCTTCAGTAATCAATTTTCGCGTGTTTAACATCCCTATTTAAGGCCCTCCTAAATGGGCCATTTCTTGTGCATTGTTGGTGGTTTTTGTTTTGACATAGCCATCACATTAGTGTTAAACTCAGGGTATGCTATCAACTAGTTATCTAACTTGTGTCAGCTGTTTTCCTAGGTGCTTTGCAATAGGTGTGCTTGGTAACTGTCTCACATTTAAAAGCAAAGTTGCTGTGACCTTTAAACCTTGATAGCATACCCTGAGTTTAACACTAATGTGATGGCTATGTCCATGTTATAATTCTGAGCAATAGAGTAGGGACTTGCAGTAAAGTGGGGTCCCGTGACGGGGACTGCAAGCTTAAATGCATTGATCAATTCATGAACCAAAACCCCACTGTTTATTATGTTTATTATTATTATTGTTAGTTATTATGGTGAGTGTAGAGCCCCTGTGATTTCTATTTAAACAATGTGGTCACATACCATGTTGCACCCCAAATCTAGGAATGGTGAGTGCCATGGATTAGTGCTTTTTAATTTTTTAAAGTATAAATGTTGTTTTCTTTATGGCAAATGATAATTTTATTTTTTTTTTACCTTTTTTTTTTAAAGGAATATTCCTGCCCACTTTATTGTGGTCCGAGGTAAGTGTTTCAGAGTCCATCAGTCCATTGTGGACCATTTTTTTTTATAATATGTTTTTCTTTATTTCCCTAATGTAGTGTTGGAGTTTGGTGTTTGGAGTTTGTGGATTGTTCCAGCCCACTTTACTGTGGTCCGAGGTCAGTTTTTTAAATTTTTATGTGTAATTACTGTTTTTTTGTTTTTTTTTGTTTTAAAACCCCCCAAAAAGAATGTAGTAAAAATTTGTATTTGGCTTTTTTAATATTTGTCCATTGTTTTTGGCACCTACATCATTTAATGCATTTCCAGAAAATACTGACGGTTTTTATTTATTTGTTGTCTTACATAAAACACATGTAGGTTTTTGGAAAGATGGCCCTACCCAACCCTGTAAGAATCAGCAAGATTCTGACTAAGTTAGGTTATTTTTGTGTTTGTTTGTCTTATCATTCCTACTAATTTCTATGAACACACATTTCAGAGAGACGTTGGTGAGCTTATCCTCGCCATGCTTCCATACCCTACCTTACCTGGTCCTCCTCATCATTGTAGGCATAGGAGGTGTGCAAGGCCCCAGATATTTTGAACACAGGTCACCCTTTTTGGAATGCCTGATGATGAGGTGTTAACGGCTTACCGCCTACCACCCACCATTATCCTAGACACTCTTTCAATAATAAAGAGTGATCTAGAAAGTCAAATTCACATTCCTACATCAATATCACCACTGACACAGTTGCTGGTGGTGTTACATTTCTGCACCTCAGGGTCCTTCCAGACCACTGTGGGTCTGGTGGCTGGCATCTCCCAGCCATCATTCTCCAGGATCCTGAGGCATGTGATGAATTCTTTTTTTAAGCATATTACTCAATTTATTAGTATGCCTTTGGATCAGGAAGCCCTTGTTGTGGTAAAGCAGCAGTTTTTGGAGATTGCTGGCTTTCCACATGTCATAGGGGTAGTGGATGGCACTCACATAGCACTTCAGCCTCCAGCACGAAAGGAACACATATATCGCAACCATAAACATTTTCATTCCATGAATGTGATGGTGCTATGTGATGCCTCCCTCCAGATTCTCTCCCTGAATACAAAATTTCCAGGCAGCTCACATGATGCTTATGTGATACAACATTCAGGGATTTGGCCAAAATTAGCTGCAAGCTGGTGACACGTGGCTTCTGGGTAAGTGAAACTTCGGTATGTTTTTTGATTTAAAAGTGAATGTCTGGGTTTTTTTTTACAAATTATCAAAAATTTCTCTCCTTCCCTACAGGCGACAGTGGATATCCTTGCATGCCCTGGCTGCTGACTCCTTTTTTGGCCACCACACCAGGGCCACAAACCCAATATAATTCCGCGTTTACTGCCACCAGGCAGATGGTTGAGCACTGTACTGGTCTTTTGAAGGGTCGGTTCAGATGTCTCCACCACTCTGGTGGCAACCTAATGTATTTGCCGGTTATGGTTTCGCGTATCGTGGTCCTGTGTGGGATATTCCATAAGATTACCATAAGGAGTCGAGTACCCATGCAGCCATAGGATGCCTTGCCTGAGGATGGCCCCCATGAGGTAGGTCTTATGAGACTGTCCGGGGGGACCAGATGCAATGATGTTGTTGCTCGCTTTTTTAGGTATGTATTGCAAATTGTTTTTTTTTTTTCAAATATAAATTAACTGTCATATGCCTCATTGTTTCTCTGTTTTGACTTTTGGGAGTTTGTAGTTTTAGACATGTTTCTAATGTTTTTTTTTTTTTTTTTTCCCTACACCCTACCCCAATTAAAACAACGAACAAACAAAAAAAAATATGGAAATGCCCTTGTATGTGCTTGGATAAATGACAACCCTTTTGCTGGATTGATCAACCATGTGATTCTCCTTTTTGTACAGTTCATGATTTTGTATTGAACAAACTTTAACATTGTGTACACCAAGTGTTTGTGTTTTAATGTAACTTCGTAATGATGTTTCTTGCTGTTTTGAGAGACTATAAATTAAAGTTTTAATAAACAAAATTCTAATTATTGTTTTTTAAAAAAGGAAATATTAGGCTCTACACATTCACCATATTAGTGAAACATTTGTGTGGCATGTGAAATGTTTGTTTATTAGGACCCTAATGTCTTTTATGCTACTGACACAAATGATTTTTAAAACTAAAAAAAAAAATTACCCAACATGAAACAAGCTTTCTAAAAATGTGTAACTGAATGTCCATATATTTTCCAGATGTATTTTTGAGGCCAAATGTTTTTAAATTTGCTTAGCACTATTATTGTGGATGGCTTACAATGTTGGCTAAAGTATGATTTAAAATAAATTGCTCCATCACTATTTTAGTCTCAAAAATACATACCAAAGCAATGTAAAAAAGAAAAGTATGTGTAATATTTTTGGAACAAAAATACGTTTCAAACATAACATTATTCTCAAAATCCATTTCTATGCATGGATTAGACAGTTCTTATTTTTAAAAAATGACAACAAAATAAGTTAACTAACAAAATTTATTCAAAAAAACACAGAAAAAACAATAAATAAAACAATTAAATGCCAGCAAGGTCCAAAGCACCAATTATGTTTGCAATGATGGTTTGTGCATTGCCCAAAGATTCTTCAAGAAGAACCAGCTCCTCCCGGAGGAATCTAAAGAGCATCTGTGGATCTGTAGAGTAGAAAAAGGTAAAAATTTATTATCTCTAAAAATATGATTGTCAAACATTGAACAATTTAAGTTTATTATATGCCCTACAAAGTGTGTGGGACACAATGAAGTTGATGTATACACCAAAATTAAATAACAATAACAAAGACAGGCACATTTGTAGGCCTAGCAAATGCAAAAAATCAGGTCATGTATTTTGTTATCAAGTATTAATGTTTTTTTGGGGGCCACCCAAAAAAAAAACACCTAAACATTTTGATAAAAAAACAATAATGTGTTTGTGTGAACATATAAACATTGCCAAAAATAAGAAAATTATGCCACTTATTTATGTATTTTAATATTTATTACATATACATTTTATGGGCCATAAACATTGTATGCCATAAAGTACAGACTACTATTTAGAGGATACCATAGGGATTAATGTTGAACATATGATGTTGGTCTTGATTAAATTTAGGTTTTTTTTGTTTTTTTATTAAAAAGGAAAAAGGGTTAACGGTTAAGTAGCCTTAAAGCCAACTCTGTTGACATTTGTGACCTAGAAATGTTACCTAAAATAGACACCACAAAAACATATAGGAATAAATTACCTCCACATGCAACAAGGCCTTTAAAAAATTTTAAAAATAATATATAAAAAAAACAAAGGTAAAAAAAGAAAATAAAATAACCATGTAGAACTACACACAAACATCCTGTATATATGAAGTCAAATATATTTTCTAAAAAGTTTAAAATAAAAAATTACCATATATCCATCCACGGGAAGGAGATGCCTGCTCCTCCATCAGGGGTGGGGTCCCAAAATCTTCAGGTGACATAATTTGGCCTGAAGATTCTGGGTCGGAGGGGAAATTGGGGATGAGTGGGCAGGGGAGGGAGGACCATTTTGTGAGTTTTGGCCCAGGGAGGGAGGGTTACTAGGAGAGTATGGGGTCGGGGAGGGAGAGATGGGTTGGGAAGGGGAGGGGTTAGGAGGGGTATTTGCCACACCATTGCGGCCACTACGCCATGTCCTTCTCCGTCTACGCTGATGTCCTAAGAAGTGAAAAATGACAGTTCAAAATTAGTTTGAAGCAATAACAATACAAACCAAACATATTTAGATAACAGTTTATACCCAATAAAAAAAGAAATAAAATTAATACAAACTGACACTTAAGGAAAGTAGTTTCCACAAACTGAACAATAGGTACAACATACACTACAGCTTGTTTTAAAAATAAAATAAACAAAAAACAAGGAACAAATATACTAACAATAAAATGCAAATGCATACTCCGGCGTATTTGCGCCCGCAGACTCAACAAGACCAGGGGTGAACGCCGCCGGAGGTCCGACCACTGGCGCTCTAACTGCGCAATATTGCACCTAAATCCAAGTGAGCGCAGCCGCCGTCAGACCACCGCGTAGGCCTGCCTTTTCGCAGCACTGGATATAGGGGGAACAAGATTGCCCAGGCGCCTGTCCATCACTTCAACCAGAACTACAAGTTCTGCGTGAGTAAATGCCGCTGCTCTCATGATGACAATGGCAGGTTTTACAGTAAACCACAAATATAAATGGGTAACATGAAAAATGATAGGCTAAAAAAACTAATTTACATATACTAATTTCGATTGGACAAAGCATTATTCATGTGACCAAAACTCAAAATTAATAATAGCAACTCGGATTGGCTCTTTCCCTTTATGTGCGAATGGAAAAAAAAAAAAAGCTAAATTACACAAATTAACATTCATAATGTTAATTTTAACATGCATTTAACAACAACACAAAAACTGGGTTTAAAATATTTTTTATTAACAAACACACTACCAGAAAAACATCAGCATGAACGAAATTACATTTGAACAATAAAGTTTTAAAACCAATTGAAAGGGAGTAAAAAAAAGCCAACAATACTTTAGAACACTAATTACATAATTGTCAAAAAGCTATTAACAAGCTGATCGATAGAGCATGGAAACATGTGGGCATCAAGCGGCCGCAACCATCAGAAGAAAATTAACATACAGCGACAGACAACGACTGACAACGATCGACTCGATCGCTAGCTGCTATCACTCGTTAGCTAGAGGATGTGCTTTGTTCATGTATGGGCGTCACTTTGGTTGCGACCGACCGGCCGTGCGATTGCTTTTTTTTTCAGTTTCATGATTATTAGGCGTACGACCGAGCGGCCGCTTACGACCGACTCTGAATGAGGTCCATAGATTGTAAGCTCCACTGGGGCAGGGACTGATGTGAATGGGCAAATACTCTCTGTAAAGCGTTGCAGAATATGTGTGCGCTATAAAAATAACCGGTAATAAATAAATAATAACACTGTATCTGAATGTGAACGCAACTCCAGTAGCATAACTGAATGCTAATGCCATTCAGTCACGATGTAGCTGTCTAACTTAAAATATACTGATTAAAGTAAAAAATTTAAATTGCTTTTGTTCCTCTTGTCGTTGCTCATTTTACAATATTCATAATCTTAATGTGTATAGTGACATATTCCTTTCCTGGAAAGTGCCTGAAAGACAGCTAATTTTTTTTTTTTTTCTGTTGACCTGTTTTCTATTATTTATAGAGGACAAAATAAAATAAATGATGATGGCACTGAATGCTTGATATTCCAGGAAGCTATTAAAATAGGTAGTATGGTTTCCAAGTTAGTCTGAAGCTCATTCATTGCTCTTAATCTTATAGGATTTTATGTGATGTGAGGTTCCTGCTTCCATTTTGCACTGCATACTGATGAGCTGTAATAAGGTCTATAAATCACTGCCGCATCTTATTACAGAAGCCATTTCCACCCAGGGGGGGCACCTCTTCCTCTACAGCAGTGCATCTGACATTATATTCCAGGTCCAACTCTTTTCTCCTGTCTGTAATGCCCTCTTAACTTAGCATTGGTGAAAAAGTAAAATAAATAGATTTACGATTTTGGTTGTTTTGGACAGTAAATCATATTGGGGGAATTTAATTAGCCACAGGTTATACCCCTCAGCTATTTGTTCACGCCATGCAGGGAATAGCTATTCAATTTATATAGCCTTTTCCCCATTGCATTAAACACTGGCGCATTCAAATTTTAAATCTTGCATTTGTTAAACAAATAAAGCCCATGATCAGAATACAACACACAAAGCGGTGTTGAGTAAGATAGAATTTAGTAAGATCGAATGAATTCGGATGCGGAAAAATCGCCCTTGAAATGCAAATTCATGGCACCTTAGGTGCAAAGGCCCCAAAAGGGATTGAGCCTGCAAAATTTCTAAAAGCCATCAAACAGGGATTAAGTGTTGTGAAGTCTTGGAATTTTGTTCACTGAAAGGGGTATAGCTCCGATACTTCCGAGAGGTGGTAGTTTGGTGCAATAAAGTACACAGATACATTGGCACTGTTTGTACAGCTTGTAGTGTGCAATAAGGTACTCAGAGGTGTTGGCACTGTGGGAGCAGCTCGCAGCGTGCAATGAGAGGCACGGATATGTTGGCATTGAAGGAAGTAGCGTGCAATGAGAGGCACGGATGTGTTAGCACTGTGGCTACAGTGCATAGCGTCCAATAAGATACATGGAGTAGATGCAATAACCCTGGAGCTCAAAACCAGACAGCGAGTGAATCAGAGTACACACATGCACAAAGATCATACTGTAAATACAAACAGGTGAAATTGATATCTTCTGCTTACCTCTCAGCCCCAATATTTGCCCGCTGTTACTATTAGGGGCGTATCTACCCATTGGCCAGGATGGCACTCACCAGGGGCACCGACCAAATGGGGGGCGACGTCCGGCAGTGCCACCAGCAGCCAAGGGGAGGACAAGTCCCATGGCCCCCCAAGTGTAGGGCAGACCACAGTGAGAGCGGTCTGCCCTACACAGTTTACAAACAGACAGCTGCCAGCGGTGGCTGTGTGTTTGTAATAGCAGCCAGCCAATGAGAGTCAGACAGACTCTCATTTGCTGCTGCGTCGTCTGAGGAGGGAGCTGGCTGGAGCTCACTAATGAGCTCTGCCTTCCGGCTCCCCCCGCAACATGTGATTGGAGATGCAGGAGAAGATCGGGCCGGGACTCAGAGCGGACAGTGGCGATCGCGTCAGGAGCGGGGATCAGGTAAGTTGTATTTTTTTTCTGTGTATGTGTAAGCCTGGCACTGCAGGGGGGGGGGCAATGAAATAATGGGTGGCCGCTACTGGGGGCACTTTATGGGGGGATGCCTGCGACTGGGGGCACTGTACAGGGGTGGCCACTACTGGGGGCAATTTAGGGGGGTTGCCCGTGACTTTGTGGCACTGTACAGGGGTGGCCATCACTGGGGGCAATTTAGGGGGGGTGGCCACTACTGGGGGGCACTGTATAGGGGGGACTACTACTGGGGTCAATGCAGCATAGAGGGGACTACTACTGGGGGCACTGTATATGGGGGGCTACTACTGGGGTCTACTACTGGGGGCACTGTATAGGGGGAACTACTACTGAGGGCAATGCAGCATTGGGGGGACTACAACTGGGGGCAATGCAGCATTGGGGGGCCTACTACTGGGGGCAATGCAGCATTGGGGGGACTACTACTTGGGGCAATGCAGCATTGGGGGGACTACTACTGGGGCCACTGTATAGGGGGGACTACTACTGGGGGCACTATATAGTGGGGACTACTACTGGGGGCAATGCTGCATAGAGGGGACTACTACGGGGGCACTGTATAGGGAGGACTACTACGGGGGGCACTGTATAGGGGGGACTACTACTGGGGGCAATGCAGCATAGGGGGGATTACTACTGGGGGCACCACATAGGGGGGGTAGGAAGGAGTCAGTCCATTACATTCCCAGGGGCGCTTGGATCCCTAGATACACCCCTGGTTCCCATACACTAGTATGGGGACCTAAATTCATCAAACTTCGAAAATACTATCTTTTCAGAGTTTGACTGTGGAAACATATGCCATCTTCAGATGCCGTTTGTTTACAGACCGCAGCTCCTCCCTTTGGGAAGAGTCACAGCTTGCGAAGATGGATCCATTTGGATCTCTCTCCGCCCCGGAGTCAGACTCTGCAGTGCTAATTTTCACTGGTGCAGGAAGCAGCAGCGAGGACATCGCAGAGACAGCTGAATATCAAATCAGCTGTCTCCGCAACGGAGCAATGTTGAATTGCTCCGGTGGCTTTGTGTGCACCGCTGTTGCTCGCAGTGAGTTGTATACCTAATTGTCGGCGGCCACCCGTCCCCCGATAATTAGCATAATGAATTCCCCCTTATGTATTATCAGGTTAAATCTCAGTCATATGATGATGACATTGGTAATATTTCTACGCAACAGGCATTTTCCAGACAATGCAATCTCCAACATGAATACCGGCTGAAGACACTGGACCTCATTCAGAGGTGGTCGCAAGAAGCGATCGCTCTCTCTGAATGAGGACGGGCGCTTCTTTTTTCTTGGTGCGGCCTTCTAGTCACAAGCTAAGCTGTGGGTTACAGCTTAGCTAGCGACCAGGGTGATGGTTGGGTGTGGGCACTCGCAAGCCCCAGGGAGCTTTCTGTTCTGATGGAGCAAGAAGCTCCCCACTGACATCACTGATAATGTCAGTGCGGCCGCCCAGAAAATGATAGGCGTTCCTTAAGGAACGCCTCCGTGTTGGAAACCACCCCCCCGGCCCACCTACAAAAAGGGCCGAGCTGTCGATCAACATCGACAGCCACCCCTTTTGTAGCGAGCTCCAGAGCGAGAGAGTTTATCTCTCGCTCCGGGGCTTGCGCACGTGCAGTGCGGCCGCTGCGCGTGCGCAGGGCTACCCATCGATCCGGTTGCGAGCACATCAGTGCTTGCGACCGGGTCTGATTGACCCCCTCTGTCTGCCCAGAGAGGCTCAAATGCTTCAGAGGTTCCCCGCTGTAGAGAAATCACCATATAGGTAAGAATAGACTTTCAAGCCCACTGTCCTGTACCTAGTGGTGGATGGGGGGCCCTAATAAAAGAGTATCATCCCCAAATATTTTTGTTGACAGCCCTGCAGCCCCTTAGTGGCTTGCCACAGCCCCTCCAGGCCCTATGAGGAAGGAGTATCCTGCCCTGATCCACACACCATGCCCCTTCAACAGACCCACCACCATTAGGGCTGCTTCCAAAAATTTCCCAGGCTGTAGCTTTATCAGAAAAATAATAAATATAAATATGCAGCTGTTTTACAAAACACTCACAAAGCCCTGTACATACTGGATGATGTGTGTATGGAGCGATATTGGCAGCAGCGGGCCCGGTGGCTGTGCGTGCATCGTTAATACATCCACACTTGCCAATTCCGGCAACGCCGATTGTCGGCGGGGGGGGGGGGAGTGGGCAGTGCCAGATTAATGTCCACATGGGCATGGAGCTGAAATTCATGAAGGGCCTATGTGTGTCACTGCAGGGGGTGTGACAAGTGCCACAGTAGTATGACTGGTCATGTGGGGTCATGACCAGTGAGGTGTAGGTGTGGTTTACATAGGGATGCGGCCTGTGCTGTTGGTGTGTTTAGTTCCATGGAGGGCACAGCTGGCGCCTACCTTCAACCTTGTGAAAGGATGTAAGCTGTATTGTCTGCCTTTCCTTGTGTGCTAGAACAGTGTAGATTTATACAACAAAAAAAGAAATCCAAAATTATTGGCATATTTTTTCTATAAGTGTTATCAAAATGTCATTATATATATATATATATATATATATATATATATATATATATATAGTAAATTGGGAGGGTGCACACTTAAGGGAACCCAAGCGGGTGTAGTGTGGTATGTTGAAGGGAAGGTTAGGGTTAGGCTGTTAGGGGAGGAGGATAGAGTTGGGCACTAGGGAAGGCTAGGGTTAGGCTGAGGGGGGAGGAGGATAGGGTTAGGCACTAGGGAAGGCTAGGGTTAGGCTGTGGGGGGAGGATAAAGTTGGGCACTGCAGGGAGGGTTAGGAGCTAGGGTGAGGTTACAGTTAGACTGTGGGGGGGAGGTTAGGCACTACAGGGAAGGTTAAGACAGGGGTCCACCTCTCCAGGGCTGCATAAATCACCTACAAAATGGCCTCAAGTCATTTTCCCGGTGATTTGCTTATGCGCAGTAGTGAAATCACCAGGAAAATGGCTACTTTGCCATTTCCCAAGTGACATGCACATGCACAGTACATTCTGGGCACAGACTAGTGCCCAGAGGCCCTGATTCAGAGCCGGACGGTCTGACAGAGCGCTCGCTCTGAATCAGGGCCGTCTCTCTGAATTTAAGAGCGGCCTCCTGGCCGCTCGCATAGCTGTGGGTGACCACCCACAGCTATAGCGAGCAGCCAAAATGATGGTCGCGATAGTCAAGACCATCGCGACCATCGGGCTTGCGACAAGACCCTTGTGGTAGGGTCTCATCTGCTGCAAGCCCTGGAGTGCTTTTGGCTCTATCAGAGCCAAAAGCACTCCCACTGACATCACTAGTGATGTCAGTGGGGCTGGCCCCAGACGATAGGCGTTCCCATGGGAACACCTCTGTCTGGGCAGCCACGCCCCCGGCACGCCCGCCAAAGGGGGTGTGCTGGCAATCACCATCGACAGCATTCCCCCTTTGGTGCGAGACCAATAACGACGGCTTAGCCGTCGTTATTCGGGTCCCGCGCATGCGCACGACGGATCCGCCTCCGTCGTGCACATGCGCACTTGGCCAACATCGACCCGCTTGCCAGCGCTCATGAGCAGGTCTGAATCAGGCCCAGAGTCTACTGCTGCGCTGGGGAGAGAGGAGGGGGCCTGTCTGCATTCCCCGTCCGGGGCCCCTTCCTCTCTTAATACGACTCTGGGTTAGGGATAGGGGGGAATACTTGCTGGAGGGCTGGAGCAGAAGAGGTCATCACTGCTGGGTCCTGGGAGCTGTACGTGTGTGTGTGTATAATATATATATATATATTAGAGATGAGCGGTTCGGATTCTGTGGAATCCGAACCGCTCCGAACATTGGGGATCCTGTTCGGGTGTTCACCGCCTGACTCGGATCCCCGTTCGGGGCCGAACGGCGGCCGCCTGATGTCGGATTCTCACTAGAGAATCCGACATCAGGTCTCCTCGCGTGTAGGGCAGAGCGCAGTGATAGCGCTCTGCCCTACACAGACACAGACACACAGCCGCCAGCAGCAGCTGTGTGTTTGTTACAGCAGCCAATGAGAGTCACACAGACTCTCATTGGCTGTTGCACGGAGGGAGCCGGCTGGAGCTCACACATGAGCTCCGTCTTCCGGCTCCCTCCTCAGCGTGTGACAGAGCGGACGGCGCGGGAGCGGGGAATCAGGTAAGTTTTATTTTTTTTATTTTTTTACTTGTCAAAGGTCCGGGGGCGCTACTGGGGGGGGGTCTGCACTACTGGGGGGGTCTGCTACTGGGGGGGCTATACTACTGGGGGGGGCATACTACAGAGGGGCCTGCTACTGGGGGGGGCTATACTACTGGGGGGGGTCTGCACTACTGGGGGGGGTCTGCTACTGGGGGGGGCAATACTACTGGGGGGGCCATACTACAGAGGGGCCTGCTACTGGGGGGGGCTATACTACTGGGGGGGGTCTGCTACTGGGGGGGCCATACTACTGGGGGGGATCTGCACTATTGGGGGGCCATACTACAGAGGGGCCTGCTACTGGGGGGGGCTATACTACTGGGGGGTCTGCACTACTGGGGGGGGTCTGCTACTGGGCGGGGCTATACTACTGGGGGGGCCATACTACAGAGGGGCCTGCTACTGGGGGGGGCTATACTACTGGGGGGGGTCTGCTACTGGGGGGGCCATACTACTGAGGGGCCTGCTACTGGGGGGGCCATACTACTGGGGGGGCTTACTACTACTGGGGGGGGCTGCTACTGGGGCAGCCTACTACAGGGGGGGCCATACTACAGGGGGGGCCATACTACAGGGGGGGCTACTACTGGGGCAGCCTACTACTGGGGGGGCCTGCTACTGGGGCAGCCTACTACTGGGGGAGCCATACTACTGGGGGGGGCATACTACTGGGTGGCATGCTAATGGGGGGCATACTACTGGGGGGGCCTGCTAATGGGGGGCATACTACTGGGGGGGCCTGCTAATGGGGGGCATACTACTGGGGGGCATTCTACTGGGGGCACTGCATAGTGGACCCTACTACTAAGGGGACTGCATAGGGGGCACCACTGCTGGGGGACATTGTGTAAGGGACACCGCTACTGTGGGCATTGTGTAAAAGGGTCACTACTGTGGGCATTGTGTAAAAGGGGCACTACTGTGTGTCATAACATAAATAAGAGACACTACTTTATGGTGTAATGTGAATCAGGCCCTATGTGCGGTGTAATGCTAATAAGATTGTGCACTGTGACTCCTAGGGCCGTAGCCCACTTTGTAAACAAGTACTGTGACTCTGCTGGCCGTACCCCACTGGGTGGGTGCACTACTTTTCATTTCTGCCACTGCTGTGTGGCAATGTGTCATAGATGTGCTTTATACTGTGGTGTCTGTGTCGTTGTGCCGCTGCTTTGTCGCTTAGTAACCAGTCAGCTCACTGCAACCTTTGGCCAATAATGTTGAAAACAATATTATAAGCTGTGATATGGTCTAAATTGACTGGAAATTAATGTTATTGAGGTTAATAATACTCTAGGAAGAAAAAAAAGACCAATTTATGTGATTTTAGCTTTTTTTGTCAATTTTTGTAAAAAAATCCAAATCCAAATCCAAATCCAAAGCCAGTCACCGCAGTTTGGCAAATCCAAATCCAAATCCAAAGCCGGACGACGAATTAGAACCAAATCCAAATCCAGCAAAAATGGTCCAGCGCACATCCCTAATATATATATATATATACTGTATGTATGCAAATACAATGCCGAAGCTATGTTGTTGTTAAGAGCACAGAGAGCTGCACCCCTGATTAATTTTTCAGGCACCCAGCCAAGCATTTTTTGTACAGGAGAGCCGGACCACACGGTCATTGTTTATACATATATGTGTGTGTGTGTATATATATATATATATATATATACGCACATACACATATATTCACACACATACACATACAGTATATGTATACAGTGGCGTAACTAGGGTATTTGGAGCCCAGGGCAAATTTGAAAAGGGAGCCCCACCCCCCAATGTGCGCGCGCCAAAGGCGCACCGGCAAAAAAATGGGCGTGGTCACTATCCATATGCACCTTAACCCCAATAGTACCCCTTATACAGTACCCGCCGTATGCAGTTGTGGTCCCTCTTATGCAGGCCCATAGTAGTGCCCCTTATACAGTATCCCCAGTAGTGGTCCCCCTTATACAGCCCCCAATTAGTTCCCCTTACTCAGTACCCCCAGTAGTGGCCCTCCCAAATGCAGTGCCCCATGTAGTGTGCCCCCTTATGCAGTGCCCCCAGTAGCAGTCCCCACAATGCAGTGCGCCCAGTAGCAGTATCCCCTTATGCAGTGCCCTCTATATAGTGCCCCCAGTAGTAGTCCCCCCCTATGCAGTGCCCTTTATATAGTGCCCCCATCAGTAGTCCCCCCCATGCAGTTTTCCCAGTAGTGGTCCACCTTATGCAGGCACCCAGTAGTGATCCCCCCTATCCAGTGCCCCCTGTAGTGGCCCTTCCTATTATTGCCCCCAGTAGTGGTCACCCCAATGCAGTGCCTCTAGTAGTAGGCCCCTTTTATAATGCCCCCCGTGGTAGTCCCCCCCCAAGTAGTAGTCCCCAGTAGAGGTTCTCCCTCCTGATTAAGTGCCCCCAGTAGTAGCCCCCCCCAGTAGAGGTCCTCCCAATAATTGTGCCCCCAGTAGCAGCCACCCCTCCCCCGTTGTGCCCCCACCCCCAGTAGAGGTCCCCCCAGTAGTAGCCACCCCCCTCCCCCGTTGTGCCCCCAGTAGTGCAGACAGGTTTAAAAAATATATCTATAAAAATATACTTACCTGAATCCACGCTGCTGCTGCTTCGGTCCGCGACACCGCTCCCGCCGCCACCCGCCAGTCCCTCCCGGGCTGGCGCGCTCAGCATTATGGGAGAGACGTCATGATGTCATGACGTCTGTCCCATTACCCACTGCAGGAGCCGGACGGAGGCCCGGCTCTTGCAGTGGGTGCTGCAGCAGTCAATGAGAGTTTATCTGACTCTCATTGGCTGCTGTTTAACACACACATCGCCGCCAGCGCTGGCGGCAATGCGTGTGTTATGCACAGCCTGAGCCCGCCTCCTAGCGCTATTGGGAAAGCGCTCAGGGTGAGGGAACGGGCTCAAAGCTGGAAGCCTAGCGCCGGTCCTGTGTAAATGTGTAGCGCTGACCGCACTCATTGCGGTCGGCGGTACACTAGCTAACTCGGCGGGTGGGCCGGTACCGTGGCCGGTGACGCCCCCCGCGCCGCCGCTCCCACGGCGCCCAGGGCACGCACCCCGCTCGCCCTGCCCTAGTTACACCACTATATATATATATATATATATATACATACAAATACATATTTATATATATATATATGCACACATACATACGTACATGTGTACACAGCTAATTTAACACCTATATACATATCTATGTAGATACATCTGTCAATGTATATATTATATATACACACACACACACAGGTCAGGGGCCAGATATTATGATTACACTGACCTGTTGAAAGATTCTGAGCATGCTGGGACCTGGGCTGCTTTCCTTCCTGAGCTAGGACACAGCTTTCGAGTAGGACAGCACAGGAGGCGGAGCTTGAGATGACTCGTGGGCGGAGCTTCAGCGGCCAGCGGTGGGCGGGGCTTTGGGACTGCCAGTGAGTAGACCCACCGAGGGGGGGAAGTGAGGGTTAGAATACGCTAAACTTCGGGCGGCCGGGAGGTGAGTGAGTTGGGCAGTGAGGTGGACTGTTTGTGGTGACAGGATAAAAAAAAACATTTTTTTCCTGTCTGCACTGCAGTGTGTGTATCCTGATGCGCCTATTTCCATTGGGAGGCCTGGAGCTGGAGCTCCACCCGCCCCATTGTTAATCCGGTCCTGGGAGTGGGGCCATGCTGCATTCGGTAGCATGGCATCGTTAACGATATTCCCAGAATGGACTGCATGTACAGATTACTGGGGATATTGTTAAAGACCCGCGGGAGCGCGCATCATTAATCAGTAAGTTCATGCACACTGGACGATTTGAACGATATGATAAGGATATAGTCATCGTTCATAAAAATCGTCCAGTGTGTACAGGCCTTTAGTAGGTTTAATACATATATATGTATTCATTGTGTACATAAAGACATTCAGCGTGGACACAACTGCAGAGGCAAAATATATGATTATATTACTGTTTATGTATGTATGTTAATTTCATGTACATATATAGTGTGTTCTTTATTAATTATTCAATATAGAAATATGAAAACAGCTAAATTAAAACTGCTAAATCAGTTCTCCACAGGAAAGTTATTATCATGAAATCAAAGATAAATTTAGCCAGGTACCTTCTGGATCTTATTAACAAAAAGAGCACGTAATAAAGCACCACTTATTAATAGACAGTATCGAGTACAAGAAATCAAATTTAAGCAATGAACAGCGCCTGATTTATACACATAATCTAAATATGGGAGTCGAATGAGGATTACCCAACGATCAGACAATCATGAGTGCTGTGTATGGGGTCTATTATGCTGTACTCTTTTTTACATGACCATAGGAAAGCACAAAGGTAGGGGTGGATAAGTGTTGCACCATATATCGCACTGACTACCTTCTGTAGGACTGTAGAGTGATCAGAAGGACCGATGGCCCTGATACAGAGTTGTATGCTATGTGTCTGAGTCACACTGTGCATGCATCAAGGAACACATCAAAGCTTTCCAGCTCTCATCCTAACCCACTGCTCCATACTCCTTCCCAGGGCCGGTTTATAGGCTGGGTGAAAGGGGCGGTTGTCCCGCAGCCCCCTCACAAAGAGGGCCCCCACACATTGGCAAACTTCCCCCACTACGTTTACAATTAAATCGCTGCTGATCCCGTGCACAGCGGCTACTTAGGTTACTTAGGCGGGCGGTGGCTAAAGCGGCTACTTAGGTTACTTAGGCGGGCGGCTATATCCGGCGGCTCAGCTGTTTCTTACAGCGGCCGCCGAGGAACTTCTGCACAGTCGGGGTCTCGTGAGATGATGTCATCATCCCGCGAGAAAATGACTGAGAGTGACTGTGAAGCTGCTGCCATGCTGCAATGTGAGTGAGATGCCCAAGGCACCCTTTCACTCATTGTCGCTCCTCGAAGACTGTCTAGTCAGCCGCTGTCAGCATGCTGTGCTGCAAGTCACAAGTGAGTGTGACACTCAGTGAGATAATCTCACTGTGTCTGTTCCCTGGCTGCCTGCCCCGTGTGAGAGAGCTAGAGAGGCAAATAGAAATCATGTCTCCCACTCAATAAACAAGCACCCCAAGACAAATTATTTCATTTATATATAGATCTATGTGTGTATATATATTTTTTTATATATATATATATATATATATATATATATAATTTTGATCATTTTATTGATAGGGGCCCCCACAAGTTTGTTGCCCAGGGGCCCCCACAGACCTTAATCTGGCCCTGCTCATTTCTTACTATCTACCCCATCTGTGTCACCCCTGTCTGTCAGCCTCTCCCCTGTAGAATGTAAACTCTCACGAGCAGGGCCCTTGACCCTCACGTGCTTCTCCTTCCCTTATTTATACTATCATTTACTCCTAACTAGGGGTGAGCGGGTTCGGATTTCTGAAATCCGAGCCCCCCCGATCCGAGGCCGATCCGAGTCAGGCTCGACTTTTCCCGCCTGACTCGGATCTGAAATCGAGGCAAAACGTCATCATCCCGCCTTCCGAGTCTCGCGGGTTTTGGAACCTATATAAGGCACCCGCGTCGGCGCCATTTTCTCACTCGGCTGTGGACAGTGAAGAGGGAGGGTGGGAGTTAGGGCTGGCTGGGCTGTGTAGTGTAGTGTAGTGTAGTGCAGAGTAGTGTTGTGCTGTGCTGTGCTGCGCTGTGCTGCTGTTGTCCACTACTTCAAAGTCCATAGGGGCTGGCTGTGTTGTGCTGTGCTGCTGTTGTTAATAGGGGCTGTGTCCACTACTTCAAAGTCCATAGGGGCTGGCTGGACTGTATTGTGCAGTCAGTTTTCCATAGGGGCTGTGTCCACTCCAAAGTCCTGTGCAGTGTCCCAGTCCTAAAGGGGTGCTGTAGTGTTGTACAGGGGGTGCTCTGTCCATCAGGGGTGCTCCCCCCAAGTGCTAAAAAAATAATATTTTTTGTGTGTTTGTGAATTGTGTGCGCAGTAGGCGCACGTGCATCAACAAAGTAGTGCCAAGCGTGCGCCTGTGTCATAAGTAAAGGGCCGGCTGGCTTGACCGTTAAAGGGTGCTGTAACCCCCAAAGTACACTCCAGTCCAAACCAAAAAAAAATTATTTTCTGTGTTTGTGAATTGTGTGCGCAGTAGCCGCACGTGCATCAACAAAGTAGTGCCAAGCGTGCGCCTGTGTCATAAGTAAAGGGCCGGCTGGCTTGACCGTTAAAGGGTGCTGTAACCCCCAAAGTACACTCCAGTCCAAACCAAAAAAAAAATTATTTTCTGTGTTTGTGAATTGTGTGCGCAGTAGCCGCACGTGCATCAACAAAGTAGTGCCAAGCGTGCGCCTGTGTCATAAGTAAAGGGCCGGCTGGCTTGACCGTTAAAGGGTGCTGTAACCCCCAAAGTACACTCCAGTCCAAACCAAAAAAATATATATTTTCTGTGTTTGTGAATTGTGTGCGCAGTAGCCGCACGTGCATCAACAAAGTAGTGCCAAGCGTGCGCCTGTGTCATAAGTAAAGGGCAGGCTGGCTTGACCGTAAAAGGGTGCTGTAACCCCCAAAGTACACTCCAGTCCAAACCAAAAAAAAAATTATTTTCTGTGTTTGTGAATTGTGTGCGCAGTAGCCGCACGTGCATCAACAAAGGAGCAGCGCCAAGCGTGCGCCTGTGTCCCATAAGTAAAGAGCCGGCTGGCTCATTTCTTAAAGGCTGGTGTAACCCACAAAGTGCACTACTCTCCAGCAAAAATAAAGAAATATTTTCTGTGTTTAGCCGCACGTATATATTAAATCGATATAACATAAATGGAGGACCAAACTTTCTCCAATAAAAATAAAATAGAGAAAGATCAAGAACCACTTCCTCCTAGTGCTGAAGCTGCTGCTACTAGTCATGACATAGACGATAACATGCCATCAACGTCGTCTGCCAAGGCCGATGCCCAATGTCATAATAGAGGGCACATAGAATCCCAAATGACAAAGTTCAGGAAAATGACCTTGAAAAAAACATTTAAATCAGCTGAAGAGAAACGTAAACTTGCCAATATGCAATTTACGACACGGAGTGGCAAGGAACGGCTAAGGTCGATCCCTAGTATGTTCATGACTAGTGGTTCAGCTTCACATGACGATGGAAGCCCTCCTCCCACTAAAAAAATCAAAAGAGTTTAGCTGGCAAAAGCACAGCAAAGAACTGTGCTTTCTAAGAAGATATCACAAATCCCCAAGGAGAGTCCAAGTGTGGTGGTGGTTGCTACGCCTGACCTTCCCAGCACTGGATGGGAAGAGGTGGCTCTTTCCACCATTTGCACGCCCCCTGCAAGTGCTGAAAGGAGCACCCACAGTCCACTTGCTGATATGCAAATTGAAGATGTCACTGTTGAAGTACAACAGGATGAGGATACTGGTGTAGCTGGCGCTGAGGAGGAAGTTGGCGAGGAGGATTCTGATGGTGATGTGGTTTGTTTAAATTAGGCTTCGGGGGAGACAGTTGTTGTCCGTGGGATGAAAAAGCCCATCACGGTCATGCCTGGGCAGAAGACCAAACATTCCACCTCTTTGGTCTGGCAATATTTCTATCCAAATCTGGACAACAACTGTCTTGCCATATGTACCTTATGTAAAGGTGGAATAAGTAGGGGTAGGGACGTTAACCACCTAGGAACATCCTCCCTTATATGGCACCTGCAGCGCGTTCATAATAAGTTACTGTCAAGTTCAGAAACTTTGGCTAAGACCGTAAGCAGTCCAGGGACACCTAAATCCCGTTGTCCTGTTGTATCCAAGTGCCTGCAAACCACACCGTCAACTCCCTCCTCGTCAATTTCCTCCTTAGTCAGGATCGGAAGTAGTCCTGCAGGCCATGTCACTGGCATGACTGACTCTCCTATCCCGGATTCCTCCGGAGGATCCTGCGTTGCTACGCCTCCTGCTGCCGCTGCTGCTGTTGCTGCTGCTGGGAGTCGTTCATCATCCCAGAGAGGAAGTAGGAACACCACTACTTTTACTAAACAACTGACCCTCCAACAGTCCTTAGCGAGGAGGATGAAGTACGACAGCAGTCATCCTGAAGCAAAACGTATAACTGAGGCCTTGACTGCTATGTTGGTGTTAGACGTGCGTCCGGTATCCGCCATTAGTGCAGTGGGATTTAGACAATTGCTGGAAGTAGTGTGTCCCCAGTTCCAAATCCCGTCTAGATTCCACTTCACTAGGCAGGCGATACCGAGACTGTACAGAAACATCAGAAAAAGTGTCCTCAGTGTCCTGAAAAATGCCGTTGTACCAATTTCCACTTAACCACGGACATGTGGACAAGTGGAACAGGGCAGACTAAGGACTATATGACTGTGACAGCCCACTGGGTAGATGTATCACCTTACGCAGCAACAGCAGCAGCGTCACCAGTCGCAGCATCTCAGAAACGCCAGCTCGTTCCAAGGCAGGCTACGCTGTGTATCACCGGTTTCAGTAAGAGGCACACCGCCGACAACCTCTTAGAGAAACTGAGGGAAATCATCGCCCAGTGGCTTACCCCACTTAGACTCTCCTGGGGATTTGTGATATCTGACAATGCCACCAATATTGTGCGGGCATTACATCTGGGCAAATTCCAGCACGTCCCATGTTTTGCTCACACAATAAACTTGGTGGTGCAGAATTTTCTGAAAAGCGACAGGGGCGTGCAGGAGACGCTTTGGGTGGCCCGAAAAATTTCAGGCCACTTTCGCCATTCAGCGACTGCGTGCCGAAGACTGGAGCGCCAGCAAACACTCTTGAACCTGCCCCGCCATCACCTGAAGCAAGAGGTTGTGACGCGGTGGAACTCAACCCTCTATATGCTTCAGAGGATGGAGGAGCAGCAAAAGGCCATTCAAGCCTATACATCCACCTATGACATAGGCAAAGGAGGGGGTATGCACCTGACTCAAGCGCAGTGGAGAATGATTTCCGTGTTGTGCAAGGTTCTCCAGCCCTTCGAACTTGCCACACGTGAAGTCAGTTCAGACACTGCCAGCTTGAGTCAGGTCATTCCCCTCATCAGGCTTTTGCAGAAGCAGCTGGAGAAAGTGAAGGAGGAGCTAAGACGGAGCGATTCCGCTCGGCATGTGGGACTTGTGGATGAAGCCCTTCATTCGCTTTGCCAGGATTCCAGGGTGGTCAATCTGTTGAAATCAGACCACTACATTTTGGCCACCGTGCTCGATCCTAGGTTTAAAGCCTATGTGGTGTCTCTCTTTCCGGTCGACACAAGCCTGCAGAGGTGCAAAGACCTGCTGGTGAACACACTGTCAGCTGAAGCGGAACGTGACACATCAACAGCTCCTTCTTCATTTTCTCCTGCAACTGGGGCTGCCAGGAAAAAACTTAGGTATCCTAAGCATCCCGCTGGTGGTGATGCAGGGCAGGCAGGACCAAGTTTGGACATCTGGTCCGGACTGAAGGACCTGGCAACAATTTCTGACATGTCTACTGTCACTGCATATGATACTGTCACCATTGACAGAATGGTGGAGGATTACATCGGTGACAGCATCCAAGTAGGCATGTCAGACAGTCCATACCTGTACTGGCAGGAAAAAGAGGCAATTTGGAGGCCCCTGTATAAACTGGCTCTATTTTACCTGAGTTGCCCCCCCCTCCAGTGTGTACTCCGAAAGAGTGTTTAGTGCAGCCGGGAACCTTGTCAGCGAAAGGCGTAGGAGGTTGCTTCCACAGAATGTGGAGAAGATGATGTTCATCAAAATGAATTATCAGCTCTTCCAGGGAGACCAGCCTCCAGAACGTACAGAGAGACCTGTGGTGGTGGATTCAAGTGGGGACGAGTTAATACTTTGTGAGGATGAGGATGTACACACTGAAGAGGGTGAGGAATCGGTGGATGAGGAGGATGAGGATGACATCTTGCCTCCGTAGAGCCAGTTTGTGCAGGGACACATTAATTGCCAGCTTGTTTTGTGGGGGCCCAAACGAACCAATCATTTCAGCCACAGTTGTGTGGCAGACCCTGGCGCTGAAATGATTGGTTTGTTAAAGTGTGCATGTCCTGTTTATACAACATAAGAGTGGGTGGGAGGGCCCAAAGGACAATTCCATCTTGCACCTCTTTTTTTTCTTTGCATTATGTACAGTTTGGGGCCTAGTTTTTCAAACTGCCATCCTGTCTGCCACTGCAGTATCACGCCTAGATGGGTCACGTGTTTGTGCCGCCCACTCGTGTCGCTTAGCATAGTCATCCAGCTACCTCGGTGCAACCTTTTGGACATAAAAACACTATTGTGAGGTGTGAGGTGTTCAGAATAGACTGGAAATGAGTGGAAATTAAGGTTATTGAGGCAATAATAGCATAGGAGCAGAAAAACCTACAAATTCTGTGATTTTAGCTGTTTTTATGCTTTTTTTCAAAAAAATACAGATCCAAAACACAAAACCCAGAACCCAAAACACGGAAGGGTGGTTTTGGCAAAACCAATCCAGATCCAAAACACGAAGAAAGATCCAGATCCAAAACCAAAACACAAAACACGAAAAGTGGCCGGTGCACACCCCTACTCCTAACACTTGGTTGCTGACACCCTGCTGCTTATACAGCAATGTTTATAACCATGACCTTGTCCTGCGTTGTTTTGTACTGTTAATAACTGTTTTTCTTGTGTGCTCATTTATGTTCTTTGTAAGGCGCTGCGGAACCTTTATGGCACCATATAAATAAAGTATAATAATAACACAGGCATGTCTCAACCGTTTTGGGGGAATGTTTCACCTTGCAACTGCAATCCTGTACGCAAGAAATATGGCTCTGCGTCTTGGCTCCCGTGGCCGTTCTGCGGGACCATAGGACTGCAACAATCAAATTATCTGTGACCGATGCTGCGTCTTTGTACACAGATGCTTGGACATTTTACGCAGAGGCTTAGATTTGCAAAACCGCAGCTGGGCGTCTCAATACATGTCCCAACGCTTGCGACATTTGCATATTTTCACATCGCAGCTGTGTACACAGACAAAGCGGCGGCATTAGCGTATACCTCTGAATCAGGCCCCACACCTAATGTTTGCTATATTGCTATAAACTTACACAGAATGTTAACATTTTAGTGTACTGTACTGTAAGTAACGTTAGAATTCCCCTCATCACAAATTCTGTGCTTGCACCTTTACAAAGATTAGGATGGTGAGCCTGTTTGTGTATAGATCACTATATGGTACTTTGTAATAGAATCTAACAGAACCAGATATCTATATATTTACCATTACATATGTAGCATTACTTGACCAATTCAACATAAACATTGAGAAGTCTGTGATTTCAGTACACAGTATAATGAAAGACCTTCACGTGCTACCTATCACTTTATTAAGGAACAGTAGAGAGGCAGTGTATTATCTCTCTGGCATTGGTTAGCATACCTAAAACAGACCCACCCTTCAATGCATGTTTGGCCGTATTTATTTAATTGTGTTTTAGTATATTCCTAAATTTCTCATTTGTATTGCTAAATAACAATAATCAAAATAAAAGTGTATCCCGTTGATATTGGTTTTACTTTCACTAGGGTCCTACAATACACACAGGTGGAAATATGAATTGCAAGGTGCAGACATTGCTCCGATGCTGACAAGTCTGCTCAATTTTTTAAAAAGCAATGATTTAAAAGGCAAAACCAGGTCCGTTTTGCCTTTTAAATTATTGCTTCTTAATCCATGAGACAGATTTGCAGGAATCGCCCAATGCCTGCATCTCGCAGGCTATTACATTTCCCACAGTTCATGTTTATAGTATTGTGTTTGATTTCACATTCTGCACGTTTACCTATTCCTTCCCCCTCTCTGCTCTTCCCAGTCATCTCCCTTTCTCTATCACTCTCCTTGCAGGGACATCAGTACGAAGCTATTCATCAAATAAATAAAGGGGTCACCTCTTAAATCAACTATAATCACTGTGTAAAATACAGCTTGCATTATATGCATATGCACCCCTTGCAAGGCTTGCACCATAACATGGTTTGATCCAGGGGAAAAGTTGCACCCTTTGTGATGGATTTCCTTCAAGCTCTATATGAATTTCACATTTTGCATTAATCGAAAGTAGCTACTCAGAAATTTTTTTCATTGACTAACTTGCGCTTGATCCACACTATCAGCTAATTGTCTATTGAACAATATGGATCACTGCACAGTGCATAAATCTCTGCTGTGCTTTATACCATGTTCAGTAACAACAAGCATCAGCATCTTCTGTCTGTATTGTAACTGCTGTAATTCATGTCCTAATGTCACTGTGTGTGGTATGTACACAGCACACTAACATCATAGAGCTTTGCATCAGCTATTTCATTTAGTAGTAGTAGATTATTTTATAGTGAATTTTGTGAATGCTATATCAAAGTTTGTGTGTAGTACAGTAACAATGGAGCATATAAAGATATATGATCCGCAACGCCTTACACTAATTAAACAATAAAATTATACATCAATGCACAGAATGACTAATAAAACAATGATACAATGAAATGCAGTGTGGAGGGTAAGAAGTGGTTAAGGGTAGGGTAGAG
Organism: Taudactylus pleione; assembly: GCA_031769625.1. NCBI lineage: Eukaryota > Metazoa > Chordata > Amphibia > Anura > Myobatrachidae > Taudactylus > Taudactylus pleione. Next base: position 55,010,139 of record JAUIMM010000200.1, on the reverse strand, counting down.
TGACTATGGCTAGTAAAAGCCAGTAATTAGAAGTCACATATGGGGGGGGGGAGATGAAGTAAATCAGCACTCAAACCTGTTTCCATCAAGGTGTGAGTGAGGACAGGACCATAGTTACTGATGGGGACACATGGCCGTATTCAATTAGAAGCGAAAAGCCACTTCCTGTGGAAAAGTATCGCCGATCGTGGCTTTTTGCGTGATCGGAACTTATCTCCTATTTCAATTCCAGATGGTTTTTGCCTCCCCGGAAATGTAATAGGCAATAAAGATTTGCCTATGAATAGCAGGAAAAAAGTGCTACAGTTTTATTTTGGGGTGCAAACGTGGGGAAACCACTAAGAACCCTTGGGACAGCCCCCAAAAGGACAACTGTGTCGAAAAATCTGTGGGAAAAACATAAGAATACCGCAAAAAAGTACATTCATTTTGGGGGCGAAAAAGTACAAAGAGTGGGGACAAGCTTAAAAACTAGCGAAATAGCCTTCTTAGGGGTCTGCAAGGATGGGTCAGGTGTTTTTGGATTACAGGTGCATGTAACAAGTGCGTTTTTCACGTTTTTTTTAAATCTCACTTTAGAGAATTTAAAATATGCTAGCATCCATTTTCAAGTAACCCAAATTTGGCAAGACTACTTATTTTCACCAAAAAATACTGCTTAATGCCATTCTTCACCACTTTTACAAGGATGCTTATAACAAGGATTTTAAAAAACTGCAGTACCCCAATTAGTTTTATTAGGGCTATTGGAACACTTCTACATTGATCCCAAATGTTAGTGCATATTTTGGGGGGGTTCAAACTAATTTCCCCCATTCTGACTACTTTTCTCCTGTTTTACATTCGCCGCTTACCTTTTTCGCCTGGTTAGTAATTGAATAAGGCGAAAAGCGGGGACGCGCACGATAAATTTTCGCGTCCAAAACACACGATGTAGACGAAAAGTCATTTAGGCTGAACTTTTTCGCCTAGGTGAATCTAATTGAATATGGCCCAGAGTCGCAGGTGGGAGATGGGAGACAGGGGAATTAGTGGAAGGTATCATACTACGAGGAGAGAATGGAATTATAGGGCACTGCCCATTGGGGCTGACAGTCTAAGAGGGAAAGGGTTACATAACCAAGAGGGTGAACTAGGATATAGAGTAGGTGGGTTTTTAGAGGGAAACAACTCAGTTATGGAAGGGAGTGATAGGCTTCAATGAAGAGGGGAGTATTAAGGGCTCATATGAAGCAATGGATGCTGGTATAGAGTCTGGTAGGGTGAGGGAGTGACACTGCATTAGGACAGCATGTGGGAAATACTGGATGCCGGAGGGAGAGGAGGAAATCAGTGGAGAATTGAAGAGGACGGTAGGGAGTGTGGACAGAAATTAGGTTAGAGATAAGGGGGTACAGCAGTTGAGGGGTTTATATGTAAGGATGAGGTGTGTAGGTGTCAGCAATATGCATCTGTTACAATGCTAATAACATCTGTGTATTTTTGTCAACTGTTCCCAATTTCAAGCGACACAGATTTTACACCTGGATATCCGTTCTATAGGGGGTAGATTTAGCCTCTTCTGGCTGGGCAGAAATGTATTTGCTATACCTGGTGAGAATGTTAACTTAATATTTACACATCCACAGAGATGATGGAAACCAGGTGTTGTCAGTACATTCCTTGGAACACCTTTTTACTTTGCAGGTGCACTTTACACTGACAAACATTTCTAGGGACTTTGGGGTCAATTTATCAAGCAGTGAAAAGTGTGGAAAAGTGAACAAGTGGAGAAGTTGCCCATAGCAACCAATCAGCTTTGAAGTAGCATTTATCAAGTACATTCTATAAAATAATAAGAACTGATTGGTTGCTATGGGCAACTTCTCCACTGATCCACTTCTCCACACTTTTCACTGCTTGATAAATAGACCCCTTTGCAACCAAAGTAATAAAAACTTAAATGTACATTAGTGATGCATATTCTTTTACCGAAGGCACATCAATTTATGTTAGGGATAACCATCAATGGCTTTGCTATTGATGGCCGATGATTTTTAACCATCGGCTAGAAACCATAAATGGTTGAGGCATCGATGGATTAGCACTGTCTATGCGCAGACGGCACATGCAGCCTCACTAGCCGCAGCTCTCAGGAACCATCGGGGGATCGATACCAAAGTTTAGTTTACCTTAATCAAAGTAAACTTAGACAAATAAAAGGTGCCTATATGCTCAAATATGCATGTAAACCAAAAGTGCAATTTAATGGGAAAAAAAGATGCACTGTAAATAGAAATAGTGCAAAAATATGGATACAATCCTGTTAAAATAATATCAAGATGTTGCGATGTTGCTAAACCGTTTTACATTTGAATAAATTGGGGTTAATAGCATCTTAATGTGATCTTACACACATACAGTACATGTACTTTACTGCATCCTAAATATTAGAATACTGTACAGTAACTAGATTTTAATTGAGCACATGACACAGGCATTTTATAGCATTCTAAAAATTGCTAACATCTATATAATAAGTGTGAAAATGTATCTGTCTGTCTGTCCTCTATGCATGGCCAGAGTTTTTGACCTAGCTCCACCAAATTTGGCATGGTGGTGTAGTTTGATCAGGATTAGGTTTTAGCCTAGGTTTAAACTTTGTCAGGGCCACACACTGTCACACAATCCCTAAAAATGGGGAAACACTTAAATTACACAGGTTCCAGGGCTGGCTCCAGTGGAAATTGGCAGCCTGCCAAAAACCTGTGAGAGTGAAACAAAAGTATCCTTTTCACCTTAGTCTGAGAAAACTTGATAATTCTTGCAAGTTCCTATTAAATCCAGAGCATCTGTGTTTGCATGCAAGGGCATAACCAGGGGCGTAGAGAGCCACCCGGGGGCGTGCCCTAATTGCGGATGGCGTGGACATGCCCAGTTAGAAAAAACAGAAACCTTTTTGATATATACAGTTCCAGTTTAATGAGGTAACTGAATTCTTTCACTCATTTAAACAAAACCAGCATTAGACTGGAACTGTGTATATCTCCTTATCAGCACAGCGGGACACCGCTCTCTGCAATGCCCTTCTCTAACCAGCATCTGAGACTGTACACAATTTATCATAATACTGACTACTCTGAACCACTATTCGTGGACTACTATTCTTGAAATTATCATGTTTGTACTCGTTGTTTCAAGTTTTATTTCTTTATTGTGTAATATACTGCCTTCAGCTACCCCCACCCGCAATATGTCTATTGTATAAGGACATGTGTACTCATCCCCATGCATGCTAACATCGTATGTCAAGAGGTTAACACTGTGATTAACCATTAAAATAATTTTCTCTATTCATTAGTTAGCCCTTCTTACCTACTTATACATCCTCACCTGGTGAGTAGAACTTCATGGGTCACATAGTAAGATCTTAAAAGAGCCCTCCCCAGAGGTAAAAAAAAAACACATACATTTGCCTCCACACAGAGCCTATTCATGTTATGCCACAAAGACCCCATTCAGATTATGTCACACAGCGCCCATTCATGTTATGTCACACAGTAGTACTCCTTATGCACATTATGCAACGCAGTAGTAGTGCCTTTTATACATTATGCCACACAGTAATGCCCCTTACAGTACACAGTAATGCCCCTTACACATTATACCACACAGTAATGCCCTTTACAGATTATGCCACATACAGTAGTAGTAGTGCACCATATAACACATTATTCCACACAATGGTAGTGCCCCGTACACATTATACTCCCTCCAGCAGCGTCTCACCCTGTGTGCCATCTGCAGCCAGCAGGTGTGGATTTGGTGCTGGGCAACCAGCTAATTACAGCTGGCTCAACAGCAGACAAGGACAGCCATCGCTGGCGCAATTTGAATCTGGCACTGGTCGCAAGCCACTGCTGATTGGCTGCCAATCCTCAAGCTCTGATTGCATCGCAACTGGCGGCGCTGTCTCTCCATGACTGCCTGTCATTGCACCAGCTGTAATCAGCTGACGGGCCAGCAACAAATCAACATTGCTAACACCCAGGCCCCCCTCGTCGGCCCTGACTGGACCGACCCACCTTGTGTGCGTGACTGTTTGCAGGGAGAGCGGTGGACCACAGAGGCAGCTCGGGCACAATAGCAGCAACCCCTTGCACCCATGGCAGTTACACCACTGTTTGAAAGCATGTTAGCAAACAGTGGGGTCCTTTTCAGGATCTATGGAATGGGATTATAGGCGAGGACAATGTAAACAAATAAAGGCTGCAGATGTACTTCAGGGTCCAGTCTTCAGCCCAGACATCACCAGGTATCCCAGCTAGTAGTTAAATAAATCTGTAATTACAGTTGTATATTATTTCTTTAAGTGACGGCAAGTGTTCCTCAAAGGTGGGTTATAGTATCTGGCCAGCCAAGAGTTTCAAAAATTTATCAAAGTTTGATTGGGTTTCTCTTTGTACATTGTCTATTTTGTCTATACAACACAATTTGTCTTAATGGATCTTCCTTCCTGCCCGCCTACCCCATCTGTGTCACTCCTGTTTGTCTGCCCCTCCATTTTATAATGTAAGCTCTTTTGAGCAAGTCATTCTACCCTCTTGTGCTTCTCCCTACTGTATTTTCATTTATCTCTTACTCCCCACTACAGCAACTAACAATCGGCTGCTTATGTGGGTGTAAAGGCCGCTAATATAGCAATGTTTATTATCCTTGTCCGTGTATTGTATTGTAAGACACTGGTTACTTATTTGTTTATGTACTTTGTAAGGTGCTGAGGAACACTTGTGGTGCCATATAAATAAATGATAATAATAATAATAACATCTGTTAAGCATACAAGCCCACTGTTACGTTCTGGGTTGTTTGTGGACCCGGGGTGGTAGCAGGAGCGATCACAGAAGCAGATTTGAAAATAAAACTAGGATCTTTAATAAGTGCTTGAGTAGACATATAATGTGGCAGTAAATAAAAGTCCAGGAATATATAAATGTGCACAAGAGTTCTGTGGTGGGAGCAAAAGGGTTAATGTCCAAGTAGAAACAATTAGAGCTGTCCAGGTGTGCAGGTAGTGAAACTGAAAATAATCAAGCCAGGTTTGCAGATAGTGAACTGAAGCACAGGATGTCAGCAGGCTCAGGCACTCAGGTATGGGCAAGGGTGATGGAGGAAGCAGGGTAGTCCAGTGGGAGCTAGGAGCTGACAGGCAGACTGGCAGACAGCGAATTCACAGGAACAGGAAAGCACAGAGAACTCCCTCTCAGCTAGGCTGAGGTACACGTTGCACTGGCAAAGAAGGAAGGCACTGACCCTTCCTAAATACCCCATGCCGTGCTGTTACTGGCCGGAGGGAACATGTGACTCACCAGGATTGGCCAGCCGCATCACATGGCCAGAAGGCAAGATGGTGGCGCCCATGCCAAATGGAACGGAGACGCTGCCAGGCCTTACCAGCGCAGAGTGACAACAGGCCCGCACAACAACGAGCGCAGCCAAAGCCCCCCACCAGACACCAGCTCTGCCACCAGACAGCCCGCGCCACAATGACCTCACAGGTAACACTCGCCTAGCGCCATGCTGAAATACTCTGGCCGTGACAGTACCCCCCCCTTTTGGGGTGGCCTCAGGACACTCACCAGGCTTCTACGGATGGGCAGAATGGAATCTCCTGATGAGCGCGGGAGCGTGGACATCACGAGCATCGGTCCAGCAACGTTCCTCTGGACCGTAACCTTTCCAGTCCAGCAAATACTGTAGATGACCTCTGCATAGATGAGAGTCCAAGATCTGGGCGACCTCAAACTCAACTCCTCTCTCCGTCTGGACTCGAGGAGAAGCAGGTAGAGCACTATGGAATTTATTCAGGACCAGGGGCTTCAATAAGGAAATATGGAAGGAATTAGGGATTTTTAGGTATGGGGGTAACTGTAGACGATAGGCCACTGGATTAATGACTTCTGTTATGGAGAAGGGACCGATGAAGCGTGGTGCAAATTTCATAGAAGGAACTCTCAGACGAAGATTCCGGGTGGATAACCAGACCTGGCTTCCAACTTGCATGCGTGGAACTATTCTATGCTTCTTATCGGCCTGGATCTTATAGCGAGAGGATGCCTTCAACAAATCAGACCGTACTTGAGTCTAGATGGCAGCAAAATTCCGCACCGTGTCCTCCACGGCCGGAACATCGAAAATAGGGAGGCTTCGAAATTCGGGAACACAAGGATGAAGGCCATATACAACCAGAAATGGCGTTTGGTTAGTTGACGAGTGGTAGGAAGCATTATGTGCAAACTCAGCCCACGGCAGCAAGGCAGCCCAATTGTCCTGGGAAGATGATATAAAAATTCTTAAGAAAGTCTCTAGATCTTGATTAACTCTCTCAGTGGAGCCGTTGCTTTGCGGATGGTAGGCCGTGGAAAAGTTTAACTTCACTTAAAGAACAGAACACAAAGCCCTCCAGAATTTTGCAGTAAACTGCACACCACGGTCAGAGACAATTTCAGCAGGAAGGCCATGTAGACGAAATATGTGTTGGACAAACAACTGTGCCAGGTCAGGGGCAGAAGGTAACTTCTTCAACGGTATATAGTGGACCATCTTAGAAAATCGGTCTATTACAACCCAGATAGTGTTGAAACCTTGAGAGACTGGCAGGTCTGTGACGAAATCCATGGAGAGATGCGTCCATGGACGTGATGGAGTAGGTAATGGAAGCAATTCCCCAGCTGGAGCTTGTCGTGATGATTTATGCTGGGCACAGGAGGAGCAGGAAGAGATGAACTCCATTATATCTGCCTTCATAGAAGGCCACCAATAGTGTCTTTTCAGGAACTCCAAGGTCTTCCGAGTGCCTGAGTGCCCTGCGAAGCGAGAGGAATGTGCCCAAGTGAGAAGCTGCTTCCTTAATTCCGGGGCCACAAATGATTTTCCCGTAGGAGGCTGAACTTGTAATGAGGCAAAAACTCTTGATTCCAAGACAGGGGTATTGCTTTGATTTTCAGATTGATCATCACAGAGGAGAGATCTCGATAGGGCATCAGCCTTCTGATTAAGTGCTCCAGACCGGAAGGTCAGGGTGAACTGAAATCTGGCAAAGAATATTGCCCAGCGGGCCAAACGAGGACTCACACATTGGAGGTTTTTGAGAAATAGGAGATTTCTATGGTCCGTAAATACAGTAAATGGAAACTTGGCGCCTTCTAGCAAATATCTCCATTCCTTCAACGCCAACTTTACAGCTAGTAGTTCTTGCTCACCTATGGCGTAGTTCCTTTCGGCAGGTGAGAATTTTTTAGAAAAGAACCCACACGGATGGACTCGGTTGTCCTCATAACGTTGAGACAAGACTGCTCCCACAGCTTCAGATGATGCATCTACTTCCAACAAAAAAGGCCTGTCCAGATCTGGTTGTCGAAAAACTGGTGCTGAGATAAAGGCCTGTTTTAGAAGATGAAAGGCAGACTCTGCCTCAGGAGACCATTGGGCAGGATTAGCACCTTTGTGGGTCAAGGCTGTAATGGGAGCCAGCAGTGTAGAAAATCCCTTAATGAAGCATCTATAATAATTGGCGAAGCCCAACAATCTCTGGATGGCCTTCAGTGTCAGAGGTCGGGTCCAATCCAGAATTGCTTGTACCTTCTTGGGGTCCATTTCTAAACTGGAGCCAGATATTACATAGCCGAGAAAAGGTACACTGGGCACTCCAAAGACCCACTTCTCTAGTTTGCAGTAAAGGTGGTTTTCTCTCAAACGGGTCAGAACTTCTTTAACATGTTCTTGATGTTTAGCCACAGAGGGTGAAAAAATCAGTATGTCATCCAGATAGACAACAACCGAAACATATAACAGATCCCGGAAAATCATCCAAAAGGCATTACTAAATACTCGAAATGTCCATCTCTGGTATTAAAAGCGGTCTTCCATTCATCGCCAGCTCGGATACGAATGAGGTTGTAAGCCCCTCTCAGATCTAATTTAGAAAAAATGACAGAGCCCTTGACCCTATCAAACAACTCAGTAATCAGGGGAAGAGGGTATCGATTCTTTACAGTAATGTCATTAAGGCCTCGATAATCGATACATGGTCTTAGACCACCGTCCTTCTTGCCAACGAAGAAAAACCCAGCTCCGGCAGGTGAAGTAGAGGGGCGAATGAACCCCTTTGCCAGGTTGTCCCGGATGTACTCGGTCATGGCTTGAGTCTCAGGCAAGGACAGCGGATACGTACGACCACGAGGTGGTATCTTATCAGGTATCAATTCAATTGGACAGTCCCATTCCCTATGAGGGGGTAAGATATTTGCTTGTTGCTCAGAGAACACATCGGTGAACATCTGATATTCCTTGGGAATGGCAGAAGAAACTAATGGAACTGTCTTTCTCACAGGTCGAATTTTTGGAAGACAGGATTTCTGACAGTCCATAGCCCATGACAGAATCTGCATAGAACTCCAATCAATCCTGGGATTATGTTGACGTAACCAGGGTAGACCAAGAACCGCTTCTTGAGAGGCCTCTGATATCACCAGGAATTTTAAGGACTCAGAATGAAGTGCTCCAATTCGGACCAATACTGGTTGAATCTCTTTGGTGACTATCCCGTTAGTTAGAGGATGTCTGTCTATAGAAGTCAGAGAGATGGCATGGTTGAGAGACAAACAAGGAATCTGAAATTTATCTATGAAACTAGACGTTACAAAATTTCCGGCTGCTCCCGAGTCAAGTAGAGCAGTAGCAAAGACAGGTTTGGGTTTAAGATCAAAGGCTAGGGTAATCGTGAAATCTTTAATTTGTGGAGACGGGTTCATAACTCCTAACTTGATGTCTCCAGGGTCAGTTAGGATTTGGCATTTCCCGGTTTACGGGGGCAGGAGTTCAGCAGGTGACCGGACTCTCCGCAGTACAGACAGAGGTTCGTTTGCATTCTTCTCTGACGTTCTTCTTTGGAGAGGTGTGTATGATTCACCTGCATAGGCTCCTCTTCAGTAGGAAAAGGAATGGGTCGGGTAGAAATGGAGGGGGTAAATGACCTTTGCCGGTCAGTTCTGTTTTTTTCAGCCTGACGTTCCCTGAAGCGTAGGTCAACTTTGATACACAACGAAATCATGTCGTTCAGATTAGTAGGAAGCTCTCGAGTGACTAGATCATCCTTTAGTCGGTCTGACAACCCATGCCAGAAGGCCGAGGTGAGGGCTTCCTCATTCCATTTGAGCTCTGATGCTAAAATTTTAAATTGCACGGCATATTGACTGACAGGACGGACCCCTTGTCTCAGTGTCATGATGTTTGATGATGCTGATACAGTACGCCCAGGTTCATCGAAAATCCTCCTGAAGGATGACACAAAGCCTGCGTAATTATCCAGCAGCGGATCTGAGCGCTCCCAGAGTGGGGAAGCCCATTCCAAGGCCTGGCCGGATAACAGAGAGACTATATAAGCCACTTTAGTTCTTGCAGTTAGAAAGTTGTCAGGCTGCAGGGTAAAATGTATGTCACACTGATTTAGGAATCCTCGGCAGAGTTTAGGATTGCCGTCAAATTTACTTGGTAAAGGAAGATGTAAGCGGGGAGATGATCTGCCTCCTGTATTCCCAGACGCTGATGCGGATGTAGATGCTGGTACTACAGGGGTAGAAAAGGAAGTTTGCAAACTATCCTGTCGCTTGGACATCTCTTGCAGAAATTTAGCCATCTGATGCTGCATGTTTTCCAGATTTTCTAAACGACCAGAAATGCACCTGAACAAATCCACTCCTGACTCCTGATCCGTGGCCGGCTCCATGGGGCCAGTGCAAACTGTTATGTTCTGGGTTGTTTGTGGACCCGGAGTGGTAGCAGGAGCGATCACAGAAGAAGATTTGAAAATAAAACTAGGATCTTTAATAAGTGCTTGAGTAGACATATAATGTGGCAGTAAATAAAAGTCCAGGAATATATAAATGTGCACAAGAGTTCTGTGGTGGGAGCAAAAGGGTTAATGTCCAAGTAGAAACAATTAGAGCTGTCCAGGTGTGCAGGTAGTGAAACTGAAAATAATCAAACCAGGTATGCAGGTAGTGAACTGAAGCACAGGATGTCAGCAGGCTCAGGCACTCAGGTATGGGCAAGGGTGATGGAGGAAGCAGGATAGTCCAGTGGGAGCTAGGAGCTGACAGGCAGACTGGCAGACAGCAAATTCACAGGAACAGGAAAGCACAGAGAACTCCCTCTCAGCTAGGCTGAGATACACGTTGCACTGGCAAAGAAGGAAGGCACTGACCCTTCCTAAATACCCCATGCCGTGCTGTTACTGGCCGGAGGGAACATGTGACTCACCAGGATTGGCCAGCCGCATCACATGGCCAGAAGGCAAGATGGCAGCGCCCATGCCAAATGGAACGGAGACGCCACCAGGCCTTACCAGCGCAGAGTGACAACAGGCCCGCACAACAACGCGCGCAGCCAAAGCCCCCCGCCAGACACCAGCTCCGCCACCAGACAGCCCGCGCCACAATGACCTCACAGGTAACACTTGCCTAGCGCCATGCTGAAATACCCTGGCCGTGACACCCACTTATTACAGAAAGGCAAAACAAATTTCTTAGTAACATAGCCCCCTTTTCCAGGAGCGCTCAATGTAGTAACATGGCCGATAGCCTGGATATATATATATATATATATATATATATATATATATATCAGGCCCATATTAACTGCATTTTTAAACATTTTATTGCTGATAGCCATACCTTGCAGATTATAGCTACTCTCATGCATTCACCAAAATCTACTACTGGCCTATACTGATCAAAGTCTTCTATTTGATATAAAGTCTACTACTAGTGGTATATTTACTAAAGTGAGAGTTTTTAGAAATGGAGATGTTGCCCATAGCAACCAATCAGATTCTACTTAACATTTAACTAGCACCTTCTAGAAGATAATAGATAGAATCTGATTTGTTGCTATGGACAACATCTCCACTTCTAAAAACTCTGTTTAGTAAATATACCCCCTAAAGTCTACTATGATATAAAGTCTACTATTTCCATTGCTGATATTTATCATAAAAACGTTTTGCACTAGACAGTGATTCTTTTGCATTAAAATTGAGATGTTCCTATACTAATGGTGCATACACACGATCAGATTTTTCCTTCAGATATGAACGATAATGATTTAAAAATCGTTCAGTCGTTCATATCTGAAGGAAAATCGTTCATATCTGACATGCCTGAACGATGGACGATCAACGATGCGCGTTCCCGTTTGTCAGATAACGATATCTGACATCTGATGGGTTTGCAGTCAGACTTGGACGATTCCATTCATTTTAATGTAGTCAAAAATCGTTCAATCGTTCAAATCGTACAAATCGTTCAAAACTTTGGTAAAATCGTTTAAATCGTTCAAATCGTTTAATCGTTCAATCGTTCATCTGACAAATCTGACAAGTCTGACAAATCTGACCATGTGTACGCTCCATAACACAAGGGTTGCACCCTTCTCGTTAAGGATATAACACAGTGACACTTAGAGTTGCTATTTCCATGTTCCCTCAGCAAGATTCATTTCTGGAGTATTTCCCCATTAGCTACAGGTAAGTCTTTGCCCCACACTGCCTATTTGGCTTTGGTTATTGTGGAATAGTATTGTGTTTTTATGTGAAGGTAAATTTCAGTATGTTTCTTGTCCTCTAATTTCCTTGATGTTATTTGTACAACACTGAACAGGATTTCTTACTGATTTTTATTCTGTTTTTTAGATGTCTCTTTATATAGCTCAATAAATTATATTATTGTGGAATGACACAGGGAAAGATTGCTTAAAGATTTGTTATAGATATATGATCAAGCATGTTAACTAGCATAACTATAAGAAATTAAATGTTAAATGATAATATATACATGTTTATCCGCACTTAGGAATAAATGAGTTGACCGTTTATTAGCTTGTATTTTATGTATTTTTTTAATCAGTATTTACAACTATTTTTACACTTTAAGCACTGACCAGTGTTTTGTAAATGTCTGCACTCTAATATAATAAAGACAGATTTTCAAAGTTAGTTCCTAGACTGAGCTCTATCTTAGCAAATGTATCCACTGTTTGTTTAAGTAGTCTGAGTCTACTAGAGAGTTGAACACGCATGTATGATATTAAACAAAACTTAAGTGTAAAGCTGGCCACACACTAGAACAACTTACATCCAACCAGCCAACTTGTTGATTGGTTGGAATGAAAAGCTGGTAACGTATGGGAGTAAATGATGATCAGCAATTTACTCCTAAATGCCAGAAAACAGATGAAAATGGTCGTTCAGACAAGTTTGTTAAATGTTTGATCTAAACTATTTGTTCATACAACAGTTTTGGTCCATTTTTCAGCATCTGGGAGCAAATTGCTGATTGTATTCCTTACCAGATTTTCATTCCAACTAATCTACTAGTTGGCTGGTTGGACAGATAATCTTTAGATGTGTGGCCAGCTTAATAATTATGTTGAAATCGAAAAGATTATTAATTTGTAAGCAATATATTTAATTGACCCACCCTGTAAGTTTCTGATGATATAGTTAATTAGTATTAACTTTATATGCATATTATAAAGTTGTATCTCTTTAAGGATTTGACCCTGGATATTACTGATGATATAGTTAATTAGTATTACCTTTATATGCATATTTTAAAGTGGTATCTCTTTAAGGATTTAACATTTTTAGAAAATAATCACAGTACAGAATTCCTAAAGCTAAACTTAAAGCTACAGTAGGTAATGTGTTAACAATGCTACATGGCTTTAAATAAGAGACAAGAGTAGAGAGGCATATTTTTTCTGCCTCTTAAACTGGTGAGTCTCCTGTGATGCGTGACTGAGCTTATTATTTGTCTGATTACTGGTTTAATATTAAAATGAAAACTCCACCCAAAATAATATGACCCCATACATGTTTAACAATGTATCAGAAAATGGTGGCAAGAATGGGACATGTCCTATATTTGGGGACATGAGAACCAGGGCCGTGCTGAGGGCAGTGCAACTAGTGAGTATCGGGGTGCAGGGCCAAGGGGGCTGTCAGGTTGCTGAGACAGGGGCACCCATATGCAGCTTGTGGAGTGCCTCGTGGGCCTTCCGGCCCCTTACCAGCTCTTCCACGACATCCTGATGTCACATGCACTAGAGGCTGATGCTGGCCCAACGTGCAGAAGTGCTTTGGTACAGTACAGATGATAACTCTGCTTTGTGTGTTAGAGAATGGGTGATATTGGGTAAAAGAAACTTTGAAATGGAATTTGATAGCCACCCTTTAATATGGTGGTAGAAATATAGAAGTAACTTTCAGCAGGGCCAGTGCTAGAGTGTTCGGCCCCCTCCTTCAAATATGTCTCTTTAAAATGTTTCCTATTTTGAAATGTAACGTGCAATATTTTGTAAAATAAGTGATTTGACTCCTGTATCTGTACCCACCTTGTTTATTGCTCCAATAAAAAGTTGTAAAAAAAAAATTGCACCCCCGTTTTACATTATACCATTTTATACACTTTATGTTTGTATGCAATTGTTATATTAGCTGAGCTTAAAGCTAGTTGACTGGCCCTCTCACCTCCGTCAGCGACAGGCAGCTGCCAGCTGTCTTTCACTCACTGTTCGGCGGGTCCTCCTCTTGGCGTTGCAGCCGCTGAGGCAGATATTCCATTGCTCCTCTTCATGGGCACAGCACACCACACACAGAGAGAGGGTGTGTATGCACGCAGTGTGACGTTATCACATGCGTTGCGCATGTAAACTGCCGGTCAACATGCTATTGTTGGCAGTGGCGCTGCTTATAACAACTTACCAAGGTAGGGGAACAAACTAGCTCCTCCTGCTCAAGCGCGGGCAATGAAATCAGTTCCTAAACCGGCGGCAGCAGACATAAATTACATTTAAATTCAGGCAGATCAGCTATCTTGCTAATTGGTGGTTCGGAGTCAAGCCAGATCGCTGATCCACCCCCGGACAAGCCCTTCATTTCGTCCTGCCAGGCCCGCCCATGACACTGCTGCACTGTACTTTGTTTCATCTCGATCCATCAAGTTAAAGCTGACCAATAACAAAAACAAGAGATAGGTGTGGCATCATGCATACAGCCATTAAATGGTGGAGGGAGAGGTGCTTTTTGCCTGCGTTCACTTGAATAGGATAAGCTACATAGCAGTCTGTGCAAAGGGCACACAGTGACATTGGTGTGAGTGGTGGGTGAAGGCACTACTGCCACCAGTCTGTATAATGCTGCTCGCAGGGCCGGCGCTTCCACTAGGGGCCCCGGCCACTGGAGGGCGATTCTGATCCACCTACGGAGGGTGCAGGAGGTGCGGTTGCTATCACAGCCCAGCACCCTCCATTTGCCGGGCGCCTGCTGAGACTGTTACCTCAGGGCTAAGGGTGCCCGGGTCAGGACCTCAGGGCACCCGGGTCCTTCTCTCCCAACACCCACCCTGCCGGAGGATGGAGCTCACTCCTGAGCTCCGGCTTCCGGGTCCCACAGTGCACTATGGGAGTTATGTCTTGACGTCACTTCCATTGTTCCGAGGAGCGGGCGCCGGGGACGGACGGCAGCAGGCACTGGAGCGGGTTTAAGGTAAGTATTTTGTTTGGGTGTATGTGTGTGTGCGCATGGGGGGGGCTTACTACTGGGGGCATCATATGCGGGCACTACAGGGGCCTTACTATTGGTGGCACTACAGGGACCTTACTACTGGGGTTATCATATGGGGGCACTATTGGGAGCACTACAACTGGGGGCACTACAGGGTCCCTTACTACTGGGGGCACTTCAAGGGGCATTACTACTTGGGCACTGCAGGGAGCATTACTACTGGGGCCCGGGGGCACTGCAGGGAGCATTACTACTGGGGGCTCTGCAGGGAGCATTACTACTGAGGGTACTGCATGGAGCATTACTACTGGGGGCTCTGCATGTAGCATTACTACTGAGGGTACTGCATGGAGCATTACTACTGGGGCAACTGCAGGGAGCATTACTACTGGGGGCACTGCAGGGAGCATTACTACTGGGGCACTACAAGGGCATTACTACTGGGGGCACTGCAGGGAGCATTACTACTGGGGGCACTGCAGGGAGCATTACTACGAGGGACACTACAAGGGCATTACTCACGGCCATTTCTAGAGAGGAGGGGGCCCGTGTGCTGTCTCCGACTCGGGCCCCTTCCTCTCTGTCCGGCGACTGAGCTGTGCCCGGCCAGCGCCGGAGTTATAGACTCTGGGCACTAGAGTGCGCCCAGAGTCTATAGAGTATGCACAGGTCACCTGGAAAATGGCCACAATGGCCATTTTCCTTGTACTGCGCATGCGCAAATGACGGGAAAATGGGCGTGGCAACCATTTTCCAGTCGTTTTTAGAGCGCAGGACCCCCGCTCCGATGTGGGACTCTGGAGAGGTAAGTATGCTATAGGTGTAAGGTATTTAGTGCGAGGCCCCCGTGGACCCAGGGACCCGTGTGCCCCGCACACCATGCACACATTATAGATACGTCCCTGGCATTACTACTTGGGGCACTGCAGGGGCGGCATTGTGAACCTTTGCCTAGGGCGCGCTGAAACCATGCACCGGCCCTGGCTACTCGTCACGTGGGCTACTCACACAACAGGGCCCTTATGCAAAGCAATACAACTAAAACACGTCAAATAAAAAAAGCGATTTAATCGTGGGCGAAGCCATGGGCAATAGCTAGTTTATTATAAAGGGGGTTAAGGAAACCTAGGATCTGTTATCTAGTAACATGAAACCTACATTGGGTTAGGGGAGTAGCATTTAAGGTAAGGTGTTAACTTTGGGGAAGCTAAAGAGATATGTTTTGGTTATATCTATGTTATGGTTATTGCTTAGTAATATTACAGTTTCAAGATCCAGTGAAAATAAATAAAATTGTCTATCTCCTGTTACAACTTGAATGTATGTTTGGATGCCTTATTACTTATTTTAATCTTAAATATAACCAATATTGACAACTACCTTTAGGGTAATCCCAAACCAACCCTTGGTGGATTATGGTTTAGAGCTAATGGCTTGGGTGGAGGCACAAATTGAAGCTAAGACAAAAGAACCACATTCTTCTTGCAAGAACCTAATGTAACTGTGGTAATATAACAGCCAGGAGTTACAGTATTCCCTACCTTTTAAAAATGGTTACTGTGTCTTGAAACCTTTTTGCTGAAAGTAATCCTGCATCAAGGAATAGGTTCATTATTAGGTTTACAATAGTAATAAACCAGATAATTAAATGGTCAGGAAATGTGCAAATGTAAAATACAATTGTAGGGTGAATTATTGTTTACTTTACTATGTGTTCTTATACAGTAAAGTCAAAAGCCTCCATCAGCATGAGTGGTATATGAATACATTAATGTTACAAAACATCAATTGGTCTAAGCCAGTGGTTCACAATCTTTTTTGAATCGTGGCGCCCTAGAGTATCAGCATTGATTTCAACGCACCCCTAAGCCAAAAGTTTGTTAATGAGAAATTCAGAAAAAAATAATTAAGTAAATTGTGCTGACCTGTCATCCTTAGGTTCAGTTATGTGGTGCTGAACAGGTTTGCGCTTCTGTTTGTCCACAAATTTACATTACTTTGACTATAAATAATTTAAATTGGTGCTGGACCACCAAGTTGAGGCACCCCTGCAAGTGTCCTGAGGCACCCCAGGGTGCCACGGTACACAGTTTGGGAACCACTGGTCTAAGCATTCATTATTCAACACCATGCCATAAAATAAGCTGAATAGGCAATACCAGAGCACAGTTTTTAGAATGCCAGACAACAGTCAATCAATATTATGTTAGAAAGATCCTGGTTCATAGTGATCCAATTGCCTTCTTCTTGGAAAATTCCTTACATTAAAAATCTCCAAAAAGTATTATCATGCAATCTTCTACTAAATCATAAAATGCTTACTAAATATCCTTACTATATAGCTTGCCAACCCACACCCAGGCTAATATTTGGAAGGTGTTTGAAAACACGGAATGGTTTCTATTATGGCAGATTACCTAACATGGCTACTCTCCTTGACCTCTGTTAATCGTGTTTGGTTCTGTTGAATTGCTCTTTTGAGTCGGCAGGGTACAGACCATTGACTTGGATGATACTCTGGACCTGATTCAGTCCCACTCACTAAGAAGCGTAAGCACGCAGCGAGACGGTTTTTGCATTCTGCGCATGCGTACGCATCGCAGTGCGCATGCGCAAACCAGTGCGAGAGATCAGGAAGTGTTCGCTCGCTGCGCATAGACTGCCCGGCTGAATGAGTGACAGGAGAAGCAGTTTGTGGGTGGTGACAGGGGCTGGCCGCTAGAAACGGGGGAGTGGAGGTGCGAACGCAGGCGTGCCTGAGCGTCTTAACACCATTTCAGAGGCGTTAAGAGGCAGCATCATAGTACACATCATTTGGCTTAATTTTACACTGAAGCACTTGCAGTGCTTGCGGTAGGGTATGGTCAACCACAAGCGCTGCGTATGCATTCGATGGCACTTGATGTTACCAATGGTTGCATACACTTCCTGGAGATGATGTGCGCAAGTGGGCGTCTTAAGATAGGCTGGTGGGCATCTGTATACACAGAGCGATCGCACGCCAAGACATAGTGGGCGTGCTTATGCCTTGCCGTGGGATCGCCTGCCTTGCCAAATTTTGCATACGCATCCAGCGAGCGGGTTTGAATAAGGTCCTCTGTCGCTTCCATCCTCCCCCCCCACACACACATGTACAGTATATTGATTGTACTATCTATTTTCCAAAATTTGTATGTCATATTTTTTCTTCCTTTCTAAAGCACCCCCGTTACGGCGGTTTTGAAATTAGCATTAATCTTAGCATTAGTATTAACATTATCTTACTGGCTGATACTATAACGTACCATTCAGCGTATAATGCTACCAGTATATCTTTGATACTCTATCCTACCTCTATGTGGTTTGACATCACTCTTAAATGCCGATGAGTAGTTTCTCTCGACAATCTTTGTTAATTTATATTCTTTGTTATAAATGTAACTGTAAAAATGACAGCGACCTGATTATCTGCTATGTATTGGAAAAATGTCTCAGTCTGGATCTAATGTTTTGTACTCATGTTTTATTCTTGTCATTTGCATTGTATATTTTGCTGTACGATACACAGATTTCTAAAAAAAAAAAAAAAAATATGCTTACTATGCTATTTTAACAGGCCAATATATTATATTTAATTCTGACATTATACAATTATAATAACAAATGAGAATCATTGTATTTATACAAATTAGTATTGTAATGTGATAAACTACCTAAGCACAAAATAATTATACTATACTACATAATAATTTTATTTTCAGCTGGCAAGAACCCTCCACCCAAGAAGTGAAAATTATGATTCTTTAATAGTATACTGTAGTATCATCTACACATAGTAGAGGCAGCATGTTTGTTGTCTGAAACTAAATTAATGAGAATGCAGCCTATCAATTAACTAGGAACAAGTGGGATCAAACCAGCATTTCATACAGAAGTCACATAATTCGTAGATGAAAAATCTGCTAACAGCCACGTACGCTATTAGTGCTATGGCTGCTTATGGGCCACGCAGTGGATAATTTATGCGCGCCCTGCAACGGCATTGAAACGCACTGGCACACCTGCGTGTTCACAACTACGCCCCATCACCACCCACAAATTGCACTTCCTGTCAATCACTCCGCTCTGGGTCTGGTAGCCTCTGCAATCGCAATTGCTAGTTCGCGCACGCGCACTGCGATGCATTTGCAGTATGCAACAATCGACTGCGTGTGTATTAGCAACTGCATTCCTTGCTGAATCAGGCCCTTAGTTTTTATGGGGGCTACGAATCTGTCAGATTTACCATGCTAAGGAATACGAAGCACAAAACCTGGGTCTACTGCGCTGCCAGAAAGGAGGGGGCTCGCATGAAGTCTGCACACAGGCCCTCTCCTCTCTTAACCCCCCCCCTGGTTTACAATATATTTAAAATATCTTTAGTGTATGTTGCTGCCTCCAGTACTGTAATCTATAAACTTGTCTGAGCAGGATTATAATTTTCTCTTATATTATTTCATTTTCCTTTGGAAGTCAGTTTCTTATTTTTCTAATAAGCTTCAGCATCATCTTACATGTCATTGTAGTCCTCTACTCGCTGATGGTTTGATGCGCTGTTGTTCAACAGGCCTCGTTAGAGCAAGAGATGCTTACCTGCAGTAGATATCTTATATCCAATTCATACTGAGCCTCTAACCCGGGATATTGCTAGGCAAATCTCCTGGCATGGTGTGACAGGGTCAACCCGGGTTGTGTATCCTGGGTCCTCAACCCTGGTCATGACCAGGGTTAGTCCCGGCAGGGCCGCAACTAGGGGGGGCTAGAGGTGCACGTGCACCGGGAGGGAATTGCGGGGGGTGAAAATGCAGACTCTGCCATCTGAAAATGGCCGCCGCCGAAGAGGAGACTAATGCTAGAGGTCCTTACTGGACCTCTAGCGTCTGTCTCTTCCTTGGCGGTGGCCATTTTTGGATGGCCGTTTTCAGCAGATTCCATGCGGACTAGCCGTCCGCATAGACTCTGCTGAAAACGGCCATCAAAAAATGGCCGCCGCCAAGGAAGAGACAGATGCTAGAGGTCCTACTGGACCTCTAGTGTCTGTTAGCAGAGCGCAATGCACACAGCGTTCCCGGAAGTGCTGGGAACGCTGGCGCTGCAGGGAGAGGATGCTGAGAGCTGCATCTTCTCCCTTCAAACCCCCATGGCAACGAGCATAAACCCCCCTGGAAATGAGCATGGAACCCCATGGGAACGAGCATGGAACCAGGGACATCTGAGTAATGCACTACCTTATGGAGGAGCAAGGACAAAATCCAGGTACGGGAAGGGAGGGGGGCGCAAAATTGCTGCCTTGCACCGGGTGACATATATCCTAGTTTCGGCCCTGGTCCCGGAACCGATCTGGATACGCTGTGGTGTGAAAGGTGGGACCCGGGTTATTTGACTCAGGTAATGCTTAAAAGATGCTCATTAGCTATCAGTGGCAGCGGCTGAGGCAGGCGGCTGGTAACTCACCTGGTGACAGAAGGAGGCAGCGGATGTGCAGAAGGTGGTAGCGCAGATATACTGTAGGGGAGCAGATGGGAGATCCTCTCCAGCACCAGGCACCTTGTACCAGTTCAGAGAGTCTGTCCTCCTGAGCTGCTTTGTGCATCGGTTAGAGTGTGAGGGAGGCTGATTGGCTGTGTATGAAGAGGCTTGCCTCAAGTAAGTGACATGCAGGGCAGACACAGGTGCAATATAAAAGGAGATGACCCGGAAATAACACGGGTCCAACATTCGCTGTGAAAGGGGTATGAACAGATGTAACACAGGTTGAAACGGTGTTCATTAATCTGGCTTGGGCCCGGGATTTAGGTGTGAAATTGGTATAATCTTTTTCCGGCAACAAGTTTCAAGTTGCTGCATAGCTATAGCAATGTGAAGGCCACAAGGGACAAAAATCGGTGAGAGTTGATGCTTAACTATAATTCTGCATTGGTCTGGTGATCCCTAACACTGGTAGTAGCAGTGATAATTACCCCTGACGATCGTGCCCAGTGTGCATTTGTGACATGAGTTCAAGTGTGAGCATGCCTGTAGGGCACACAGTGCGTAGGTGGAGGAGGGATCAGATCTGACCTCTTTGCAATCCGGCATTCAAACTAAAACCATCTGAAGATGGCTTAGGCTGACGCAGACAAACTCTGGGGCTTTTGTCGCAGCTGCAAAGTGCAAATTTATGCTATTGCCACAGCTGATTGGCTGTCTACTGAGACACCGGCTGCGGCTGTAATCCACCTTAGTACACAAATATCCGCACCATCCAGTGGACATTGACCGCACCATCGGACATCAGAGCAAAGGCAAATGTATATCAGTGAAATAAGTCGTCAAGGCTTCCTGATCATGTTGCACCTAATATGTGTACAAGGATTTATAGTACTGGAGAAACACATCAGTGATCTCAGGCACTGAGGTTTGAATATTGCATCCCATCTCCATCCCAGACAGTAGGAACCACAGCGCTGGCCCTCTCAGCCAGTGCCAAAAAGGCCAAGTAACTACCAGTGGAAAAATATTGAGTGACTATCAAAAAGCAGCTTACACCAAGATTTGTCCAATAGCAAAGATTTCCATTCATGCTGAGCCTCCAGCCAATCAGCTCTATAGTAGTCTAGGCCATCCAGCAAATAAACCTACTCTAACTTGCTACAAAAAATATCCAGTGCCGTTTTCCTTCGCTTCAAAAAAATCTTAAATTCAGCTATCCGGCTGATGAGTGTACCCCACAGGAGTGTCTTAGAACTAGATATGAGCGCAAGACCATTTTTGTTGGTTTTGGTTCTTATTTGTCGTCCGGTTTTGGTTTTGCCAGAACGCCATGACTGGTTTTGGATTTTTGCCCTTTTTTTGTTCCTAAAGTATTATTAACCTCAATAACATTAATTTCCAGTAATTTCCACTCAATTTTGGCCACCTCACAGGTCACAACATTGTTCACCAATATACGTAGGCCAAAGGCTGGCTGGCTAAATTAAGCAACAGAGTAGCTGCACAGATACACAGCATTTATTTATGTTTAAAAATATTTAGCAAATTAGTAATGTATTAGCAATAATCAATCGTGCCTGGAATATCATTGCTCTAAAGTAGTAGTAGTAGTAGTAAACAAACAGCAAAGAAAAAAACTCCCTCCTTGGGGCCCTGGGACACTGCCTTTTTGTTGAGCAGTTCCCCAAAATCTCACCAACCATAAAAACAGCATTCCATACCTATGGGTCAAATACAGCGCGGGTCGCATAGAGTGCGGGATACAGTAAGGTCGGATACAGCACAGGTTACAGTGCAGGTCGGATGCAGAGTGGGTTACAATGCAGGTCAAATACAGTGCAGGTTGGATTCACCAATGGTGCACTTACTGTGATAGAGGGTGCCGGCACTGTCCTCAGTGTGGTGGTGGCGGCAGCATGGAGGTGACAGTGGTGTCGGCCTTGCAGGGGTGCCAGTGGTGAATTTTGCCAGGTGTGGAAAACAAACACAAGCATAAGCATCCCCATTAACTGCCCCCTTCTCCATTCACCCCCCGCTCCCAACTGAGTTATACCTATTCTACCTAAGCAGATAACCAAAACAACTATTAACCTAAAATATTAAAAGAAAATAAATTGGGAAAAGAACTTCAAAACAAAAAACAAGAAAAACCTGTAGGATGGGAGGAGCTAAAGAGAAATGGTCTTAAGGCAGAGAGCTCCTCAACCATTTGGGAATTAACTCACACCCAGGGTAATCTGACCCAGCAACAAAGGAGTAATAACTGGCCAGTTACTTAAATGACAATAGAAGTGATGGGGCCCAAGGGATGATGGGAAGATGCCCCCGACCCACATTCCAAACCGACAGGAGGGTCGAACAGTAATACATCAAATTGGGACCCCCCCCTGCAGGACCGCAGACTAAGTGAAGCCACCAACTGGACCATAGCTGCACCCTAGTAGTAGACACAGTGAAGTAATGGTAATAACAGCAAAAACAGCAGAACATAAAATATAATAAACAGCAGTATCCATGCTAGCATTTACAGTATAAAATAACAAATAACCAGTAGCTTTCAAAGAAAGGGTTAATAAAATCTTACAAACATGAGTCCATTTGCTAACAGCCTAGTGCTGGAGTGTCGAAAAAAGTAACTTCCCCATCAGCAACGATCTGCAACCTGGAGGAAATACCATAGCATACGGCATTTGGAAATCTCTCAATCATCGCTTGATTGGGACAAATTGGGCCCAGCTTTTCTGTACATCCATGGAGAAATCAGGAAATACTGAAGTAAGTTAATGGTTCCACTCCAAGGGGCCTTTGGTATGAGCCAAATGAAGGATAGCATCTCTATCTTGGTAGTGTAAAGCAGGGCCGGCAACAGAAATCATGGGGCCCAGTACACACAATTTTAGGGGCCACCCATCCCAGGTTGCCCGGCAGGTACAGGCTAGCCTTACCTAAATATAGTTTCTCTGGGGAACCTGTAAGCCACAGTGTCCCTCCGTGCTCCACATTTACCTTATTCTAGGTCTACCTGCCGCGGCATCTCACAGGATCGGTGGACAACCACCAGAGCAGAAGCACAGCAGGCACATCTCTGGGGTGATCCACAAAGCAGGATGGGCTAAAGGATAGTGTGGTTTGAGAAGCCTACAAATGAAGCATTGTACTCTAAGTCTATCCTGACCATGCCCCATGCTGGTACAGTTTTAAATACAGGTATTAACCAGGTTCTCTTTAGGAGCTAAGTAGGAGACTTCTGTCTCCCACCATAGCACTCTTACACAGTAAAGACAAGACGGCCCCTGCGCATGCTCAGTAGTGAGCTAAGCGATCATCTTGGAACAGGGCATGAAGCCACCCTGGAGGGCCAGGAAGACTGGAGTATGCACAGTAGTGCACTTCTCTTTCAACCCCCCTTCCTCACTACAAGCTTCTCCATGCTACAAAAATATTCAAATACTTTCTCGTAGCAAGCTGTAAAATAAATTGGGTTAAACACATGAAAAGGCATGAACTGTTATGATCTGCGGCAGAGGATCATCTTGGTGGAAGGTCCCAGCCGTATTAGGCAACTGGGACACTGCATCATGCCTTGATTCGTGTTCCGGCTCTTGCAGGTAGCTGGAACTTTGTGTCTGTGTGCAGCTCATTGCTGCATTCCTGCCTGTCAGTTTGTATGCAGAGATCAGCTGCATACAGGTGTGCCCAGCTAGTTTGTTGCTCCATACAGCCATGTAGCGCGCCATGCATCTCACGCCACACAGAAGCCTTGAGTCGCGCCACACAGAAAGTTTCATAGCGTAACGTAGCGTAGCACTGGAAACAAGTCATATCATGTAATGCAACTTTTTGTCCACCAGGTGTCCCTTTTCCTAAACTACACATGCGTCAGATTTCCAATGCATTTTCTGTATCACTGCCCGATGATTGACTGACCAAAGCTGTGATTCGGTACACTATAGTACAGCATTTTGGTCATGGAATCAGTGCTGTAGAAGAATGTGTAATAAAGTATTAAATAATAACAGTACAGTATGTGTGTGAGTCCTGTACTGTTAAAAATATATATATATATATATATATATATATTTTTGTCTCATGGGCTCACACAGGTGTCACAGGCATGCACAGTTTTCACTGAGACATGATGACTCAGTAGCGCGAGCGTCTTTTATGCAACTTTTTAGCTTCAAATGCATCTGAATCATACAGAGAATCGAAATGATAGCACAAGCAGCTTCTGTTGATTAAAATGATATGCAGCATGCCTATATTCTGTGAGCCAGTTCGGGTGTATCTGCATGCGAAAGTTTACGTTACACTAATAGCGACTATAACATAGTGATTTTCTTGCAGTTACACCTGTACTGCCTCACAGAACATAGGCATGCTGCACATCATTTTAATCAGCAGAAGCTGCTTGTGCTAATAAGATGCATTTTAGGGTAAAAAGATGCATAAAAGACGCTCGGTGCTACCGAGTTACACAGCACTCCTGCATTATGTGTGGAGCAACTTGTAGCGCATGGAGGATAGAGGTTTGTGGACTCATCTCTATTACCGTGCTGCAAAGTACCTGTCCCCAAAAGTGACCCTACAGTAGATGCATATTACTGTACCGAATCCCAATTAAGCAGCCGAACAGTAGCTAACATTGACCAGAAGACGCACACTAAGCATTACATAATGACAGAGAAACTGAAGTTCAGTTATTTTAAAGAACTCTACTGAACTGAAAGCATTTCCCTCAACATCCCACCGCAGTACCAATTTTATCACTCGCCACCTAGAGGTTAAGCAGTGTATTACAAGCCATGGCTTATCTTTCGTTGTAGAATGCCACAGTACAGCCATCACGTAACGTTCCATGGCGCGACACAGGAGGCCTGAATGCTGCACTATGAGCAACAAACTAGCTGGGCACATCTGTACTATCCTATGATTGGGGAGGCTTTCTGCCGGGATTGCACTGATTGGTCCCTGCTTCTGATAAATTACAGCCAGTCCTTGACTTCCTGCCGGTGATATTGTCTGACTTCCAGAGTATGTGTTTGTCCTGTGCTCAGAAGCCTGATTTCTAGCCAGTCTCACCTTGTTCTGCAGTTCCTGTGTGCTGAGAGTATTTCTGTTGTGTCCTGTGCCTGTTTGCCTGATCAGAAGTCGAGTCATCTGCTGTGGTTCCATCTGCTCATGTCCTTGCTGGTGGCATTTCCCGGAGAAGTGACTTCTGCAGCCACAGCCTACTTCTAAGTAGCCTGCAGCATTTCCATACCGCTGTCCAGTCTAGCCATGTCAGTCTGTGTCCAGCCGATTCAGCCAACAATGTTCTCTATCTCGCTGCCTCCAGCCTGTGTTCCAGACTTGCCTGTGTTCACCTGTCTGCTCAGTCAGTGGCTTGTCTTAATCAGCTCTCAGGGCCACACCTTGGCCCTCAATGCTGCACCATGTTGTTCCTGTCGCACCTCGGCCTTCAAGGCTGCAATGTGTTGCTCTCGACGTACCCTGGCCATCAAGGCTGCACCGTCCTGTTCCTCTCACACTTTGGCCCTCAAGGTCACACTGTGTTGTTTTTTGTCCCACCTCTGCCTGCAAGGTTGCACCTTGAACCTAGGGCCTGATTCAGAGCCGTTCGCTATTTGCGGTCGTTCGTTCAAAAACAAGGGGTGGCTATTCAAATGATCCGTTCGCAAATTGCAGTCTGTTCACACCTCTAAGTCTGAATGAGCAAGCAAAACATACGCTCGTTTATTTGTTAAAAACGCCCCCTGGCCGCTCGCACCATACGTCATGTCCGCTATTTATTAGATTAATCGAGTACATCGACCAGCGTATGAACTGCTCGCTATTCTTGTGGTTGGTTTTTGCTACCACAATCTTGCGAGCAGTTCTGGCTATAAAATAACCCAGTGACGTGGTCAATGACGCTGCTGTATTAATTATGCACACCCATAAAACGCCCGTTTTGACCTTTAAGCACGCCTGCGTTCTGATCTCCACTCCCCATTTTCAAGCACCTTCCCCTGTTACCACCCACATACGCCTCATTCTGTCACTCAAAATAGCAGGCATTCGCTATATTGCGAGCACATGAATTTTGGCCGCACTGACTGGTTCGCACATGCGTATAACGATCCGTACGCATGCGCAGATGTGCGAACATCGCTCGGAACGAGCGTACTGCCGCTAGCGAGTGGCTCTGAATGAGGGTCCTAGTCTGTTACTTCAGCCAGTGGCCCAGCCACATTATATAGTGCATTTCTTGCCTGTCCTGTCATTGACTTTAATGCGACCCTGCAGCATAGATTATCTTGCCTGTCTAGTCCTTGTCTGTAAATCCTGCAGTATCACTGTCCAGGTCACTCCTGCTACCTATGCAGCTAGTTTTCATTGTCTAGACGCTCCTTGCCTGGCAACCTAGCTGCACTATAGTCCTAAGACCTATCTGAGATCATCACCATTTGTCGCTGCTTGTGTATCTTGTCCCTTACATCTGTGCTAGTAATCACCTACCTGCAGCCTCACTCCAGCTAGTTCCTGTAGTGTAGTGGAAGGACTGCCAGTCCTCAGTTCTGTCTTGTTTGTAGTCAGCAGTTCTGCAGTTTCTCATCGGTTGTGTAAGCCTCTACTGCTGGAGGCTTAAATACAGATGGCCACCTAAGTACCAGTGAGTTTAAATCACTAAGGGAACAATGGGTAGCTGTTATTGGTTGAAGTTTCTCTCGTTGGTTCTAGAGGTCTTACACAAACGTGCAAGAACTGTAACATCAACACATTACATGACTTCAACTTTGCATTCTGAGAAGATACTTTAGCAAAAGTTCCTTTACTGATAGCATGGGCTTTAACAACAGTCTCTCGACTCACGAACTTGGGACTGGTGCAACTATCACGATTCTTTATACTTTTCACACTTGTGGTTTTTAAATCTTGCAAAGTCTTTTTGAATATATTAGATTTCTATTCACAACCTATCAGACTTTGGTTTTGGCTTCTGGATACCTTGAGATTCACTGAATGCAAGCTTTGCAAATTCCTCATCATACTTTGTAGATGGTTTGCCAATATTTGATTTTGCAAAAGACCTTTTCTCTGGTAGAACTTCCATGTCTCTGTTTCAGACATATCTTCAGCTGCTGACATGTCCAGTGACACATACTTGCTCTATATATAAGCTTTTAACTTTTTATTTAAATTTGTCTTATATGTAACCTTTTTTTTCATGGCAATAGCTAAGCATGATTCACTTTACTGACTTTGAATCCAGCTTGTGACTTTATATTTTGGTATATGCATATAGGCAGTACTTCCAAAGGTTCTGAAATGTCTTACACTTGGTTTTCTCTTTAACGACTCTTCAATTGGAGTTATGTCATTTAGGGCAACTGTAGGAGAATGGTTCCTGATGTAAACTGCTGTGGACATGACTTCTGCCCAAATTTTATAGCAAGCGCTATATGCTAAAACTTGCCATTTGCGTCTGTGAACAGAGATCCATGTTACTCACAATTAGCCCTCTAGAGCGATATTTACTAACAAATTAAAAGCCTCACCACAATATGATGAAGGGAGGGAAATTAGTAAAGTTTGTAAATAAAGTTTAAAATATTCTTATTTACAGTATGTTGTGTAGTTTTATCAATCCCCATGGTTAACTTTAAATAAAAAACACATTTAATTAATTTTAATTGCACAAATGTGTACAAACTATTTTGTTTTGTTAATTTATTTAATATAATATAATAGACAAAATACTAAAATGTTTTTTATGTAGATAGTGCACAATAGGTTTCCAAGAGGTTGATCAGTACCACTCTGTTTAAAAACCACAGCATGCAAACGTTTTGCGTACATAATGCTAAAGATTCATTCTTTTCTGTTTTGTATAACATAATTTACCAGATCTGTTATTGGCTTATAATAATATATTGTTTCTGTCAGACTAATTTGAAAAGTGTACTGTTTTGTAAAATTCTATGGATCATATTTTATGTATTTCCATTCATTTGAAGGCAATTTTGTATGATTAATTCGCTAGTCAGCTCCTTTAGTTGTTTATTTTATTTTTTTGCTGACTTTGAATATGTCATCGGCGTATAAATATATTGAAAATGGCACAATATAACCTAAAACAATTTTAGGCATAATAATAATGATGTTTTTTGCTTTGCCTAGTTATTTTGGAACATTCAAGCAGTGATGTATTTTTATTGATCTGCTGCTTTTTGTTTTTGTTTTGTATTTTGTAAACTAGACTGCCCAATTTCCTAAACCTTGATTAATAGTTCCATTTATTTATAGATTTTCAGAGTAAATTTAAAGTAAATAAGTTAACTGTGGCTGTGCGGAAGTAGAAGTTGTGATATACAGTATTGACACTATGGAAGCGATTCATTTGTTTTTTGCGTTGCAGCAATTAATAGGCGCCCAATGTTGCAATTCAAATGTTTTAGGCGCCCATTTATTATCGCGCTCTTCGTGGTGAGTTAGACTGGGTTTTGCTGTGTAAAACGAATAAACCCGTCTAAAGTCTAGATTATTGCGCCCAAACAGAAGTCCAAAACCAGGACTTATCGCACAGTTATGCTCGCCTCCTCAGGAGGGGGTGAGCAGAAATGCCGGTGCCGGTGGCTGCTTGGACCATAACAGAGCAACAATGAATAGCCCCCTAAGGGCCTGATACTGAGACACACGTATTGCAAATTTTCAGGTAAATATGTCTTAAGTCGCAAAAATTTTGCACAATGCATGCGTCCCATGTTGTGTATGCACAGAGGAGCAGTTGCAATTAAGACGCACGGTATCAGAAGTTTCTTAGGACTGTACCTGGCATTCATGGGTGGTGACTGGGAGGTGGCTGTTCAGACTCGCGAATCAGGGGTCTATTTAGGGGTTCACACTGGGGGTAGTTTAATTCACAGACGTGAAGAAATAGGGAGAGTATAATTTTTATTTGTCTTTTTAATATATATATCTTTTATAGAACTTACTCTATTGCAAACCACTATATATAATTTTTTTATACAAAAAAAAAACACCGGAAAAGCTTAAAAACAGTGAATCAAAAACAAACAAAATGCATTATGGGTAACATAATTTACATATATTCACATTGGGCTATCTATACAGCATTATGCTTTTTAACAACTGATACCATCACTCCATCATTAATTTACTGGGATACCAACTCACATTAAAAAATTATCCCACATAAGAATGAAGACAGTCCATATGGATCATGTCTTATTCTCAACACAGGATTAGCCACAACCTATAAAGATTATAGTAAGTCCCCCCAAACTGAAGAAAGTACAAATTTATTAAACTTACACGGGGGGTAGTTCAATTTACATGCCTGTAGAAATAGGGAGACAAAATATATATATATAATTTTTTTTTTTTCAGTTATAACACTTACTACATGAAAAGCACTGTTTATTAATCTCTATATGTCAACAACACAGGAAAAGAGGGCATCAATAACGAACAAGATGCATTGTGGGCAAGATAATTTGCATATATGCAAATTACCTTGCGAATAGAGCTTTGTGATTGATGTGGTGCTTGCGCTCTTTTCCTGCACAGTTGACATATTGGAATTAGTGAGTGGTGATTGATATGTGTTAGGTATTGTGGGGGAAGAGATATATTAGGAATAAAAATAAAAAATGTTTCTGATATAAAGGGACATATAAGAAGGCTAATACATACTAGCAATTAATGGAGAACACTGGTAAGAGCAGAGGAGACAGAAGGAGACCAGGGATCTTTGCTGCAGCTGACTGCGGGACACTGCTAAGAGCAGAGGGGACAGAAGATCATGTGCTAGTGATATCGGGCAGAAACAGCACCCCCCCTCAGCCGGCGCCCCTGTCAAGGGCCATCCAGGCCAATAGGAAGATACGCCCCTGTCACGAATATAGTCCGTCTTATGGGCGTGGTTTGGATGCTTAATCGCTGACATTGATGGCCATACTCTGATGGAGAATCTGCACCCAGCATGGGGCTGGTGCAAGTTTTGATGGTGCAATCAATGATTGCTTCTAAAGATGCACTATGGGCCGTATTCAATTCGTTTCGCACCCGCAATACTTTTTTGTATGCCAGAATATAGCCTACATCACATGTTTTGCATGCGGAAAAGTATCAGGCGCGCTCCCGCTATTCGCCGTATTCATTTAGAAAGGACGCGAAAACAGCACCCGGTGAAACTGAAACAGGCGAAAAGTCCTGTCAAAAATGGGGAACTCAGCCTGACACCCCCCAAAAGATGCACTAACATCGAGGATCACTATAGATACACCCGATTAGCCCTAATGAGGGTATTTGGGGTGCTTAAGTTGTGCCAATTGGTGCCAATTAGTGCATTAACACAAGTGTTGAAGAATAGCATTACGCAGTATTTTAATGTGAAAATAACTTCTCCCAGCAAATCTGGGGAACTTGAAAATGGGTGCTAGCAAATTTTAAGTTGCTAAAGTGAAGTTTTAAATCACGGTAAAAATCCACCTGCCGCAAGCACCTGCAACAAAAAAAAACACCTTCCCCATACTTGGGAGACCCCCCTGAAGTCTATCTAGCTAGTTTTTAAGTTTGTCCCCCAATTTTGCTCTTTATCGCCCCCAAAATTTAAGTACTTTTTTGGGGTGATCGAAAGTAGTTTTTAAACTTTTTTTGATGCAGTTTACCTTTTGGGGTCTGTCCCAAGGGTGCAGGGGGTTTTTCCGAAGTTTGCACCCCAAAACCGCAATCCTGCACTTTTTTTCGACACCTATTCATAGGCGAAACTTTTTCGCCGGTTCCTTTGCATTGAGTTTGCGCACCGGCGAAAAGTCTCCAGAATTGAAAACGGAGGAAACTCGTCGCATGCCGAAATGAGGGCACTCGCAATACTTTTCCACAGAAACAGACTTTTCACACTTAATTGGATACGGCCCCATGTGTATTTCAGTGTCTGAAGACGCCTATAGCAGGCATCCCAGTCCTTGCACATTCAGACGCACACTTGTACACCAGGGAAGGGCTTGTAGCAGTAGTAACATGAAGTCGCACACACTACACTGGCAAAAGACGCACACATAGACTCGGCAGGGTCCACATCAGAGTCTGCCCCCTACCTTCTGTAAAGCATCTTCATAAAACTATATCTAACCTTAAACATTATAGACTGTTTTCTTTTTATGATTCATGTTGATATGAATCTACTGTAACCTATTTTACCTTTTTCTATTTATCAAGGTGGGATATGAATTAGAGAACCGGACCCACTCGAACATTGCAATTCCGAGTCGGATCCAAGACGGCTCGGGTTTTCCTGCATGATTCGGATCTCAAAACGAGACAAAACGCGTCATCCTTCCGTTGTCAGATTCTCGCGGGTTTTGGATTATTAAAGGTCCCAACGATCGGCGCCATTTTCACTCCAACTGTGGAGACAGAAGCTAGCATATGTAGTCAGTCACTGTCAGACACTCAGTGTGTGTGTCCAGTCAGGGTCTTGGGTTAAAGGCTGCTGCTGTGTTGTCCATAAAGGGGCTTAGGCTGCAGTATATAAAGGGGGGCTTCCTTCAGTGGGTGCTGCAGCTGCTGTGTCACTTGTCCCAGGGGCGGATTCGGCTGCCGGGAAGCCGGGCTTGTTCCGCACCTCCCTAACCCCGGAAGCCCGGCTACCGCGAACGGGGCTCAGCTCCAATCGTGCAGCGTTACAGGCTGCTTACTGTATCTAAAGTAAAATGGCCGCCGGGGCCAGTGGCGGATTGGCCCCCCTAGCACAGACAGTCCACATCATTCACTGAGCTGAGCAGTCTGTGTTCAGCCTGTGCTGTGATCGGAGCCTGTGTAATGCGCGGAGAGCATTACACAGGCTCCGTACTATAAGGGGACTCCAGGAGGCATTACTATATGGGCACTCCAGGGAGCATTACTATATGGGCACTCCAGGGGGCATAACTAAAAGGGCACTCCAGGGGGCATTACTATAAGGGGGCATTACTATAAGGGCACTCCAGGGGGCATCACTATAATGTTGGTGTTAGACGTGCATCCGGTATCCGCCATTAGTGCAGTGGGATTTAGACAATTGATGGAGGTAGTGTGTCCTCGGTTCCAAATCCCGTCTAGATTCCACCTGCATCCTCAAAGCAGCAGCGACAAGCGTGCGTCTGTCTGTTAAAGGGTGGTGACACCCTCAAAGTGTGCTACACAAACAATTAAAATATTGTTCTTTTTTTTTCTGTCTTTGTGAATTGTGTGGGCTGTAGCCGCACTTGCATCCTCAAAGCAGCAGCGACAAGCGTGCGTCTGTCTGTTAAAGGGTGTTGTAACTCTAAAAGTGCTCCAAAAAATAAAAAAAATTTTTTAATGTGTTTGTGACTTGTGTGCGATGTAGCCGCACTTGCATCCTCAAAGCAGCAGCGACAAGCGTGTGTCTGTCTGTTAAAGGGTGGTGACACCCTCAAAGTGTGCTACACAAACAATAAAAATATTCTTCTTCTTTTTTCTGTCTTTGTGAATTGTGTGGGCTGTAGCCGCACCTGCATCCTTAAAGCAGCAGCGACAAGCGTGCGTCTGTCTGTTAAAGGGTGGTGACACCCTCAAAGTGTGCTACACAAACAATAAAAATATTCTTCTTCTTTTTTCTGTCTTTGTGAATTGTGTGGGCTGTAGCCGCACTTGCATCCTCAAAGCAGCAGCGACAAGCGTGCGTCTGTCTGTTAAAGGGTGGTGTAACCCTCAAAGTGCGCTCCACAAACAATAAAAATATTCTTTTTTTTTTTCTGTCTTTGTGAATTGTGTGGGCTGTAGCCGCACTTGCATCCTCAAAGCAGCAGCGACAAGCGTGCGTCTGTCTGTTAAAGGATTACATCGGTGACAGCATCCAAGTAGGCATGTCAGACAGTCCATACCTGTACTGGCAGGAAAAAGAAGCAATTTGGAGGTCCCTGTACAAACTGGCTCTATTTTACCTGAGTTGCCCCCCCTCCAGTGTGTACTCCGAAAGAGTGTTTAGTGCAGCCGGGAACCTTGTCAGCGAAAGGCGTAGGAGGTTGCTTCCACAAAATGTGGAGAAGATGATGTTCATAAAATGAATTATCAACTCTTCCAGGGAGACCAGCCTCCAGAACGTACAGAGGGACCTGTGGTTCCAGCAGGGACGAATTAATACTCTGTGAGGATGAGGATGTACACACTGAAGAGGGTGAGGAATCGGTGGATGAGGAGGATGAGGATGACATCTTGCCTCCGTAGAGCCAGTTTGTGCAGGGACAGATTAATTGCCAGCTTGTTTTGTGGGGGCCCAAACGAACCAATCATTTCAGCCACAGTTGTGTGGCAGACCCTGGCGCTGAAATGATTGGTTTGTTAAAGTGTGCATGTCCTGTTTATACAACATAAGGGTGGGTGGGAGGGCCCAAGGACAATTCCATCTTGCACCTCTTTTTTTTCTTTGCATTATGTACAGTTTGGGGCCTAGTTTTTCAAACTGCCATCCTGTCTGCCACTGCAGTTTCACGCCTAGATGGGTCACGTGTTTGTGCCGCCCACTCGTGTCGCTTAGCATAGTCATCCAGCTACCTCGGTGCAACCTTTTGGACATAAAAACACTATTGTGAGGTGTGAGGTGTTCAGAATAGACTGGAAATGAGTGGAAATTAAGGTTATTGAGGTTAATAATAGCATAGGAGCAGAAAAACCTACAAATTCTGTGATTTTAGCTGATCCAAAACACAAAACCCAGAACCCAAAACACGGAAGGGTGGTTTTGGTAAAACCAATCCAGATCCAAAACACGAAGAAAGATCCAGATCCAAAACCAAAACACAAAACACGAAAAGTGGCCGGTGCACACCCCTAGTTAGTAGTAGCCGCGACTGCATCCAATTTAGAATCAGGTACTATAATGAGGGAGTACCCTGTCCCCTCACCATACCCCGTCCTCTCAACTGAGCCTGTCCCATTAGGGCTGCTTCCAAAAATTTCCCAGGATGGATTTCCATCCCAATCCGCTCCTGACTTGTCCTGTCAATTAACTGTGGCTCCTGCTGTGTTTTTGTCCTGACCATCAGGCTAGGGCTGCAGTCCATAAAGGGGTGCTGTGTTGTCCAGGGGGGCGACGTGCTTGGTCAATTAGGGGTGCTCTTCCCCAGTGCAAAAAAAATAAGTCCTTTTTTTTTGTGTGTGTGTGGATTAGCAACTTAGCTGCGCTATTATCAATCGGTGACACTGTCGCAGTTTATGGTCCACGTATTTGTGATTCTGCAGGTGGCCTGTCCGCACTCGGCAGGGTTGCATTGTTGTCCATAAAGAAGGGGTGCTGTCTGTGTTGTTCATCAAGGGGCTGCTGCCTCGTTCAGGGGTGGTCTTCCCCAGTGTTAAATAAATAAAAGTGAAATAAAATTAATAGTATCAATCCACAAAAAAAAAATATATATATATATTTTTTTGCGTTTCTGCGTTAGCAATTTAGTTGTGCTACTATTGTTTGGTGACACTTCCTGCCAGACCGCAGTTTATGGTCCACGTATTTGTGACTCTGCAGGTTGTCTGTCTGCACTCAGCAGGGTTGCTTTGTTGTCCATAAAGAAGGGGTGCTGTCTGTGTTGTTCATCAAGGGGTTGCTGCCTCGTTTAGGGGTGCTTTTCCCCAGTGTTAAAAAAAATAGTAGTTCGGTGACACTGCCGCTAAGACGGCAGTGTAAGTTTGTTGATATGGAGGACAATTAAATGAGAGGAGAGCAGGAACCACTTACCAGTCTAGCAGCTGCTGCCAGTAGTCATGATGATGATGCAAGGCCGTCAACGTCATCTACGAAGGCCGATGCCCAAGGGCTTAAGTCAGGGCATTTGAAATCAAACAATGTTTTACAGTATTAAAGGAAAGAAATTGAAAAGCTAAGTTAGCTGCAGAGAAACAAAAAAATGTCAATATGCCATTTACTACACGATGAGGCAAGGAAAGGATAAGTGTTTGGCCTTTATTTATGACTGGTGGTTCTGCATCTTATGATGATGTAAGCCCTTCTCCCTGTAGAAGTGTCAAAAAAAAAATCGCTAAGGCACATGAACCATCTGTGTGCTCAGAGAAGTCACAGATCCCCAAGGAGAGTCCATGTGTGTCCACGGTTGCCATGTGTGAGCCTGACCTTTCTAATACTGTACTTGAAGAGGATCCACCTTCCACCATCTGTGTGCCAACTGCAAATGTGGGGAGGAGCAGCACAAGTCAACATGCTGACATAGAAATCGAGGATGCTTCTGTGGAATTGCACCAGGAGGATGAGGAGGATATTTCTGTAGTTGGCGCTAACAAGGATGATGATAATAAGGATTTTCATGATGAGGATGTTGATGCCGAGGATTTTGTTTGTGTAAATCAGACAACAGTTGTTGCCCATGGTATTAAAAAGCCCATTGTCATGCCAGGGCAAAAGTAAAAAAATCCACTTCTCATGTGTAAAATTATTTCCACCCAAATCCGGACAACAGTTGTCAAACCATCTGTAATTTTTGCCAAGCAAGAGTGAGTAGAGGTAAGGACCTTAACCATCTATTAATCTCCCCCCTGTTACATTACTTGCAGCACAGTCATCAAATTCCAAAGTGTTTGCAAAATTCAGAAACTTTGGCTAAAAACATAACAATCAGTCCAGCATCACCTAGCTACTCCCTTCTCTATGTTAGATCCAAGCGCCTGCAATCTCCACCACCAACACCTGCATCATCAACATCCCCAATCATGATCAGAAGTAGTCCTGCTGCATCAAATTTCATAAGCATGACTGACTCCTCTCCTATCCGTGATTCCTCGAGGGATCCTTGAGTGCTATGCATGTCTCTGCTGATGCTGCTGGGGGTGGATCGTCATCCCAGAAGACTACTACTAGTAGTAATTTAAAAAACAATTGACTATTAAGCAATCCTTTGACAGAGGAAGTAAGTATATCCGCTGTCACCCAGTTGCACAGCGGATCACTGACGCCATGATGGCTGTGTTAGTATTAGATGATGAAATAATAGAAAATCAAGATGATAGTGTGGAGGAAGTGCAAAAGGAGGATTAGGGGAAAATTTGTGTCTTATCTGACGCTAACGAGGATGTTTATGATGAGGATGTTGTTTGCGTAAATCAGCCACCAGTGGCAGCAGTTCTTGCTAATTATAAAAAGGAAGCCAGAAAAGCCACGTCTTGGATGTGGAATTATTTTAATCTAAATTCTGACATTTGTAAAGTCAAAGTTAGCAGAGGAAGCCATCTAGGCACCTACTCCCTGTTACATCATTGGCAGCGAGTTCATGCAATTTGTTTAACAAACTTATGATTTGTAAATTAATAACAAGCAGTCCAGTATCAGCTACTAGCAGTTTGGACCAGCATTGTCCTTCCAAAAAATGTTTTGTGGGGGCCCAAACAAACAAAGGACTTCAGCCACAAAAGTGTCAGTCCTAGTCCCTAAAGTGCTTGGTTTGTTAAACTGTGCATGTCCTTTTTAATATCCCACATAAAAGTGTGTGGGAGGGCCCAAGGACAATTCCATCTTGCACTTCTTTTCTTTACATTTTGCACAATTTGGGGCATTGCCGACTGACATTATTGTAGTTTATTAAACTGCCATCCTGTCTGCCACTGCTGTGTGGCAATGTTTCATAGATGTCTTTTATTTTTTTAAACTGCCGTGCATTCGTGCCACCAGCTCGTTGCAGCCTATGCCCTATAATGGTGAAATCAGCTGTCAGGTGGTTAAAAATGCCTGGAAATGCCTGAAAATGATTGTTATTAAGGTTAATATTACTGTAGGAACAAAACAGGCCCACATTATGTGGGTTTAGCAGTTTATATAATTTTTTGGAAATAAAACCAGATCCACAACCAAAACATGCAACGGTGGCTTTGTAAACCAAATCCAGATCCAAAACCTTGAAGGAGATACCGATCCAAACTAAAACCAAAACAAGGGGGTCGGCGCACATCCCTAATATGAATACATATGCCATTCTGGAAATTCATATTTCTTCTTTAATGCATCTGTTTCCATCACCAAATGCCTCTTTCTGATTTCCTCATAATCTAATCAAAGGCGTTGATGACCCAATGGTATCTGCCCACACTTACGATTTCATTTTTTTTTTAAATTGTGTGGATTACAAGTGATCCAATATGATCAAATGTTGATGACCAAATAGATCTCAAATATCAGGTCATAAGCAATTAAATTACAGCCACGGCCACAGAGAGCAATGATGGGCCAGGGTGATGGGGAAGGTGTAACCAAATCCTGGGGGGGTTCCCCCACTCTAAAAAATGTAAACTAAAACTACTATGCACGTGACCACACAGAGATGAGGGGGGGGCTTGCTTTCCCTGCACAGCTGGTCCGGAGACCTTCAAGAAGCCCGTGCCCGGGTAACTAGTACCCACACCCCTTGGAGTCCCTGATTCAAGTTGGTGTACTGTACTTGTCATAGTATCTTTGGTTTTTCATCTAAAGTCCCTTAGTGGTCACTAATAAATCATGCTTACCACCCCTCCTCACAGATGCCAATGTAAGGTACCCCAAACAGATCATTTGGGGTGAATTTAATACTAATTAATTTACTTCATTGTATGATATACATAAAACATACACTGATAGCGTGCCCTGAGGATGAGTATGCTGAAATCACATGTAAAAAACATGCATGTTTACCTCACCCTGAGGACCAGAAACACAGTTAAATTGTTCAATCAGGATGGAAAAGAACAAGGGGTCTCATTCAGACCCACTAGCGAGCGCAGGACGCTCGCAAGCGGGTCGATGTTACCCCAATGCGCATGCGCACGATGGAGGGAGCCAAAGGGTCTCTTACCAAAGGGGGCATGCTGTCGATGGTGACTGACAGCACGCCCCCTTTGGTGGGCGTGCCGGGGGCATGGCTGCCAGATGGAGGCATTCCCATGGGAACGCCTACCGTCTGGGTCCGGCCCCACTGACATCACTAGTGATGTCAGTGGGAGTGATTTTGGCTCTCATAGAGCCAAAATCACTCCAGGGCTTGCGGCCACGAGACCCTACCGCAGGGTCTCGTCGCAAGCCCGATGGTCGCGATGGTCTTGACCATCGCGACCATCATTTTGGCCGCTCGCTATAGCTGTGGGTGGTCACCCACAGCTATGGAAGCGGCCAGGAGGAGCAGGGACAGCCCTGATTCAGAGCGAGCGCTCTGGTCAGAGCGTCCGGCTCTGAATCAGGGCCAAGGTGTTTTAGGGGGTTGGGTAAAGGATCATCTAATGCAAAACATTAATAATTAATAACAAGAAAATGAGGTCCTGATACAAAAACTATATATTAATACAGTTAATATCATCAAATTAGCAACTGTCATTTCACTACTCGATCAGGGGCATAACTAGGTATTTGAAGACCCCATAGCAAATGTTTGCAAGAGCCCCTATGTACTGTACCATCCACTGGTGAAAAATGTATATAACAAATGTCATTTTGACATGGAAGTTGTGCCCCTCTAAGCTCTGGGCGCCATAGCAGTTGCACCCCTTGCACCTAGTTACGCCCATGTATATAGTCTATCCATAGGGGCACAGCAGGATCCTATAATATCGGTCATGGCAGCAGCATATATATTCAAAGTTTCAGTGCAATTTATAAAGTCCACACTGTCATCAGGAACTGCCATATTGTGTATCACTGTTCTGAGAGGCATGGATAGAATCTGCAGTTGGAGGGTATTTTGGAGATCTTGGGGGCCTCTAGGTAAGTTAGCTCTCAATTTAGAAATACATAAACATATAACCCAAAGTATTACGCCACATGTGCAGAAGAAAACAAAGACCTTGGCTCCATGAGAGAGTCTTTGGTATCTTCTGCATTGATTTTCAATACCCCATATTTTCAGTGGGAGTATAAGGAGAAGGGGGGGGGGGGGGGACAGGAATGGAGAAAAGCAGGCAGTCCCAGACCGAAAAAAAAAAGATAGTTGAAACAACAGGTTTCCCATGACCCAACCCCCTACTGCCACAATCTCATAGCAAAGTTGTAAAGCTTGTGCAAAACTAATTCAGATTGATAGTATTCAATGCACATCTATTTGAATTTCAGTTCAAACATCCATTCGGATATTGAGATTTCATTATGTAAATTATAAAACTGTGAAAAGCCCTTTATCATCCGTAACCTGGGCAAAGCACCTCTTTGGCTATTCATAAAGCTTGTATTCATAAATCTCTGCTTATTGAATTCTTTGAAAATAATGCTGTACTTGCCTGTACTGCCCATGCGCCATTTCCGTCTCACACATGTGCAGTACTGATGAAAGTTGAATTGTTTACTTGGCATACATGACCTTATCGGCTCACACATGTATAGTGTAAAGTTATGAGTGCCTCATTTTATTGTGTATGTGCGGCTCTCCTGCAGGCGCAAGTATTAACTACATATCTTATAAAATTACAACAACAAATATTAGTTTTCACTACTTATGGAAAATCCTTTATGAATAGAGCTCTTAATATGTATTAAGATGGTAACGTTATTATAGAAGTTGCTGTGTAATCTACTGTATAGTTAGCTATGCAATTTGCAAATATTAAAATAAACAAAGTAAAG
This sequence comes from Taudactylus pleione, assembly GCA_031769625.1. Classification (NCBI taxonomy): domain Eukaryota; kingdom Metazoa; phylum Chordata; class Amphibia; order Anura; family Myobatrachidae; genus Taudactylus; species Taudactylus pleione. The sequence continues at coordinate 54,970,462 of JAUIMM010000200.1, read as the reverse complement.
GAGCATTGATTTTTCAAACACATAAACTGATGAAAATATTAGACTCTGTTTTTATTAAATATTTATTATTTTTTCTCAAAATGCATTTTTGCATATATTGTATGATTCTTCCACAATGACATTTTTCCATATTTAAATGTATCTTTACTTTAATCATCCATAACACAAATATCTTTACATAATTTTAATGGAAATTTGTTTCTTGAGATAATTATAACAGTGAAAAACACTATTTTAGTGACATAGCTAAGCACAATTTAAAACATTCTTATCTCTGTTTTTTGTATAATCTATTGTAGGTTTGGTACATAGTCAGGAAGCCAGTGGTCGAAATACCGACCGCCGTCTTCCCGACAGTGAAATCCCAGGCATCTAAATACCGACACCTATCATTAGCCCCACGCAGAAATCCTGACACCCCACATACCGATTGTAGGTAATCTGGGCATCGAGAGCGGGGGGGGAGGTTTACGGTTTCCCTAGGGGGACTTAGGGTTAGGCACCCCCCTGGGAGGGTTAGGGCTTACGGTTTCCCTAGGGGGACTTAGGGTTAGGCACCCCCCTGGGAGGGTTAGGGCTAGACAAGAGGAAGGTTGGGTTAGGGTCAGACACCCCCGGGAGTAGGTTAGGAGTAGGCACCCCCTGGAGAGTTAGGTTTAGGGTGCCGGGAGGGGGAGTTAGGTTTAGGCATCCCTGGGGGGAGGTTAGGGATAGGCACTAGGGGGGAGGTTAGGATTAGGCACCACTAAGGGAGGGTTAGGGGAGAGGGGAGGGTTAGGGTAGTTGCTCTCCTCAGTCGGGACCTTTATCTGTCGGACTTCCGGCGTCTGGATTTCATCTGCCGGGCTGAGGTCCGGCGGTCATACATACTGATTCCGTAGGTTTTAATAGATATTTTTACTTTGATAAATATGGAACTCTGGCCCTGATTCAGAGCCAGACGCTCTGACAGAGAGCTTGCTCTGAATCAGGGCCGTCCTTCTTCATTTTTAGAGCTATAGCTATAGCGAGCGGCCAGGAACATGGTCGCGATGGTCAAGACCATCGCGACCATCGGGCTTGCGACGAGACCCTTGTGGTAGGGTCTCGTTGCCACAAGCCCTGGAGTACTTTCGGCTCTATCAGAGCCGAGAGCACTCCCACTGACATCACTTGTGATGTCAGTGGGGCCGGCTCCAGACGGTAGGCTCCGTCTGGGCAGCCACGCCCCCGGCACACCCACCAAAGGGGGCATGCTGTCACTCACCATTGACAGCACACCCCCTTTGTAGCGAGACCCGGAGTGACGGCTTGCCCGTCTCTATCCGGGTCTTGCGCATGCGCATGACGGAGCCGCCTCCGTCGCGCGCATGCGCACTGGGCCAACATTGACCCGCTTGCGAGTGCTCAGCGCTCGCGAGCGGGTCTGAATTAGGCCTTCTGTTATTTTAAAGTTGTATTGTTATTTTATTTTTTAAACACATTAATGTATAGTCTACATTTATTCTGCAATAAATTAATTTGGCTGTCTTCAAATGTATTTTTTTTTTAATAATCCACAACACAGAGCCTAACATAATTCTAATGTAAATCGGTAAATCCTCTATATTTACTTTAATTGTAGAAGAAAGAAGTAATATTCCACAGTAACTTAAGAAGATTTTATACTTTTTCAATATATTTTTTTAAATGCTTATGCTTAAAATATGCGGAATTTCTTAATTATACATTCACTAGCACATTAACAGAAATAAATTGGTGCTCATTCTGAGGATTTAGAGCATCGAAAAGCTTCAACAGTTCACATTAATGTCTTCCAAATGAATCCTTGGCACTGTCAAGATTGCAGACTTGGATAGCAAATGCTTTTGTTGAACATGATGTCCCTCAATTAAGCATATGGGGTTTATACCATACCTTTCATGCATAGACTAAAGCAGATTTAGGGCCTAATTCAGAGATGAACGCAAATGCCATCGCAGCTGTGATCTCTCACGGATCGCAAATGCGAAAACATGCTAATGACTAACTCGCTGTCCAGTGCTTAGAGACGCCCACTAAAAGCATCTTACGCAAAAATACCAGAAACATTGAACGCAGATCAGATAGCCATCAACCTTCTGAGTAATAGTGCATACACACGGTCAGATATGTCAGATGAACGATTGAACGAGTTTACCAACGATTTGAACGATTTTAGACAGTATTAAAATGAATGGAATCGTCCAAATCTGACTGCAACCACATCAGATGTCAGATATCGTTATCTGACAAGCGGGAACGCGCATAGTTCATCGTTGCAGTCACACATGTCAGATTTTCTTTCAGATATGAACGATTGAACGATTTTTTAAATCGTTATCGTTCAGATCTGACAGAAAATCTGACCGTGTGTATGCACCATTAGTCTAACATGCTGCACACACAGCGTGTCTCCAGCCACCAGAGGGCTCTCCTGCTGTGTGCAAGGGCGCAGTGGCTAATTTATTATGCATGCCCTGAAGACTGTGTTAAACAGTCTGACATGTCTACATTTTTCTAACCACTGCCCGTCTCCCCTGGGTAACCGTAATCGCAATACAAACGCTGCATGTGTGCAGTGAGGCTTACATGCATGCGCAATGGCAAACAATCGCTCAATCTGCGGAAATGTCGGCATTGTTTCCACCTCTGAATCAGGCCCTAGTACATAATTATGAGCACTATCTGATAAATGGTGAGTGAGGTCAGCTTTAAAAACCCATTAGAGCAGTGGTTCCCAAACTGTGCACTGTGGCACCCTGGGGTGCCACAGGACACTTGCAGGGGTGCCTCAGGTTGGTCGTTCAGCACCAAATCAAATTATTTATAGTCAATGAAATGTTAATATGTGGGCAAACAAAAGGGCAAACCTGTCCACCCCTACATAACTGAACCTAAGAATGACAGGTAAGCACAATTTACTTTACTTTACTACTTTACCTTCATTTATTTTCTGAATTTCTCAATAACAAACTTAAACATTAGAGGTGCTGTGAAAACAATGCTGATACTCTAGGGTGCCGTGATTCAAAAAAAGTTAGGGAACCTCTGCATTAGAGTGTTTATTTTTTTTCAACAGTCATCAGATTTGGTGCAAATTTTCTAGATGCCCTAGGTAAACCTTCAGCCTGCCACCCCTGCTCCTGCTAATATCCACTTCTCAGACCTTCTCACATACACTAGACTTTGAAAATAAATTACTATGAATTCTGTATTTATTATATAGGAGTAAGTAAACACAGGGTTTCTAAAGGGAATCGGGATCCCGACAGGGTTAACATACCGACACTTTTCGGTATACTAATCCTCTCCCTACCCTAACCCTCCCTCTTTGGTGCCTTATGCTGCATATCCACTACACGATGGATTGAACTATAACAACATCGTAATCGTTCATTATATTGTGCAGTGGACATTGAGCCCACACTGAACGATATATCATTCAGTGCCGGCACCCTCTAACCCACCCCCCTTAATGCCTAACCCTTCCCCTAACCCTAAGCCCTAAACATAACCCTCCCCCCCACCCCGTTACTTTCGGCATCCCGGCGTTTGGGATGTCGGTGCTGGGATTCTTGAGCCGGGAATGTACGCATGCCTTCTAAAGGGGGGTTTCCTTGCCATGCCAACAGAGTGGCATGTGCTGGGCTGTGAGTGTACAGGGAGGCTACAGCAGTACATATTTGTTTTCAAATTTGTTTGCAGGGGGTATGAACATGACTCCACTATTTGGCCACATCCCCTCCAGTACCTGTGCCCGCTCCCACTCTCTATAGACTTGGGAGAGAGGAGTAGGCTCTGGGGGCATGGGACTGCTATGGAGGGGAGAAAGTAAAATAGAGAGAGAAAGAGGTGCTCAGTGGGCAATGAGAATGCTATGGAGGGGCGGCAAGATGTATAGGAAGGGGGACCCAGGGGGCAATGAGACTGCTATGGGCTATGGAGGGGGCAGCTAATTGTGAAGAAAGGGGGACTCAGAGGGTGATGAGACTGCTATAGAGGGAAGGCTTTGAGATATGGAGAGAGTTTGGCTCAAGGGGCAGAGAGATTAGAGGTAGGGGTTAGTGACAGAGCTATGGAGGTGATGGAGAGAGAACTATGGAGTAACAGTGACAGGAGGGGGCAATGAGACCGATATAGAGAGATTGGTGCTCAGGGGGTAATACTGCTACGGAGGGTGGAGGCAGAGAGAAATGGAGAGAGGGGTTGAAGAGACTTTAATGGAAGTTGATGCAGAGATATATGGAGAGAGTGGGGCTCAGGGCAGGCAGTGAGAGAGCTATGAGAGGGCACTAAAGGGCTATGGAGGGTGCAATGAGAGAGCTATAGGGGACATTAAGAAATATGGAGGGGGAAAATGGGAGAGATATTGAGGGGCAGTGAGTGATACATAGGACGTTATAAGAGATGTGTAGGGAAGGGTGCTCAGGGGTGATGGGACTGCTATGGAGGGGGTAGGCAGAGAGATACAGTATGGAGGTATGGGCAGCGAGAGAGCTATAGAGGTGGCAATGAGACAGATATGGAAGAGGCAATGAGACAGATATGGAGGGAGGGGCTAATTAAAGAGACCTGTGGGGGTTATGATGTTCCTTGGTTTTTAAGAGATGTTTATTATCTATTTTCCAAACAGGCCTGTAACTTTCTGTAATTAATTTATACAAGCCCCAACAAAACTTAGAACACCAGCTGGCAGTTGCAGCAAGTTTTCAAGGTGGCAAGGGCAGGTACTGTAGGACATAACTTATCTTGGCCTTGTGCATTGTATTTATTTCTTGTATGTGTATGGTTGTCCTGGTGTTTTATTTTTTTAATGTCAGGACTGGTTTGTGGGAGGAGGTGCTGGAATATTCAGGCATTGCTTTTCAAGTAGTGTATTCACAGTGGAATTGCCATCTGGCAATTCTGACAAATGCCAGAAGGGATGATAGCAGTGGCATCACAAGGTGGGTGCGAGGGGTGCAGGCCGCACCGGGTGTCACCCTCCAAAGGGATGACACCAAAAACCGCACACTCCCCCACCATCACAAACAGTAGCTGTTGCAAGGTCACTGCTGCCCGCCCACCCCCCCACCCTCTTCCACGACGCCGCTCATCCCGGCCGCTATGCTTAAAAGTGTTTGTTTTTGTTTTTTAAAAGAAGGCGCGCAGCGTGTGACGTCATGGCGTCAAACTGCGCCCTTGCTGCGGTGGAAGAAGAGTCCGCTGCCGCCACCGCTTGTGGAAGAGAGGAGCCTGCTGCCCACCCACCTTCCCACCGGCCGCTGCTGTTGGAAGAGAGGAGCCAGTCAAGAAGAGGTGAGGGAAGCAAAAGGGCTGGCTGGGGACAGAAGAGGGGGAGCTGGCTGGCTGGGGACAGAAGAGGGGGAGCTGGCTGGCTGGGGACAGGGGAGGGGGAGCTGGCTGGCTGACTGGGGACAGGGGAGGGGGAGCTGGCTGGCTGGCTGGGGACAGGGGAGGGGGAGCTGGCTGGCTGGCTGGGGACAGGGGAGGGGGAGCTGGCTGGCTTGCTGGGGAGAGGGGAGGGGGAGCTGGCTGGCTAGCTGGCTGCGGACAGAAGAGGGGGAGCTGGCTGGGGACACAAGTTGGGGTGGTTGGCAGTCTGGGGACATAGAATGGAGGGCTGGCTGGCTGTGGACACAGAAGGTGGGACTGGCTGTCTGGAAACACAACAGGAGGGGGCAGGCTGGGGACACAGAAGTGGAGGCTGGGAACAGAGAAGGGGGGACAGGCTGTCTGGGAACAGAGAAGGGGGGCAGGCTGTCTGGGAACAGAGAAGGGGGGACAGGCTGTCTGGGAACAGAGAAGGGGGGCTGGCTGTCTGGGAACAGAGAAGGGGGGCAGGCTGTCTGGGAACAGAGAAAGGGGGCAGGCTGTCTGGAAACAGAGAAGGGGGGGACAGGCTGTCTGGGAACAGAGAAGGGGGGGACAGGCTGTCTGGGAACAGAGAAGGGGGGGCAGGCTGTCTGGGAACAGAGAAGGGGGGGCAGGCTGTCTGGGAACAGAGAAGGGGGACAGGCTGGCTGGGAACAGAGAAGGTGGGGCAGGCTGTCTGGGAACAGAGAAGGGGGGACAGGCTGGCTGGGAACAGAAGGGGGGACAGGCTGTCTGGGAACAGAGAAGGGGGGACAGGTTGTCTGGGAACAGAGAAATGGGGACAGGCTGTCTGGGAACAGAGAAGGGGGGACAGGCTGTCTGGGAACAGAGAAGGGGGGACAGGCTGTCTGGGAACAGAGAAGGGGGGACAGGCTGTCTGGGAACAGAGAAGGGGGACAGGCTGTCTGGGAACAGAGAAGGGGGAACAGGCTGTCTGGGAACAGAGGGGACAGGCTGTCTGGGAACAGAGAAGGGGGACAGGCTGTCTGGGAACAGAGAAGGGGGGACAGGCTGTCTGGGAACAGAGAAGAGGGGACAGGCTGTCTGGGAACCGAGAAGAGGGGACAGGCTGTCTGGGAACAGAGAAGGGGGGCAGGCTGTCTGGGAACCGAGAAGGGAGGCAGGCTTTTTTTTTTCAACTCGATTAGCATCGCCGAAACTCGGGTGATTTGAGGCTCCTGAAACTCACAAATTTACTAAGAAGGGAGTTTAGCTGAGAGTGAGATGGCTGATGGTGCAGCAGATCGAGATATCTCCCCCGAGTAGCAAGTTTTGAAGAAGATTACTCACCCGATATTGCAGTGTTTTCTCTCTGCCAAACTCTCCCGAGCAAGCAGCCTGCACATATCCATGAGATATGTGAAGGCTGCTTGTGTGTTGTAGCTGTAAAAAATGGGTTAAATGTTAATTAAAAACTGTGTATAAAATATAATTATAACCTCCTACTTACATAGGACTTAACACATAGGTCCTTCACGGAGAGGACCCTGATGTCATCAGCCAGTGTCGAGCGTCATTCCCAGTGTCCAGTGTCAATCCCTACCATGCAAGTGGGCATAGAGGGGGAATATAACCTTGTGGCGAGTTTAGCGAGCCACCGAGCCCAAAGCGTGGCGAACGCAGCGAGCCCGCGAGGGGACAACTTTCTTCTTTAGGTGGGGACAACTTTCGGTACTTGTGTACGTAAAGTACACACGTACCATTTAAATATTCAGTGGGTTCTCTCTGCAATGAGTCCGTAAAGTACACAAGTACCATTTATTTTACAGTGGATGTACGGGTGCCGGCCGCCTGCTGGCACTTGTAGTTCCAAAAGTGCAAAAGGGCAGGCATGCTGGCACCGGTAGTACCACTGTAAAATACAATAGTTTTCAACTATTTACCACATTATTACCCCCATACCCACAGCCCAGGGGTGTGGGGAAGAGCCCTGGGCTTCAGTCCAAGCCTGGGGCTTTGGGAGAGGGGTGACCCCTTCTTGGTGGGGTTCCCACCTCCTCAGAGATAGGGTCTCCTGGCTGTGGCATTACACCCCATTCATTTTGGGTCCGGTGCTAGATTTAAATATAGGGGGACCCCTAAGCATTTTTTACCCCCTATATTTAAAACCAGAACTGGCCCTTCAGCCAGGAGCTGGTTCCTAAAACACGGTGGAACGCTAAACGTTTTTTTCCATTTAATTTTAGGAACCAGGACTGGCTGAGCAGTCCGGGGCTGGTTATACTTTTGGGGGGACCATATGTCATTTAAAAAAAAAAATGTAACCCTGTTTTTACTATTTACAGGCAGAAACATACCTGGATCACACCGATGTGTGTATGTTTCTGCCAAACTCGCAGCTCACAGGCAGGTGAATTGATTTCACAAATTTTTGTAGTAGTGTTGTCAGTTCTCATGAGAGTTTATAAACTCTCATCTTGTTAAATTCCCGAATCCTATCTTCACTAGTGAAAAGTTACTCGAGTTTAGCCAATGGTGAAGTGAAGAGAGTTTGCTAACTCTCCAGTATTTTCCTGTAGCAAAGGAGATTTCTCTCCCGACTTTGTCATTAGTAAATTTGCGAGTGGGAAAAAATGCCCAAACTCTACAGAGATTGCTAACTCGACCAAACTCGAATCTTAGTGTTACTTATTATGGTGAGTGCACAGCCCTAGTGATCTCTATTTAAAGAATGTGGTCACATACCATGATGCATATGTAAATATATATATATATATATATATATATATATATATATTAGGGATGAGCGGGCTCGGATTTCTGAAATCCGAACCCCGCCGGTCCGAACCGGGCACCAAGTCCGGCTTGGGTTTTCCCGCCTGACTCGGCACTTAGATCGATGCAAAACATCATCATCCCGCCTTCCTGATCTTGCGGGTTTGGGATTCTATAAAAGGTCCCCGCGTCTGCGCCATTTCTCACTCAGGCTGTGGACAGTGAAGAGGGAGGGTGGGAGCTAGGGCTGGCTGGGTAGTGTTGTGCTGCTGTTGTCCATAGGGGCTGTGTCCACTCAGTCCATAGGGGCTGACTGGGCTGTGTTGTGCTGCTGTCATAAAGGCTGGCTGGGCTGTATTGTGCAGTCAGTTGTCCATAGGGGCTGTGTCCACTACAAAGTTTATAGCTGCTGGCTGGACTTTGATGCGCAGTGTCCCATAAAGGCTGTAGTCCTAATGGGGTGCTGTAGTGTTGTCCAGGGGGTGATCTGTCCATCAGGGGTGCTCACCCAAAGTGCACTCCAAAAAAAAAAAAAAAAATTCTGTGCTTGTGAATTGTGTGCGCAGTAGCCGCACGTGCATCAACAAAGTAGCGCCAAGCGTGCGCCTGTGTCATAAACCAAAGGCCAGCTGGCATGTCCATTAAAGGGTGCTGCAACCCCCAAAGTGCACTCCAAAAAAAAAAGAATACATTTTCTGTGTTTGTGAATTGTTTGCGCAGTAGCCGCATGTTCATCAACAAAGTAGCGCCAAGCGTGCGCCTGTGTAATAAATCAAGGGCCGGCTAGCTTGTCCATTAAAGGGTGCTGTAACCCCCAAAGTGCACTCCAAAAAAAATATTTTATTTTTTTCTGTATTTGTCAATTGTGTGCGCAGTAGCCGCACGTGCATCAACAAAGGAGCAGCGCCAAGCGTGCGCCTGGGTCATAAATCAAGGGCCAGCTGGCTCATCTCTTAAAGGGTGGTGTAACCCCCAAAGTGCACTCCAACAAAAATAAAAAATTATTTTCTGTGTTTGTGAATTGTGTGCACTGTGGCTGCACGTGCATCAAGAAAGGAGCAACGCCAAGCGTGCGCCTGTGTCCCATTAGTAAAGGGCCGGCTGGCTCATCTCTTAAAGGGTGGTGTAACCAAAGTGCACTCCAACAAAAATAAAAAATTATTTTCTGTGTTGTGAATTGTGTGCGCTGTAGCCACACGTCCATCAACAAAGGAGCAGCGCCAGACGTGCGCCTGTGTCATAAATCAAGGGCCGGCTGGCTTGACCATTAAAGGATGCTGTAACCCCCAAAGTGCACCCCAAAAAAAAAAAATTCTTCTTTTCTGTGATTGTGTGCGCCTTAGCCGCACGTATATATCAATATAACATAAATGGAGGACCAAACTTTGGCCCTCATTCAGAGCCGCTCGTAAGCGGCCGTTCGCTCGTTCCGAGCGATGTTCGCGCATCTGCGCATGCGTACGGTTTGTAATACGCATGCGCGAACCAGTCAGTGCGGCCAAAAAACGTTTGTTTGCTATATAGCGAATGCCTGCTATTTTGAGTGACAGGAGGAGGCGTATGTGGGTGGTAACAGGGGAAGGTGCTTGAAAACGGGGAGTGGAGATCAGAACGCAGGCATGCCAAAAGGTCAAAACGGGCGTTTTATGGGTGTGCATAATTAATACAGCAGCGTCATTGACCACATACTTGGTTGTTTTAAAGTCATACGCTGTTCGATTAATCAAAAAAATAACGGACATGACGTATGGTGCGAGCGGCCAGGGGGCGTCTTTTTCAAAATTATGACCGCAAGTTTTGTTCGCTCATTCAGACTTATAGGCATGAACAGACCGCAAAGAGCGAACGGTTCATTTGAATAGCCACCCCTTTTTTGTGAACAAACGACCGCAAATAGCATCCGGCTCTGAATCAGGGCCTTTGTCCCCTAAAAATAAAATAGGGAATGATCAAGAACCACTTCCTCCTAGTGCTGAAGCTGCTGCCACTAGTCATGACATAGACGATAAAATGCCATCAACGTCGTCTGCCAAGGTCGATGCCCAATGTCATAGTAGAGGGCATATAAAATCCCAAATGACAAATTCAGGAAAAATTACTTTAAAAAAAACATTAAAATCATCTGAGGAGACACGTAAACTTGCCAATATGCCATTTACGACACGGAGTGGCAAGGAACGGCTAAGGTCTTTCCCTATGTTCATGACTAGTGGTTCAGCTTCACATGACGATGAAAGCCCTCCTCCCGCTACAAAAATCAAATGAGTTAAGCTGGCAAAAGCACAGCAAAGAACTGTACGTTTTAAGAAGATATCACAAATCCCCAAGGAGAGTCCAAGTATGGTGACGGTTGCGATGCCTGACCTTCCCAGCACTGGATGGGAAGAGGTGGCTCTTTCCACCATTTGCATGCCCTCTGCAAGTGCTGAAAGGAGCACCCACAGTCCACTTGCTGATATGCAAATTGAAGATGTCACTGTTGAAGTACAACAGGATGAGGATACTGGTGTAGCTGGCGCTGAGGAGGAAGTTGATGAGGTGGATTCTGATGGTGATGTGGTTTGTTTAAATCAGGCTCCGGGGAAGACAGTTGTTGTCCGTGGGATGAAAAAGCCCATCACAGTCATGCCTGGGCAGAAGACCAAAAATTCCACCTCTTTGGTCTGGCAATATTTCTATCCAAATCCGGACAACAACTGTCTTGCCATATGTACCATATGTAAAGGTGAAATAAGTAGGGGTAAGGACGTCAACCACCTAGGAACACCTTATACGTCACCTGCAGCGCGTTCATAAAAAGTTACTGTCAAGTTCAGAAACTTTGGCTAAGACCGTAAGCAGTCCAGGGACACCTAAATCCCTTTGTCCTGTTGTATCCAAGCACCTGCAAACCACACCGTCAACTCCCTCCTCATCAATTTCCTCCTTAGTCCAGATCGGAAGTAGTCCTGCAGGCCATGTCACTGGCATGACTGACTCTCCTATCCGGGATTCCTCCGGAGGATCCTGCATTGCTACGCCTACTGCTGCTGTTGCTGCTGGGAGTCGTTCATCATTCCAGAGAGGAAGTAGGAACACCACTACTTTTACTAAACAATTGACCCTCCAACAGTCCTTAGCGAGGAGGATGAAGTACGACAGCAGTCATCCTAAAGCAAAACATATAACTGAGGCCTTGACCGCTATGTTGGTGTTGGACGTGCGTCCGGTATCCGCCATTAGTGCAGTGGGATTTAGACAATTGATGGAGGTAGTGTGTCCCCGGTTAGAAAAATCCCGTCTAGATTCCACTTCACTAGGCAGGCGATACCAAGACTGTACAGAAACGTCAGAAAAAGTGTCCTCGGTGTCATGAAAAATGCGGTTGTACCCAATGTCCACTTAACCACGAACATGTGGACAAGTGGAACAGGGCAGACTAAGGACTATATGACTGTGACAGCCCACTGGGTAGATGTACCACCTTACGCAGCAACAACAGCAGCGTCACCAGTAGCAGCATCTCAGAAACGCCAGCTCGTTTCAAGGCAGGCTACGCTGTGTATCACCGGTTTCAGTAAGAGGCACACCGCCGACAACCTCTTAGAGAAACTGAGGGAAATCATCGCCCAGTGGCTTACCCCACTTAGACTCTCCTGGCAATTTGTGATATCTGACGCCACCAATATTGTGCGGGCATTACATCTGGGCAAATTTCAGCACGTCCCATGTTTTGCTCACACAATAAATTTGGTGGTGCAGAATTTTCTGAAAAGCGACAAGGGCGTGCAGGAGACGCTTTGGGTGGCCTGAAAAATTTCTGACCACTTTCGCCATTCAGAGACTGCGTGCCGAAGACTGGAGTGCCAGCAAACACTCTTGAACTTGCCCCGCCATCACCTGAAGCAAGAGGTTGTGACACGGTGGAACTCAACCCTCTATATACTTCAGAGGATGGAGGAGCAGCAAAAGGCCATTCAAGCCTATACATCCACCTATGACATAGGCAAAGGAGGGGGTATGCACCTGACTCAAGCGTAGTGGAGGATGATTTCCGTGTTGTGCAAGGTTCTCCTGTCCTTCGAACTTGCCACACGTGAAATCAGTTCAGACACTGCCAGCTTGAGTCAGGTCATTCCCCTCATCAGCCTTTTGCAGAACCAGCTGGAGAAAGTGGAGGAGGAGCTAAGATGGAGCGATTCCGCTCGGCATGTGGGACTTGTGGATGAAGTCCTTCATTCGCTTTGCCAGGATTTCAGGGTGGTCAATCTGCTGAAATCAGACCACCACATTTTGGCCACCGTGCTCGATCCTAGGTTTAAAGCCTATGTGGTGTCTCTCTTTCCAGTCGACACAAGCCTGCAGAGGTGCAAAGACCTGCTGGTGAAAACACTGTCAGCTGAAGTGGAACATGACACATCAACAGCTCCTTCTTCATTTTCTCCTGCAACTGGGGCTGCCTGTAAACAAATTAGGTATCCTAGACAACCCGCTGGCGGTGATGCAGGGCAGGCAGGACCAAGTTTGGACCTATGGTCCAGACTGAGTGACCTGGCAACAATTTCTGACATGTCTGCTGTCCCTGCATATGATACTGTCACCATTGACAGAATGGTGGAGGATTACATCGGTGATAGCATCCAAGTAGGCATGTCAGACAGTCCGTACCTGTACTGGCAGGAAAAAGAGGCAATTTGGAGGCCCCTGTACAAACTGGCTTTATTTTACCTGAGTTGCCCCCCCTTCTAGTGTGTACTCCAAAGAGTGTTTAGTGCAGCCGGGAACCTTGTCAGTGAAAGGCGTAGGAGGTTGCTTCCACAAAATGTGGAGAAGAAGATGTTCATAAAAATGAATTATCAGCCTCCAGAACGTAAAGAGGGACCTATGGTGGATTCCAGCGGGGACGAATTAATACACTGTGAGGATGAGGATGTACACAACACTGAAGAGGGTGAGGAATCGGTGGATGAGGACAACATCTTGCCTCCGTAGAGCCGGTTTGTGCAGGGACAGATGAATTGCCAGCTTGCTTTGTGGGGGCCCAAACAAACCAATCATTTCAGCCACAGTCGTGTGGCAGACCCTGGCGCTGAAATGATTGGTTTGTTAAAGTGTGCATGTCCTGTTTATACAACATAAGAGTGGGTGGGAGGGCCCAAGGACAATTCCATCTTGCACCTCTTTTTTTTCTGTGCATTATGTGCTGTTTGGGGCCTAGTTTTTCAAACTGCTATCCTGTCTGCCACTGCAGTGTCACTCCTAGATGGGCCACGTGTTTGTGCCGCCCACTCGTGTCGTTTAGCATAGTCATCCAGCTACCTCGGTGCAACCTTTTGGACTAAAAACAATATTGTGAAGTGTGAGGTGTTCAGAATAGACTGGAATTGAGTGCAAATTAATGTTATTGAGGTTAATAATAGCATAGGAGCAGAAATACCCACAAATTCTGTGATTTTAGCTGTTTTTATGCTTTTTTAAAAAAAAAATACAGATCCAAAACACAAAACCCAGAACCCAAAACACAGAAGGGTGGTTTTAGCAAAACCAATCCAGATCCAAAATACAAAGAAAGATCCAGATCCAAAACCAAAACACGAAAAGTGGCCGGTGCACACCTCTGATAAACATATATTATTTATATATATTTATATTTATATTTATATATATATATATATATATATATATAAAAATAATATCTCTCAACACATTTGAGAGAGGGAGCTAACAATAACTATAAAACCTTACTTTGATTATGCATATCATAATTTATTCACAAATAACATTCAGTCCTTCTTTTAGAAAAATAAAAAAAGTTATATCTGGAGTTGATGATATGAATAGGTATCCTCTTGTTATCTTCTTTGTAGCAAATCTAGGAGCAACCTTCACAAGACTACTCTTTGTTGGAGAAGACTTTCTGGATCAAAGAGTACTTTCAAATTGTAAAACACTGGAGAATCGAAGGTATCTTATATGTAGGCCAATAGGAAATTTCTCCTCTTACAGTGATTTCCTTGTTTTTGGGTATTAAGTATTAACTGTAAACATACCCTCGCACCAAAACAAAGACACCCAAAAAAACAGCTCAACCATTATTAGTACTAATATATTTTTTATAATTTGATCTATTGTGAAGCGCAAGTTAAAGGCAACAGTTTGTTTATGTTTATATATGGAATCAGTATGCAATACCGGCGGCCGCATGGTTCAAATCCCGACAACAGAAGCCCGGCAGTGGTGAAGAGCCCGACAGCTAAATAGGTAAGTATAACTAACTCTATTCTCACACTAACCCCCTAACCCTCCTTTAGGGGTGCCTAACCCTAACCTCCCCCCTAGTGCCTAACCCTCCTCTAAGTGCCTAAATCCCGTCCCCACAGCCTAACCCTAAGTCTCCCAGGGGGTGCCTAACCTTAACCTACCCCCGGGGGTGCCTAACCCTAACCCCCCCCCCCATTTCCCTAGCCTAAACCTAACCCTCCCGGGGGCTGCCAACCCTATGTCCCCCCAGGAGCCCCAAAATCTAACCCACCCCCCCACGGCTGTCCGCACCCGGCTTACATTCGTTTGGTATGCCGGGGTTCAGGCTCCCGGCATAGGTCTAATGACAGGCATCAGGATTTCGATGCCTGTCATTAGTACCTTGCCAGGATTTGACAGTCGGGAAATATTCCATCATTCCAGTGGGGGCAACCAGCTAAGTAATTGTATTATTTTGAGTGCCGGACCTTTTGGAGTATATGTATATATATATATATATATATATATATATATATATACACAGTGGTGGCCAAAATTGCGGACACTTTTTGAAATTTTTCATGTTTTTCAACTTCGAATGCTTATAAAAACGGTTACACTTCATGCAGTGCAATGATTCATATATCAAATTAAAGGAAATTAAATGCTGAATTCAACACAATAAACAGAGGTCAAATATTTGCATTACAAGGGAAGTTATGCAGTGAATTCAACACTGCAGTGAAAATCCCTGTGTACTTATGTTACTGTCCTAACAGTATTTCGTTGGGTATCCTTTACTTTTAAAGACAGCAGCACAGCGATGTGTCATTGAGCCAACCAATGTTTGGAGCTCTTCCTTCTTTTTTATGTGGTGCCATGAGACAATTATAGCCTCAATAATTGTCATTTATTGGATGGATGCCTCAGATGTACCAGTTTTTTCAAACAGAACCACAAATGTTCTATGGGGTTCAGGTCTGGGCTGTTTCCTGGCCATCCCAGCACCAGTATGTCATTCTCCGTGAACCCTGTTTTGCATGACCGTGCAGTGTGGCAGGGAGCTGAATACTGCTGGAAAAAAATGGGGCATTATCTGGAAAAAGATCCCTGACAGAAGGTAGAAGTTTTGGTTGTAGGATGGTGTCAATGTACTTTCTGCTGTTCAGTGTGCCATCTATGACATAAAGGCGGCCTACAGCATCTGCTGTCATACATGCCCAGATCATAACACTTGTAGGATTCATTGTTGTCGCTTGAATAAAATCTGGATGTACCTCTTCCCCGATGCGACGTCTCACACATTTTCTCCCATCACTACCAAATATCGCTAACTTAGTTTCGTCACTCCATATCACTTGTTTCCACTGACCTTCTGTCCATGCAATGTGTTCTTTTGCCCACTGTATTCATTTCTGCCGCTGCTTTTTTTTCAGCAATGGCTTTTTTCGGGGAATCCTACCTTTTAGGCCAACCTCGGTTAGTCTTTTCCGTACCGTTCTTGCACTGACAAAAACACTAGTTGCACTCAGGTCACTGCTAATGGCCGCAGATAACATCCATCTGTCCCTGACGCAAATTAGTTTTATTCTCCTATCATCAACAGCTGTTGTGCACTTTTTCCGGCCTTTTCCTTCTTTGTTTTGTATAGATTGTGTTTCCTGATAGCGTAAACAAAACTTTCGTACTCCTGATGTTGTCACAGTCCCACCAATTTCTCTCACAATTGCTGCATACGAAAGACCATTTTCACTTAACACCACAATCATGGATCACGTCGCTGTGCTGCGGTCTTGATATATAAAGGATACCCAACGAAATACTGATAGGACAGCAACATCATAAGTACACAGGGATTTCACCCTAAGTGTTGTTTTTACAGCATAACTTCCCTGCAAATATTTGACCTCTGTTTATTGTGTTGAATTCAGCATTAAATTTCCATTCATTTAATATATGAATCATTGCACTGCGTGAAGTGAAACAGTTTTTATAAGCATTAAAAGTTGAAGTTGATAAACATTCAAATTTCACAATGTGTCCGCAATTTTGGCCACCAGTGTGTGTGTGTATATATAATATTATATATATATATATATATATATATATATATATATAGTGACAACTAAGGGGCAACTACTTTTACATGTTTTTCTGGTTTTATATATATGTGTGGTGCAATTGCAATAAATTGATGTGTTTTTTGTTTTATCCCCCTCACTGATTGTTACTTAATTTAACAAATTATGTACTAGCTCCATACAACTTTTACACAACTTCCCTGCTTTATATTTCTTTTTGTATCTTTGTCACTTCTACAGTAGCTAAAGCACAGAATACAGAGAGAGTGTTGCCCATCCCCCATTATTTTACACTGTGAATGTCCTGGTGCTTAAAATGGAGAGAATTTGATCTAAAAAGGTTAAAGGACTTTAATCTGGATCAAAATATATAGAAATCAGGCGAGTGCAGCCACCACTGTTGAACAAACACAATTACCCTAGGCTTACAATGAAGTCATTCTTTGATTAAATAAAAATTAACCACATAATTGAAAACCGGTTGTCACGATTGGTGTCTCTGCATTACCTGACTCAGGTGTTGAACTGGATTCAGCGGAGGCCGGCTTGACTGGAACCATGGATAATGTAAGTAGCTCTGTTTGCATAAGAATTATATGGCAGTGAGAACTGCCTTTGATGATAGATGACAGGAACAGGTAACGCTGGAGTGGAACCAGAGGGAAACTTGGAGGAACCGGACTGGGACCGGCTGGAAGGCTCGCTTAGCAGGATGGGATATCAGTAGGTAGACTTGGTGCGGCTGGGAAGCCGTATGGAGAATGTACTTGTAATTGGCTTCGGACTGGAGTAATATAGATTGAACTTGGAACTTGGAATTGACTCTGGACTGGAGTAATGTGGAATGAACTTGGAACTTGGAATTTACTCCGGACTGGAGCAATATGGAATGAACTTGGAACTTGGATCTGACTCCGGACTGGAGTAGAGTGGAATGGGTAACTTGGAACTTGAATCTGACTCCGGACTGGAGTAGAGTGGAATGGGTAACTTGGAACTTGGAGTTGGCTCCGGGCTGGAGCAATATGGAATGAACTTGGAACTTGGATCTGACTCTGGACTGGAGTAGAGTGGAATG
Organism: Taudactylus pleione; assembly: GCA_031769625.1. Taxonomy (NCBI): domain Eukaryota; kingdom Metazoa; phylum Chordata; class Amphibia; order Anura; family Myobatrachidae; genus Taudactylus; species Taudactylus pleione. The sequence continues at coordinate 54,952,993 of JAUIMM010000200.1, read as the reverse complement.
AACTTGTAGCTTGGAACTGACTCTGCACTGGAGTAGCGTGGAATTAATTTGTAACTTGGAACTGACTCCGCACTGGAGTAGGGTGGAATGAACTTGTAACTTAGAACTGACTCCGCACTGGAGTAGCGTGGAATGAACTTGGAACTTGGAACTGACTCGGCACTGGAGTAGCGTGGAATGAACTTGTAACTTGGAGCTGACTCCGCACTGGAGTAGCGTGGAATGAACTTGGAACTTGGAACTGACTCTGCACTGGAGTAGCGTGGAATGAACGTGTAGCTTGGAAGCAAAGGTTTCACACTAGGAACTCAGGAACACAGGTCATGCTGCAGCAGGACCTCTGGATATGCCAGGTATTGCTGTTAGCAGGATTTCCGAATATGCCAGGTATTGCTGCAAGCAGGATTTCTGGATATACCAGGTATTGCTGTAAGCAGAATTTCTGGATATACCAGGTATTGCTGTAAGCAGGATTTCTGGATATCCCAGGTATTGCTGTAAGCAGGATTTCTGGATATACCAGGTATTGCTGTAAGCAGGATTTCTGGATATAACAGGTATTGCTGTAAGCAGGATTTCTGGATGAACTGGTCTAGGAACCAGCAGAAGCAAGAGCCTGGGATACCCTTGTACTCAAAAGTAGCATGAACTATACACCACGGGAAGTAACGAGATGTTTAGGCCCAGAATGCTATCAGAGGAGGATGTATATACCCATTGTCATGGACCTCAGGCCGATCTCTCCAGGTACGCCAATCTGAGAATCGCAGCCCGTGACTTATACCAGTTATCTCAGCGCTTGTGGTTATTAATTCCGGTAACTGCCACCAGCAAAAGGCCAATTTAACGTTAAAACGTAAGGCAAGCTTCTGCTCTCACCTGTACACACAACTTATCAATATTTAAATATGGGTAACATGCCAAACATGGGCGTTTGGGGTCATAAAAACACAGTTCCAGAACTAGAATTAGTTTAGTTTAATTCAAGAAATAACTTCAAAGCTTATGTACAAAAATTACAAAGGATTTAAGGATGTTACAAAAAGTCACAAACACAGTTAATTCGCAATTTCAAGTAAACCAAAGAAAATAATAAAATGGGAGAGAACAGACCATTCAGATCACGACGGATAGAACAATCTTTGGGAATGAGGCCTTTCCCTGTGACGACGTCCGTCCGGTGCCCTGTGTCTTGTAGACAACCTCAAGCAGTGAATCACCCACTCTTACCAGTGAGCCTGTATTTTATCCATGTGTGCCCAGCTCCTTCCCCCCTCACCCCCCCTGGGGGGGTGTTAACCCTTCTCAGCCCAGAGTGTATTGTCCCTCTAGCTGGACTATGGGGTTTCTCTATCATTTGGGCAGGGGTTCTTAATTACCTTTCAGACCTTCCTAAGGGTTGAGAAGTGGGATTAGGTCAACAAACGTGCACACAGAGTAAGTGAGTAAACATACACCTCTGTAGCCTGACTGTCTGTGAGTATAACCAACAATTCTTTGATCTCTGACCATACACAGAACACAGATCTCTTACAGACTGGTTATCAAGGATCTAACCAGCTGTCAGGTAATTTCCCTGGACATCCTTCTTATGGGCTATATACAAGTTGACATAATTATGGCTGGCAGGGAAACAATCTTCCTATAACCTCTGGTTAAACCTTTCTGTCCATCTTCAAAGGTTTGTCATTTCCTTTACACAAAACAGTACATATACATTTACAAGGGAAAGTTACGGATTCTGCTTACGCAATCATGTGCAATTATGCCCATGCAGACGCAAAATCCGCTTTTTCTCTACACCTCCCTTTTATTAAAATCAGCAGGGGAACATTTGGCACCTCATGCCACAGTCTCCCATGCTGTACAGTGGTAGCTGTCATTACCCTCCCTGGATGGACTGAGCTAACAGTTCCTCCATCCTGGGCAGGGGATAGGCATCAACCACTATGGGCTTACTCAGGCTCCTGTAGCCCACCCAGAACCTGGTGCCTTTGTCCCTCTGTCCTGTCTCCACAGAACTGGGGCCTACCATTTCCATATATAGCACCTGAGAGCAAACATCATCCATGTCTCGTTTCTTGGGGCCTATATCAGGAAAGACAGCAAACCCAGACACCATATTTTTACAGATGTGTTTATCGTCCTCTTTGGTTGCTGGCTCGGGGGATGGGGTTTCCAGGAGTACAGGCTGAGAATCTGACAGGCCCTTCTTAGCCATTTCAGCCAAGGCATTATCATCTGGCATTACCTGCATGTCCTTGTCTAGCTGCTTCAGGGGGCTGGACAAGTCTCCGCCCTCAGGAACCATCTCAGCACAAGGCAGCATTTGCCAGCCTGGTGTTTCTGATAATCCAGAAATCCTACATATACCATCAGAAACATATGGGGAACATAACTTGTACACTATAGATTTGGACATCATGTCTTGGGGACCAGACTCCTCTGTCCCTATGTTTTGACTAGCAGTCTCCATACTATCAAGAGTAGATTCTAGCACGTAGGTATCTACATCTGGCTCCTCATTGCCCATGGTAACCAGTCTAATGAGCTCTGCTCTGGTGAGTAGGGATGCTACCTGCAGGGTGTCAGCAGCCACACATTTTGGGATACCTGTGGTTGCTAATCAATCCTTGTTCATGCTTCTACAGATGGCTACAGTACGGGTGAGAGAAGGTTCAGCCTTATCACATACAGTGGGACATACGGCATCCTCCCTTTCACACCCAATCCTATCCTGTCCCTGGGTTGGGTTGGCACCAGCCCTTCCCTGGCACAAATAATCTTCCTCCCAGCAGAGCTGGTCATAAATGGCTTCACTGAGAGGTTGATCTGTTTGTTTGCTTAGGAAGTCCAGGGGGGGGTCAGCCCCTTGATCCATCTGAATAGCTAAGCTTGTCACAGAGGGCTCAAGAGGTGGACGGAGATCTTCCTTTGTGTATGTGAGTGAGTTGATGGCAAGAGGGGGGGTCAGGGGGGAATCTGCAAAGTCACACAGGTCTCCCTTCAGAAACTTGGGAGGCTGTGTGACCTCAGTGGCCAATGACACCTCCCCCAGCATCACATCACCTGAGTCCTGGCTCATACTCTGACTGCCTGGCTCTGATACACTTTTACCAGCAAACACATTGCCACCTATACCACAGACATTCACAGAATTATTTTTCAACAGGTAATTTTTCAACATAGACCCATTATCATTTCCGTTAGTATCATTACCCATGCCTGGACGAGCATCCACGGGTACCTGAGGAGAAGTGGCATTAGCAGACATCAGGGTAAAAGGACATACATCTTGAACATTCAATGAGTTCCCTGGATCTGTCCCCTGCAAAACATTAGTAGGCAAACTCACCTCCCTAATGCTTTGCCCTGCTTCCAAGTCCAGATACACTCGAACCAGGGGAAAAACAGTTTTACCTTCTAACCCAGCCTCATATGTGACAGTACTCTCCCTAAACATATCACTATTAGGGGTTGCTTCATCATGCCACACTATATTGGGTTCCTTGCCTAAGTCTACATAATTGCGGGAGTCACCTCTAGCACCTATAAGCCTCTCACCTCCACATATCCCTATTCCATTAGAATATACATCATCCTCAGCAGACATATCATTCCCAACAGTGTCAACCTTAACCTGATCTAGTGCAATTTCCTTGAGTACCTGTAAATTAACACGAGCATGTTCATCATTACATGGCATCATTGTCCCACCCTTACACATATGCATTGCTATTTTATCAGGCTCACTTGCCACCTGGGAAGGACTGAGGGTAGTGGGAAAAACTGACAACATTGCATTAGGTAAATCACATTCATTGATAGTTCTCAAACGACTTAGGTCAGTCCCAAATAACACATTTGTGGGTACATGGGGCAGCACACCCACCTCCCGAAGATCACTGCACACCCTCCAGTCCAGGTTTACCCGGGCCATGGCTACTTCCGAGTGGATTTCCCCGACCTCGCGTATGGCTATTGTCTTTCCGGGAATAAAGTTCTCCGGGTCCAATAATGTGGGATGCACTAAAGTCAAATCTGTCCCCGTGTCACATAGCCCCACAGATACCTGCTTTCCTATGACCACGGCTTGTAGATTCTCGCTGACACCCTCCTGGGACTCTCGTGCATACAAGACAGCGTGCACAGGTTTCACTGGTGAGGCCCCTGCAGGAGAGGGGGTCATCTTCTCCTTTACCAGACAACTAGCACTGAGGTGCCCGGGATCATCACATACACAACACCGGCGGCCCGTGGCCCAAACCGGTTTTCCCCCCACCCGCTCCACTGGTGCTGAAACAGGAGTCACAGTTCCAGTAGAAGGCAATGGAACAGCTCCTCCAGGTCGCTGCTCCTTCCAGGTGGGTTCCTCCAGTTGCCATTTCTGCGCAGCCTGAGGTAGTAGGCTGCTCGCACTAACAGCCTGTCCCAGCAGAGCACACTGTGCCTCGGGCTGTGATAACTCGGTATCATATTCCACAGTGGCAGACTCTGGTGGGGTTACCTTTTCCTCGTGGGGTGCCCCTGTAGGCTGTGTCATTGCTTCTTCAGCTGGAGAAAGAAGTTGTTGTAGGCGATACCTTTCAGCATCCACCCGGCGACACTGATCTTGCCAGAATGGGGTATCCAGCTGGCCCCAATAATCTGTCTCTTCCTGAGCAAATTCAAAACATTCCTCAAGGTAGTCCAGCCATTCCACACAACTCATATTATAAGCTGGATTCAGAATCACCAGCCGATACTGGCTAAAGGCATGGTACAGGTCGTCCTGTGCCCACACGAGCTGCCTGATCATCTCGCTGCGGGTATTGTCATTGCAGGAGAGACCTTGCAGCTGACATTCATCAGTCAGTTCCTCTGTTCTCATGGTGGTAAAGGGTCCCTCTGGTGATGCAATGTATTGGCTCTCTGCAGCCTCCCTAGCTGCCACACATCCTGCAGTCTCCCTGGAACTAACAGAGGGGTCAGATCTCTGTCGAGTGTCTGTTGTAATGTCCGGGGCCCTCTGATTGCCCAAATCACAGCCAGCATTTGCTGAGCTTTCTCCATCAAATTCCCACACAGGGAAATGCTCTGGATGGAGTCTGTTGGCATTCATGTCTCCGGTCACAGACTGGTGCTTGAGTTTGGCTAACTCCAACTGGAGTCTGCAATCAGCCTCCACGTTACGCTCTGCAGCCTCTGTAATATGGAACCTTTCCACAAGCTGCAGTACCATAGCCGGGTCGGGCTCTTTCACGTACTTAAGAGCAGAGTCTAGAAATCGATCCAGCTTTGAGATAAACTCCATATCTCTTGCCCACTTGCTAATAGAGTCCACATCTGCGTCTGATGTTACTCTATTACTTTCCGCAGTTGGTAACAATCCAGTACAGGGTACATACCAGACTACTGCAGTAGCCCCAGCTGATGCATTCTTTCCCTCAGCTTGGTGTCTTGCAGAACTCCCCTCTGCCATGGAACTCTCTCTCTCTGCCAGGCACTCAGCTCTGGCGAGCTCCACGGATGGATGGGTAAGAACAGAGTCCACATCAGAGTCCAACTTTCCGCTATTACTTCCCGCAGTAAGTAAAACCCCAGTACAGGGTACATCCAAGGCTAATGCAGTAGCCCCCGCCAATGCACTCCTTTCCAGTACTGACTCGCTGACATTCTGATGCTCTGTATCATAGTCCATTAGATCCCGGATCAATCTCTTCTTAGAATGATCCATCCAGACCAGACCTTTCTGCAAACACCGCGCTACCAGCTCTTCCTTCTTGAGCTTTTTATACTTTGCGGACATTGGCCCTCATTCAGAGCCGCACGCAAGCGGGCGCACGTACGTTAGGCGTACGTACAAAAATATTTAAATTCAATGGCTCGCTCGTTTTTTCGTTCGCATCTAAAATTCCTCCCTAAACTCTGACGACCCCTCCTCTAACTAACGAGCGTACGAAATAGCGAGCGTACATCCCCGAAATGGCTTGAAAGGAACGCACGCACAAGTATAAACAGGAAGTGGCCTTGTCAGATGTCGATTACCTGCTCCTTTATTCTGCCTACCTCCATCAATCGTATCATGCCAATCAATGTATCAATTAGCTTAATTGTTTGTTTTTTTTCAACACAATGCAAGAAACTTTACTCTTGTCTGTGTTTGTGTTTACCCGCAGAATACGTACGGATGAAACATTCGCTTGTATTGTTTAAAAAACATGTGAACCACAATTAAACAATTGTACTATTGCTGTGTATCCCCGCATATTTCCCTGGGTTCATTTCTTTATTTAAATTTGCTTACGCATGTCACTGCATCAAGCCTATCCTAACTCTCCATAGATTTCTGGCCCTGTCGAACACATGACTCATACACTAACCAATAAAATTGCTCCTGTTAATTTCCAAAATACATTAGCCAATCAGAAAATTTTTACACACTTTATCAAAAATGATTTTTAAGAAAAACACCATTGCCATCATGAGAGCCTCCGCATTCACCAGGCGTGAGCTGCTGGTGCTTACGGAGGTCATGGATCGCCGGATCACCAGCCAGCCAGAACCCATGACCAACCGGCAGAAGCGCTCCGCGTATGCGGAGGTACGGTCCCGCCTGCGGTCCTTTGGATCACGCCGCAACATCGGGCAGCTGGAGCGCAGGTGGTCCGACCTGCAACGGCGAACGCCCCGCTTGCTGACATGCTTTCGCATGCAGATCCTGGCAAGTAAGTGTTATGTATTGTGGTTTTAATGTTTGTGTTTGTGGGGCAAACTGCGTGTGCATGTTTTCCTGTCTGTTCTATTTATTATTTGTACTCATATCTGCGTCTGCATGTTTTCCTGTCTGTTCTATTTATTATTTGTACTCATATCTGCGTGTGCATGTTTTCCTGTCTGTTCTATTTATTATTTGTACTCATATCTGCGTCTGCATGTTTTCCTGTCTGTTCTATTTATTATTTGTACTCATATCTGCGTCTGCATGTTTTCCTGTCTGTTCTATTTATTATTTGTACTCATATCTGCGTGTGCATGTTTTGCTGTCTGTTCTATTTATTATTTGTACTCATATCTGCGTCTGCATGTTTTCATGTCTGTTCTATTTATTATTTGTACTCATATCTGCGTCTGCATGTTTTCCTGTCTGTTCTATTTATTATTTGTACTCATATCTGCGTGTGCATGTTTTCCTGTCTGTTCTATTTATTATTTGTACTCATATCTGCGTCTGCATGTTTTCCTGTCTGTTCTATTTATTATTTGTACTCATATCTGCGTGTGCATGTTTTCATGTCTGTTCTATTTATTATTTGTACTCATATCTGCGTCTGCATGTTTTCCTGTCTGTTCTATTTATTATTTGTACTCATATCTGCGTCTGCATGTTTTCCCTCTTTTTATGAATTTTTAATTCTACTGCTATTTTTTTTTGTTTGTTTTTTTTTTTTTTTTTGTTTGTTTGGCCGGATTTGTCCATAAACTAAACGCAATTTATTTGACATATTTTAGGGGGACAGCCAAGACTCCGCCGTCAACGTCGGCGTTCCCGCCCACTCTCCCCAACCCCCAGCCAACACTCCACCCCAAATCTTTCGCCTATTCCCCACTCCTCCCCATCCTTCCCAGACCCTCTCCCGGAAATGTCGGGACTCCTTCCCCTCCGTCCCACTTCCCCCTCTCCTCCACCCACCCCTCTTCCAATTACCCCCTCCCCGGAGTCCAGCATAACTCCGCCCCATTCTTTGGGGAATGACGGATCCTCCGAGGAGGATCATGGAGGTTTTGCCGGAGCTCCCGATTTGTTTCCCGGTATGTTTTTTATTATTTTTTTTTAAAGCAAAAACTGTTTGTATGTAATCATGTGTCGTGCCTTTCTTCGTGTTTTTGTGGCTTGACTTTTGTTGATTGTGAAGGTTTGCCTTTACCTCTTCCTGGTGATTTAAGCATACACATATCATACCTGTGGGAATTTGTACCTAGGCCTTGTATTTTTGCCAGCCCACCCTTTTTATTTATGTTTTTGGGTTTAGGAGTGATTTGTTTTTTAATTAATGTTTTTCTGTGGAGTCCCTATTGTTGTATTAACCCACACACTTTTCTCACCCACAGAGGAACAGAGGCGTCGGCAAGAGGTGGCGGATGTTGTGGGGCAGATGCGCCACCATGTAATCGGCCTTCTGGTGGCCCTCGACCGGCTGTCTGGCCTCCTTCGGCATTAGTTGTTTTTTTTTTGTTGTATTTTCCCAATAAAATTTTAAAGACAAATATACGTTGTGGCTCATTTTTAAAAACCAAAACCAAGATAGTTTAGCCTGACATAAGTTCCTGCAAGGATTTCCCTTTTTTAAAAGTTAGATTGTGTTTTGTCTTTGTATGTCAAACAGACACCAGAAACACATAACAGTAACAATGTAATTTCCCTTTTTGGGTGTAGTGTCAATTTCAGATTTCTACATTTTCCAGGTTCAAACTTGGTGCGCAAGCTGCTTAGGCCAATCTTACAAATCCCAAGGTTGGGCCAGGCTTCCTTTTGGTGTGGATTGGAAAGCTGAAAACATATTTCAGTTTTGCTCATCTGGCGTCAGTACTGGTTTACCCCTTAGTCAAATGTAACTTGTGTTAACCTGGTTACACTTGCTGTTAACGTCCCAAAAAAGGAAGACCATTTCACTCTTCAAACATTTATTCACCACATAACAGAGAAAACAAAGTGGTCACTCCCAAAAAAAATACACAGTGATAAATTCAAATACAACACATACCAAGAAAAAAATAAATAAAAACACAAAATCAAGAACTGGTTGACGAAGGACCATGCCAACATGATTCCACAAACATGGCGTTGCGATATGGGTTCCAGAATATATGCCCAAAAGGACCAGATCCAGGTTTGGTAAGGGTAGCAGGAAGTAGTGAGCGTTGGAGTGCCAAAGATTATGTGAACAAACAGAAGATGGTGAGAAAATTAAAAATAAATTAGATGTTTGCCAAAAAAAACAAACACATTAGGTATAAACACTGGAGTTTTGAACAAACTTACCTAAAAAATCTGGCCACCACATCATCGCGTATGGCCCCCCCACATACTGACCTTCGACCAACCTCGGGGGGGCCATCCTCAGGTAAGGCATCCTCTGGCTGCATTGGGACACCACTCCTTATGGCAATGTTGTGAAATATCCCACACAGGACCACAATTTTAGACACCATATCCGGCACATACATGAGCTCGCCACCAGAGCGGTGGAGGCATCTGAATCGGCCTTTTAAAAGGCCGATACAGCGCTCCACCACTTGCCTGGTGGCTGTAAGTGCGGAATTATACGCACTTTGTGGCCCTGGTGTGGGAGCCAAATAAGGAGTGAGCAGCCAGGACATGCAAGGGTATCCACTGTCTCCTGTGAACAAAAATAGACCACATCAGGAACACTGTGTATCAAGCTTAACATTGTTATGTACTAAAGGTCTCCACTTACCCAGAAGCCACGCATCACCAGCTTGTAGGTTGGTTAATTTCTGCCATATCCCTGATTGCCGGATGACGAAGGAGTCATGAGCACTTCCGGGTAATTTAGCATTCAGGGACAGGATCTGGAGGGAGGCATCACATACCACCATTACATTCAGGGAGTGATAGTGTTTCCTGTTTCTAAATATGGCCTCCAGCCGTGCTGGAGGCTGAAGTGGTATGTGAGTACCATCCACAACCCCTATGATGTGTGGGAAGCCAGCTATTTGGTAAAAATTGGCCTTGGCCACACTAAGGGCACCCATATCAAAAGGCATTTTAATAAAATGATGGAGGTGCTTGAAAAGTGCCTCCATCACTGCCCTCAGGATCCGGGAAAAGGAGGATTGGGAGATGCCCGCCACTATTCCGACCGTTGTTTGAAACGATCCTGAGGCACAGAAATGTAACACCGCCATAAATTGCGTCAGTGGTGGTATTGCTGTTGGACTGTCAATTTGCCGCTCAAGATCACTTTCTATTAATGAGAGAGTGTCTATGATGATTTTGGGAGGTAGACGGTAGCGTCTTAAAACCTCATCATCGGGCATTCCAAAAAGGGTGACACGTGTTCGAAATATCTGGGGCCTTGCATGCCTACGATGCCTACGCCTGGGACGAGTTTGAGGTTGGTCGTCTTCCGGGAGCAGGGCCAGAACAATTCGCCCCAGATCTACCTGAAATTCAAAGTTTACAATGTAAGGCTTTTGACCCACCCCAAAAGTAAGAAAAAACAACTTAGCTTTCTGATACCATCCATAGCTGCTTACATGCCGGGGTATTGTCATGATACGTATAAACTGTAAAAAAGGCAACAATGAGACGTCAAAAATTTAAAGGGTTTTTTTTTTGGTTAAAAATTGTTGCAAGCCAACACAGAAAATAACGGAAAAACACATTTGGCCATCGATGAAAACTACATTGCACACCGTACGTCAAATAGGGTTCAAATGGACCCAAAAAATGGAAAAGGGAAAAGCAAAACTGGATTATATGATGAATAAGCCGTCCAAAATGCGGTAAATTATTCGCAAATGCAAGTCACTACACCAACAGTCCAAAATGTGGTAAATTATTCGCAAATGCAAGTCACTACACCAACAGTCCAAAATGTGGTAAATTATTCGCAAATACAAGTCACTACACCAACAGTCAAAAATGCGGTAAATTATTCGCAAATGCAAGTCACTACACCAACAGTCAAAAATGCGGTAAATTATTTGCAAATGCAAGTCACTACACCAACAGTCAAAAATGCGGTAAATTATTCGCAAATGCAAGTCACTACACCAACAGTCAAAAATGCCGTAATTCATTCGCAAATGCAAGACAAAAAATGGACTTACCCAACTCGAATATATAAGATGTCCTCAAAAAACTTCTTTGGGTCCGAAAACAAAAAAAACTAAAAAAGATGAAATGAGTGTTAAACAAATTAACTAACCACAAAACAGAAGAATACACCAATTGGCCACAAATTTGAATGCACAAAACTTACCAAATCAGGAAAGGATGTTGAAAAAATGAAAAAAATGCGAACGGAAAAACCAAAGAAATGTAGCAAAAACAAACAAAAAAACAACTCTCCAAAATCCTCCAAACGCAACCAACCAACCAAATCCAAACCACTTAACCAACAACACTCCAACAACCCCACCTCGAATCCACACACACCAAGCCATAAATAGTGTTTATTTTCCCGCACAAATTAAGGATGAATCATAGGGACGCACAATCAATGATGCGGCCGCAAACTAACGACGCATGTATAAATACGTCACGAAATCACATAGAATTTCTGGATGATTTCATGCTGGAAGCAGAGACATGGCTTCAAACCAGGGAAACAATGGTCTAAATTGCGGCGGTAAGGCCTTCATGCATTTTGTGTCAATGAGTATTTTAAAACATAATATTGTGCAAGTTGTGAAGTGGCTAAATCTGCATATTTACCCAAATAGGTGAGGAGGATGACATGGAAGAGACTGCTGGCCCCAGTCAACCCGCCAAAGCTGCAAAAAAAAAAAGGCAGCCACATTTCACAAGCAAGGAGATGGAGGTTTTGATCCAGAAGTGCGTTGACATCCTGCCCCAGGCAGCCAGGAATATGAGCCAAAGCCAGAAGTGGAGAATGTGGGAGGAGGTCGCCGTTGCTGTCAATAGGGTGGGTGATTATGTCCGTCTAGCCCGGGATGTCAAACGGCGGTAAGTAAACACTTTCCCATCCTATAAACAAACCCCATTGTAAAAAAAAGGATAATGGTTCCAAATTCATTCCACAGATGGGCAGACTTCAAATATCGTCTAAAACAAAAACTTGCCGACAGGGCTAGGCATGCAAGGGGGACAGGTGGGGGTCCCACCCCTGTGTCATTGGAGTTGACAGACTTAGAAGAGATGGCACAGGGGTGTGTGCAGGCTGTGGAGGTGTTTGGCGTGTCCAACATGGATACGGACATGCCAGACTTTGCGGCTCCTCATGTTGGCCAAGGTAAGTCTTGTGATGTCACCAACTCAGAAATGCTATTGTGCCAATATGTAGATTCTAATGTGAGTCTTTTCTCCAATTTCCTAACAGAGACAGAGGCGGATGAGTCTGCTCCAGAGGGGAGCCTTGGCCGCAGAATTTCTGCTGACTCTGCAGGGGAGGAACCAGTACATCCGGCTGAGGACCCTGCAGAAGCCAGTCCAGGGCGTGCCCCCTCGCAGGCAGTGGGCCTCCTCACAGAACTCAATTTTAAATCGGATTGCCATACGGAGATTCTGCAGAGGATGGACGCCAGTCTGATACGGGTGGCTGAGGCCCTGGAGCAAAATGCTGCGGCCAACGTGACCATTGCTCAGGCCCTGGCGGAAAATACCAGGGCCAACATCCGCATCGCCGATGCCCTGGAGCAGCTCGTTCGCCAGCACATGGTGGAGCCGACCTCCCTTCCTGCCGGAACATCCAGATCCTCTACCTCTGGCACAACATCAGGCAATCCTCCAAATGTGCCTAGCCCTGTGCCTAGTCCAGAGGCCACAACATCTGCCTCTGGACAGGCCAGCCCGATGGCATCCCGGACCCGGTCTGGCGCCCACCCTCACCCAGCCAAACGGGCGAGAAAACGGTGACAGCAATGGCGACTTTTCCCACTTTCCTTCTGTGCTTGGCTCATATTCCTTTCTGGTCAAAACTTCCCTCTCCTTTCTTGTGAAATGTTTTTAAATTTTGTATTTACGATTATGTTAGTAGTTATGTTTTGTTTTTTTTTTGATCAAATATCTTGGCCACAAAAAAAGGCAATACAATATTATGCCAATTTGTTTGTGTGTAAACAATAAATTTAAAACAAAACACTGACATTGTATTGTGACATTATTGTACAAATGGGTTCCATTTAATCCTGGCCTTAAACGCAAAAACTGACCCTCTTTTGTTAAAAAAAAGGCCTCTTTAAGGAACGTTTAAAAAAACACATAGCGATGCAAATTCCACAGTAAACCAAAAAAAAGGGGAGCTAATTAAAAGATGATGACATTATTTTTACAATAGGCCATAACCACCAAATTGTGGCCAAAATAAAAGCCCAAAAATGTACGCTAATTGATTATGTAATCATGACATTAGCAGCTCTGATTTCCACCTGCGTACGCTTTTGTGCTATCCCAATAAACTGCTTTCCAAACACATACCAAGCCGGATTTCAATCCAACACTAATTAATTTACTGACCAGCCACGATTAATCGCAGCACCATCGTGGAGTCCCGGGACGGAGGAGAAGGCCATCGCCAATGTGGTCGAGTAATCCTGACCCTAAGCTGTGCGAGCATTTTGAAGGGAAAGCGGATGTTTCAGTGACGTATGAGACGGTCCGAACACATTTGACGTTCGCATCTGCTAATGTATGTACGCCCCAAAAACGCTTCGCCACGCCTGCGTTTTGTCATCTCCACCCCCGTCAACACCCAAAAACGCCCTGTTCTGTCAATCACATTTGACATGTCACTTCCTGTACGCTATTTTAGGAACGAGAGAAAAAAAGCTCGCAATCTGCCGTACGCACATGCGCGGTGTAACACCGACGCATGCGCGGTTAGTCAACATCGGAACGCAACGAGCGTACTGTTGTTAACGTGCGGCTCTGAATGAGGGCCATTGTTCGTCAAAATAAAAATAACAGGATAGGGGAACAGAAATTGCATTCACTGTGTGACTTTTTACTAATATAAGCTTTGAGTTCTGGAATCTGGTGAAATTGGGTTCCTCGCTCCGAGTACTCCCTTTCTCACTTAAGTTTTTATAAAAATAAAACACTTTATATCCCACTGCTGCCACCAATTGTCACGGACCTCAGGCCGATCTCTCCAGGTACGCCAATCTGAGAATCGCCGCCCGTGACTTATACCAGTTATCTCAGCGCTTGTGGTTATTAATTCCAGTAACTGCCACCAGCAAAAGGCCAATTTAACGTTAAAACGTAAGGCAAGCTTCTGCTCTCACCTGTACACACAACTTATCAATATTTAAATATGGGTAACATGCCAAACATGGGCGTTTGGGGTCATAAAAACACAGTTCCAGTACTAGAATTAGTTTAGTTTAATTCAAGAAATAACTTCAAAGCTTATGTACAAAAATTACAAAGGATATAAGGATGTTACAAAAAGTCACAAACACAGTTAATTCGCAATTTCAAGTAAACCAAAGAAAATAATAAAATGGGAGAGAACAGACCATTCAGATCACGATGGATAGAATAATCTTTGGGAATGAGGCCTTTCCCTGTGACGACGTCTGGTGCCCTGTGTCTTGTAGACAACCTCAAGCAGAGAATCACCCACTCTTACCAGTGAGCCTGTATTTTATCCATGTGTGCCCAGCTCCTTCCCCCCTCACCCCCCCTGGGGGGGTGTTAACCCTTCTCAGCCCAGAGTGTATTGTCCCTCTTATCTGGACTATGGGGTTTCTCTATCATTTGGGCAGGGGTTCTTAATTACCTTTCAGACCTTCCTAAGGGTTGAGAAGTGGGCTTAGGTCAACAAACGTGCACACAGAGTAAGTGAGTAAACATACACCTCTGTAGCCTGACTGTCTGTGAGTATAACCAACAATTCTTTGATCTCTGACCATACACAGAACACAGATCTCTTACAGACTGGTTATCAAGGATCTAACCAGCTGTCAGGTAATTTCCCTGGACATCCTTCTTATGGGCTATATACAAGTTGACATAATTATGGCTGGCAGGGAAACAATCTTCCTATAACCTCTGGTTAAACCTTTCTGTCCATCTTCAAAGGTTTGTCATTTCCTTTACACAAAACAGTACATATACATTTACAAGGGAAAGTTACGGATTCTGCTGACGCAATCATGTGCAATTATGCCCATGCAGATGCAAAATCCGCTTTTTCTCTACACCTGGGTCTGGCAGTAATTGGTGGATAAGGTCAGGTGGTCTGGTAGTAGTGGTGGAGGGCACAACATGCAGAGGGAGCAATCATCTTGCAGTACTGAGAGTCAGAACTACACCTGCGATTCCAATCAAGGCTTAGTAGTTCTCACAGACAGAAGAGAGCCCAGGTGAATAATCACTGTGGAAAGGAGAACACAGTTCAAACGCATACACAACACAGAAGTGTCACAGCCAGCACGATTCAGAGCAGATCTCCCAGGCGAACCGCAAAGACAGATCCATGGAGAAGCTGGCAGAGGTAAGTCTCAAGACAAAAGGTAAAAACCAACCAGGGTTGTGACACCGGTTGTGCTAGTATATAAAGTGTTTTCGGAATATGTGTTAATTTTGAGCTATCTTCTGATCAAGATTGAGGACCGTGGCATCATTTTATCACAGGGTCAGTGATTAATAAATAACTTTTTTTTAGGTGTGGTGCTGGTTTGGGGATTTGTATGTTTTTTTGTTTTCTTCAAATTTACACTGGACACAGGTCATCTAGCCCAATGTTATAATCACTGCCTGCCTCCCCCCACTCTGCACCAGATCAATATCCTACCAGGCATGTTGCTATTTTACCCAATACATTTCTATGTAGAACTGTTTATTTGGCCATGCCCGGCCCCACATTGCATAAAGTGGGACAAGGTAGGACATTCAAGATAAGGCTCCAACCTAGACTATAAGCAATCCTCCTGTGCCACCACTGCATCAGTGGATCCATAATTAGAATCCATAGACTGGTTAGAAAAGTACCACAGCAACATATAGGGGTCTATGTACTAAGCTGTGATAAGAGACAGAGTGAAAAGTGATAAGTAAGTGATAAGGTGACAGCCAGTCAGCTCCCAACTGTCATTTTTCAAACACAGCCTGTGAGATGGCAGTTGGGAGCTGATTGGCTGGCACCTTATCACTTATCACTCTCTCTTATCACCGCTTAGTACATAGACCCCTTAGTGAGTTGCAATACAATCCCAATCCCATAGTGCTCTTTAGTAAGAGAACATCAATTCTATACATCTTACAGATTTACATCATAAGTGTGGTGTCATTGACTCTAATTAACCTGACATATTTTACTTATTGTAGCAAAAGAGTGATTCTCATATACAGTAATTGCAAATTATGTTTATCTATGGAAATTGTCTCGTTTTTAATTTGCTTTCGGTTGTCTCTTCTTGCTATGTGGTGATTATTATTTGTAAAGAATCCTTAAGGTTGGGGATGCTGTATATTATGCAAGTTTATTTATGAATTTTGGAAAGCTTGTGTATGAATGCAATCTTTCAGAGTTCTCATCCCCAAGCATTTTCTAGTCCAATAAACTATTTTGAATCTGTTATGATCTTCTGGAAAGTGGTAGGATGCATGTTCTCTATATAGAAATAAAACATCTTCTCTGCTTTAGTCTGCAGGGCTCTTCATTTTGGCACTAAACATTGTGTAACCATGGAAACTCAATTTTATGACATATAGTAATTTTCTCCACTGACAAAAAAGGAAGTAAGTACAGAGTATTTGAATCATATCTCTCCTTAGTTTATAATAGATTTTAAGAAATGTTCCTCTGGTTTTAATAGTTTCTGCACATTAGGTCTAACTGAAATGACAAAGCACAAAATAATAGGGTCTTTACTATTATGCATTTATTACACTGAGAATAGAAACTGTAAGAAAATATTGGAAAATACTAGGGGTGAGCGGGTTCGGATTTCTGAAATCCGAAACCCCCCGAGCCCCCCTCGATCCGAGGCCGATCCGAGTCAGGCTCGACTTTTCCCGCCTGACTCGGATCTGAAATCGAGGCAAAACATCATCATCCCGCCTTCCGGGTCTCGCTGGTTTTGGATCCTATATAAGGTGCCCGCGTCGGCGCCATTTTCTCACTCGGCTGTGGACAGTGAAGAGGGAGGGTGGGAGTTAGGGCTGGCTGGGCTGTGTAGTGTAGTGTAGTGCAGTGTAGTGTTGTGCTGTGCTGTGCTGCTGTTGTCCATAGGGGCTGTGTCCACTACTTCAAAGTCCATAGGGGCTGGCTGGACTGTGTTGTGCAGTCAGTTTTCCATAGGGGCTGTGTCCACTCCAAAGTCCTGTGCAGTGTCCCAGTCCTGTAGTGTTGTCCAGGAGGTGCTCTGTCCGTCAGGGGTGCTCCCCCCAAGTGCAAAAAAAATATATTTTTTTTCTGTGTTTGTGAATTGTGTGCACTGTGGCTGCATGTGCATCAACAAAGGAGCAGCGCCAAGCTTGCGCCTGTGTCCCATAAGTAAAAGACCGGCTGGCTTGTCCGTTAAAGGGTGCTGTAACCCCCAAAGGGCACTCCAAACAAAATAAAATAATATATTTTTTTGTGTTTGTGAATTGTGTGCGCAGTAGCCGCACGTGCATCAACAAAGTAGTGGCAAGCGTGCGCCTGTGTCCCATAAATAAAGGGCTGGCTGGATTGACTGCTAAAGGGTGCTGTAACCCCCAAAGGGTACTCCAAACAAAATAAAAATATATATTTTTTTGTGTTTGTGAATTGTAGGCGCAGTAGCCGCACGTGCATCAACAAAGTAGTGCCAAGCGTGCGCCTGTGTCCCATAAATAAAGGGCCGGCTGGATTGACCGCTAAAGGGTGCTGTATCCCCCAAAGGGCACTCCAAATAAAATAAAAAAATATATTTTTTTGTGTTTGTGAATTGTGTGCGCAGTAGCCGCACGTGCATCAACAAAGTAGTGCCAAGCGTGCGCCTGTATCCCATAAATAAAGGGCCGGCTGGATTGACCGCTAAAGGGTGCTGTAACCCCCAAAGGGCACTCCAAACAAAATTAAAAAAAATATTATTTTGTGTTTGTGAATTGTGTGCGCAGCAGCCGCACGTGCATCAACAAAGTAGTGGCAAGTGTGCGCCTGTGTCCCATAAATAAAGGGCCGGCTGGATTGACCGCTAAAGGGTGCTGTAACCACCAAAGGGCACTCCAAACAAAATAAAAAAATATATTTTTTTGTGTTTGTGAATTGTGTGCGCAGCAGCCGCATGTGCATCAACAAAGTAGTGGCAAGCGTGCGCCTGTGTCCCATAAATAAAGGGCCGGCTGGATTGACCGCTAAAGGGTGCTGTAACCCCCAAAGGGCACTCCAAACAAAATGAAAAAAAAATTCTGTTTTTGTGAATTGTGTGCACTGTGGCTGTACGTGCATCAACAAAGGAGCAGCGCCAAGCGTGCGCCTGTGTCCCATTAGTAAAGGGCCGGCTGGCTTGTCCGTTAAAGGATGCTGTAACCCCAAAAGTACACTCCAAACAAAAAAATATATATTTCTGTGTTTGTGAATTGTGTGCACTGTGGCTGCACGTGCATCAACAAAGGAGCAGCGCCAAGCGTGCGCCTGTGTCCCATAAGTAAAGAGCCGGCTGGCTCATTTCTTAAAGGGTGGTGTAACCAAAGTGCACTACTCTCCAGCAAAAATAAAAAAATATTTTCTGTGTTTGTGTGCGCCTTAGCCACACGTATATATCAAATCAATATAACATAAATGGAGGAAAAAACTTTCTCCGATAAAAATAACATAGGGAAAGATCAAGAACCACTTCCTCCTAGTGCTGAAGCTGCTGCCACTTGTCATGACATAGACGATAACATGCCATCAACGTCGTCTGCCAAGGCCGATGCCCAATGTCATAGTAGAGGGCACATACAATCCCAAATGACAAAGTTCAGGAAAATGACCTTAAAAAAAACATTTAAATCATCTGAAGAGAAACGTAAACTTGCCAATATGCCATTTATGACACGGAGTGGCAAAGAACGGCTAAGGTCTTTCCCTATGTTCATGACTAGTGGTTCAGCTTCACATGACGATGGAAGCCCTCCTCCCGCTAAAAAAATCAAACAAGTTAAGCTGGCAAAAGCACAGTGAAGAACTGTGCGTTCTAAGAAGATATCACAAATCCCCAAGGAGAGTCCAAGTGTGGTGGCGGTTGCGATGCCTGACCTTCCCAGCACTGGACGGGAAGAGGTGGCTCTTTCCACCATTTGCACGCCCCCTGCAAGTGCTGAAAGGAGCACCCACAGTCCACTTGCTGATATGCAAATTGAAGATGTCACTGTTGAAGCACAACAGGATGAGGATACTGGTGTAGCTGGCGCTGAGGAGGAAGTTGGCGAGGAGGATTCTGATGGTGATGTGGTTTGTTTAAATCAGGCTCCGGGGGAGACAGTTGTTGTCCGTGGGATGAAAAAGCCCATCACAGTCATGCCTGGGCAGAAGACCAAACATTCCACCTCTTTGGTCTGGCAATATTTCTATCCAGATCCGGACAACAACTGTCTTGCCATATGTACCATTTGTAAAGGTGAAATAAGTAGGGGTAGGGACGTTAACCACCTAGGAACATCCTCCCTTATACGGCACCTGCAGCGCGTTCATAAAAAGTTACTGTCAAGTTCAGAAACTTTGGCTAAGACTGTAAGCAGTCCAGGGACACCTAAATCCCTTTT
This sequence comes from Taudactylus pleione, assembly GCA_031769625.1. Taxonomy (NCBI): domain Eukaryota; kingdom Metazoa; phylum Chordata; class Amphibia; order Anura; family Myobatrachidae; genus Taudactylus; species Taudactylus pleione. The sequence continues at coordinate 54,933,585 of JAUIMM010000200.1, read as the reverse complement.
TCCTGTTTTATCAAAGGAATCGGTGGATGAGGAGGATGAAGACGACATCTTGCCTCCGTAGAGCCAGTTTGTGCAGGGACACATTAATTGCCAGCTTGTTTTGTGGGGGCCCAAACGAACCAATCATTTCAGCCACAGTCATGTGGCAGACCCTGGCGCTGAAATGATTGGTTTGTTAAAGTGTGCATGTCCTATTTATACAACCATTTCCAAGGACAATTCCATCTTGCACCTCTTTTTTTTCTTTGCAGTATGTACTGTTTGGGGCCTAGTTTTTCAAACTGCCATCCTGTCTGCCACTGCAGTGTCACTCCTAGATGGGCCATGTGTTTGTGCCGCCCACTCGTGTCGCTTAGCATAGTCATCCAGCTACCTCGGTGCAACCTTTTGGCCATAAAAACAATATTGTGAGGTGTTAGGTGTTCAGAATAGACTGGAAATGAGTGGAAATGAAGGTTATTGAGGTTAATAATTGAATAGGAGCATAAAAACCTGATCGTCGAGGAAATCCTGATTGTCCTAAAGGTAACTATAAACTAATCTTATTCTACCCCCTAACCCTAACCCTCCTTTAGGGTGCCTAACCCTAACCCCCCCTTATGTGCCTAACGCTAATCCCTCCTCTAAGTACCTAAACCTAACCCCCCCTTCTAAGAGGGAGCTTCCCATAGGTGTTCCCAGTCCAGTGAAAGCTACTTGGGGCAGTAATTGCAGTAATAGGCCCTGCGGAATCGGTATGAAATACCGCCGGCGGTTCGATTCCCGGCAGCGCCTGGCCGACAGATGCAACTTAACCCTCCCCCCGCGGCTGTCCGCGGCGGGCGCCCGGCATCACTTCAATCAGGATGCCGGGCGCCGGTAAAATTACATTTAACCCTCACAGGGATTCAGTAGTCGGGAAGCTGGCTGTCAGCATGGCGCCAGCCGGCTTCCTGAACGTATACCCTGATGCCCTGATGCTGCATAGTAAAAAATATAATAAATAGTTTCTGCCTGTGCCCAGAAAATAGGCTGCAGACATATACACAAATAGGGATTTTATTGAATCTGACATTTGTGCCCATTTGCAACTGTAGAGGCAGGATGGAAGAGGGTAAGGATGGCCAACATAAACTGAGTACAGTTAGGGCATGTTTACATAAATGTGAACAGATGCAGAATTGCACAGAGAGACAAATACACCTGTCAGATCCATATTTTAGTATGAAAATGTAAAAATAAATAAATAAAATGTGTGAGTATATCAGATGTATCCCGGACTTAAGCTGGCCACACACTAAACGACTCGCAAACGATGCAATGTTGTTAACGATTTCCCTTGAACTCACTGGCAGTCCTAGACAAACGATATCGTGCATAAAGTGTTCATTTTGACAAACGATCTACTACTGACCTATCGTGCGTCCTTAACGATTTCCAGTGCATCTTTAAAGAGATTGCCAGATCTTACCTGCAGTAGGTAAGATCTGAAGATACGATTAACGATCCACGGGATCGCGAATTTGGAACGTTATCGCTCAGTTGAAACTGAACAATTTGCACATATTTGAATGATTTATCGTTATGACGCATCAAAATCGTACAAATTGTGCAGTTAATCATCTAGTGTGTGGGCACCTTTAGACCTGGCGCACATATTAGCAGTGTCGGCACCTTTAGATCTGGTGCACATACTAGCAGTGTGGGCACCTTTAGATCTGGTGCACATACTAGCAGTGTGGGCATTCAAGCATCTTGCAATTATGGTCACTTTGTCTATGTGGGCAATTGCATTTTTTTAGTCAACGCATTTTACATATGCAGATTTGGGGTTACACTGTGTCAGAGTTCAGCTGGAGATTGGCCGTCCCTTACCATCCCGCCGGCTTCCTCAGACTTCCCGGGCAGTCGGGCGGCTGGTGCGGTGACGTGGGAGGTGCTGAGCATTCTCCCTGATGCTGGTGTCTCGGGCGGCCTGGTGCGCGGGGATCGGAGTCCCTGTCATGGGCTCCACAATGACACATCCTTTTATGACTGTCCTTCCTTCCCTGACAGTCTGGCCGGTCAGCTGACGCTGTGGACCAATCAGTGGGCTTCCAGGGGTATATATCCGGCTCCTGAACAACCATTGTCGCTGCTAGTGTTACTAGTGGTCTCTCGTTCCAGGTTCCCTTGCTTCCAGTGATCTATTCCTGTGTGCAGCTATATCGTTTATCTCACCAGTGCTTTACCACCTCAGTCTGTGTGCAGCTATATCGTCCATCTCACCAGTACTTTACCACCTCTGCCTGTGTGCAGCTATATCGTCCATTTCACCAGTGCTTAACCACCTCAGCCTGTGTGCAGCTATATCATCAGTGCTTAACCACCTCTGCCTGTGTGCAGCTATATCATCAGTGCTTTACCACCTCAGCCTGTGTGCAGCTATATCATTCATCTCACCAGTGCTTTACCACCCCAGCCTGTGTGCAGCTATATCATTCATCTCATCAGTGCGTTACCACCTCGCCTGTGTGCAGTATACCTCCATTCCACCAGTGTGTTACCACCGCCGCCTGTGTACAGTATACTATCCATTTCACCAGTGCTTTACCATCACAGCCTGAGTGTAGTTATACGTACCAAAATCTCCAGCGTTATAATCTCTGGCTGGCTCCAGTACAACTACCCACCTCGTTACTGGACTCTGTGGTCCCTACCTACATGTTACAGTATTGCACCGTGGTGCACTCTTTCTGACCGGCAACCCGGTAGAGTGTGTCCGCAGTGCACACTTCCTTGTACCTCAAGTACACTGTCCTTACGTGCCCCTTACTGGCACCGACCCTTTGGGCCACGAGTGTTCGTCTCTCCTTTTTCCCGCAGGCTTTGGTCACCTAGTCAAAGGACCGCGACCTGCTTACGAGGTGCAGCTCAAGCCCATATCCCGATTGGTGGGGTCACTGGTGAACACCATCTCGTGGGTTAGATTCCGCACCTTTGACTAGGTCTCGCCAACGACCAAGACCCCTGGATGCGGAGGTCGTACATTCAGGCCCCTCGCCTCCGTTTCCTCCCACTGCCTCAGGCCTCAGCTTCCAGAAAACTACCTCCCACCTCAGCTCCACATTCTGTTTTCTGGCAGACCCGGCCAAAACGTTGATCGCAAAGCCCAGCTCCCTGTAGTGCAGTGTGCAGATCCAGTCTGATCTAGTCAGCGTTCAGCCCAGTGGTCAGCCCAGAGGTCACAGTGTGGGATAGAAGACTCGACAGGTCAGTTCTATAGGCATAATTATTGGGGTTAATTTTGAGGTGGGTGTATATATAGAAACTGTCGCCAAACAAACTGCAGTTGCGCCTATTTCTGTGCAGAACATCCTACCCTATCAGTCCAACCTGGCAAGTTCAGCAGCTTTCCAAGACAACAGAATAGTAACCACTTATTTTAGAAGTTTGTGAGAATGAGAGCCCAATACGAGGTACCTACAAAGACCGTGAATTAGATTTATCTCTACTATCAGTTTATGTGTAAATACTTATTGGATTTGTGCTTATTCATCATGCAGTGAAGCGGTTTTCTCTCCAGTCTTGTTTTACAATACATTTTTAATGTCAATGGAATGGCCATTTAACAAAAAAAACAGTATATCCAACATAAAATAGATCACATTATTAGTGGTGCTATTCAGTGGCGTAAGTTCATCCCAGATGCCCGGAGGCAAGTTATAATTTTGTGTCGTCCCCCCCCCGTCACAGCCACTGACACTGTAATGTAGCAATTCGCATGCAGACGGGCTATAGATAGACGAAGGCAGCAGCTTATGGTCTGACACGGAGCTCTCCCCTAGTGTATGGTGGTTTCTCAGGTGCCATGACTGTACACTCTGGGTACATAGTTACAGCCCTAAGTGGGGTGAATATGTTGTGGACAATGGAGGAGTTGCCCCCTTCAGAGCTGGAGCCCGGCAAAGTCGCCTCCATTGTCTCCCATAGTTCTGCCCCTGGTGCTATTATTTGATGTGAGGCAGGGGTGTAGCAGGGTGGTTCCAGTGGAGCTTGTGCTCTGGGCGCTAAAAGAGTTCCGGAATTCATGGGGCGCTGCACAGTGTGATGGCTGCCTGTTAGTTTTATCTCGGTTTGCTCTATATCCTAAATAAATTATGAATCTGAGATCCGTTTCTACATTTCATGCTCCCTCAAGCTGCCCAGATTGCCTCCCCTCCGGCCTTCCCTCCTCTGTGTTCATCTTCTCTCACCTCCCCTTTCCTGTCAGATTGATTACATTCACTTCTCACCTCTTTAATTAGCTCCTCTCTCTACCCTGTGATGATAGACTCTTTGCCCCTGTTTCTTATTGGCTTCTGTCACTGGCCCTCTCTGCTTGACTCCCCCCCCCTCCTTCTCTCCTCATTCTTTCATTCATTGTGCTTCAATGGACTTAATAGTTACACATCTGAGGTAAAATCCTAAACTTCAATTATAAGGTATGAGGTTAAAAGAAAAGTTACTGCTTTGCTATTTAAATTAATGGAGGTGTTCCCAGGCCTGACCACACAGTGTTATTTTAAAGGTCTTTTAAAAAATATTAGGAGACCTGAAATAATAATAATGGTGGTAGACAGAACATGGTTAGTAGTACTCACACTAATATAAGTGCAATGTAAATTTGTAAAGTAGTAGCATAGCTAAGAGGGAGCTTCCCATAGGTGTTCCCAGTCCAGTGAAAGCTACTTGGGGCAGTAATTGCAGTAATAGGCCCTGCGGAATCGGTATGAAATACCGGCGGCAGTTCGACTCCCGGCAGCGCCTGGCCGACAGATGCAGAGTTCCCGGCAGCGGAAGCCCGACAGCGCTGGAAATCACGATCGTCCCTAGGTAAGTATTCTCTAACCTAACCCCCTAACCCTCCTTAGGGGTGCCTAACCCTAACCTCCCCCCAAGTGCCTAACCCTAATCCCCCCTCTAAGTACCTAACCCTAACCCAACCCTTCCCCGCCGCCTAAACCTAAGTCCCCCGGGGGGTGCCTAACCCTAAGTCCCCCCCGGGGGTGCCCAACCCTCCCTCTAGCCTAACCCTAACCCTCCCTCCCCCTAGCCTAACCCCAACCCTCCCGGGGGGGGGCCTAAACCTAAGTCCCCCCCGGGTGCCCTAAACCTAACCCCCCCCCCCCCGCGGCTGTCCGCTCGCGGTGCCCGGCGTGGCGCACTTCGATCGGGATGCCAGGCGCCGATCTCCCGGCATCGGGGAAATGTCAGGCGTCTACATCTAGACGCCCGGCATTTCATCCCTCGCCGGGATATGACAGTCGGGAAGCCGGCTGCCGGTATTAAGGCAGCCGGCTTCCTGATTGTATACCGGCCCTGCACCCTGTGGAATCTCACTCTAGCACATGTGCGGTGTCAATTTAAGTTAAATGATCAGAATATATAATACAATCTCCTCTTTTGACTAATAACAATGTTTCAAGGGAGACAAAAGTCAGATCCTAGGTGCTATACATAAATAAAGCAGTACCAAATACTCCTTAATATCAGATCACCAAAGCATTCTATTCCCCCAATTGGACCTCTACACCCAGCGTGATACTGCCACTGTTTGCTGTTTTTCTCTTCACTTCAGTATTCCCCTACATGCTGGCCATACCCCACTGGCGATGTTCAGTACATGGAGGGGGGGCACTATGACATGCACTTTCTCCGGGCACCATGGTTCCATGCTACTCCTCTGATGTGAGGCCCACATCAAATAATAGTGGCAATAATAATGCATACATTAAAAAATAGCCTTAATAATAATGCCTACATTGTGGGAATTATTATTATTAAGGCTATTTTTTAATGTGTGCTCTATTATTGGTGCTATTAGATTGTAAGCTTACGAGCAGGGCCTTCCTACCTATATATCTGTCTGTTATTACCCAGTTTTGTTCTATTGATGTTTACAATTGTAAAGCGCAAAGGAATTTTCTGCGCTATATAAGAAACTCTTAATAAATAAATAAATATTATATGATGTCATTATTAGGCTACTTTTTAATGTGTGCGTTACTATTGGTGCTATTTGATGTAGGGTCCACATCAAATAATAGTCCCGATAATAATGCACACATTAAAAAATAATCTTAAAAATAATACCTACATTGTGGGCAATATTAGTAAGGTTATATTTTAATGTAAGCATTATTTTTTGATGTCATCATTATTACTAAGGCTATTTTGTAATGTGTGTGTTTTGTATTGGGCTACTACAGTATGTGCTGCTCTGCACTTTTCTATGGGACATAGGTCTCAGAAGCTTGGCAAAGCGGTAGGAGCAATTAAGAACCATTCTGAGTCAGCCTGAGTGGTCACAGTGCAGGCAGTGGCGTAACTACTGCCCCCGCAGCCCCCGCGGTGGCTTGGAGGCGCTGGGTAGCTTGGGGGCGACGGGGGCAGTAGTAGTTACTACGGAGGGTGCAGGGGGTGCGGTCGCACCCCCTGCACCCTCCATCTGCCGGGCACCCGCTGAGTGTGTTACCAGCGGGCGCCCAGCTCCTATACAAATCCCCGGCGGCAGCCGGAGGACGGAGCTCCCTCCGTCTTCCGGGTCCCGCAGGGCACTATGGGAGTGACGTAATGACGTCACTCCCATAGTGCCGAGGAGCGGATGCCGGGGACGGAGCTCAGGAGTGAGCTCCGTCTTCCGGGTCCCGCAGAGCACTATGGGAGTGACGTAATGACGTCACTCCCATAGTGCTGAGGAGCGGACGCCGGGGTATGGACGGCAGCAGCACTGGAGCGGGGATAAAGGTAAGTGTTTGTGTTTTTTTCTTTTGTGTGTGTGTGTTTGTTTGTGTGCGCGCGGAGGGTGGGAGCAACTACAGGGGGCTAACTACAGGGGGCTAACTACAGGAGGCTAACTACAGGAGGCTAACTACAGGGGGCTAACTACAGGGGGCTAACTACTAGAAGGGGCACTACAGGGGGCTAACTACAGGGGGCTAACTACAGGAGGCTAACTACAGGGGGCTAACTACAGGCGGCTAACTACTAGAAGGGGCACTACAGGGGGCTAACTACCAGAAGGGGCACTACAGGGGGCCCTGCATAATGGGCACAACTACAGGGGGCACTACTTTAATGGGCACTACTACAGGGGGCCCTGCATAATGGGCACTACTACAGGGGGCCCTGCATAATGGGCACTACTACAGGGGGCATTGCATAAGGGGCACTACTACAGGGGGCATTGCATAAGGGGCACTACTACAGGGGGCATTGCATAATGGGCACTACTACAGGGGGCATTGCATAAGAGGCACTACTACAGGGGGCATTGCATAAGGGGCACTACTACAGGGGGCATTGCATAATGGGCACTACTACAGGGGACATTGCAAAAGGGGCACTACTACAGGAGGCATTGCATAAGAGGCACTACTACAGGGGGCATTCATAAGGGGCACTAGTATAGGGGGCATTGCATTTTGGGGCACAACTACAGGGGGCACTGTATAAGGGGCACTAATTTGATACACAGTTTACAGGTTATAAACTATGTTCCCAATAATCTGGTTCTACATGGACATAAAAACTGTGCAACCTGTCTTGAGCTGAGGTGATGGACTGGCAGGAACAGAAAGGAGGGTTGGTGAAGTAGATCTGTCAGGGTGGGATGTAATGGGCATAATGTGTATTTGGCATTACTGTGTGCACAATGTGCTATTAGGGGCATTACTGTGTGGCATAATGTGTAAGGGGCATTACTGTGTGGCATAATGTGTTGTATGTGGCATTACAGTGTGGCATAATGTGAAATAGGGGCATTACAGCATGGCATAAATTGTTATAAGCGCTTTACTGTATGTCATTATGTGTTATATGTGGCATTATTGTGTGGGATGTGTAAGGGGCATTGCTGTGTGGCATAATGTGTTGTAAGGGGCACTCCGGTGTGGCATAATGTGTTGTAAGGGGCATTCCGGTGTGGCACACTGTGTTATAAGTGGCATTACTTAGTGTGTCATAATGTGTAAGGCACGTTGCTGTATCATGTAACCACACACCTTAAACGTAGTCTTTGGGTGTGTTTGATCTTTGGGTGGGGGGGGCGTCTGAAACTTTTTTGGCATGGGGGAGCAAAATTTATAGTTATGCCACTGAGTGCAGGAGTGCTTCCTTGAGAAATACCATTCTTCAGAGAAGAACATTCAAACAATTGGTCAGTGTACTCCTTGTGCACTAATATGTGATGTGGACATGACTGTGGAAGCTAATATGTGTCCTGCTGTTTTTGTCTGTTAAGTGCCTACTGATACAGCAGAAGATGTTCATGCAATTCCGCACAGAACGCAACTGCGAAAATATGCTAATGCTTCCAAAGCTTACCCGAGCATAAGGACGCCCACTGCTACTTTCTCATATCTGTCTAAAGTCGCTCTCCTGCGTAAACATCGGTAACATCGACTAACATCAGCCGTCACTTGGCATGTAAGGCAGTCTAAGCAGCCACAAACACTGCACCTCCCCTGACAAGCAGAGAGCTCTGATGCTGCGAATGTAGTCACAATGGCTAATTTATGCACGCCCAAGAAACGGCGTTCAAACGGTCAGACATGCCTGCGTTTTTCTGACCAGCCCCCTGTTAACACCCCCAAATGCTGACTACCTGTCACTCACTCTGCAAATGGATCCTCTGAGCGATCGTAATTACAGTGCAATCACTGCGTGTGCGCATTGCGGCTTACAGGCAGGCGCAATGGCAAACAATTGCTCGTTCTGTGTAAATATCGGCATTGTGTCCGCTGCTGAATCAGGTCTGTGAGTCCTGCACAAATTACCACAAAGACGAACCGTACTACTTTCACACGGAGTAGGAGAAGGATTTTTTTTCACAATGTCCAATTTAAAATGTGTGCGTCTGATCTGTCATTCAAAAGTAGCTATTGCAAAGAGAGGGAACCTGGAATGGCATTTTAAAAGTCTGCAATAATGGATTTTCCTGCTAAAAGTGAATTATGGAGGAAGAATTTTCAGCAATTGAAATTGCACCTTAATGCCCAGCAATCAGTCTTTACAAGGCCCATCATTAAATCAAAGGCAGCTACTATTACATCATTGGGGTAAAGACACATGCTGTACTTGCAAAGCACAAAAAAGGTTTTCAAGATGAAGAAATGGTCAAATATGCAACAGATATATTGTTTCAAGATTTTAAAAACAAATCTAATATTATTTTGGCTATTAAGGATATTCAGCTATGCAGAAACACTGTGATGCGGCGCTGTGAATCATGGCTCTTTTTTGGAGCAGCTACAAAGAGACCAAAAAGAGTGTGTGTTCTTTTCTCTACAATTTGATGAGTCAACAGACCTGACAGACACAGCACAACTTTGCATCTTCTCTAGAATGGTATTAGAAGATATGTCTGCTAAAGAGGAGATGCTCAAAATCTTACAACTGAAGGGGAAAACTAAGTGAAAGACGTTTTTCAGGCATTCAAAGATTGTATAAATGACACACAGCTACCAATTTACAAACTTGTTTCCATAACCACTGATGGAGCACCAGCTAAGACCAGCCGGACAATGTGCAACTGTGAGGATACATTTCCTGAATTATCACTGCATACTTTATCAACAGGCTTTCGGCTCTATTTATTATCATTATTTTTATTAAAATAAAGTGAAAAGGGGTGTTTTCACACCCTTTTCACATTTAGTATCACCTAAAGTTACTAAAGGGCAATTGGAGTAGAATTCGTAAAATTCTACGCCAAGCCCTAATTATCACATATTTTTAGTAATCAGATCACATTTCCCATAATTGTAACAGGAAATGTGATCTGCCTGGGATCTACTAAAAATTAATTGTGAAAAAATACCGGGGGAAGCCCTGTGATAATAACGCCATCTGGAGGTGGCGTTATCCAGGGTCTCCTCCGGTTACCAGACTCCTGCTCCGCTCTAACAGGCAGAGCAGGCCCCAGACCACACTCTGATCACTGCTAAAAAAAATAAAAAATAAATAACTTACCTGAGCCCATGGACCGGATATCGGGGCTCTGGTGATGTCCTCCCTCTGGTCAGCTGGTCTCCCATCCTGCACTGGGGCCCGGTCATCACCTGACCGGGCACCAGTGCAGGATGGGAGATCAGCTTACTGGAGCCACGGAGGACATCACCGGAGACCCGATCACCGGAGGTAAGTGTAATTAAGGGAGGGGGGTCATGGGAGGAGGGTCAAAGGGGGTCGCGATCATGGGGGGCGGGGCTTAGCGTGGGAGCAGGGCTTAGCAGCGGCCGTTCGGCGCATGCGCGGGCACTTGTTACGATATTTTTTAGCGAAAATACCGTGGTAAGTGTGCGGAGGGGATTCGCAAACACAGAGCTTTATCGCAAGCTTTGTCCCTGCAAGGGATTTTTAGTAAATCCCTGTGATATTGCCTGAATCCCAATGCGAATTCAGGGCCTGATTCAGACCCGCTCGCGAGCGCTGAGCGCTCGCAAGCGGGTCGATGTTGCCCAAGTGAGCCGGCTCCGTCGTGCACATGCGCGAGACCCGAATAACGACGGCCAAGCCGTTGTTATGGGTCTCGCACCAAAGGGGGCGTGCTGTCGATGGTGATTGACAGCATGCCCCCTTTGGTGGGCGTGCCGGGGGCGTGGCTGCCCAGACGGAGGCGTTCCCATGGGAACACTTACCGTCTGGGGCTGGCCCCACTGACATCACTAATGATGTCAGTGGGAGTGCTTTTGGCTCTGATAGAGCCAAAAGCACTCCAGGGCTTGCGGCAGAGAGACCTTACCGCAGGGTCTTGTCGCAAGCCCGATGGTCGCGATGGTCTTGACCATCGCGACCATCATTTTGGCCGTTCGCTATAGCTGTGGGTGGTCACCCACAGCTATGCGAGTGGCCAGGAGGCCGCTCCAAAAAGGAGCAGGGACGGCCCTGATTCAGAGCAAGCGCTCTGTCAGAGCGTCCGGCTCTGAATTGGGGCCTCAGTCAGTAATAACATACTACAATCTGCATTCTAATACGGATTGTAGTAAATAGAGCCCTTTGTGTGGTAAAATGCTATATACACAGTATGACAAATGTCATGGATATTGCACTTAAAATTGTCAATTCAATTCATGCAAGAAGTCTCCAGAGGCGTCCCTTCTGGTTAGAAGAAAACAATAAAACATAGCCTTACTTTAAAGTAGGTACACGACCAGTGCACAGATGCGAATCTCCCCATAGCATACTGTCCCATTCCAATGGCGTCATCAGTGCACCCCACCCCACAGCATACCGTCCTACTGCAATGACATCATCAGTCCGTGCCTGCCCCCGTTGTTAGCACAAACACAGGCAGGATGCCTAGGAGATGAACTGTGCTGTGTAATTAGTGATGACAATAACAAAAGAATGTAATTACTGCTGATAGAATGAATTTATTAGAGTGTACAAGTCTTGTGAGTGCAGCTGATCTGGTTGTATATGTTTCACTATTTTTTATTTATGTATACATTATAAGTGTCTGTCAAAGAGTCTTAATATATACAGTCCTGAGTATCTACGTGTTAAACATCAATACATCCCCTTAATGAGCTTCCACAAAACATTACCACAGCTGCTCACACACATACACACACACACACACACACATAACTTTACACCACCCACAAATAACTTCAATATACCAAAAAACATTAGTACACAGTCCCGTAATGGTTCTACACCCCACCACATAACATCACTACAATACCCACCTCCCCAGATTATATTAATTTAAACCCAGATAAAATTAGTATCCACCCGAACCCCCAGATAAAACTAAACACATCCATATACTTACCTCTGCTTGAAGCTGGTTCTGCAGTCTCCTCATAGTTATGACCCACAGAGATGCAGGGGAGGGTAGGAACACAGACTGTCAGGACCAGAGGCATAGGAAGGGGTAGGGCCTTGGTGAGGAGGAGGCGGAGCCTCAGGAGAGGACTTCTAGACATCAGCACATTGTTGGCTGGTCCAGGGCCAGATTAACAATGGGGCGGATGGAGCTACAGTTCCAGGCCTCCACATAATAGGCCCATTGTCATGACAACTTGATGTTGACTGACCATCTGCTCTCCACACAGTCAGCCATAAATCATAAGTATAAAAATTTTATTTCTATTTACCTCACAAAATTAAGCATTTTTTTTCTTTTACATATTTATGGAGACATTGGGTCTGAGAGTATAAGGGTGTACACGCCCACATGGCACTGGCCACACCCACACAGCACTGGTCACACCTCCTCTCTTCTCATAATAGGCCCTTGGTCATTTTCAGCTCCAGGCCCATGTGGCCCTCAATCCAGCCCTGGGCTGGTCCCATGGGAGGGAACAGCCACCATGCAGAGAGAGAAGGGGGCAGGCGTCGGGTTCTCCTGCTGTCAGACTGTGACACGTTTGCAGTCTCAACCAGGCAGAAATTGGAAAGTGCGGGGCACGCTGCCGTGGCTTATGCAAACCATGGCCGCCGCCGGTATAAAGTAAAATCAGGATGTCTCTTTAAGAGAGATCTGTATTACTGTGCTGGCAGCGTCAGTGCCGCCCCCTCAGGTAGTGCTCTAGCCCACTGCCCCACACCCCCCCTTCTGCTCTCCTGTATGAAATTATGGCGATCACAAGGGAAGGACTTTTATATGCAATACAAAATACGCATGATCCGACTCCGGTAAGATGATGTTTTGCCTAGTTTTGGGGTCTGAACTTGGCGATAAGACCTGAGCCAGGACTCGGACTCACTCGTAACCACTAAGTTCAGGTGCTCCAGGGAAACCGTAACAAGCATCTCTAATATTTACAGTATCACTAACTTCTGCAACACTTAAACCTGCAATATCTGTCGTACTGTTTTATAAGGGGGGAATTTAATATCATGCAGTGTGCCGCAATACCCAGCTGTGCAGATATTGGCTATTTATGTTAGTGCCAACAATGCAGTTATCCCTGTGCACCTCTATGGAGTGCAAGGGAAAACTTGCTTTGCTGGTGGACATAATGTGCCTTTCAGAACAACACGTTGATGCTGATAAATTTAATTTTCCCCAGAAAATGCAAATATCTGCTATTTAACCCAGCAATCTAACCTGACTCATTGCAGTTATTTCTATATTATCATGCTTGCAATACTATCCCTGAATCCTACAATCTATTTTAATAACCTTAGTTAACCCTGTAATATGATATCACATTCCCTGCAATCTATACAATTATCTATATATATTTTCTCCCTCCCTCTCTTTCGCTTCATCCAATAACACACATAGGCTCTTGATCATTTTGAAAGAGGTCATGGGTGCCATAGTATATGATGTATTAAAAATAGCAACTACAGTATGGTTCTGCACAAATCTAATAGTTTGTCTTTTGTGAGAAGTAATGTACCTGTCTCTGCGGGTCAAATTAAAAGAACGTTTAGAATAGAGATGAGCGGTTCTTTTTTAACTCGGATCTTCCCGCCAAGTTCAGATCTCAGAACAAGGCAAAACGTTATTTTTCACGGATAATGGTGATTTTTTGACCGAGAAAGATGACAAACCTGGCAAGAAGATCCGAGCCAAAACCGAACTGCTCATCTCTAGCTTAAAAGTAATCTCGGAATGCAGAATATGGAAGCTTTTGGTCCCACAAGATACAGTGTACATTGCAGCCTACAATGGTTAAATAACATAAGTTCATGTTATTTAACCATGCCATAATGTACTGTGGGCAGAAAAGCATCAAACATGGCATTTTGCATGCAATGCATCCCACCACTCATCACATGCATGCCGGCATTAATTATGAAGGTATCCATGAAGATTTGCGAGTAAACTCGCAAAGGATGGCTCTCCCAATAAGAGCTGTTCTTTGTGATAGACGGACTTCCGGGTTTATGTCCCAGAAGTCCCTCTGTGCATGTGTTGTATGATGCGTGCGCCACAGGGGTTTCTTGGAGGGATCAGATTGGATCCCTCTCCCAGCACTACAAAATAATCCCATATTCTTCTATTGGGCAGCGCCACCTGAAAATTATGTTGCTTTCCGAAGCTAATAGTGCATCCCTCCTGTATGTTTTATCGCCTAGATATGTCACCATTCTAGGCCGCCATATGGGGGTGACTGCCTGGCCCGTAGTCCCGGGCCCAGAGAGAGTGGGGGCCCAGGTGGCAGCAGTGCAGATATGCATCTGCAGCCAGGAAGAAACAGCGCTGCCGCCGGCACTTCAAATATGTCGCTAACTGCGAACCAACCACAGCTGTGAATGTCTTGCTGCCAGCAACATGTTTGAGATGCCGCCGGTGCAGTTTCTAGCTGACTGCCACCCGGCCCCGATCTCTCTGGACAAGCTGAAGAAACCAGGTAGCCTGATAAGTACATAGTCCTGCCCTGTGCCCCTCCACCTAGTGCAGCCTGACTTCCCTACACCCCCCTACTCCAGCCAGCCTTCCCTGTCCTGTGCCTCCCCCCTACTCCAGCCAGCCTTCCCTGCCCTGTGCCTCCCCCCTTCTCTAGCCTTCCCTACCCTGTGCCCCCCCTTTTTCCCCCTCCAGGAACCCCAGCCTATTTTGCCAGTACCGGACCCCACAATTTTTGGTGACAGCCCTGTCATCATTACACAACTAAAAGAGAAAAGGATAGCTTAGGTACAGGATTAGATTCAGTAGAGTTGAACAATTATATGATGTTAACAGATAAAACTGTCTGAGACCAATTAAAACAAGACCAAACATCAATTTCAGGGCCTGGTCAAGACCAAATAATGTGCATCTCTGACACAGGAGAGGTCAGAGGTCATACCAATAATCCAAGATGATGACATTATCAGCAGTCGATTTTATTATATAGATATACTGTCTATTAATATTCTCTATTACAATATTACTATTTGCTAAGACACTCATACTATATGTAAAGGATTTTCACTGATTTAACATTAGTTAGTTTTATTTCTGTAGTCTAGAGAATCAGCTTTTTAATTAGATTCATTTGTAGGGCTATATTTACTTTATTTAAGTGCTGGTTTTTAGAAGTGGCTTTGCTGCCCATAGCAACCAATCCAATTCTATTTATCATTTATCTAGCACCTACTAGAAGATAATAGCTAGAATCTGGTTGTTTGCTATGGGCAACAACTCCACTTCTAAAAACACGCACTTTAGTAAATATACCCTGTAGTGTACAATACAGTAGATACACCTTCAGTATGTGCAGAAAGTTTGTCCATTAAACTCCCAACTGTAAAAAATGTGGACTTTGTAGAGATGGATCTCCTAACGTACAGTAGCACTGCATAGTACCATAGGTGTCAGAAATAACAAAATATAACTGCTTTATAGTGATTTTTGGCAGAATATATTCTCCACTGCCAAATGTGTGTATCAGATTGTTTGTAATGAAAATATTTTTACATTTGTGTGGGTCTGTCTTCTGTAAGCATGATGGTCAAACATATTTGCCATGATCATACTGGGTCTGATTCGGAGTCGCTTGTAGCTGCAACTGCGGCCGCTTCGACTGATTTATTGCACATTGCGCGTGTGTCAAAGGCTGCATACGTATCTTTACGAACATATAAATGATTCACACTGGTACATATATCAGCCGTTTCACTGCGACCGCTAAATTGGCACTTATGGCTGACAATTAGGTGGCAGCAATGCGAACGCACACAAGAGAACCCTTTTGTGGGTGTGATGGGGTGTGTCATGGGTGTATAAGCAGAGTTACTCATTATGGTCTGATTCAGCAAGGAACACAAGTGAAAGAACGCACGCACTTGGCCGATGTTTTCGCACATCGCGTGCGCGTACTAGCAACTGTGAATGGGCAAGGGTACGCAGACTACATGCAGTATGTACACAGACCTTTTCGCTATTGATTGACAGGAAGTGCTCTTTGTGGGTGGTGACGGGGGGTGGTTGGCGAATGCAGGCGTGCCTGTGCGTTGGGCCGCCGTTATAGGGGCGTGCATAATTAAGGCACTGTGGCGGCATATGCAGCCAGACGACTCGATGCACGCAGGAAGTGGACAAAATCCTGCAACCTCTATTGTGCCTATGGTTCCGATGGTTCTCGATGTTTCCATAGTCTTGTGCACTACCCAGGCGTATGGTAAAAATTGGGAATTGTGGGTACGGGATGCTGGCGCCCAAGATCCTGGCAGCCAGAATCCTGATTCCGGCACCCCGACAGGGTTAGGATACCTACACTTGTCAGTCAGTATCCTAACCCCTCTTCCTAGCCTTTCCTCCTCGCTGCCTAAATCTAACCCTCCCCCCTAGTGCCTAAACCTAACCTCCCCCGCACCCTAAACCTAACCCTCCCCCTAGTGCCTAACCCTTCCCCTAACCCCAGTACTTATCGTCGGGTTTCTGGCGCCGGGACTCTGAGGTGTTGGGATTCGGGCACCGGCATGCTAAGCACCAGCATTTCCGACTGTTGGGATTATCACTACATGCCAGCATTAGGACAAGTGTCTAATCGCATTAACATTCCTATTACAATTCATTCATATTCAGAATACAGACATGCATACAACTCAGAATGCGGCAGCAATGTTTATAAACCTTTTAATTGTCTTGCAATGTTGTATACGGTAAGTCATGTTTTTTTCTTGTTTTGTGTGTGTTTATACTGTTTATGTACATTGCAAGGTGCTCCGAACCCTTTGTGGCATCATATAAATAATGGATAATGGGGTTTGTTTGTGTGCAGCTCTGTACTGCGCATGTGCAGATCTGTAAGCCGCTCGCAGTGCCTCATTTATGAGTGGCATCAGGCAGTGTGCCAGAAAACTGGGGCTCATCTGCAGCTTGTTATTTGGAGTCCTGTCTGGAGGAGTTCATGAGCATAGTTAGATCTCTTTATTCGATTCATAGTCTCTTCCGTTCTACCAGGGGTACGGCTTGGAGATGCTACGACAAAGAGTTTTAGCGCAAGCACCAACGCATTAGGATTAGAATCAGGCCTAATAATAATAATAATACAATTTTTCCAAGGCAATGACACAAAGCACAGCACAATGCAGCTGCTTTGGAGAATGGCATCAATCCACATCTGATAAGCCTATTTTCAGTGTAGGGTAACACACGTTATTCTTGTGTCATATAACAAATATCTGTTAATATTTTTTATTACTGTTATAGGTAACCTGATTTTAACAAGATTTAATTAATATATTTGAGAGATAAAAACAAAGAGAAGCTGATGTCTGTGATTAAAAGAGTTTGGGGTGATCACAACAATGACAACAGAAAATCGCAATAATGTAATAAATCACCCAGGCTATTTAGAGTCTTGCCGTTTGCAGTCAAGCAATAATAGTGTAGCTACAGGAAAGTGATGACTTTAACCTACTTACAGTATTGAGTGTATGTACAGTATTGTTCATGTACTGTACTATAGGCATAAAGAATAAGCAAGAACATATTGTGTGCGGGGAAATCTTTCCATGGCATAACTCAAAGCTCATCACCTCTGTAACTTTCTTGATGGAGAATGCTATCAATTCACACATATCCTGAGCAAATTGTTTTTAGCATGTCATTATGGTTTCTGTGTCTGGCTAATAATCACCACCTCTCCCGCTTCAAAGACTTCTCCCACGCTGCTCACCACTTATTATAAGATACTGGCGGTGATTCAGCAAGGATCGCAATTGCAAAGCTGCAAGCAGGCAGCTATGCAATTCCGTCCTTGCTAATATGCAAATGCAACAGGAAGTGTATGACACCCCCTGCTGCATTTGTGATCCCAGCACTGTGACGGAGGTCGCAGCCTGGGATCACCATCCCTTCCATCAGTGGTCTATGGTCGCAATGGTGGACGGTGCCGGGCAGCCAGCCAGCTGAGTAAGCCTCAGCTTACTCAGGCTGGCCAGCTTGCGAGGCTAGGACACTGCATCAGTCGACGTAGTCCCTGGGCTGGCCACTCCTGAAAAACGAGGCGTTTCTAGGAACGCTGGCCACCCCCGCCCCACACTGCCCCTTAAATGCCTCTGCCTGTCAATCAGGCATAGGCACAGAGGGGTCTACGTGCAACCAATCTGGACCCACTTTGCACATTCGCACAATGGGTCCTGCGTACGAAACATTTCCCGATAATCGGAAATCTGCAGTGCACTTGCATGCACTGCTGAATCAGCCCCTCTCTTCCAAAATCTAATCTTTCAGGCACTTCTTCAAACATATCACTCCTTTCACTATAGCCTAACCCAGAGGTTCCCAAAGTCCACCATTACAGTCCACGTTTTAGGGATATCCATGTTTGAGCACAGGTGACTTAATTAGTACCTCAATCCATTTGATTTAACCATCTGGACTCAAGTTTTGATATCCCTAAAACGTGGACTGTAATGGCGGACTTTGGGAACCTCTGGCCTAACGCCCTGTGACTACTCCTTCAATGTGTCCTAATTACCTCATACACTCTTGTCCTATGAGCTCCTTTTATCTATACTTTGCTTCCTCCCTCTAAACTGCTCTCATTAGGTTTTATGTTTAATCTGTATTTTGTATTACCTGTAATGCAGCAGAGTGTGTGGGGCATTATAAACAAACAATGATGATGATTGTACTACAGCGGAAGGTAACACGCTTTCTATGCATATGTTATTATTATGCTGAATAACTGTTTATATTTTTGTTAATTTATAAATGATTTTAATGGGATTGAATTTGGCATTACTAAAAGAAAACATATTTGAAAATATGCCTAAAAATAAAGACAGGCTGCTACAAATGATTGAAACGTATTGAGACAATCGTCTCACTGCACAAACTTGCAGTAGTTTATTTAACTACATATTTCTTTTTTTGCCATTGGCAATCAAACAAAATACTATAGCTACAGAAACGTCATTTCTGTAATACACTTGTACTGACAGTATCTTACTGTATACACTGTACATGTACTGTCTGCAACTTAATCACAATATTCAATCCTCACACCAGTTTTACAACACCTGTATCAATTGGCAAATTATGAGAATCTGAGTACCCCATAAATAATCTGTAGGGAAGATGGCTTACAATTTAAATATGGTATCTTTCGAATCCCTACCCTAATGAGTCTGATGCGACCATCTGATGCATCCGTGTCTGATCGCCCACCTGCTCTTAGTGCTCTGCCAGTCTCTACTCCTGCAGCTCTGCCCCCAGACTCCTCCTCCAGCTCAGCCATAGTAAAGTGTGATCATAACAGCTCAAGGGAACAGAGCAGTGTTGGCTGCTGCTGCATACACTCCTCTCCAGGACACAGTCACTGGCTGTGATTTGCAATACTAATAGTCAGGGCTTGCTGCAGCTCCCCTCCCCCCCAGTCTCTCCCGCTCTTCCAGGCAACACTCATGGGCGATGAGAATGCCCACCCCCTGCTACTGGCTTCTCTTCTTGCAGGACTGTAAAGTCCTGCGCATGTGCTGATAGTAAAACATCGCAGTTGTCCGTAAACCATCTCCGGAAGTGCCGGGAATGCTCCCAGAGTTATAAAATTGGGGACGGGGGTTGTAAGGACAAGCTCCTCTCAGCAAGGTCACTCCCCCTTTTTGGCCATAAGACTATTTGGCGCACTGGATGCCACCGACCACAGTGACGCCACTGATAAGCCTCAGGGGTAAATTTACTAAGGGGAGAGTTTATAGAAATGAGATGCTGCCTGTATCAACCAATCAGATTCTACTTAACATTTAACTAGCACCTTCTAGAAGATAATAGCTAGAATCTGATTGGTTGCTATGGGCAACATATCCACTTCTAAAAACTCTCACCTTAGTAAATTTACCCCCACCACACTGATACCCCTACACCTGGTACTTCTTTACGAATCCCTCTCTACCCTTCACTACACTGTCCCACACCTCTGGGCACTCTATAGCTTGCCCCAAATCACAGACCCTTTAATACCCAGCAGGGCCGTAGCTAGGGTAGTGCGGCCGGTGCCATCGCACAGGGCACCACAGGTCAGGGGGCACTGTTTGGTCCTGTCAAATTTCTGTTTGTTATCACATTCTCACTTGTAGCTTCCTCTTATATCATCCCCAGCATCTACTGGCCTCCCCTATCTCTTCCCTGGCCCTTCCTCACGAGGCCCTGGCCCTTTTTTGGGTGCATTATGTCCCATTGAAAAATTAGGGGGGCGCCAATGCTCTTTCTGGCACAGGGCACCAAAAAATCTAGTTACGGCTCTGATACCCAGCATTCTGTACATTATACTACTGCCCAGTATTATTATCATTTATCATAAGTCTCAGGCATGTGCCCCTTTCAGAGAAGAACAAACACAATATCACTTGTCAAATATTTAGCAGGATGTACTTTAATGGGAAAGGGATTTTTTTTTTAATTGAGAAATGTAATGAAATATGCAAATATGATAAAGTAAGCTAATAAAAATTATTTGCAAGATTTTTTGGTTGTTAGATTATTCATGATTTTATTTTTACTAATTAATTATGAAAATCTGCTCCTGCAAACAGCTTTCCAGCCACTTGTTGTTGTTTTGAAGGTTGATAGTAACTAATGTAACAAATGCATGCAATGATGCAAGAGTTAGTGAAATGTAATGTAAATAAAAGTAGCAAAAGTTTGTGAGGTTAGTATAACACTATTCCCTGCTAGGGCGGAGGCACCGAGGGCCGATTCTGAGTTGGGAGCAAATAAAAAAAGCCAGTAACTGTGCATCTTGGTAAAACTATGCTGCACTGCAGGTGGGGCAGATGTAACAGGATGCGGTCAAAATACCGACGTCTGACTAAATCCCAGCATCTAAATCCCGACGCGGGACTAAAGACAGGCGTCGAAATCCTGACACCCATCTAGATCCCGATACCAGAATCACGGCTTCCTGAACGAAGGTAAGCCGGGCACCGATAGTGCATAGCCGCTGGGGGGGAGGGTTAGGTTTAGGCACCCCCTGGGGGACTTAGGGTTTGGCACCACCCCGGAAGGGTTAGGTTTAGAGTGCGGGGAAAGGAGGTTAGGGTTAGGTACCACCTCAGGAGGGTTAGGTTTAGGGTGCGGGGAGGGGAGGTTATAATTAAGCACCCCCAGGGGGAGGTTAGGTTTAGGCACCACTAAGTGAGGGTTAGGGGGGGAAGGGGGGAAGAGTAGAGGGTTAGGGTACTTATCATCCCCAGTCGGGATCTTCAGCGTTCAGGCTTGCGGTGTCGATATTTAGTCAGATGGCTTTCCGGCTGTCGGCATTTCATACCCTACCCGATGTAACATGTGCAGAGAGATTTCAATGTGAGAGAAGTGTGTCAAAACTGACATCTAAATTGCAGTGTAAAAAAAATGCTGTCCAGCATTTGTGAGCTGTATGAAAAAACAGCAGCCAGTATTTACCCTGCATGCAAAACAAAGTATATGTATTAAATGTATTTGCACCCCTTGCATTGCAACATGGTTTGCTCCAGATGCAAAGGGTCTCATTCAGAGATGTACGTTCATCCCATGATAAATGTACATCTCTGATTTTGAGGAGGATTTCCCGTAAGCCGCAGCTGCAGCATTTGGGGGGAGGAGCAAGGGCATGGCTACTCACCATTCTTGGAAACCAGCCTGTCACCCCTGTTTTCCTGGAGGGAGGCCAGGGTCCACGTTGGCGGATGCAGATTTCTGGCCTCTTACGTGACAATCACCCAGTCAGGCTGCGGGATGCTTCAGCTCCCTCAGCCTGACCTTCAGAGCAACCATCACGGTTGCGATGGTGATCCCAGCCATCGATCGCAGTGTTGGGATCACAAATGCAGCAAGGAGGTGCCTGACACCTCCTCCTGCATTTGCATCAGAGATGGATGGATTTGCACAGCTGCTTTTGTTTGCCTCTCCAATTTCTTCTGTCTTTAAGGGGCGAATTCAATTAGCCACGAAAAGCAGAGGTCGTCGAAAAGCGCAATGATTTTGCCTCGTGCAACTGTTTTGATGCAATGTTTTCGCCAGGCGCGTCCCCGCTTATCTCCGTATTCAATTCCAAGACAGTCGATAATGCAGATAGGCGAATGTTTTTAATAACAAAACTAGCGAAAAGGACAGCATATTTTTGGGAAATGTACCCCTAAAAAAGCCTCACTGACCCTGGAAATCAATATAGAAGAGTATTAATAGCCCTAATAAAAGTATTTAGTGATCTTATATTGAGTCAAATGGCTGTTATATGCATGTTTGAATAAGTGTTAAAAAATATATACTGTAATGTAATGTTTTTTGAGAAAAATAAGTACCACAGTCAAATTTGGGGTACATGTAAATGAGTACTAGTATATTTTGGTGTCTCTAGTGAAGATTTAAAAAATCTCAAAAATACACCTTCTGCAGCCTCCTGCAATCTCAAAAACACGTGTCTCAACCTTATAGCCCCCGAAAATACCTAGCCCCCTACTTTTTTACCAATTTTCCCACACTTTTTACATTTTCATCCCAAGAATGAAATGTCTTTTTTAGGTTGAGTTAAGATAATTTTTTTGCCTAATTAGTCATTGGGGGGGGGGGGGGGGTTCAAAGGGTTCTGAGCCAAGCCCCCACATTTGCACCCCAAAATATGGATTTTGCACTTCTTTTCTCCTGCCTTTTGCTGGAGATACTTTTTGCCTATGGAGTTTTTGCTTAGGCCAACACGTGCTTTTTTTAGCTTTGGTCCCAACTCAGAATCAGTCCCAGTCTCTCATTATCCAATCAGTCTGACTATATGCATTTCTACAAAGCGTTAAACAGAATTACTGTGAGCAGCCAACATTATCTCAGCAAACACATAGAGCACTTGGCTTGGTAGGAGTTCATGGTGACATAATATTAATGTCACTCATTCATTTATCTATACAATTAAACAGTCTACCAATAAACAAATACCTTTTAAAGTATTTTCGGACACCAATATTACTGTGGTTACTCTGTATCCCCCGTTCCCCTGTCCTCTTTACACTTACATTGAAGGAGGATCTCTTTGGTATCGATGGAGCTCTGGAGTAGATCAGATGGAGGCAGCATCGTAGAGGAGAATGAAGGGTCAGTCATGGTCCTAGGAGGGATGGCCGCACTGACAGCATCAGTGTTGTTGCCAATGCCACAACCCATGTGAGATTTCCAGATTCTGCTCACTTGAAATTAACAGCCCTCCGGACAGATCTTCTGAATTCCAGGCTGTCCTTTCCTCCATTGTTGTAAATACCATCATTCAGCATACCAATATTCACAAACTTATATTGGGCATACACTGTTAAAATTATCGTCCTGATCAGCCGATAATTAGCTGATGGGTCGATAATGGAAGAGTGTACAGGTTGAGTCTCCCATATCCGTAATTCTATTAACCGAAATATTCCAAAAACCGAAGTTTTTTTGTGTAGCCGTGACGTCATGACGTGACCTGGCGTCATGACGTCACAGATCAATGACCAATCATTAGCGGCGTGGGCATGGTCTATATGCCGCGCTCCCCCCACTGCAGCGCAAGCCAGGCATTTCGTGACAGCCGCTGGACTCCCCCGCAGCACCTGATGTACCCTATTGCAGGACCTACAGCCGCCGCACATGCCGGGCCTCACGTGACACCTGCCGGACTTCACCCGACACCCGCCGCATCACTCACGACATCCACCGGACACCCCAGCAGCACACACCAGGCCTCCTGTGACACATGCCGGACCCCTCCGCTGCACACGCCAGGCCTCCTATGACATCTCCAGGACCCCCCTGCTAAGTATTCTATTAACCAAAATTATCCAAAATCCGAAATGCTCCCGGTCCCGAGCATTTCGGATATGGGAGACTCAACCTGTATTGCCATGGCCGATCAGTAACTATCTGTCTGTTGGACATGCAAAATCGTCTAGCATGTCCGAAACATCCAAATTGGTCAGCCTAATCTGGAGTGTATGCACTGCTGCATCTGACTGCCTGACATTTCCCCTGTGCCTTCACAGAGGTTGTACCGGGAAATGTTTTCACCCCAGGGGAGAAATGCAGATATCTCACAGTGTACAGTATGGTCACGATATCTGATGGGTTTCAGCTTGTCAGATAAAAAGCCTGTCAGTCTGACAGACATTTTAGCTAACAGTGCATGCCCAGTATCAGAAGCAGCTCCTGCCCTCTTACCTGAGGGGGGCTGCTGCAATGCTGAGCTGGCTGGTCTGCGCCTGGCCGGCCAGGTATCCCACACCCGCGCACCTGTGCATGTGCATAGCACTGGCTTGTGGGGGCTGCATTGATTGCAGCCTCGAGCCGGGTAGGGCTGCCCGAAAAGCAGAGCAGTGCCTTCCACTGGAAGCCGCTCTCTGCTAATCGCAACCTGGACTGGCAGTCCCAGGGGGAGGAGACACCTCCCCCTGGGGCTGCCTGTCCTGTGTGTGACTGGCAGGTGGCACTTCCAATGAGAAGCCACCTCCAGTCACAGTGTAGCCAGTGCAGTCACGGACTGCACTGACTCACTGAAGTGGAGGATTTTACTGGGGGAAATGCAGCTCCTAGGTAATATCAGCCACTGCCCAGCATTAAGATCCAAATGGGTGCTTTATTTAGCCAGCTGATGTGGGATACATCCAGGTCTATTCATCAAAACCTAAAGGGAAATTTTATTACCGATAAGGAACATGGGGATTGCAGTGTAATTCTCAGGAATGCCAATCATTTTAGGCCATACACCAAGCAATGCTTGGCCAGTTAAAGATTTGCTACAGAAGTTTAATGTGTTAACCAGCCCTAAAATATGATCTAAATCTTGGGAGTGGTTCTAAAAACAAGATGTTATGATCAGAGTTTATAAATGAATGTATTAATTATCTTTTTTTTTTTACATGAAGTCTATGAGCAGAGAACTTTAAATAGCCTATATCACAATGTCAAAGATAGAATGATTTCCCATGGTACGTTGGCCTTTGCTGTGGGACCTTGGTATAGATCATCAAGGCAGCAATGTTTTATCGCTTCTTGAAAGTGAACTGCATCTCATTACATGTAATAAATAGAATAAACAAACACACCAGGGATGGAAGGCTACGTCTGCATGAATTACTGCTGGCTCACAAATTTCTTATTTCAATCTCCACAATGGCATCAAACATGATAAGTTTTCATTTGTTTTAGTTGATAACAAGCTTAATTAAATGGAATGTGTAAGAGATATTTCATGTCTCAGAGGAATGTTTTAAAGCAGCAATAGCATCCAAATAACCATAAACATTTTCTAGGCATCTTTCCTTAAGGTTAATTAAATATTACATTTATATTATCAATACATTTCCCTATACATTAATGCAGATTTACCTGAGTTTCTAATACCCTGAGTTCCTAATACAAGTGCCATGTATTTTCATTTATTACCACTAAGTAAAGTTCTGTTAAAAAGGTAGAAGTTTTCATGCTTCTCCCATGTACTTTCCTGATGTATTTTAAACTCTGGGGAATTTAGTATGACAATGAAGAGGCATCTTTCCACTTAGGCTGCAGTAGAAATTGTTTACAGAGTTGCTGGAGAAAATGGAGAAAGGTCAGTGACTCCTCCATTCAATTAGGATGGTCCTAGTTTTGCAGCTAGTGCTGCCCAGTCAGGTAACAGCCTAGTTGTCAGGTTGCAGGTGTGTGCCTTTTTATAAAATAAAATAGTTGGGGATATCCTAAGGACTCTTATGCATATTTGCTGACTCTCCTGCAACGGCCGGGAGGCTCCCGAAAATCCAACAATCCACCTGAAACCGAACTGGCCACAATTCGCAGAGCATCACCATCAAATCAAAACCGACAGGCAAACATGATTCTTAGTAAATTTGAGATTTGAATCATTAAACTTTCTGGCAATGACCAGCGATTTCAATTCGACACCAAAAACGATTCCTAGTGATATACCCCTGAGAGAGACTGCTGAGATGTGAATTTGACGGTTGCTGTTGTTTATTTTGTGTGGCTAGGCAGGAGTTAGAGCCAGAGAGATATTGGAAATTATTTTGATTTGTAAGCTGCAACCTGAAATGTAGAACTAGCATCACACTTACAGGACTATGGGGCAAATATACAGTATCTAACAGTAGCCCCCTTTTCTGTGTTTGCCATTTCTGCTTCTCTAAAATGTATTAATAAACAGATGGTAAAGCTTTGAAACATTTAGAACTGTCTTTCTTAGGCAGGGCAAACCTTATTAAGATGATTACCCTCCTAAAATACTGTAACCTTTACAAATTGTACCTATAGTATTGACCAAATCAGATGAAAATAGGATTGAAACAGCATTTTAGAGGTTTATCTGAAAAAACAAGAAACCAAAACTTAGGCCCGTATTCAATTTGAGGCGTTAAGTCTGTATTCGCGGTAATTTACCGCCGATGACGTCATTATCGCCTGTTTTAGTTTTCCTCCATATTCAATTTGAAAGACTTTCCGCCTAGGCGTTAAGTCAATGCAATGTAATAGGCGGTAAAGTATCGCCTATGAATGGCAGGCGTTAAAAAGTGCAGAATTGGGGTTTTGGGGTGAAACATTTCGGAAAAAGCCTATGCAGCCTTCAGACAGTACCCCAAAGGTAATCTGTGTCAAAAAAAAAAAAAATTAAGGGCACCCCAAAAATTGACGAAGGGGGCGAAAAAAAAAAAAGTTGGGGTACAAAGTTGAAACTGTTGTAATTCCTACACCGTTCACCCGATTTGGATGTAATTACCCTCAAATTAAATCTGAAAGTCTGCAGTTAAAGCACATCTTGTTTGTTTCATTTCAAAACCATTGTGGTGGTGAATAGAGGCCAAAATCTGAAAATTCTGTCAATGTCCCAATATTTATGGACCTGACTGTAGGAGAGTATGATTTTTTATTTGCATGGCCATGTTTTTGGGATATTCTACGTGGAGAAGGGGACAGATTCATCTGGTATAGGTAAGTATGTGTGAATGGGTAGGTGTTAGTAATAAAGTTATACTGTCACGGTGTGTGTGTTTTGTCTTTTTTTAACTATTTATTTTACAGTGAAATTACAGATGCCGCATGTCTGCTGGCACTTGTAGTTCCACAAGTGGGAAAATGGCAGGCATGCTGGCACTTGTAGTTCCACTGTAACGTACAATAGTGTTACATTATTTAGCCCCCCTATTACCCCATACCCACCGCTCCAGGGATATGGGGATGAGCCCCAGGCTTCAGCGTAAGCCTGTGGTGCTCAGGAGAGGGGGGACCCTTTTTTGGGGGGTCCCCGACTCCCCCGAGATCACCGGCTTGCGCTGACCGACTTGGGGTGTAATGCTTTGGACCTGGAGCCCCGGTGATTGGGTCTCCGGGCTGTGGCATTACACCCCAGTCGGTTGGGTCTGGTGCTGGTCTTAAATATAGGGGGTACCCCACATCTTTTTTTCCCCCTATATTTAAAACCAGCACTAGTCCCTGCAGCCTGGTGTTGGTTTCTAAAATACGGTGGAACCCTACATATTTTGTTCCCCGTATTTTTAGAAACCACCACTGGCTGGCAAGCCTGGGGCTGGTTTGGCTTTTGGGCGGGGACCTTATGTCATTTTTTTTGTAAAATTTTACTACTTTTTTTTACAGGTTGAATAAAATGGGAATTTTCGGGAAATATTCTAGGGACCCCCCTAAAGATGTCTAGACATGGGGTTCACTATGGGTACCCCCATTTTTAACTACTGAAGGAAGTTGGGGTTTCTAATAGCCGCTGCAGGTGCATAAATGCGGCTTTGAATAAGGTGATGCAGAAGAGCATTTAGAAGTTTTTTGGGGGCAAAACAACTATGGGCATCAAATTTGGAGTACTTGAAAATGGGGTTCAGCATATTTTAAAGTTGCTAAACTGACTTTAAAAAATCATGAAAAACCCTCCTGCCGCAAACACCTGCAATCAAAAAAACACTTGGGGCATACTTGGGGACCCCCCCCAGAGTAAAGTTCGCTATTTTTTAAGTTTGTACCCCAACTTTTTTTTTGGCCCCCTTTTTCAAAGTCAATATTTGGGGTGCCCTTAATTTTATTTTTTTGACACAGATTACCTTTGGGGGACTGTCTGAAGGCTGCACGGGGGTTCCCAAAATGTTGCACCCCAAAACCCCAATTCTGCACTTTTTAACGCCTGCCATTCATAGGCATTGACTTAACGCCTAGGCGGAAAGCCTTTCAAATTGAATACGGAGAAAAACTAAAACAGGCGATAATGATGTCATCGGCGGTAAATTACCGCGAATCTGGACTTAACGCCTCAAATTGAATACGGCCCTAGTCTGAAACCTTTGCAAATGGACTAAGGGCCTGATTCAGAGATTTACTGAATCGCGTTTTTCACGCAGAATGAGCAATTTATTATTTTTGCTATTGCACATGCATCAAAGTCGTACTGCGCATGTGCAACGATTATCTTGTGATTCCGCACGCACATAGGGCCTGATTCAGAGGCGCACGCAAAAAGCGAGCGCTTGCTCTGAATCAGGGCGGGCGCATGTTTTTTTAGTTGCCGCCTCTTGGCCGCTCGCATAGCTGTGGGTTACCACCCATAGCTATTGCGAGCGGCCATGATGATGGTCGCGATGGTCAAGACCATCATGACCATCGGGCTTGCGACGAGACCCTTGTGGTAGGGTCTCGTGGCCGCAAGCCCCAGAGAGCTTCTGGGTCAAATAGAGCCAGAAGCTCTCTCACTGACATCACTGGTGATGTCAGTGGGGCCGCCCACAAACGTTCACCTGGGAACGCCTCCGTTTGTGAAGCCACCCCCGGCCACGCCTACAAAATGGGGCGAACTGTCGATCAACATCGACAGCCGTCCCTTTTGTAGTGAGTCCCAGAGCGAGCGCATGCCGCGTGTGCGCATTGGGCCACCATCAACCCACTTGCGAGCGCAATACGCTTGTGAGCGGGTCTGAATCAGGCCCATAGAACCCATTCACAAACTGAGTGACAAGTAGTCAGCGTTTGGGTGTAGTAAATGGGGGTGGTCAGAAAAACGCAGGTGTGTCTTACCATTTAAACGTCCATCTCTGAATCAGGCCCTAAACCGGAAGGTAGTATTAACTTTCCAAATGTTCTTTTTAATCATGAACTATGCAGCCATATGCTGATGCATTCAAGACTGGATTGCCCACTCTAACTTCATGCAAATTATTTTATTGAGAAACATTTTCTTGAGCCTCTAGATCAGTTTCCCAAACTCATTCCTCAGGGGCCACTAACACTGCATGTTTTCCAGGTCTCCTGACAAAATCACAAGTGAAATAATTAGCTCCGCCTGTGGATCTTTAAAAATGTATCAGACAGTAATGAATACACCTGTGCACCAACTGGGAAAAATGGAAACCATGCACTGTTAGTGGTCCCTGAGGAATGAGTTTGGGAACATTGCTCTAGATCTAGGGGTATATTTACTAAATATCATTTTGTGATAGATTTAACATTTTCTAAATCAACAGACACTGATGCTGTGTTTCAGTGTCTAAATTGCAGATTACAACCTAAAACACGTCGGCGAACCCCTCCATAAAAGAAACGCTGCACAGATCACTATAATCTGTGCAGGCTTGTTAGGGTTAAAATTAAGTGAGAGTGTTAATAAGCTATCTGAGCAGTTTGGGGCTGGTTAATGGGATGGCAGGGGCACCCCTTGCTGTGTGTCTCACTGCTATGGCATTACCACCCCACCTGGTTCAGCTGGTGCTGGTTATCGGGGGAAACCCATGCCGATTTTTTTCTCCCTATTTTCCTGTACCAGCTCAGGCTGAAAGGTCCAGGGCTGGTTATGGATTTTGGGGTGGGATCCCATGCTGTTCTTTTTTTAACTTGTTAACATGTTAGTTTTAACCCTAAAAAGCCTGCACAAGATCATAGTGATCCGTGCAGTGCTTCTCCCATACGCCTGCCTCAGGCAGGTCTGCTGTTTGGGTGGTTTGCCTGTCAGTTTTCTGGATTTTTGGTCAGTTTTCAAAATGACTCTTAGTACAGTAAATCTGGTGTTTTATAGTCGCTATGTAAAAGTATCCATGTTTTACCGATGTTCAATTTTGGTTGGAAGACATTTTTTTTCTTGGGGGGGGGGTCGATTTTAGACTGTTTTGACTTGAGCAAATCTCCGATTTGCAAAATAGACCAAAAAAAACACCTAGTCTGCTATTTTCAATTTGCCTCTGAGTGTACTAGATAATCCTCTAATGTTGACCTGGTCCAAATGGCATACAGTCCTCAATAAGTGGAAACTTAAGGCTTTTAATTCATTGTTTTTCCCTCTGCTTTGTAATATCAATTTTCAACATGGCTTAGCTTCCTCCCCATTCACATTTTGGGCTCCTTTGGGCCTTGCCATTGTACGTCAACTCACTGGGTTAGCTTCACAGCTCCCTTCACACTTTTCTCAACGTCAATCACGCTTTAAATTTCTTGTATTATCGCTTTGAAAGGCGGAGAAACGTGTTAAGGAGACCCAGGGCCGGATTAAGGGGGGGCGACGGGCGGTCGTCCCTGGGCCCCCACACACGGAGGGACCCACACTAGCAGTGGTGCAGCCTGCACCCGCCGCTAGTTTCCCCGCCGCTAGTGTAGTGTAGACCGCAGTGAGCGCGGCCACACTACACCGTTCCAAACATACAGCCGCCGGCTGCAGCTGTGTGTTTGTTAGAGCAGCCAATGAGAGTCAGACAGACTCTCATTGGCTGCTACATCAACGGAGGGAGCCGGCTGGAGCTCATTCATAAGCTCCGCCTTCCAGCTCCCCCCGCAGCGTGTGATGATGGGAGAGACGTCATGACGCTGACGTCTCTCCCATAGTGCAGTGGAAGAGCCGGGACTCGGAGCGGGCAGTGGCGTCAAGAGCGGGGATTCAGGTAAGTTGTGATTTATTTATTTGTGTGTGTGTGTGTGTGTGTGTGAGTAAAGGGCACTGCATAGGGGGGGCACTACAGGGGGCACTGCATAGGGGGGCCGCTACAGGGGACACTGCATAGGGGGGACCGCTACAGGGGACACCGCATAGGGGGACTGCTACAGAGGTCACTGTATAGGGGGGGTGCTTCATGGGGGCACTGGGGGGGCACTACTAGGGTCAATGCATAGGGGGGACAACTACTGGCCCCACTGTATAGGGGGGGCACTACTACTGGGGGCACTATATAAGGGGCACTGCATAGGGGGGACCACTACTGGGTCTGGGGGCACTACTGGGGGCCCTGTATAGGGGGACCACTACAGAGGGCATTATATAAGCACTGCATGGGGGACCACTACTGGGGGCACTGCATAAGGGGCATTACTACAGTGGGCACTGCATAAGGTGAACCACAAGTTTGTTGCCCAGGGGCCCCCACAGACCTTAATCCGGCCCTGAGGAGACCACACAATCACCTGCTGGTTTCTTCTTGTGTTCCTGGTCTGTTTAGAGCATTAAGTAGAAATGAAAGGCTGAAATACAGATATGCACCAACAGTCAGGAGGTAAATCACACTTCTGCTACGTAGTATTGCAAGATACCCCAAGGGACTAACATTTGTTGCTGGTTTATTACCCATTATCCTCTGCAAATAATCTGGCCAGGAGTAGACATTGAGATGGTGGATGCGAGCGTTTAACAACAATGTTACAAACATGGAGAATAACAGCATGTGGAATTAACCAGTTGAGCAGTGTTACAAAGTTACACCTTAGTTCAATTCTCCGGAAAGTTCCTGTACATGGACAATTGTCTGATAATTTGAAACTGCGGTAATTATGAATTGTTCTTAGCTAATATTTAAATTGATTTTGCTTACACCGTCCATGTGTCGTGTATTCAATCTATTTGATTTATTAAATATTATTATCTGACAACCAGTTCTTCTATTTGTTGTCTCATAATTTAGCCTTTCTGCAAGCCCAACATTATGGGCAAAATTTTCTAAGCGGCGGGTTCTAAAACTTGGCGGTTTGACGGTGGTTTTGCTGTCCACAGATTTATTAAGGCCAAAACCACTGCAAATCACATTTTAGAATAGAATAGAACAGGGCTGTGGCTAAAATGACTAGGCAGCAATTTTAGTGTAATTTAGAAACCACCACCAAACCACCACCAAACCGCCGGGGTTTAGAACTCGCCGCTTAGTAAATTTTGCCATATGTGTCCAAAATAATAACTTGTCTCTCACCTATGGATTGGATAAATCAGTTAGAGCCAGGTTTTTTGTCCTCAGCTGATGGTGGAAAGGACCATTTCTTTTATTTATAAGTTAATTAGAACCACACACTACGATGGCCATTACGTAACTGGCATAACTCAATGGCAAAAACATTTTCTGACCTTAAGTGAATCACCCCTTCTACAAGCTGTTCTTATTTCTATTTACGTCCTCCCAGCTACCACTTACAAAGCAATGTTTTATAGAATATTTTATAGATTCTATCTATCCCCTTTCATTGCCACATAATTGTCATTTCTTCCACTACCTAAATGGCATTTCTTCCTCTTCAGAATGCCCTAAGGTATGTCTTATATTAAGGAAATTTGGGTTTAAATTAACCACCTTAATTGACTCATTATTTTCCCCAAAACCACTGTGGATTTGTCTTTTTTTCCATTTAACTCTAGTATACTGTAAATATTTGTAAAAGGATTTAAATATTTTACTGAAAAAAAAATGTCTTACAACTCTCTTCTCCATTGGCTTCCATTGTAATAATACCTCCCAATTCTGAGTAGCAATAGAGCCCCCAATGGCACTCTGTCCCCAGTGGCATTGCCCCCCTAGTTGTAATAGACCCACCTGCCACAAGTGTCCATAGACCATCACTAAGGCACTCCCTACCACGACCGTATGTTAATCCTAATAAAGTTGTAATCCACCCCCCACCCTCTGCCAATTTGCTCTTTCGGAATTAGGCCCAGATTTATAAACGAGTGATATTCTTATCTCTTGTTACTAATCTTAAATGGTGCTCCAACCAATCAGCTCCTGTCATTTTTCAATCACATAACAGTTAGGAGATGATTGGGTGTAGCACTACTTAAGATTAGTAGCGAGTGATAGCAAAAATATTACTAGTTGATAAATCTGGGCCTAAAGCTGGGTACACACTAGACGATGTATTGGATAATTTGTAATTTTGGGACGAATCGGAATGTTAAATCTTCTACATCATCCAGTGTGTATGCACTATCGCGCGCTCCTGTGTGTTGTTCGCCCCGTCCTCAGATCTGCCTGCAGTTCAGGCCAATTTGAAGATCTGATGGCCGACACAATGGTTCGGAATGACAGCGTTGGAACGACATATCGGGCGGTCGTACACCAGATCATGCAGTGTGTATGCACCGTCTGATATGTACTCCAATCGCATCTGGCGTCGCTGGGTACACACATCGTCTAGTGTGTTCCCAGCATTAATTAGTTATTTACCGTTAACTCTTGAATGGGCAGTGTGTGGAGTTTTGACAATACAATCCCTGGTTGTTGTAAGTTGCTTTTTTTTAGGTATCCTTTATTAATACCTTACAAATACATGTTAAACAAAAACTTAAAAATTGCTTTCATTCCATATTAGGGTATGAGACCAGGGTGTTGTTGACAGATCCTCCAATTTCAATTATAATGTTATTTCTATTTGACCGTTTGATGTGACGTGAACAAACTTTTTCCCATACCCATTTCCTCTGCCACACTCAGTATATGTCCTCCATAGACATTCTGTTCCTTATTTCAATTTCTCCCTACACAGTTAAATTAACATTTTTCCACCTCAGGTAATATCCCATGCATTATTAAACTCATTTCATCATTCTATTTTTCTGCTGCCCCTCTCTGAAACCCAGTAGATCAGTTCCACTTGTATTTTATATATATAATGTACTCACAAATTTGTTGTTTTTGTTCACATCCTTGAGTGGTATATAGACTGAACTTGCACAACTGAAACACAGTGGGTGAGATCTATGAAGGGGCGATATGGGGGAAGAGTGGTATCAGCACATGTTATGTGCGTTGATACCGCTTCTTCCCCATGTGTAATTGAGGGACTGGGAGGTAAATGACAGGGGCGCAGTGCTGTCACAACAGCAGGGACAGCACTGTCCCTGCTGCGGCGGCTGTCGGCTCCAGGGGCTGCACGCGGAATCTTGCAATGTTTGCGGGATCTCATGCATGCCCAGTGGAGCCGGCCAAGAGTGAGACACTACGCTGATGTGCTGTGTACTCAGGCAGGGATCGGAATAGGGGGAATGAGTGTTAGGGCATGTGCGTGACTCTTTGGAGTATAGTCCAGCCACAGCCTTGAGGTCACTGGTGTAGGAGCGTGAGACTGCGCACTGATGTTGCTGGAGTGCGGCCTGTGCCACTGGGTTGACACAAGCAGCTGATGCTGTGGTGCAGCCTGTGCCGCCTGGATGACACAAACGGCAGGTAGATAGTATGCAGGACTGTGCCCCTGGATGACACAAACGGCAGGTAGATAGTATGCAGGACTGTGCAGCCTGGATGACACAAACAGCAGAACAACAATATACTATAGGAGGCAGGAATGCTGGAGCTCAACTGGAAGACAGGAGACAAAGGTCCTGATTCAGACTTGGGAATAGAGAGAGAGAGAGATCTCTCTCAACTGATCATCTTGGTGAAACCATGCTGCACTGCAGGTGGGGAAGATTTAAAATGTGCAGAGAGATTTAGATTTGGGAGGAGTGTTTCCAAACTGGCATCTAAATTGTAGAGTAATAATAAAGCTGTGCAGTATTTGTGGGTTACATGCAAAAGCAGCCAGTATTTACCCCACATCTAAAAAAAAATATGTATTTACACCCCTTGCATTGCAATATGGTTTGTTCAAGTTCACAGTTGAGAGAGATATCTCTCTCTTATTCCCAACTCTGAATCAGGCCCAAAGCCAGAACCGGAAACACGAGAACTCTATCAACGGCATGGAGTGAAGGGCTGGCTGTAATTTAACAGAAACAAGGTCCAATCAGAGGAAGGCCTGCAAGCCTCCCTAATGACAGACCAATATGCAGCTGGCCTGTGCACACTGACAAGACAATTAGTGAGCAGCTGATACTGCACACAGGCAGACAGTAAATTACTGAACCACATGTGATCAGCACACAGACAGACATGATTTAATGCAAAGTTCTAGTAGCAGCTAAGAGTGGTAACTGCAACCAAGATGATCTGCTAACCGCAGATCCTAACAATGAGATATTCTTACATCTCATTGTTAGTACTTCCTGCTTCGCCTCTTTACCACGGCGAAGCAGGAAGCACTAACAATGAGAGTTATAACACCAAGATCAGTGCCGCTATAATACATCTACACCACTGATCACTATACACAGGTCACACTGAAATCAAACAATGGAAACACACTGATCACTATATACCCCATAGACAGCCAAAACTCGCCCTGTAGGTAGGATGTAACTAAGCGCCGGGAAACAGCAGATATCGATCCTGGCAATATTCCTGGGAGCAAAGTTGTAGTAATGATGGAGTCTGAGCCTTAATCCAGCACCGGCAACACAAAAGCCTGTGTACATACATACACACACATAAAACACACTAATCACTATACACAGGTCACGCCAATATCATACACCTGATACACACTGATCGCTATAAGTAGGTCACACCAATATCATACACCTGATACACACTGATCACAATAATGGACCGTACACATGGTCAGATCAGACAACGATCAGATATCATTGTCTGATCATCTTACATGTGCTGGATGATCGTTATCAAACATCCAGCACATGCACCATTCCCTCAACTACTATAACGACCCTCGATCAAAGATCGAGGGTCCCTATAGTAACCAGGCTAACCTGGTCGATATCAACCAGGTTGGCCTGCATGCACGGGCGATGGTCGATATCGACCATCCGTGCCCGTGCATCGACTATCGTTTGGTCGTTAGAGGGGGTTAAGAAAAGGATGATTTAAATGATGAAACAATAAACGATATTGTTATAGTTTAAATCGTCCTTTTTATCTGACTGTGTGTATGCACCATAAGTAGGTCACACCGATATCATACACCTGATACACACTGATCACTATATGTAGGTCCCACCAATATCATACACCTGATACACACTGATCACTATAAGTAGGTCACACCAATATCATACACCTGATACACACTGATTACTATATGTAGCTCCCACCAATATCATACACCTGATACACACTGATCACTATAAGAAGGTCACACCAATATCATACACCTGATACACACTGATCACTATAAGTAGGTCACACCAATATCATACACCTGATACACACTGATCACTATAAGTAGGTCACACCAATATCATACACCTGATATACACTGATCACTATATGTAGGTCCCACCAATATCATACAACTGATACACACTGGGCCTGATTCAGAGACGGACACTCTGAAAGAGTGTTCGCTCTGAATCAGGGCGTTTCTTTTTAGTTTTTTTGTGCGGCCTCTTGGCTGCTCGTTTAGCTGTGAGTGACCACCCACAGCTATTGCGAACGGTCAGGATGATGGTCGCGATGGTCAAGACCATCGCGACCATCGGGGCTTGCGATGAGACCATTGTGGTTGGGTCTCGTGGCCGCAAGCCCCAGAAAGCTTCCGGCTCTAATCTCCCACTGACATCACTGGTGATGTCAGTGGGGCCGCC
This sequence comes from Taudactylus pleione, assembly GCA_031769625.1. Classification (NCBI taxonomy): domain Eukaryota; kingdom Metazoa; phylum Chordata; class Amphibia; order Anura; family Myobatrachidae; genus Taudactylus; species Taudactylus pleione. The sequence continues at coordinate 54,897,049 of JAUIMM010000200.1, read as the reverse complement.
CACAAATGGAAGGCATTCGCTTGGGAATGCCTCCGTTTGTGAAGCCACCCCCCTGCCACGCCTACAAAATGGGCGAGCTGTTGATCAACATCGACAGCCGCCCCTTTTGTAGTGAGCCATGGAGCGAGAGAATTTCTCTCTCGCTCCGGAGCTTGCGAATGGGCAGTGCAGCCGCTGCGCGTGCCCAGAGCCCACCATCGACCCGCTTGTGAGCGCTCAAGTGCTTGCGAGCGGGTCTGAATCAGGTCCACTGATCACTATAATGGACCGTACACATGGTCAGATCAGACAACGTTCAGATATGGTTGTCTGATCATCCTACATGTGCTGGATGATCCTTATCGAATATCCAGCACATGCACCATTCCCCCAACTACTATAATGACCCTCAATCTTTGATCGAGAGTCCCTATAGTAACCAGGTTATCCTGGTCGATATCGACCAGGTTGGCCTGCATGCACGGGGTGATGGTCGATATCGACCATCCCTGCCCGTGCATCGACAATCGTTTGGTCGTTAGAAGGGGTTAAAAAAAAGGACAATTTAAATGATAAAATGATATCGTTATCGTTTAAATCATACTTTTTATCTAACCTTGTCTATGCACCATAAGTAGGTCCCACCAATATCATACACCTCATACACACTGATCACTATATGTAGGTCACACCAATATCATACACACTGATAACTATTTGTAGGTCACACCAATATCATACAAGTGATCACTATATGTAGGTCCCACCAATATCATACACCTGATACACACTGATCTCTATATGTAGGTCACACCTAGGGGTGCCGAGAGGGGGAGGGAGCGGGTACTAATTACCCGGGCCCGGGCTTGCTGGAGGGGCCCGGCACCGCTCCCCCCCCCTCTTACATCACAGCAGCCCAGCACACGCTGCTATGTGCTGGGTTGCACTGGGAGACTGCTCGTGGCTGCTAAGCAGTCTCCTATGCTTGTGAGGGGAGCGATCAAGCTAATCGTGCCCCCCACTGGTTAAGCTCCGGGCTGAGGGGGCTCACTGCCCTCTCGCCAGCGCGCAGCAAAACTTGGCCACGTCTCCCACGGTTAGGCCATGACCCCTTTTTTACCAGGCCCCGGCGCGGCTCTTAGCGGGCCTAGACACACCAATATCATACACTTGATACACACTGATCACTATAAGTAGGTCACACCAATATCATACACCTGATACACACTGATCACTATATGTAGGTCGCACCAATATCACACACTTGGGGGCATATTTAAGTTAGGGGTGTGCACCGGCCACTTTTCGTGTTTTGTGTTTTGGATCTGGATCTTTCTTCGTGTTTTGGATCTGGATTGGTTTTGCCAAAACCACCCTTCCGTGTTTTGGGTTCTGGGTTTTGTGTTTTGGATCTGTATTTTTTTTTTAAAAAAGCATAAAAACAGCTAAAATCACAGAATTTGTGGGTTTTTCTGCTCCTATGCTATTATTAACCTCAATAGCATTAATTTCCACTCATTTCCAGTCTATTCTGAACACCTCACACCTCACAATAGTGTTTTTATGTCCAAAAGGTTGCACCGAGGTAGCTGGATGACTATGCTAAGCGATACGAGTGGGCGGCACAAACACGTGGCCCATCTAGGAGTGGCACTGCCGTGGCAGACAGGATGGCAGTTTGAAAAACTAGGCCCCAAACTGTACATAATGCAAATGCAAAGAAAAAAAGAGGTGCAAGATGGAATTGTCCATGGGCCCTCCCACCCCCTCCCACCCTTATGTTGTATAAACAGGACATGCACACTTTAACAAACCAATCATTTCAGCGCCAGGGTCTGCCACACGACTGTGGCTGAAATGATTGGTTCGTTTGGGCCCCCACAAAACAAGCTGGCAATTAATCTGTCCCTGCTCAAACTGGCTCTACGGAGGCAAGATGTCGTCCTCATCCTCCTCATCCACCGATTCCTCACCCTCTTCAGTGTTGTGTACATCCTCATCCTCACAGAGTATTAACTCGTCCCCGCTGGAATCCACCACCACAGGTCTCTCTGTACTTTCTGGAGGCTGGTCTCCCTGGAAGAGTTGATAACTTTTTTATGACCATCATCTTCTCCACATTTTGTGGAAGCAACCTTTCGCTGACAAGGTTCCCGGCTGCACTAAACACTCTTTCGGAGTACACACTGGAGGGGGGGCAACTCAGGTAAAATAGAGCCAGTTTGTACAGGGGCCTCCAAATTGCCTCTTTTTCCTGCCAGTATAGGTACGGACTGTCTGACATGCCTACTTGGATGCTGTCACCGATGTAATCCTCCACCATTCTGTCAATGGTGACAGTATCATATGCAGTGACAGTAGACATGTCAGAAATTGTTGCCAGGTCCTTCAGTCTGGACCAGATGTCCAAACTTGGTCCTGCCTGCCCTGCATCAACGCCAGCGGGTTGCTTAGGATACCTAAGTTTTTTCCTGGCAGCCCCAGTTTCGGGAGAAAATGAAGAAGGAGCTGTTGACGTGTCATGTTCCGCTTCAGCTGACAGTGTTTTCACTAGCAGGTCTTTGCACCTCTGCAGGCTTGTGTCGGCCAAAAAGAGAGACACCACATAGGCTTTAAACCTACGATTGAGCACGGTGGCCAAAATGTAGTGGTCTGATTTCAACAGATTGACCACCCTGGAATCCTGGCAAAGCGAATGAAGGGCTTCATCCACAAGTCCCACATGCCGAGCGGAATCGCTCCATCTTAGCTCCTCCTTCACTTTCTCCAGCTGCTTCTGCAAAAGCCTGATGAGGGGAATGACCTGACTCAAGCTGGCAGTGTCTGAACTGACTTCACGTGTGGCAAGTTCGAAGGGCTGGAGAACCTTGCACAACACGGAAATCATTCTCCACTGTGCTTGAGTCAGGTGCATACCCCCTCCTTTGCCTGTATAGGCTTGAATGGCCTTTTGCTGCTCCTCCATCCTCTGAAGCATATAGAGGGTTGAGTTCCACCACGTCACAACCTCTTGCTTCAGGTGATGGCGGGGCAGGTTCAAGAGTGTTTTCTGGCGCTCCAGTCTTCGGCACGCAGTCACTGAATGGCGAAAGTGGCCAGAAATTTTTCGGGCCACCCAAAGCGTCTCCTGCACGCCCCTGTCGCTTTTCAGAAAATTCTGCACCACCAAGTTTATTGTGTGAGCAAAACATGGGACGTGCTGGAATTTGCCCAGATGTAATGCCTGCACAATATTGGTGGCGTTGTCAGATATCACAAATCCCCAGGAGATTAAGTGGGGTAAGCCACTGGGCGATGATTTCCCTCAGTTTCTCTAAGAGGTTGTCCGCGGTGTGCCTCTTACTGAAACCGGTGATACACAGCGTAGCCTGCCTTGGAACGAGCTGGCGTTTCTGAGATGCTGCTACTGGTGACGCTGCTGCTGTTGCTGCGTAAGGTGATACATCTACCCAGTGGGCTGTCACAGTCATATAGTCCTTAGTCTGCCCTGTTCCACTTGTCCACATATCCATGGTTAAGTGGACATTGGGTACAACGGCATTTTTCAGGACACTGAGGACACTTTTTCTGACGTTTCTGTAAAGTCTCAGTATCGCCTGCCTAGTGAAGTGGAATCTTGACGGGATTTGGAACCGGGGACACACTACCTCCATCAATTGTCTAAATCCCACTGCACTAATGGCGGATACCGGACGGACGTCTAACACCAACATAGCAGTCAAGGCCTCAGTTATACGTTTTGCTTCAGGATGACTGCTGTCGTACTTCATCCTCCTCGCTAAGGACTGTTGGAGGGTCAATTGTTTAGTAAAAGTAGTGGTGTTCCTACTTCCTCTCTGGGATGATGAACGGCTCCCAGCAGCAGCAGCAGCAGCAGCGGCAGCAGGAGGCGTAGCAATGCAGAATCCTCCGGAGGAATCCCGGATAGGAGAGTCAGTCATGCCAGTGACATGGCCTGCAGGACTACTTCCGATCCTGACTAAGGAGGAAATTGACGAGGAGGGAGTTGACGGTGTGGTTTGCAGGCGCTTGGATACATCAGGACAACGGGATTTAGGTGTCCCTGGACTGCTTACGGTCTTAGCCAAAGTTTCTGAACTTGACAGTAACTTTTTATGAACGCACTGCAGGTGCCATATAAGGGAGGATGTTCTTAGGTGGTTAACGTCCCTACCCCTACTTATTTCACCTTTACATATGGTACATATGGCAAGACAGTTGTTGTCCGGATTTGGATAGAAATATTGCCAGACCAAAGAGGTGGAATGTTTGGTCTTCTGCCCAGGCATGACCGTGATGGGCTTTTTCATCCCACGGACAAAAACTGTCTCCCCCGGAGCCTGATTTAAACAAACCACATCACCATCAGAATCCTCCTCGCCAACTTCCTCCTCAGCGCCAGCTACACCAGTATCCTCATCCTGTTGTACTTCAACAGTGACATCGTCAATTTGCATATCAGCAAGTGGACTGTGGGTGCTCCTTTCAGCACTTGCAGGGGGCGTGCAAATGGTGGAAAGAGCCACCTCTTCCCATCCAGTGCTGGGAAGGTCAGGCATCGCAACCACCACCACACTTGGACTCTCCTTGGGGATTTGTGATATCTTCTTAGAACGCACAGTTCTTTGCAGTGCTTTTGCCAGCTTAACTCGTTTGATTTTTTTAGTGGGAGGAGGGCTTCCATCGTCATGTGAAGCTGAACCACTAGTCATGAACATAGGGAAAGACCTTAGGCATTCCTTGCCACTCCGTGTCGCAAATGGCATATTGGCAAGTTTACGTTTCTCTTCAGATGATTTAAATGTTTTTTTCAAGGTCATTTTCCTGAACTTTGTCATTTGGGATTGTATGTGCCCTCTACTATGACATTGGGCATCGGCCTTGGCAGACGACGTTGATGGCATGTTATCGTCTATGTCATGACTAGTGGCAGCAGCTTCAGCACTAGGAGAAAGTGGTTCTTGATGTTTCCCTATTTTATTTTTATCGGAGAAAGTTTGGTCCTCCATTTATGTTATATTGATATATAAGTGCGGCTAAGGCGCACACAAACACAGAAAATTACTTTTTATTTTTGTTGGAGACTAGTACACTTTGTGGGTTACACCACCCTTTAAGAAATGAGCCAGCCGGCCCTTTACTTATGGGACACAGGCGCACGCTTGGCGCTGCTCCTTTGTTGATGCACGTGTAGCTACAGCCCACACAATTCACAAACACAGAAAATATTTTTTTATTTTGTTTGCAGTGCCCTTTGGGGGTTACAGCACCCTTTAGCGGTCAATCCAGCCGGCCCTTTATTTATGGGACACAGGCGCTCGCTTGGCACTACTTTGTTGATGCACGTGCGGCTACTGCGCACACAATTCACAAACACAAAAAAATATATTTTTTTATTTTGTTTGGAGTGCCCTTTGGGGGTTACAGCACCCTTTAGCGGTCAATCCAGCCGGCCCTTTATTTATGGGACACAGGCGCACGCTTGGCACTACTTTGTTGATGCACGTGCGGCTACTGCGCACACAATTCACAAACACAAAAAAATATATTTTTTTATTTTGTTTGGAGTGCCCTTTGGGGGTTACAGCACCCTTTAGCGGTCAATCCAGCTGGCCCTTTATTTATGGGACACAGGCGCATGCTTGGCACTACTTTGTTGATGCACGTGCCGCTACAGCGCACACAATTCACAAACACAAAAAAATATATTTTTTTATTTTGTTTGGAGTGCCCTTTGGGGGTTACAGCACCCTTTAGCGGTCAATCCAGCCGGCCCTTTATTTATGGGACACAGGCGCACGCTTGGCACTACTTTGTTGATGCACGTGCGGCTACTGCGCACACAATTCACAAACACAAAAAAATATATTTTTTAATTTTGTTTGGAGTGCCCTTTGGGGGTTACAGCACCCTTTAGCGGTCAATCCAGCCAGCCCTTTATTTATGGGACACAGGCGCACGCTTGGCACTACTTTGTTGATGCACGTGCGGCTACTGCGCATACAATTCACAAACACAAAAAAATATATTTTTTTATTTTGTTTGGAGTGCCCTTTGGGGTTTACAGCACCCTTTAGCGGTCAATCCACCCGGCCCTTTATTTATGGGACACAGGCGCACGCTTGGCACTACTTTGTTGATGCACGTGCGGCTACTGCGCACACAATTCACAAACACAAAAAAAATATTTTTTTATTTTGTTTGGAGTGCCCTTTTGGGGGTTACAGCACTCTTTAGCGGTCAATCCAGCCGGCCCTTTATTTATGGGACACAGGCGCACGCTTGGCACTACTTTGTTGATGCACGTGCGGCTACTGCGCACACAATTCACAAACACAAAAAAATATATTTCTTTATTTTGTTTGGAGTGCCCTTTGGGGGTTACAGCACCCTTTAGCGGTCAATCCAGCCAGCCCTTTATTTATGGGACACAGGCGCACGCTTGGCACTACTTTGTTGATGCACGTGCGGCTACTGCGCATACAATTCACAAACACAAAAAAATATATTTTTTTATTTTGTTTGGAGTGCCCTTTGGGGTTTACAGCACCCTTTAGCGGTCAATCCACCCGGCCCTTTATTTATGGGACACAGGCGCACGCTTGGCACTACTTTGTTGATGCACGTGCGGCTACTGCGCACACAATTCACAAACACACAAAAAAATATTTTTTTATTTTGTTTGGAGTGCCCTTTTGGGGGTTACAGCACTCTTTAGCGGTCAATCCAGCCGGCCCTTTATTTATGGGACACAGGCGCACACTTGGCACTACTTTGTTGATGCACGTGCAGCCACAGTGCACACAATTCACAAACACAGAAAAAATATTTTTTTTTTGCACTTGGGGGGAGCACCCCTGATGGACAGAGCACCCCCTGGACAACACTACAGCACCCCTTTAGGACTGGGACACTGCACAGGACTTTGGAGTGGACACAGCCCCTATGGACAACTGACTGCACAACACAGTCCAGCCAGCCCCTATGGACTTTGAAGTAGTGGACACAGCCCCTATGGACAACAGCAGCACAGCGCAGCACAGCACAGCACAACACTACACTGCTCTGCACTACACTACACTACACTACACAGCCCAGCCAGCCCTAACTCCCACCCTCCCTCTTCACTGTCCACAGCCGAGTGAAAAAATGGCGCCGACGCGGGTACCTTATATAGGATCCAAAACCCGTGAGACCCGGAAGGCGGGATGATGACGTTTTGCCTCGATTTCAGATCCGAGTCAGGCGGGAAAAGTCGAGCGTGACTCGGATCAGCCTCGGATCGGAGGGGCTCGTGGGGGTTCGGATTTCAGAAATCTGAACCCGCTCACCCCTAATTTAAGTACCTGCAATGTTTACCACGTGGGGAAAGTTCCCAGTTTAATGCCCAAAGCTATTCAATTATTAGCCAATTTAGCTACATTATGAGTTTCTCTGCGTGTTAAGTCCTAGAGGGTGCACTTAACACAGAATTTTCCTTGCAGCCTCATGAGCTGAGAGGAAAAGTCTGTATTAAGGCCTGATTCAGCAAGGATAGGTATTCTGCTAGAACGCACGCACCGCAGTTTCTAATATTAGCGGTGAAATGCAAATGTTTGCAATCGCATTGCGATCACAGCTTACCATAAGGACGCCCACTTACCCTTACACACATCCGTATATTTGGGCAACATAGCGAAATAATCGGTAACATTGAGTAACATCGGACCCATATGCACAGTTAAGGCAGGTCAGACCTCACTCAGAAATTGCTAATTTCAGATCACACTATGGGCCTGATTCAGAGCCGGACGCTCTTTGAATGCGCTCGCTCTGAATCAGGGCGTCCCTGTTTTTTTTTTAAAGACGGCCTCCTGGCCGCTCACCAAGCTGTGGGTGACCACCCACAGCTTTAGCGAGCGGCCAGGTGATGGTCACGATGGTCACGACCATCGCGAGCATCGGGGCTTGCAACGAGACCCTTGTGGTAGGGTCTCGTTCCCGCAAGCCCCAGTGAGCTTCCGGCTCTAAAAGAGCCGGAGGCTCACCCACTGACATCACTCGTGATGTCAGTGGGGCCACCCCCAAACAGCAGGCGTTCCTTTAGGAACGCCTCCGTTTGGCCAGCCACCCCCCCTTCCCGCCTCCAAAACGGGGCAAGCTGTCAATCACAATCGACAGCTGCCCCGCTTTGGTGCAAGACCTGTAGCGATGGAGAGCACGTCGCTGGCCGGGTCTCGCGCATGTGCATGCCGGAGCCGATTCCAGCGTGCCCATGCGCAGTGGGGGACCATCGACCCGCTTGGGAGCGTTGTGCGCTCGCGAGCGGGCCTAAACCAGGCCCTATGAGCCCTTATGCTGCGTATGGCATTGCAGTGAATAATTTGCATAAAGGTTCAGTGCACATCCTAAAGGTGTGTATCCACACGATGTCGTTATCGTTCAATCGCTTGAAAATCGGGCACAAATCAGGCATTTTAATGTAAAAAACAACCTGCGATGCATGCGCTCGCTGGTCGTGTTTGACATCTATCATCGCCCGAACATGCTGGTCAACCTGACAACGTCAACAAAGAGAGAAAAAAAAAGAGAAGGGCTAATTGCTGGGGCACTCTTGTGTAAGATACTTTAGTGTAATAGAAGATAAAATATAGCTTTTATTAGGTACTGTTTAAAATTAAAACTGGACCCGTACTGCACAGAAAATTTTATATCACCAAAAAGATATATAATTCATATTAAAATTAGTATTAAATCTATACAGTGGCGAAATATTTAAATAAGGGTATCAGATCTTCCTGTAACAAATACAGCCCTCTGTGAATTGGGACGGTATAATGTAAGTTAAGTACAGGTAGATAAGTACCCTTTACAATCTAGATGTATGTAAGCACCATGAATTGTTGTAAATCAAATGGAATAAATGTTTGAAAAACAAAGGTAAGTAGTCACTCAATGGTGTCGCCGTTATGTCCCAATTAGGGGTGTGCACCGGCCACTTTTCGTGTTTTGTGTTTTGGTTTTGGATCTGGATCTTTCTTCGTGTTTTGGATCTGGATTGGTTTTGCCAAAACCACCCTTCCGTGTTTTGGGTTCTGGGTTTTGTGTTTTGGATCTGTATTTTTTTGAAAAAAAGCATAAAAACAGCTAAAATCACAGAATTTGTAGGTTTTTCTGCTCCTATGCTATTATTAACCTCAATAACCTTAATTTCCACTCATTTCCAGTCTATTCTGAACACCTCACACCTCACAATAGTGTTTTTATGTCCAAAAGGTTGCACCGAGGTAGCTGGATGACTATGCTAAGCGACACGAGTGGGCGGCACAAACACGTGACCCATCTAGGAGTGACACTGCAGTGGCAGGCAGGATGGCAGTTAGAAAAACTAGGCCCCAAACTGTACATAATGCAAAGAAAAAAAGAGGTGCAAGATGGAATTGTCCTTGGGCCCTCCCACCCACCCTTATGTTGTATAAACAGGACATGCACACTTTAACAAATCAATCATTTCAGCGCCAGGGTCTGCCACACAACTGTGGCTGAAATGATTGGTTCGTTTGGGCCCCCACAAAACAAGCTGGCAATTAATGTGTCCCTGCACAAACTGGCTCTACGGAGGCAAGATGTCATCCTCATCCTCCTCATCCACCGATTCCTCACCCTCTTCAGTGTGTACATCCTCATCCTCACAAAGTATTAACTCGTCCCCACTTGAATCCACCACCACAGGTCCCTCTGTACCTTCTGGAGGCTGGTCTCCCTGGAAGAGCTGATAATTCATTTTGATGAACATCATCTTCTCCACATTCTGTGGAAGCAACCTCCTACGCCTTTCGCTGACAAGGTTCCCGGCTGCACTAAACACTCTTTCGGAGTACACACTGGAGGGGGGGCAACTCAGGTAAAATAGAGCCAGTTTGTACAGGGGCCTCCAAATTGCCTCTTTTTCCTGCCAGTACAGGTATGGACTGTCTGACATGCCTACTTGGATGCTGTCACCGATGTAATCCTCCACCATTCTGTCAATGGTGACAGTATCATATGCAGTGACAGTAGACATGTCAGAAATTGTTGCCAGGTCCTTCAGTCCGGACCAGATGTCCAAACTTGGTCCTGCCTGCCCTGCATCACCGCCAGCGGGTTGCTTAGGATACCTAAGTTTTTTCCTGGCAGCCCCAGTTGCGGGAGAAAATGAAGAAGGAGCCGTTGACGTGTCATGTTCCGCTTCAGCTGACAGTGTGTTCACCAGCAGGTCTTTGCACCTCTGCAGGCTTGTGTCGGCCGGAAAGAGAGACACCACATAGGCTTTAAACCTAGGATCGAGCACGGTGGCCAAAATGTAGTGGTCTGATTTCAACAGATTGACCACCCTGGAATCCTGGCAAAGCGAATGAAGGGCTTCATCCACAAGTCCCACATGCCGAGCGGAATCGCTCCGTCTTAGCTCCTCCTTCACTTTCTCCAGCTGCTTCTGCAAAAGCCTGATGAGGGGAATGACCTGACTCAAGCTGGCAGTGTCTGAACTGACTTCACGTGTGGCAAGTTCGAAGGGCTGAAGAACCTTGCACAACACGGAAATCATTCTCCACTGCGCTTGAGTCAGGTGCATACCCCCTCCTTTGCCTATGTCATAGGTGGATGTATAGGCTTGTAGGGCCTTTTGCTGCTCCTCCATCCTCTGAAGCATATAGAGGGTTGAGTTCCACCGCGTCACAACCTCTTGCTTCAGGTGATGGCGGGGCAGGTTCAAGAGTGTTTGCTGGCGCTCCAGTCTTCGGCACGCAGTCGCTGAATGGCGAAAGTGGCCAGAAATTTTTCGGGCCACCCAAAGCGTCTCCTGCACGCCCCTGTCGCTTTTCAGAAAATTCTGCACCACCAAGTTTATTGTGTGAGCAAAACATGGGACGTGCTGGAATTTGCCCAGATGTAATGCCCGCACAATATTGGTGGCGTTGTCAGATATCACAAATCCCCAGGAGAGTCTAAGTGGGGTAAGCCACTGGGCGATGATTTCCCTCAGTTTCTCTAAGAGGTTGTCGGCGGTGTGCCTCTTACTGAAACCGGTGATACACAGCGTAGCCTGCCTTGTAACGAGCTGGCGTTTCTGAGATGCTGCTACTGGTGACGCTGCTGCTGTTGCTGCGTAAGGTGATACATCTACCCAGTGGGCTGTCACAGTCATATAGTCCTTAGTCTGCCCTGTTCCACTTGTCCACATGTCCGTGGTTAAGTGGACATTGTGTACAACGGCATTTTTCAGGACACTGAGGACACTTTTTCTGACGTTTCTGTACAGTCTCGGTATCGCCTGCCTAGTGAAGTGGAATCTAGACGGGATTTGGAACCGGGGACACACTACCTCCATCAATTGTCTAAATCCCACTGCACTAATGGCGGATACCGGACGCACGTCTAACACCAACATAGCAGTCAAGGCCTCAGTTATACGTTTTGCTTCAGGATGACTGCTGTCGTACTTCATCCTCCTCGCTAAGGACTGTTGGAGGGTCAATTGTTTAGTAAAAGTAGTGGTGTTCCTACTTCCTCTCTGGGATGATGAACGACTCCCAGCAGCAGCAGCAACAGCAGCAGCGGCAGCAGTAGGCGTAGCAATGCAGGATCCTCCGGAGGAATCCCGGATAGGAGAGTCAGTCATGCCAGTGATATGGCCTGCAGGACTACTTCCGATCCTGACTAAGGAGGAAATTGACGAGGAGGGAGTTGACGGTGTGGTTTGCAGGCGCTTGGATACAACAGGACAACGGGATTTAGGTGTCCCTGGACTGCTTACGGTCTGAGCCAAAGTTTCTGAACTTGACAGTAACTTTTTATGAACGCGCTGCAGGTGCCGTATAAGGGAGGATGTTCCTAGGTGGTTGACGTCCCTACCCCTACTTATTTCACCTTTACATATGGTACATATGGCAAGACAGTTGTTGTCCGGATTTGGATAGAAATATTGCCAGACCAAAGAGGTGGAATGTTTGGTCTTCTGCCCAGGCATGACCGTGATGGGCTTTTTCATCCCACGGACAACAACTGTCTCCCCCGGAGCCTGATTTAAACAAACCACATCACCATCAGAATCCTCCTCGCCAACTTCCTCCTCAGCGCCAGCTACACCAGTATCCTCATCCTGTTGTACTTCAACAGTGACATCTTCAATTTGCATATCAGCAAGTGGACTGTGGGTGCTCCTTTCAGCACTTGCAGGGGGCGTGCAAATGGTGGAAAGAGCCACCTCTTCCCGTCCAGTGCTGGGAAGGTCAGGCATCGCAACCACCACCACACTTGGACTCTCTTTGGGGATTTGTGATATCTTCTTAGAAAGCACAGTTCTTCGCTGTGCTTTTGCCAGCTTAACTCTTTTGATTTTTTTAGTGGGAGGAGTGCTTCCATCGTCATGTGAAGCTGAACCACTAGTCATGAACATACTAGGGATCGACCTTAGCCGTTCCTTGCCACTCCGTGTCGTAAATGGCATATTGGCAAGTTTACGTTTCTCTTCAGCTGATTTAAATGTCTTTTTCAAGGTCATTTTCCTGAACTTTGCCATTTGGGATTGTATGTGCCCTCTACTATGACATTGGGCATCGGCCTTGGCAGACGACGTTGATGGCATGTTATCGTCTATGTCATGACTAGTGGCAGCAGCTTCAGCACTAGGAGGAAGTGGTTCTTGATCTTTCTCTATTTTATTTTTATCGGAGAAAGTTTGGTCCTCCATTTATGTTATATCGATTTGATATATACGTGCGGCTAAACACAGACTGGAGTGTACTTTGTGGGTTACAGCACCCTTTAACGGTCAAGCCAGCCGGCCCTTTACTTATGACACAGGCGCACTCTTGGCACTACTTTGTTGATGCACGTGCGGCTACTGCGCACACAATTCACAAACACAGAAAATAATTTTTTTTTGGTTTGGACTGGAGTGTACTTTGGGGGTTACAGCACCCTTTAACGGTCAAGCCAGCCGGCCCTTTACTTATGACACAGGCGCACGCTTGGCACTACTTTGTTGATGCACGTGCGGCTACTGCGCACACAATTCACAAACACAGAAAATAATTTTTTTTTTGGTTTGGACTGGAGTGTACTTTCGGGGGTTACAGCACCCTTAACGGTCAAGCCAGCCGGCCCTTTACTTATGACACAGGCGCACGCTTGGCACTACTTTGTTGATGCACGTGCGGCTACTGCGCACACAATTCACAAACACAGAAAATAATTTTTTTTTTGGTTTGGACTGGAGTGTACTTTCGGGGGTTACAGCACCCTTAACGGTCAAGCCAGCCGGCCCTTTACTTATGACACAGGCGAACGCTTGACACTACTTTGTTGATGCACGTGCGGCTACTGCGCACACAATTCACAAACACAGAAAATAATTTTTTTTTGGTTTGGACTGGAGTGTACTTTCAGGGGTTACAGCACCCTTTAACGGTCAAGCCAGCCGGCCCTTTACTTATGACACAGGCGCACGCTTGGCACTACTTTGTTGATGCACGTGCGGCTACTGCGCACACAATTCACAAACACAGAAAATAATTTTTTTTTGGTTTGGACTGGAGTGTACTTTCGGGGGTTACAGCACCCTTTAACGGTCAAGCCAGCCGGCCCTTTACTTATGACACAGGGGCACTCTTGGCACTACTTTGTTGATGCACGTGCGGCTACTGCGCACACAATTCACAAACACAGAAAATAATTTTTTTTTAGGTTTGGACTGGAGTGTACTTTCGGGGGTTACAGCACCCTTAACGGTCAAGCCAGCCGGCCCTTTACTTATGACACAGGCGCACGCTTGGCACTACTTTGTTGATGCACGTGCGGCTACTGCGCACACAATTAACAAACACAGAAAATAATTTTTTTTTGGTTTGGACTGGAGTGTACTTTCGGGGGTTACAGCACCCTTTAACGGTCAAGCCAGCCGGCCCTTTACTTATGACACAGGCGCACGCTTGGCACTACTTTGTTGATGCACGTGCGGCTACTGCGCACACAATTCACAAACACAGAAAATAATTTTTTTTTAGGTTTGGACTGGAGTGTACTTTCGGGGGTTACAGCACCCTTAACGGTCAAGCCAGCCGGCCCTTTACTTATGACACAGGCGCACGCTTGGCACTACTTTGTTGATGCACGTGCGGCTACTGCGCACACAATTCACAAACACAGAAAATAATTTTTTTTTTGGTTTGGACTGGAGTGTACTTTCGGGGGTTACAGCACCCTTAACGGTCAAGCCAGCCGGCCCTTTACTTATGACACAGGCGCACGCTTGGCACTACTTTGTTGATGCACGTGCGGCTACTGCGCACACAATTCACAAACACAGAAAATATATTATTTTTTTAGCACTTGGGGGGAGCACCCCTGATGGACAGAGCACCCCCTGGACAACACTACAGCACCCCTTTAGGACTGGGACACTGCACAGGACTTTGGAACTGACTGCACAACACAGTCCAGCCAGCCCCTATGGACTTTGAAGTAGTGGACACAGCCCCTATTAACAACAGCAGCACAGCACAACACAGCCAGCCCCTATGGACTTTGAAGTAGTGGACAACAGCAGCAATACACTACACTACACTACACAGCACTAACTCCCACCCTCCCTCTTCACTGTCCACAGCCGAGTGAGAAAATGGCGCCGACGCGGGTACCTTATATAGGATCCAAAACCCGCGAGACTCGGAAGGCGGGATGATGACGTTTTGCCTCGATGTCAGATCCGAGTCAGGCGGGAAAAGTCGAGCCTGACTCGGATCGGACTCGGATGGGGGGGGCTCGGGGGGGTTCGGATTTCAGAAATCCGAACCCGCTCACCCCTAGTCCCAATACACCTTTTTGGTAAAACTACAATACCTTGTATTCCCTGGTGGTCTCCCATCCAAGTACTAACCAAGCCCAGTGCTATATAGCTTCCAAGATCGGACGAGATTGGGCACATCCAGTATAGTATAGTTGTAGGTATGTAAGTACTTGAGCAAAGGTGAATGCCCAGGAAAACACAAATGAGGTGATTGTAGGACTGTCTCGTTGGAGGAGTTCACTTTGTTAAAATTAACACAATTCCAAAATAATTATTAGCATAAGCATACTTTATGTGATCCACTGAATATACATCATAAAAGTTATTAGGTCAAATAATATCACATAAATCAAAGTTAGTTTTATGTGTTCTCAGACATGTAAATATACCCATATGTACTGACAGCTCCAAAATTAATAGTTGTATGCATGTCTCTCCTAACTGCAAATAATATCAAATAACATTCAAAATCCTAATGATGTTTAAGTACATCAAATTGAAAAGGAGAACAGCTAGTATAGCAATAAATAGTATTTATGTATCCTGTGTCACAGTCTCACTAATAGTCAGCTAGTCATTGTGGATACCACCAAATTAATAAGAACTTTTGATGACAGCAATAATTACATCAGCTGTAAGAAAACTGCTAAAGCAATTCCAACACTCATGCTGGTATGGCAGTAGATAGTACAGATATGGAAAGACAACAATGGTGACACAAGTTATTCCAAAAGGAATGTTTCTGATCCAAATATCACTATGGTGATCCGCTATACAGTAGATCTGAAATTACGTGTACCACATTCAGGCAGGCTTGCCTACCCTCCCGATTTGGCCGGGAGCCTCCCGATTTTCGGGTGCCGCTCCCGTCCCCCCGGAAAGGCAGGCAAGCCCCCCGGAAGCCGGCATCCCTCCCTACCCCCTGCAGAGTTAATATCAAAACCCCCGCAGCGGGTGGCCCGGTGACTCGATTCGCGCTGAATCGCGTCATCGTGACCACGCCCCCTGCTTCACAATGCCGAAAATAACGCATTGTGAAGAGGGGGCGGGGCCACGATGACGCGATCATGCGGCTCCACCCCCAAAATGTGATGTCATGACCGGGCACACCTCCCGCTGTTAGCTGACAATCAGTTCCCTTCCGGAAGGAGGGAACTGATGATTGTTGGTAAGTATGCATACAATAGTAAGCATTTATGGTGTGAAAATAATTAGCAAATAGCTCTGTAGAAATTAACAAACGCGCAAATGCAACATATTTCCCTTTCCATCCGAGGCAAATCCCAAATTTTGCTCATCCCTCCCTTCTTAAAATAACCACAGCGCAAAACAGCAGAAATGCCGCATCATTCACAGCAAAGGACAGATTGACAGTTAAACAGCTAAGGGGGCGGAGCTAGGTAGCACAACGGCTCTATTGGCAGATCCTATAGTTGATATAGGTGGCATCAGAGTGTAATGGTGGTTAATCCACATGGTACTGTAGATCATTTAACCAGGTCTAAGGTTTATTAACCAGGCAGACCAGGTTTACAGGATGACACAGGGTTAATGCAGCAGGTATTTATAACAGGTTTACAGTGCTGTATATAATGTATGCACCAGTTCCAGCCAGGAACGTATAGGAGAGCGCAGGTGGTGTGCCCACAGGTGGGAGCACACACCTGTGTCTCTACATGCAGTGGGGTAAGCACACTGGCTCTGTACATATTAGAGATCTGCGGTTTGGTTCTACAGATATTGAATCCACCTGAATTTCATGACTTCGGACAGATCTGAGGGCTTGATTCAGACCCGCTCGCGAGCGCGCAGCGCTCGCAAGCGGGTCGATGGTCCTCCACTGTGCATGCGCAGGCCGGCTCCGGCATGCAATCCGCGAGACCCGGCCAGCGACAGGCGATCCGTTGCTACGGGTCTCGCACCAAAGCGGGGCAGCTGTCGATGGTGATTGACAGCTTGCCCCGTTTTGGAGGTAGGCAGGGGGGTTGGCTGGGCTAATGGAG
Organism: Taudactylus pleione; assembly: GCA_031769625.1. Lineage (NCBI taxonomy): Eukaryota > Metazoa > Chordata > Amphibia > Anura > Myobatrachidae > Taudactylus > Taudactylus pleione. The sequence continues at coordinate 54,880,261 of JAUIMM010000200.1, read as the reverse complement.
GCGTTCCTGCAGGAACGCCTGCCGTTTGTGGGCGGCCCTACTGACATCACTCGTGATGTCAGTAGGTGGACTTCCTGCTCTATTAGAGCAGGAAGTCCACTGGGGCTTGCGGCCATGAGACCCTACCACAAGGGTCTCGTCGCAAGACCATCGCAACCATCACCTGGCCGCTTGCATAAGCTGTGGGTGATCACCCAAAGCTATGCAAGCGGCCAGGAGGCCATCTTTAAAAAACAAAGGGACGCCCTGATTCAGAGCGAGCGCTCTCAAAGAGCCCCCGCAGGAAAAAATTTAAACAAATTGGCCTCCACAAGAAAAAATAGGGTGAGCAGTGTACGTCCCTGTGGCCAGGAGGTATGGGGGGTAGTGTATGTCCCTGGCCTGGGGGGATATTGTATGTCTAAGGGGCCAGAGAGTAGGGTAAGATCCGGAGGCCTGGGGGTAGGGTGGGTTACTGGTATGTTCCAGAGGCAGGGATGGTAGTTAGGGTGGGTACTGTATTGTGAGGCCATGGGGTAGTCTGGTTAGTCAATCGCCACTACCGAAGCCAGCTCCAGGAGCATGAGCTCCATACACTCTGCCACTGCTGGGGTCAGAATGCAGTAGTAGCGGGTTGCAATGGCTGGATGGGAGTAGTGATAGTGGGGAGCAGGGGGTTGGATGGGAGCAGTAGTAGTGCAGATCAGAGGAAGAATGGGAATAGTAGTGAGAAGTGGGGGCAGCATGGGAGTAGTAGTAATGCGGGGCAGGCTTGGAATAGTAGTAGTGCCTTCTATCCGCATGGGTCCTACCTCTCATGCTGACAGCAGACAGTGGCCCTGATTCAGAGCCGGACGCTCTGACAGAGCGCTCGCTCTGAATCAGGGCCGTCCCTGCTCCTTTTTGGAGCGGCCTCCTGGCCGCTCACATAGCTGTGGGTGACCACCCACAGCTATAGTGAGCGGCCAAAATGATGGGTAGGGTCTCGCTGCCGCAAACCCAGGAATGCTTTTGGCTCTATCAGAGCCAAAAGCACTCCCACTGACATCACTAGTGATGTCAGTGGGCCGGCCCCATTCGGCAGGCGTTCCCATGGGAACGCCTCCGTCTGGGCAGCCACGCCCCCGACACGCCCACCAAAGGGGGCGTGCTGTCAATCAACATCGACAGCACGCCCCCTTTTGTGCGAGATCCATAACGACGGCTTGGCCGTCGTTATTCGGGTCTCGCGCATGCGCGCGATGGAGCCGCCTCCGTCGTGCGCATGCGCACTTGAGCACCATCGACCCGCTTGCGAGCGCTCGCAAGCGGGTCAGAATCAGGCCCAGTGTGCACATGAGTGGATAGCTCCTGCCACCCGTGTGACGTCCTGCTCCTCCTGTACACAGTCAGCAGCAGCCTGCAGCCCTGCACTCATCCCTTGCCCTTTCTACCCTACATGGTTCACCTCTGCTCCCGCAGCCCCGGTGGATGGCCAGACCCTGATCATTTCATTAAGGCAGGGGAGCTGATGGCGGATGGCTAAGGGGATGGGCGGCGGACAGCTAAGGCTGAGGGGGCTTACGGCGGGTGGCTGAGGCTGAGGGGGCTGACGGCGGGTGGCTAGCAAAAAGGGGATTTATCTTGAGGGAGAGGAGGACACTGCACAGCACAGTGATGTAGCCGGGAGCCTCCGGTTTGCGTTCCTGGCAGCGCTGAAGCCAGTGTCGGCCAGCCCAGCAGAAGGGTTCAAGGGACCGGCCCAGCGGGAACTTTTCCGCTTTCCCGGCGGCCCAATCCGCCCCTGGTGCACTATATAAATAACTGTTAGTAAATAAATAACATCTTTTCTTTTTGTTTCTTTATTGGAAATATGGTCAAATAATGTGTTCCATACTCTCAGACTTTTAGAGAGATGGCTCTGGAAGAGGCAGGTGGCATTGTGCTGCGATTATGGCCTCATCCATCAGTTTACAAACACATTGTACACTAGAGTGGGGACACAATGACGTGATTCAACACAAATCATACTTACCGACATTTCTGCAGGGGGCTCCGGTAGGGGGCTTCCATGTCCGTCCAGCAGGGAGGGTGGGGGTGGTTCAGGTAGGCGGAGCAGGGGCATGCCGACGTGATTGTGTCATAGTGGCCCCACCCTCCCGCTTTATAATGCCAACATTACTGGTATTATAAGGCCGGGGGTGGGGCTACGATGATGCAATTCAGCGCTTATCGCGGCATCGCACCCCCGGACTGCCCACTTTTGTGGTGGGTGCAGGGGTTGAGGGGTGCCGGCGGCCATTCTGGGGGTCTTGCCTAGTCTTGCAAGGTGCCGATTATCGAGAGGCTCCCGGCAGTCCCGGGAGAGTAGGCAAGTATGACACAAATCGCTACATCGAGCATTAAGTATCCAGGTCGAGAGGTTGGCCTACTCTACCTAGACTTCGAAAGAGCCTCTCGAAATTCCAGAGTCAACCAGACATTTTGGGGGAGTAGGCAAGTATGATGCGTTGAGTTTCTAGGGTTACTGTGTAATAGGGGCGGGGGTCCCTATAAAGCTTCATCACTATTCTCTCAGCCTTAATCCAATAATGCTGAGTGGCATGGGATCACAGGAGAGTGGGCCCAGGATCCTTTACAGTCCGCCCCTGGAATCTGTGGCCCTGATTCAGTGTAGCACGCTGTTGCAACTGCATTAACATACCTTCCAACAACCCTGCTTTTTTAGGACACTGTCCCGCCGTCCCACTCGTAGGCCGCAGTGTCCTGCGGTGGATTGAAGGTTATCAGAGTATCGGTGCATGCGTGTAGCATCTATTCACAGGAGAGAGGGACTCGGGGCATGGCCAGCAGCACCCGGCGTGGCCTATTCACGGGAGGCGTGGCCACGTCCCCTTAGGTAAAAAAAAAAAAGGTTTGAGGCGCTTTCCGCTGGCGAGGGGGGCGCAATGAGCCTTCTCAGCCCGGCACATAACCAGTGGGGGACGCGATCAGCTTGATTGCCCCCCCCACAGGCATAGGAGACTGCTGTGGCTGCTTCTTAGCAGCCGCGAGCAGTCTCCCAGTGCAGCCCAGCACACAGCAGCGTGTTCTGGGCTGCTATGATGTAAGAGGGGGGTGCGGTGCCGGACCTGGGGCCCCACCGGGCCCCTCCAGTAGTTAGTACCCGCTTCCCCCCCCCTCTCAGTGCCCCTGGGAGTACTGGGCATGTCCCAGCATGATGAAAATGGGAGGCATGGCTTGCAGGAATGGAATTTCCCGCGTGTCCACTTACCTTTTCGCCCCCTTTCCGGGTGAGTGCACCTCTGGCGCGTAAACACGTCCCGATCTCCATTACCCAATGGTTTTAAGGTTTAGCTTAAGCATCTTTTGCCATAACCTCATCTGCAAATATATACTAATGCTAGTACCAGCATTTCCCATGGTGTTCAAGCGTGTGTCTGAATGTGCAAGGATTGGCATGCCCGTTTTGAGCGTTCTATACACGCTGTAATACTAGTGGGTGCATCTTTATATGCACCATCAAACCTATGGCAGGTACAGATTTTCTGTCTGAGTATGGCCTCCAATGTGAGCGATGAAATAATCACTTACCTACTTTTAAATTCTCCTCTCCTGGAGAAGCCCAGAGAGGAGATGCAGCCGACCATTACAGGGGGCAGGGTTGGGGTAGGCTCTCACGGCATTAGACTCCGACGCGTTCCCTGCATTTTAACCCCTCCCTACTGACTTTTATTTTGGGTATTATCTCCCCATCCTGCCTGCTTTACTAGGAAGTGGGCAGGATGCGGAGATCCACCCTCTGTTCCAGGTGCTAGTAACTACCCGAAAAATTTAGATTGTCCTGCACCTTCCAGGAGATTAGGTAACTGTGATTAAGCATCTATGACCACAACCATTTCAGTAACATGCCCGTGACACTCCCATAACATTCCTATAAAAATGGACCATCACCATGCATCTGACGCCACCTCCTAGGAAAAGGCCAGCACATTTCTCATACCATGCATCAATCTCAATTTCGACTCTGTCGTGCACAGTGAAACGCATGTACAGTACATGTTTGTCTACCCTCCTGGAACGGCGAGATGCTCCCAGCTGCCCGGAAAGGTGGACAAGTCTCTCAATTACAGAATTCATGTAGAATCGCGTCAATTTGGCTCCGTCCACTGTTTTACAGTCATGGCATTGTAAAGCGGGGGTGCGTTTTTGTCATCACGCCTACAGATCTGCAAACCTCTGTCAAGTCCAGCCCTCTGCAGTGCCTACCTGATTGCCCCCTCCTGAAGTAGGCTGCCAAAAAGTCAGCAAGTATCATTTTTGGGATATTCACGTACGTGTAGTAGCAAGAAATCAATCAACTCCATTAAGATCAGCATTGAGTGCAACTTAGTATCAGGCCCTTTGTCCTAATAATAATAATAAAAGGTTTTGCCATTCAGTTGGCTGACAGGGCAGGACCTACCGATAACTAAGCTGCCACCCATGTTGTCCAATGTATACTCACGTTTACCTACATGTACAGTACATGCATGTTTTTTTGCTTTGATGTCTTTCAATAGCAGCCTGTCCTTTTTTCCTAGTCATGTGAACGTGATTAAATAAAAGCAAAACAGCAACAAAAAAAAAATAAAAAAAAAAATCACAATTTCAGAAAAGCATTTATTAAACAAATTGAAAAGAAACCCAGAAAACCTGATGAGACAAATGGGCCAGATGTACTAAGCTCTGAAAATTGATAAAGTGGAGTGATAAACCACCAGCCAATCAGCTCCCAACTGTCATTTTGCAAACACAACCTGTAACATGACAGTTGGGAGCTGATTGGCTGGTCGTTTGTCACTCTCCACTTTATCACTTTTCAGAGCTTAGTACATCTGTATTCTATAGCAACAACAAAAAAACGAAAGTGCTTGTAGGTCCAGAATATATAAACCTTGGACAGGCGTTATGAAATGGATTCTGATTATTGCAAAAATGCCTGTACATTTGACTTCATTGTAGTGGATTAATGTAGTATATGGGCATGTACCCATATCAAATATGGCGGCTCTTTACACATCACTATGATGATTCCGGAAGGCATCACGTGATACCGACAACTACAGCAGCTCCATGCTTGAATCTCGCTGTCAAAATGAATAGGTCCTGACAATGAGAGGACCCCGTTCCCGGCTGGCCTTCCATGTGCCTTTATTAAAACTGCAGCATACAAACCTCAATCCTGTTCCCCCCCCCCGGTTTTATACGGGTATTTTTGTAACAAAATATGTTGCTCAATCGCTGATTAATTTAAAATCTCTATGAGGATAGTAAGACGGGTGGTTATAAGGGAACGTTGAAAGGCAGAATATCTGGCACCTATAGAGGAAGATGGCGGCGTTGAGATGGTGTAGTGGTGTCCTCCGCTCTGTGTATAGAGGTGAGAGTCTCCTGTCACATATCATGGTATTTACACCTGTACCTATTCCTGCTGTGCTGTGTGTACTTCATTGTGTCTGTGGCTTCCTTATAGGGCAGCGCAGTAATACCCTGCTTATGGGATGTAGCACAGGTGTATAGTGCATGCAGCGCCAGTAATACCCTGCCTATAGGGTGTAGCATAGGTATAGGGCATGCAGCGCAGTAATACCCTGCTTATAGGATGTTGTAGCATAGGTATAGGGCATGCAGCGCAGTAATACCCTGCTTATGGGATGTAGCACAGGTATAGGGCGTGCAGCGCAGTAATACCCTGCTTATGGGATGTAGCATAGGTATAGGGTGTGCAGCGCAGTAATACCCTGCTTATGGGATGTAGCATAGGTATAGGGCATGCAGCGCAGTGATACCCTGCTTATAGGGTGTAGCATAGGTATAGGGCATGCAGCGCAGTAATACCCTGCTTATAGGGTGTAGCACAGGTATAGGGCATGCAGCGCAGTAATACCCTGCTTATGGGATGTAGCATAGGTATAGGGCATGCAGCGCAGTAATACCCTGCTTATAGGATGTTGTAGCATAGGTATAGGGCATGCAGCGCAGTAATACCCTGCTTATGGGATGTAGCACAGGTATAGGGCGTGCAGCGCAGTAATACCCTGCTTATGGGATGTAGCACAGGTATAGGGCGTGCAGCGCAGTAATACCCTGCTTATGGGATGTAGCATAGGTATAGGGCGTACAGCGCAGTAATACCCTGCTTATGGGATGTAGCATAGGTATAGGGCATGCAGCGCAGTGATACCCTGCTTATAGGGTGTAGCATAGGTATAGGGCATGCAGCGCAGTAATACCCTGCTTATGGGATGTAGCATAGGTATAGGGCACGCAGCGCAGTAATACCCTGCTTATGGGATGTAGGACAGGTTTAGGGCGTGCAGTGCAGTAATACCCTGCTTATAGGGTGTAGCACAGGTATAGGGCATGCAGCGCAGTAATACCCTGCTTATGGGATGTAGCACAGGTTTAGGGCATGCAGTGCAGTAATACCCTGCTTATGGGATGTAGCACAGGTATAGGGCATGCAGCGCCAGTAATACCCTGCTTATAGGATGTTGTAGCACAGGTATAGTGCATGCAGCGCCAGTAATACCCTGCTTATAGGGTGTAGCATAGGTATAGGGCAATCAGCGCAGTAATACCCTGCTTATAGGATGTTGTAGCACAGGTATAGGGCATGCAGCGCCAGTAATACCCTGCTTATGGGATGTAGCACAGGTATAGGGCATGCAGCGCCAGTAATACCCTGCTTATGGGATGTAGTAGCACAGGTATAGGGCATGCAGCGCAGTAATACCCTGCTTATGGGATGTAGCACAGGTATAGGGCATGCAGCGCCAGTAATACCCTGCTTATAGGGTGTAGCATAGGTATAGGGCATGAAGCGCAGTAATACCCTGCTTATAGGATGTTGTAGCACAGGTATAGGGCATGCAGTGCAGTAATACCCTGCTTATAGGGTGTAACATAGGTATAGGGCATGCAGCGCAGTAATACCCTGCTTATGGGATGTAGCACAGGTTTAGGGCGTGCAGCGCAGTAATACCCTGCTTATAGGATGTTGTAGCACAGGTATAGGGCATGCAGCGCCAGTAATACCCTGCTTATAGGGTGTAGCATAGGTATAGGGCAATCAGCGCAGTAATACCCTGCTTATAGGATGTTGTAGCACAGGTATAGGGCATGCAGCGCCAGTAATACCCTGCTTATGGGATGTAGCACAGGTATAGGGCATGCAGCGCCAGTAATACCCTGTTTATGGGATGTAGTAGCACAGGTATAGGGCATGCAGCGCAGTAATACCCTGCTTATGGGATGTAGCACAGGTATAGGGCATGCAGCGCCAGTAATACCCTGCTTATAGGGTGTAGCATAGGTATAGGGCATGAAGCGCAGTAATACCCTGCTTATAGGATGTTGTAGCACAGGTATAGGGCATGCAGTGCAGTAATACCCTGCTTATAGGGTGTAGCATAGGTATAGGGCGTGCAGTGCAGTAATACCCTGCTTATAGGGTGTAGCATAGGTATAGGGCATGCAGCGCAGTAATACCCTGTTTATGGGATGTAGCACAGGTTTAGGGCGTGCAGTGCAGTAATACCCTGCTTTTAGGATGTTGTAGCACAGGTATAGGGCATGCAGCGCAGTAATACCCTGCTTATGGGAAGTAGCATAGGTATAGGGCATGCAGCACCAGTAATACCCTGCTTATAGGGTGTAGCATTAGGTATAGGGCATGCAGCGCCAGTAATACCCTGCTTATGGGATGTAGCACAGGTGTATAGGGCATGCAGCGCCAGTAATACCCTGCTTATGGGATGTAGCACAGGTGTATAGTGCATGCAGCGCAGTAATACCCTGCTTATGGGATGTAGCACAGGTGTATAGTGCATGCAGCGCAGTAATACCCTGCTTATGGGATGTAGCACAGGTGTATAGGGCATGCAGCGCCAGTAATACCCTGCTTATGGGATGTAGCACAGGTGTATAGTGCATGCAGCGCAGTAATACCCTGCTTATGGGATGTAGCACAGGTGTATAGTGCATGCAGCGCAGTAATACCCTGCTTATGGGATGTAGCACAGGTGTATAGTGCATGCAGCGCAGTAATACCCTCCTAATGGGATGTAGCACAGGTATAGGGCATGCTGCACCAGTAATACCCTGCTTATAGGGTGTAGCATAGGTATAGGGCATGCAGTGCAGTAATACCCTGCTTATAAGATGTTGTAGCACAGGTATAGGGCATGCAGTGCAGTAATACCCTGCTTATAGGATGTTGTAGCACAGGTATAGGGCATGCAGTGCAGTAATACCCTGCTTATGGGATGTAGCACAGGTGTATAGTGCATGCAGTGCAGTAATACCCTGCTTATGGGATGTAGCATAGGTATAGGGCATGCAGCACCAGTAATACCCTGCTTATAGGGTGTAGCACAGATATAGGGCATGCAGCGCAGTAATACCCTGCTTATAGGATGTTGTAGCACAGGTGTAGGGCATGCAGCACCAGTAATACCCTGCTTATGGGTTGTAGCACTTGTGTATAGTGCATGCAGCGCAGTAATACCCTGCTTATAGGGTGTAGCATAGGTATAGGGCATGCAGCGCCAGTAATACCCTGCTTATGGGATGTAGCATAGGTATAGGGCATGCAGCGCCAGTAATACCCTGCTTATGGGATGTAGCATAGGTATAGGGCATGCAGCGCCAGTAATACCCTGCTTATAGGGTGTTGTAGCACAGGTATAGGGCATGCAGCGCCAGTAATACCCTGCTTATGCGATGTAGCACAGGTGGTGTAACTTCTGCCGAAGTAATGACATTATTCTTGTGCCTAATTGTGCTGGAAAAATTGCTATTAAATTCTATTTGTCTGAGTCGTGGTATTGACCTTTAATTATACAAGTTTGGGCTATTAGTATGAAAACCACTATAAAGTACGATGGAAGTAATAGAATAAGTGACAATAATCCAGTGATCAGTGATAGAAGGGACACTATGCTGAGTGGTTGTAGTGCTTTCTTCAGTAGCCCAGAGATGTATTAAAGTGTTCCTGGGCAGGGTGAAGGATTTGACTAAAATTTCCCAGCTGCGTTGCAAAATCATGATGTGGCGCTTGCTGTACTTCCAGGCCGCAACATAATGGAGGCCCCATGACAGAATTAGGAGCAAAAGGCAAATCTGGGGTAATTCCCGGAGAGCTTGCCCCGACGCTGATTAGTCGGCCGCTGCTCCCCCAGGGTTCAAAATTTGTGTGTGGCTGAGCCGGTTGGTGCCACTTATGAGTGCCATACTGACCGTTAGTTACGGCACTGTTCCTGGATATGGTGATGGTTAAAACACCATTTTCCATTTGGTTTTATTATGCGATAACATCAGCACCCTACCAGATCCCAATTCTATTTCCTGAGAAGTTGGCAGGTCATGATTCGCTGCAAGTTGTCACCATGCCATTCTTCCTATTGGGTCATAAATCCCAACATTATAAAATAGGAATCAGAGTGTGGCCACATCTTATTGTGCGCAGTTACCACTTCTATACTGCTAAATCATCATCATCCTCAACCTCCCTCCCTCCTTCTAAAGCATCTTTAAACTGCCGCATAGAACAGAGGCGCCTGCCTCCACCGCATTTTTAACCCAGTCACTACAGACATGCCTCTAACCTCATGTCCGGACACAAACATTGACTGCAGGACGACCAGATGGTCCCTTAAAATCTGGTTTGTGCATATTTATTACCAGTCCCTGTTTTATGCTGTCCTTACAATCTTGTTTTGCACACACATTAGGTTTACTTTAGACTGCAGCTAATAAAATATCAGAATTTGGTCTGTGGTAGGAAAACTGAATGCCTGGGAGTAATCCACATGAAAACTTAAGCTGGGTACACATTTAACGATGTGTACCCTGCTGACCTACTGTGTGGCAGGACCCGGCGAGGGTCGTGGGGAGCGATCTTGTGACGTCGGAGGCCATTCTGCAGCATGGCCCTTGCTGACAATGTCGCAGTCGGACGGGCGTTGTCGCTGATGATGCACGGGAGTGCGCTTCATCAGTGACATAGAGCCATATTTAATTAGAGGCGAAGTTTTCGCCTGTCCGCTTTATTCGCCTGTTTCAGAGGCGAATTTATTCCGTGCTCGTCCCCGCTTTTCGCCTAATTCAGTTGCAAAACAGGCGAAAACGGAAATAGGCGAATGAACAGGTGAAAAGTACTAAGAGAATTGGGGAAATCAGTCTGTACCCCAGAAAAAAAGATACATTAACATAGGGAATCAATATAGATGTGTACTAATAGCCCTAATAAGACTATTTTGCGTACTTAAGTTGTGTAAATTGCTTGCTATTAGCGTCTTTGTAAAAGTGCTGAAGAATGGCGAAAAGCTGTATATTTTGGTGAAAATAAGTAGTCCTGTCAAATTTGGGGTGCTAGAAAATGGGTGCAAGCATGTTTTTATGTCTCTAAAGTGAACTTTTAAAAAACTTGAAAAATCCACCTGCTGCATGCACCTGCAATCCCAAAAACACCTGACCCATACTTGTGGACCCCCAAGAAGTCTTTTTCGCTACTTTTAATTTTTATGCCCCCACTTTTTAAATTTTCACCCCAAAAATGACATGTCTCTTTTGGGGTGTTCTTAGGTTTTAGTTTCTGTTTTTTTTTGCATATTTGTCCTTTGGGGGGCTGTCCCAAGGGGTCTGAGTTGTTTCCCCACGTTTGCACCCCAAAATAAAGCTTTTGCATTTCTTTTCACCAGCTATTGATTGGAGAATCATTTTTGGAGAATTGTTTCCACTTAGGCAAAATTGTCCTGGAATTGAATTTGGCGAATTTTTTTTTTTAGGCGAATTTTTCACAAAAAAACAGGCGAATATGGCTTTTCGCCTCTAATTGAATTCCCCTCATAGTCTGTACACAATGGACGATGTGGTCGATATGTCGTCCGATCCGCTACATCGGACAAATTATCGTCTTTATATCGTCTAGTGCAGTGGTCTCCAACCTGTAGCTCGCAGTCTTAGTTTTGGTAGCTTGCTTAGCTGCAGTACTGCCGTGTCAACTAGTAGGGTAGCTTCCTTAGCTACAGAACTGCCGTGTCAACTAGTAGGGTAGCTTCCTTAGCTACAGAACTGCCGTGTCAACTAGGAGGGTACCTTGCTTAGCTACAGAACTGCCGTGTCAACTAGGAGGGTAGCTTCCTTAGCTACAGAACTGCCGTGTCAACTAGGAGGGTACCTTGCTTAGCTACAGTACTGCCGTGTCAACTAGGAGCCCACTAGGTGGAAGTGACCTCTGATGCATGCTCCCCTGTGGCATCGACGCTGTGGATGGAGCCATGGGGAAGCGAGTCAAGTGATTGCCATAGCTGCTACGATCACCTGATGTGCTTCCCCGAGGTTCCACCCACATTTGAGTGGCACAGTACGTGACAAACACCGCCAGTGACTCCTGTTCTTAAACTTTATTTACAAATTGCAACAATATCGCTATTAATTAAAAGCATTGTTATTTTCTATGAAACCTATTTCTCATTTTCAGTAAATGACATTCAATAGTTCGGTTATTAGCTAGATTTTTTTTATCTATAATTTTAGTAGCTCTTAAATAGGATTAATTTGTCTTGAATAGCTCACACCCCACTTAAGGTTGGCGACCACTGGTCTAGTTTGTACCCAGCATAACAAAACATGCACCCTGGTCTTAATTGAATTCAAAGTCCCAGAGCAGCAAAGCTAACCACGGTTGCACATGATACTCACAATGAGTCGGACGAATATTTGTCCACTTATCATAAAACAATTCATAGATCTTAATGTATCTATAATAAATGGCTTTATATTCAAAATTACAAAATAAATTACATCCTAGAAATAAAATCTTTGGATTTTTACTGACCGCCTAATTCAGTGACAGGGGAATATTCCTTTAAACCATAGTGGGCCAGAGTTCACAATCACCTTATCCACCTCGCCTCTACTGATTCCACCCAGTCTTTGAGCCTCATGTATTAGCCTGTCAGATCACATAAGGCCCTTTGCGTCTTTTTTCCCCTAAACAAAACCTGTTTGTCCAGCACTACTTAAATCTTTAGAGCTGATTCCGAGTTGTACGCAAACCCCATGGTTTACGTATAACTCCGATGTTTGAAAATATGCTCATGCGCAGGACTTGTAATACGCATGTGCAGATCTCCTTGTGAGAGCTCGATTGACAGTCTGCGGCTGAGAGGAGGGCTGAGCGCAGGCGGCATCAGGCAACGTCCCAGAAAACGATGTTGGCCCCGTTTTCTGGGCGTGCTGAAGCCAATGGTTGTGTCCTTGTAATCAGCTTCCTTGGCTTCAGCTGCATGAAAACACCGACCATCCTCCGTAACCTGAAGGTTGCTCAGATGGCCACACAGTGATCCCTTGCTGTGTCCTCGGGCGGAGCGCAGGAGGCTTCTATTTACACAAGACACCTACTGTGACATTAGCATACTTTAGCAGCAGCGATGTGTACTTGGTCCACCATGGCTACTACTGCTTCAAACAATGCAGTCAAATAAAGAACTAACAGGTCAAAAATTCAGCAAATTTCTGTGTCTAAGCTTACATTTGGTGACACTGGCATGTCGCACTCACCAAGGAAATCTGCGGTGTGTGATAAAATAACTTCCTCCTGGATTAATACTTGATCTCAGACATCTTCCGTTTTGACAAACATTTGAAAGAATTACATATACAGGTTGAGTCTCCCATATCCAAATATTCCGAAATACGGAATTTTTTGAGCATGACTGAAATAGTAAAAACTTTGTTTTTTGATGGTTCAATGTGCACAAACTTTGTTTAAAGCAAAACATTGTTGAAAATATTGTATAAAATTACCTACAGGCTGTGTGTATAGGGTTTATATGAAACATAAATAAATTTCATGTATGTACACATACTTTGTTTGAGCCACAAAATTATTGAAAATATTGTATAAAATGACCTGCAGGCTGTGTGTATAATGTGTATATAACACATAAATGCATCCTGTGATCAGATTTGGAGCCCATTCCCAAAATATTTCATTATTTTATGCAAATATTCCAAAATACGAAATATTCCGATATCCAAAATACCCCCGGTCCCAAGCATTTTGGATATGGGAGACTCAACCTGTACTGTATATTTGTGAATATTATCAGTTTTTATTTTTTTATGTAAATCAACTTTTTAAATAAATAAACTATTAAATGACCATAAATAAACTATTTTTATTTTAGCTGCCCCTAAAATTCCAATTAAATTTAGTGCTTAATAAAACAAAGCCAGATTTTGGCTTTGATTTAACTTCCACATTTTGATGTGGATATTTACAGTGTACTTTGTGTTATTGCGGCAGTATCAGCATGGAGGGAGATAGTGAGCCATGGATTCTGTATGGGACTGGAGGGAAGAAAGAGGAGGTGTGACCACATCTAATGGCTGCCTTGTGTACAGAGGGCCTGATTCAGAGCCGGACGCTCTGACCAGAGCGCTCGCTCTGAATCAGGGCCCTCCTACATGAAAATGGAGCGGCCTCTTGGACGCTCGCAAAGCTGTGGGTGTGAGATAGAGCCAAAATCACTCCAGGGCTTGCGGTTGAAAACCTCAACCGCAGGCTGTTGCTTGCAGTTTCAATGGTCGCGATGGTCAAGACCATCGCGACCATCATCCTGCACGCTCGTATATGCTGTGGGTGGTGACCCACAGCTATACGAGCGTCCAGGAGGACGCTCCATATTACTGGAGGTGGGCCCTGATTCAGCTCCCTCCGTCGTGCGCATGCGCAGTGCAGACCATCGACCCACTTGCGAGCGTACAGCCGCTCGCGAGTGGGTCTGAATGAGGGCCATAGTCAATATCTCACCCAGGGGCATATTTATTATTTCAGACCCAATAAATATAATTTCTTTATTGGTGCAATAAGAAGTTGTTACGCTCAAATATAACAATATACACACGCAAATTTAATCTCTTCACTTCTCGTTTGGGATCCGTCTGTGCTACTGCGCATGCACTGTCTGCTGACCACGCATATGCGAACAGCCATTGCCATGGAAGGGATCCCACAGCTCCCTCTCCCGGTAACTATTGCAAAGTGTTACCTATAGGCTGTAATGCCTAATGCTTTCCAGAGTTAGGTAAATTCGGCAATTATGCAGCCCCCATAGAAACCTCCGATATCTGATGTGGTATCCCCTACATACATCTGGGTGGTACTTGATATTTGCGGGTACCTGTGTTTTCCGGGGATGTTCTGCAAATACTTGTTGATAAATAGGCCCCCAAAAGTTGTGATCTAGTACATTAATGGCAATTTCTGCAATAAAGCCATGACTGATAAGCCATCCACTCGTGTTATGCTGGTTTAGAAATATTTAATTGGAATGAGTGTTCAATATTTTAAAATTTAATCTATATTTATTTTTGTTTTAATATTTTTCAGTTTGATTCAACTTTTAATTATAATATATTTTTTTTGTTTCTGGGAGAGGTAGTAAATACATAACTCAGTCAGACCTGGATATATCTCTAGATGAAAGATGGTCTTTTACTGCTGGTACTCAATCTCTTCTTTTTTTTTTTGTACTGTCACTTTTACATTAATGGGCTGTTTGTTATTCCAAAAAGACAAAACTTCTCAAAATGTTTTGAATCCCCATAATTAATTGTCTATATTGTTTGAACTTATAGTGCATATATTAATACATACAATAAGACTTCCTGTGTTGGTGAACAGAAAATCTTATGTCGCCCAACTTGTAAACCACAGGATTATATAGCAAATACAATATCCAAATTTTTTGGGACATGGGGTATTTTGGATAACGGAATATCCTGTATTTTGGAATATTTGCATACCATAATTAAATATCTTGGGAATAGGACCCAAATATACACACAGAATGCATTTATGTGTTATATACACCTTATACACACAGCCTGCAGGTAATTTTAAACAATATTTTCAATAATTTTGTGGCTCAAACAAATTTTGTGTACAGAAATTAAATTCATTTGTTTCATATACACCCTATACACACAGCCTGAAGGTAATTTTATACAATATTTTTTAATAATTTGTGCCTTAGACAAAGTTTGTGTACATTGAACCATCAAAAATCAAAGGTTTCATTATCTCAGTCATGCTAAAAAATATTCCGTATTTCGGAATAGTTGGATATGGGAGACTCAACCTGTACTGTATATTCAATCTGGTATGTTTACCAAAATAAAGAACACTGATTCAAACAATTTTCTAGGTAGTTGGTTGACCAGGATATCTACGGTGTCTTTTTTTGTATATAGTCAACAAGTATCTGGAACTCCATTTGTTTTTATGAGAAGGTTTTGAACATGCCATGCTATAACAGTTATTGCTCCAATATCTTTTAATCGGTGTCTGGTTGAAGATAGACAGTCAATAGGTTGACACCATATGGTCGACTGGTTAATGGTCGACAGTGCAGAATGTTACAGGTTCAAAAGGTCGACACATGCTTAACATTTTTAGGGTTAGGCAATTCGGAGAGGGTTAGGGTTAGGCAGCAAGGGCTAGGGTTAAATTACAAAGAAAAATATGTTGACTATGTATGTATGTCAACCTTTTTAACCATGTCGACCATTTGTCAGTCAACCTTTTTTCCCGTGTTTTTTTTTTTACCATGTCGACCTATTGATTACCGATCTAAACAATGTCTATCTATTATATCACATCACTTTCTTTTAAATTGAGTATTTTTTATTGAAAATGTTTTTGCAATTAAACAATACAATATAACAATAAATAAAAAAAAATCACACACAATAATTATCACCCATCAAAATCATAAAACATATCCATCACAATTATATAGAACAGCTAATATAAATAGCACGTTCGCAAACTACAGAGCATATAAAAGAAAAAACTACAGCATATATAAACATATTTATATAAATATATGAAAAGGAGAATAATAGACTCAGTGCAGAAAAGTATCAAAATCATCTAGTACAGAATATAAAATATATATCACATTAGAGCATTAACACTTAAATGCTAGGGCACAGAATGTAGAAACCTCCATTCCCAATATGCATTAGATAATCATATATACGCAGCATCAAGCAAAATCCAACCATAGTCTGACTATATCACATCACTTTCAATCATTGTTTCTGGTTAATTATCGGGTGGATGCAGAGTTGTACGTAAGTCCGTTTAGAAGGTAGAATTTTGCAGTTTTTAGCACTGCGGATGCCCTGTAGCATGAGCTCCTGCTACATCCTCTCTTTCACCTGGATGGATGTAACTGCGTGGCAATGGGCCGTTTGAGCATAGATTAAGTTTAGTAAGGGGATGTAGACTGAATTGTAGGCTATGCTGAGTTGTGGGTATGCACAAATCTAAAAGAAGTACAGGTTGAGTCTCCCATATCCAAATATTCCGAAATACGGAATAATTTTGGCATGACTGAGATAATGAAACCTTTGATTTTTGATGGTTCAATGTACACAAACTTTGTCTAAGGCACAAATTATTAAAAATATTGTATAAAATGACCTTCAGGCTCTGTGTATAAGGTGTATATGAAACATAACTGAATTTTATGTATGTACACAAACTTTGTTTGAGAAACAAAATGATTGAAAATATTGTATAAAATGACCTGTAGACTGTGTGTATAAGGTGTATATAACACATAAATGCATTGTGTGTGTATATTTGGGTCCCATTCCCAAGATATTTCATTATGATATGCAAATATTCCAATATATGGAATATTCCATTATCCAAAATACCCCTGGTCCCAAGCATTTTGGATATGGGAGACTCAACCTGTATAGGGCTGGTGCGACTGCTCATTAATAATGAGGACTTCTGTTTATCCAAGCGTATTTATAGGGGCAGTGCCATCGCATAGATAAATTCTACTCTGTACACTGGTGAATATCTGCATGTAGTTCCATGCATAGTGATGTAACTACAGCTGACTGGTCTGCAGCTCTGAGGGACTTCTGAAATAAGGGCCAGTATAGATCGCTTCTACACTGACTTATAGAAACTGTGGGCTAAATGTAATAGGGTGAGAGTTTAGAGAATGTGGGAGTTTAGCAGTAACCTCTCACATTGGTGGAGTTTTATCTTCAAAATAGGAAAACATCGGGATGAGAGTTTAAATCGTGAGAGTTTTTTAATCTAAAAACATGGGAGTTTGTATGTTCTCAGATCTATTACCGTATATACTCGAGTATAAGCCGAGTTTTTCAGCACAAAAAATGTGCTGAAAAAGTACCCCCTCGGCTTATACTCGAGTCAAGTGTAGCGCTGACCGGACGGAGTTCGGTCAGCGCTACACACTGCCAAACACACAGCCGCCGGAGCCGGCAGCTGCGTGTTTGGTGTAATCAGCAGCCGCTGAGAGTCTGTCAGACTCTCAGCAGCTGCTGCTGCTCCCACTGCGGGAGCCATCTTCCGGCTCCCGCAGTGGGTGATGGGAGACACGTCGTCATGACGATGTCTCTCCCATGCAAAGCGGCCGGAGGAGCGGACAGCGGCTGGAGCGGGAGTTTAAGGTAAGTGTTTATTTATTTTTTTATTCTTTTCACGTCTCTCTCTACTAGGGGGGGGGGACTACAGGGGGCGATTACTACAGGGGGCACTACCAAGGGGCATTATCAGGGGGCGATTACTACAGGGGGCACTAAAAGGGGATTACCACTGGGGGAGCTACAAGGGGATTACTACAGGGGGCACTACCAGGGGGGGGATTACTACAGGGGGGGATTACTACAGGGGGCACTAAAAGGGGGGATTACTACAGGGGGCACTAAAAGGGGGGATTACTACTGGGGGTACTACCAGGGGGGGATTACTACTGGAGGCACTGAAAGGGGGGATTACCACTGGGGGAACTACCAGGAGGGATTACTACTGGGGGCACAACTAGGGGGAATTACTACTGGGGGCACTACCAGCTGCTGCCATTTCCCACACTAGGCTTATACTCGAGTCAGTAAGTTTTCCCAGTTTTTTTGGGTAAAAGTAGGTACCTCGGCTTATATTCGGGTCGACTTGTACTCGAGTATATACGGTATATTGGCAGAGTTTAAAAAGTGTTAGAGGTTACTGCTAAACTCTCAAATTTTCTAAACTCTCACCCTATTACATTTGGCCCTGTTTGCGTTCGATGTTCTGGCACTGACTTATTTTGATTGCAAATGTTAAGTTTGATTTGTCCCTTTGTCATTAATTCTGGAATCACACTTTCATTGTAGCACATTAATTCTTTATACTTTGTAACTCTCCTCTACACAAGTATTTACTTAAGCTGGGCATACATTATGCAATTATCGCTCGATCTGCAAATTACCAATAATTGCATAGTGTATGGCTGCAACCGATGATCGGATGGTTGGGAATACAAAATCTTCCAACATGCCCGACTGATCCGATCATTGGTTGGCCGCATTTGGCAGTGTATTCTCTGCCATGGCCCCGGCCCGACATTTTACCTGTTCCTTTACAGGGGAGGAATGGGGAATTGACTCCTTCCCAGTTACTTACAGTAGCTTTTTCTTTTCCATACTTTCCTTGCTAAAATAACTAAAATGTACTGAATTACAGTATTATTCTTCAAATCCAGTTACAATAGAATGACCTTATTTTGGAGCTACATACGTTATTTCTTTAATTGCTTGCCTGGAGAATCTGCATCTAGCACATGTTTTTCACACGTGTGGTTATGTGGAGCTCCGGCTGTGTGCAGCAAACTTGTCCTTAGCACTTCCAGATGTTCTGCTGGATTTGTGCAGTGGTTTTACTGAGAAAAATTACTTCATTATTCTCTTAACACGCCGCTAAGCCTAAATCCTGCATAGGGATGATCTGCGTTACTAATTAACCCCTTAATGAATGGGGTACTGTATGACCAGACCTCATTTGGCAATTCTGTCTTGGTTAAATTACTTTCTTTTCTCTAGTTTTATTGGTTCAATTATTTTACTTCAGTGTATGTAAGTTCCCAAACTTTTGAATCGCGGGGCCATAGAGTATGTGTATCAGAATTGTTTTCACGGCACCCCTAAGCCAAAAATTTGTTATTAAGAAATTCAGAAAAAAATGTAGTGAAGTAGTAAAGTGACGTAAATTGTGCTGACCTCTCATCCTTAGGGTCAGTTATGTAGTGGGGGACAGGTTTGCGCTTCTGTTTGTCCACATATTTACATTGCATTGACCATAAATAATTTGATTTGGTACTGGACCACCAACCAGAGGCACCCCTGCAAGTGTCCTGAGGCACCCCAGGGTGCCACAGCACACAGTTTGGGAACCACTGGTGTAGGGAAAGAAGTAGGGGCTAGGTCTTTTTATCATATTTCTATTTTATTTTAAATTTTTAGCATTTTCTTAATATAAGACTGCCCCATTAGTACGGAATAGACCTCGGGGACCCTAAGAATATATTTAAATATTTTCAGTAATTGTTTTCTCGGACATACTGTACCATATCCAGTGAGAGCTGAAACAAACAGTTGTACAGGATATAATAAATATACAGTAGTAAGACCTGTTCAAGTCACATTTGGGAATCGTGACTTCTGTTACAAGTCAGCGATAAGTGCTAAAGGAATCATTTTAGGATTGTAGTTTACATTTGTGGTATGGAAGAAGTGGTTCTCAAATCTCTCCTCTGGTCTTAACAGTGCTTGATGTTATTGTACACTGAATGCAGATATTATGTACCTCTGTTTCTTTGCTGGTGGATTATTTTGCTTTTGCTTTTTTTTGTTTTGTTTTGTTGGTTTACTACTTTAAAAAACAGGTTTTAAAACCATGTATAAATCAAGAACAGGTTGCCAATGATTCCTATGGTCACCATTTATTCTTGTTACCTTTTATCTTGCTGAATAGTACACTTATAGGGGTATTCAATATGAAAGGTTAACTTCCCTGGCGAAGTTAACGTTTCATATCGGAGTTCTTTTCTGCGTAAAGGTATGGTGCGCGCTCCCGCTTATCCCCGTATTCAAAATAAAATTAACGAAAACGGGAAACTCCAAAGTTGGATTTGCGTAAAGTTACGAATTTTTCCTTAAAATAATTGTAAGACCCCCCTAAAGTTGTAAAAACATGGGGGTACACTATGGGTACCCCCGTTTTAGCCTTTAATTGAAAGTCGGGGATTTAAATAGCCGCAGCAGGTGTTTTTTTTCCGACATTGAAGAAGTGATGCAGAAGAGCACTTAGGTTATTTTTTTAGTTTTTTTTAAGTGGTCCCATCAAATTTGGGGTACATGAAAATGGGTACTAGCATATTGTGGTGTCCCTAAAGTAATTTTTTTAAAATTCTGCATTTGTGCACCTGCCGCTATAATTCTATTCTAGAAAACACCTGCCGCATACATGCAGAATATCCCTGAACCTATTTGCCTATTGTTATACCATTTTTTTCCTTTTTTTTTTTTTTTTTTTTTTTTGCACCCCAATTTTTAAATTTTTTTGGGGTGTCCCTATTTTTTTTTAAACTTTTTTTGACACAGTTCTTTTTTAAATGTCAATCTCAGGGGTGCAGGCTATTTTTTTTAAGCCTGCACCCCTAAACCCCAATTCTGCACTTTTTTTCAACGCCTATTTAATGGTGAAAAGTTATCACCATTTTTTATCAAAGACTTTTCAAAACTGCGATAAGTCTTTGAAATTGAATACGGTGTAAAACTAAAACAAATGATATTAACGCAAAAACGTTAAAAAGTGCGATATTGATGCAAAAAACGATGTTATCGCACCCATATTGAATACCCCTATTAGAGTGTTTTAACCGTTGTCGCAAAGTCCCACTAATTACTACATGTTAGATTAGGAGGATTTAAAAGAGTGTTTAAGTTGCAGGCTCATGCTGGGTACCAGTGACATGCGGTGTGGTCAGTTGCTGGTGAGGCACTGGCTAGTATCTGAGCCAGATTTACACACACATAGGGGGGTATTTAATCAGGTGCAAAAAGTCCCAGACTTTTCGCATGCCGGAGTTTCCACCTATCATCGCTGGTTTTGCATGTGGAAAACTATCGCGCTTATCCCTGTATTCAATTCCAAATCAGTGAAAACTGAACCTGGTGAATTCGAAACCAGCGAAAAGTCCTGTCAGGTTTGGGAAAAACAGCCTGACACCCCCAAAAGATGCACTAACATTGGGGATCACTATAGATTCCCCCCCCACCCTGACTAGCCTGCTCAAGGTATTTGGGGTACTTAAATGCTCTCAATAACTGCTAATTAGCATCTTTGCAGAAGTGGAGAAGAATTGCATTTAGCAGGGGTTATTTTTTGCAGAAAATAAGTAGTCCCAGCAAATTTGGGGTACATGAAAATGGGTGCTAGCACTTTGAAGTTGCTAAAGTGAAGTTTTAAACTTTCAAAATCCACCTGCCGCAAACACCTGTAATCTTAAAAAAAAAAAAAAACCTTGGGCATACTTGGGGACCCCCCTGGAGTCTATTTCTCTAGTTTTTAAGTTTGTCCCCCAACTTTGTTTTTTTTTTTTGCCCCCAAAATGAAAGCACTTTTTTGGGTGTTCAATTTTTTTTTTACACTTTTTTTTTTGGCACAGTTTACCTTTGGGGAACTGTCCCAAGGGTGCTGGGTGGCTCTCGCAAGCTTGCACCCCAAAACCCCAGTTCTGCACTATTTTTCGACCGGTTTCATAGGCAAATCTTTTTCGCCTATTCCAATGCATTGACTTTTCGCACCTAATTGAATACCACCCCCCCCATAGTATATGGACCCGAAAGAGGTACCTTTAAATCCACTATTCAGGTTGCATAATAACATAGTTTAACATAGCTAGCGCTGATGGTGAAAAGAATCAAAGCTATCTCTGATTATCGATGGCAAAAACTAATTTGATTTAATTTTTATCACAGTTAAACACGACAAGTATGGTAAAATAGCAGCTTGCAAAGTGCATACAGTATAGCAGCAAACACAATAACCATGAAAATAGCACTGAGTACAAGTGTAATGGAGCAGTCAGATTAGCTCCATTTCAGAGTGCAAAAAATAGCAGATTTCAAAGTGCATAAAGTATAGCTGCAAATAGTTACCATGCAATATACAATACCATGGATGAATAAATAAAAAGTGCAGTAAGTTCAAATGTAGTAGAGCAATTGGAATAGCTCCATTAGGTCATAAAGAACAAAAAGCCAATAGTCCATACCATAAAATGGTGGTGAGTGTCATTCCGGGTGAAAGAACAGGGGTTCCGGACAGGCTTGGATATAGGTAGTGGATAGTAGTAGTACCTACTACCTTTATCTAAGCCTGTGTGTCTGGAACAGGGTGGTGTCCGGAACCCCTGTTCTTTCTCCCGAATTGACACCTCCCCCCACCATCTTTTACTTTCCTCGTCAAGGAGAACCCCAAGTTAGTGGCCAGCTCTTTTGGGGGTTCGCTCAGGGACTTGCCACTTACCTCTGTCTGCAAATCCTTTGCGCGCTGAATTGAATATTTCCGGGAGCTCCCTCCTGGCGCTATTTAATTCTTGTTCATTTGAATTGAGCCCGTAGAGTACAGGCTCCTCCCCCGGACCAGCCTCATTTCCGTTCCTCGATGGCCATTTTATGAACAACTTGGCAAGCGCTGCTAGACGCTGATAACGGCGGCATCGTGGTCTGGGTCCCCCCGCATATCTCTCCTCTGGTGCACAGTCAGTGTATGCAGCGCTGTTTCCTACCAGACTCAGGTCTGTGTAGTTGATAAAGCGCAGATAGTGCAGGGTTTTTGTATTCTGCATTGTATGTGACTTAATGCTAGCTGCTGCCTGTTACTTTCACTTTCACAACTGTCAGTCATTTTTTTTTAACTATCCCTTTCTTCTCGTCTAAAGCCCTTGCGGTGCGGTGTTGCAAGGGGGTTATTACCTCACTATACAGTTTATTGTGAGTGCAGTTGTCACATACAGCTCCGGGTCACACAGGATGTCTGACAGTGAGCTTGAGTTCTCCACTCAGCCTAAGTGTACTGCATGCTTCGTACCACTGGCAGAGGGTGATGGTAACTCTGATGGGTCATTTACGGCATGTCTTCGACAGGCACGGCCAATTTCTGTCACTGCACCTGTGCAGGAGCTACCGTGGGCTTGTTTTGCTAGGCACTTACAACCCTAGTGGGCCAGCTGGCGACACCCCCTGCGTTTCCCCAGATGGGGGTCTCACAGCAGTCTATGGTGTCGTCCCCTATTCAGGGGTTCCCCAGACAGTTGGTACCTCAGAGTTTCCCGATATCGCCCCTTCAGGTCAACCATGAACCTGCGTGTGTTAGATCATTGTCTACCTCTGTGCAACATCTGTCGGATGTTTTACAAGAGGAGTCGTCATTGCGGCCGCAGAAGCTTCAGCTGCAACCTCAGCATGATCAGGGTGGTCAGGATGATGTGACAGTGAGATGTTGGACCTGTCGGACCCAGACACTTCCCGTAATAAAGAGACGGAGTCTAAGGTCTATATACCAGGCCTCATACGTGCGGTGTGCACGGCCTTGATTATTTTCGGATGACGTACCTCCTGTAGGAGAATCAAAATATACCTTTTTCAGGGATATTAAAGGTGATGCTACGGTGTTTCCCCTATCTGGTCAGCTAGTGGATCATTTAGAGGAGGCGTGGAAAACACCCGGTAAACGTTACCAGATGTATGGCGGTGGCATACCCTTTTTGCAGAAAATGTATTTTTCAAAATGGGAGACCCCGCCCCGAGTGGATTCCCACGTCACACGTCTAGTAAGAAGTGCTACATTGCAAATATCCTCCATGTCCTCCTTAAAGGATCCCACAGATCGCAAGGTGAAATATGTCTAAAATCTATGTATTCCCTTGCAGGAGGTGTGTCCAGACCGGCTATGGCCGTGTGCTGGGTGGCTAGAGCCATGGAACAGTGGGCTGATACCCTGGAGGCATCCCTGGACCCAGACTTGTCACCTGAGCAGGTGAAGTTGGTGGGTAATTTAAGGGACTCAGCTACCTACATTAATGCGGCAGCGTTAGATATGGGCTTGCTTCCGTCTAAGATCTCCTCGGCAGGCTCGTCGTATCCTGTGGCTACGGTCTTGGAAGGCGGATGCTGATCCCAAAAAGGGTTTGGAGGGTTTACCCTTCAATGGAGAAGTCCTATTTGGCCCTGACCTGGACAAAATTGTGGCCACTCTAGCAGCAGCTAAGTCTGCATGCTTGCCATCAGCTACAGTCCCATTAGGGTCGGGTTCTTCGTCCTTTCGGCCCTACAGAACGCAGAATAAGTCCAGGGTACGGTCCATCCCAAGAAGGACTGCCGCTAAGAAACCTGCAAAGCCTAAGAAGCAGGCTTGTAGTACCAGACGTCCTCCTCCCAAGTCCGATTACAAACCTTCAGCCTGACTGGACGGGCCTCTCTTTGGGGGCCCTCAAAGTGGGAGGCCGACTTCTGAAATTCGCCCGGAGCTGGTGTCTGACCACTTCAGACACGTGGGTCAGACAAGTGGTCTCTCAGGGGTATGCCCTCTCCTTCCACAGGAGACCTCCCAGCCGGTTTTTCTCCACGGGTCTTCTGTCCAATTAGGACAGGGCCGGGAATTCAAGAAGGTATTGCACTCGATGCTCCAGGATGGAGTTATAGTGCCAGTTCCTTTGTCTCAGAGGGGATTGGGGTATTACTCCAATCTTTTTCAGGTACTGAAACCCAATGGGTCTTACTGGGCAATACTCAACCTCAAATCTCTCAACAAATTTTTGAGGGTTCCTCGGGTCAGGATGGAGACCCTGTGCTCCATAATTTTAGCGATGGAACCTGGGAATTTCATAGTGTCGCTGGATATTCAGGATGCTTACCTGCATATCCCTATTGTCTCAGCGCACCAGTGCTTCCTCAGGTTTGCAGTGGTTGAGGACAACTTCTAATTTCAGGCTCTGCCTTTCGGTCTGGCTACAGCACCTCGGGTGTTCGCTAAGGTTATGGCCGTCATGGCAGCCCACCTGCGGATGCAGGGAGTTCACCTGTTACCTTATCTGGACGGTCTCCTGTTGTTGGCGGAGTCTCCAGAGAAACTTCAGCACCATCTGCAACTAACAGTCTCTCTATTGCAGACTCACGGCTGGCTGATAAATTGGAAAAAATCCTCCCGGGTACCATCACAGAGGATGCTTCATCTAGGAGCTCTGTTGGATTCCCAACATCAGAGGATCTTTGTGACTGGAGAAAAGATCTCTGCGTTACAGGCAAAGGTTCATCTTTGCCTGTAGAGTCGCCGGGTTTCTATTCACTCGGCACTGAGGTTACTGGGGTCCATGGTATCCATGTTCGACATTGGTGCAGTTGGGCCACTTTCACTCGAGACCTCTGCAGAAGCTGATCCTCTCCAGATGGAATGGGTTGCCCCAATGGATAAATACACAGACTAGGGTGCTTCCCCCGGAGGTGAGAATGTCTCTGGCCTGGTGGCTATAAACGGCTCACCTGAACAAGGGGCGCCCCTTTTGGATTGCAGACTGGGTCCTTCTGATGACGGACGCCAGTCTCAGAGGCTGGGGAGTGGTGATGGGTCCACACTTGTTCCAGGGCAGGTGGACTCCACTAGAGACTGCACTTCCAATAAACATATTGGAACTGCGGGCAGTGTTCAAGGCTCTCCAGCAAGCAAGACAGGTCCTGCAGGGAAGGCCCGTGCAGGTACAGTCAGACATCGCCACCACGGTGGCTTACATAAACCGCCGGGAAGGGACCCGAAGCCAGGTGGCTCTGACAGAGGTGTCCCGCATTCTAGTTTGGCCGGAAAAGAATATCAGCAGTGTTCATACCAGGAGTCCTCAACTGGGAAGCAGACTTTCTCAGCCGTCAAGACGTGCATCAGGAGAGTGGTCTCTTCAACAGGAGGTGTTTCAGTTACTGGTGAACAGGTGGGGCCTTCCAGATCTCATGGCCTCACGACACAACAACAAACTGCCGATTGTTCGGGTCAAGAACAAGAGATGCAAAGGCTTGTCTAGTGGACGCTCTGGCGGTGAGGTGGACCTTCCAGTATGCGTACCTCTTCCCTCCGTTTTCCCTTCTTCCTCGAGTGATACGCAAATTCAAGCAAGAAGGCGGCATGCTCTTGCTGATTGCTCCAGCGTGGCCCAGGCGGCACTGGTACGCGGATCTTCAGAGTCTTTCAATGGACACCCCAATGTTTTTGCCTCAACGTCAGGACCTGCTATCTCAGGGCCCTTGCCTTCATCCGGACCTAAGTCGGCTGTCTTTGACGGTGTGGCTATTGAGACTGCCCTATTGAGGTCCAGGGGTTTATCCAGCTCTGTGGTCAACACCATGCTGAGAGCTCGGAAACCTTCATCTGCCAGCATCTACCATAGAGTATGGCGGGCTTTCTTCCAGTGGTGTCGTCCTAGACGTTCTGCTCCTCGGGTGTTCAGATTATCCAGGGTTCTGACCTTTCTAGAGGCGGGCTT
This sequence comes from Taudactylus pleione, assembly GCA_031769625.1. Classification (NCBI taxonomy): domain Eukaryota; kingdom Metazoa; phylum Chordata; class Amphibia; order Anura; family Myobatrachidae; genus Taudactylus; species Taudactylus pleione. The sequence continues at coordinate 54,853,847 of JAUIMM010000200.1, read as the reverse complement.
AGATCAGGGTCTTTGCCTTGCTCCTCTGAAGGCGCAGGTGTCTGCACTTTCAGTGTGGTTTCATCGTAGGATTGCTATGCTTCCTGGTGTCCGAACCTTTATGCAAGGGGTGCTTCATATTCAGCCTCCCTTTGTCCCACCTGTGACACCATGGGATCTTACTGTGGTCTTGAAGGCTCTTCAAGGCCCGGCATTTGAACCACTGGACTCAGTGGATTTGAAATGGCTAACCATTGAGACTGTATTCCTTCTGGCTGTTGCTTCGGCCGGAAGGGTCTCGGAATTGGGGGCTCTCTCATGGAGGCCTCCATTTCTAATTTTTCATAGAAACAGGGCTGTGCTGCGCACTTGTCCTGGGTTTCTTCCGAAAGTGGTATCCAGTTTCCATATCAACAAGGAAATTATTGTACCATCATTTCATTCTCTGACCTTTCGGTTGATGAGGCCACCTTTGATGTGGTGCGGGCCCAAGTATTTATGTGGACCGCACTTCTGCTTTTAGGAAGTCAGACGTTTTGTTTGTCCTTTATGGCTTCCATAAGAGAGGTTGGCCTGCCACTAAACACTAGATCTGTGGGTCCTTCGTGGGCGGCTCGACGTGGCGCTTCAGCGGTTCAGCTTTCGTACGGTATTATGCTTTTGATACCTACGCCTCTCAGGATGCTTCCTTCGGGCGGCGGATTCTCAGCACAGGAGCGTCCCCACCCTTAAAGGATACTGCTTTGGGACATCCCCAAGGTATCCTGTGGATACCCTATGGACCCTGAAGTAGAAAATATGAGATATGGTTATCTCTATTTCTACGAAGTCCATAGGGTTCCACAGGACTCCCGCTCTGTCGCACCTGTACTGCAGATGGGCTTTGCTGTGTGTACGGACGGTCAGCCGCCTGCCCGTACACTTGCTGCAGAAGCTGGTGGGGGGGGGGGGGCTCGCTACGTGACCAGCGGTGAGAGGCAGTGATGGTTGTTCAGTGTCTATGATCAACCATCATCTGCTGATATATCTGCAGATCTGTCAATCTGCAGATATCTTTCCAGTGTGTACCCACCTTTTAAGTATCGCCTGTACAATTAGTCCCTTCAGTAAGAAACAAGGTGTTGTTTGACTGACACAGCCAGTGATAGCCTGGGGTCCAATCCAACTGGAGTGGTTTCTGAAGGATAATCCTGGATTTTAAAATAATAAATTGATACCTATTTTCATTTATACTAAACACGCATATGCTGTTTGGGCGCCCTAACAACAGGTTTATCGCACATTCTTGCTCGCACACCCCCTTGAGGGCGCAAACAGAAATGCCGGCGCCGCTGGCTATCCTGCGAATGGAGCACCAATTGAATGGCTCCGTCAGGCACCCTAAAACAATAGCCGCCTTATAAACAATTGAATCACCCCCACTGAAGGAATGTGTAAAGATACTTATTAATGTTTGACATTATTTAATATTTTTTTTCTCCAACTCACTACGTACTGTATAGAGCGCTCCATTTGACCTGGAAATAAAATGACATTTGCTTGGCTAGTGTAAAATAAAAAAAGGTTATTCACGGTGTATGAGACTTATTGCAATTATGTGAAGGATCATATGATCTCAACTACTATAGAATGTGAATAGCAGGTTCTGGAGTTAGAGCAAAGTAACTTTACCCACTGCCCTTATATCTGTAGAATAGGCTGAACAATTAGGAGACACAGATGTTTTTTATAACATGACTTAAAGGTCACCTGTCACTTACACTCCATTTGGAGGTAGACATCTTGTAGGCTGGCATTCGGTGCCTTGCAAATACTATTCAGGAGATGCCTCAATGATTTCTTAGATATTAGTGGTATTATCATGATTATCGGTTAAGCCCACGGATGGCTGTCTGCGCTGTCTCTAGATGACAGCTAATGCTAAAGACAGGACATGGTGCATCGTGTGTTTATCACCAATAATTATGCTCCATCTGCGTAAGTTTGTGTTGTGTCTTTTTGTGGCATACATATTCTTGATACCCAAAATGATGAACTGTAGCCACTGATGAGTTATACCAAGCAGAAAATGTATAGCTAGTTCATATCTCATCGGTTCTATGAAAATATAAAAATAAATTAAACACCTGATGTAAGGAGTTTTTAATTGTAAAAAGCTCAGACTGTGAATGTTTGCGGTGTTTTGCCCATGCTCATTCTGTATATACACATAAATCATATTAGCCTTTAGGTCCCATTGGGCTTTGATACAATGTTTACATCTATCAAGTTGTTTATTTGCTGCTTTATTTTTTTGTTTTCTTTTGAGTTGCTTAATTAAAAAACTAAATAATAAACAAGTAATCAAGACAATTTGACAAGCATAACTGACTTCCTGTTTTATTTTCAAAGAAAGTTTGCTGACAAAGGGGGCGATGCAGTCGTTTTCCCGACTGCTTTGACTAATGGGTGCCTGAAAAAGCAATTCAGTTGTTGCTCCGTTCAGGCGCAAATAGGCGCCGGGATTTCTGCTCTCGCCCTTTTGAGGTGACAAGGAGAAATGTGTGAAAAGCCGGCACTTTTGGCGCCCAAAGCAGTACTTTAGATGGGCTTAGCAGCTTTGCACGTAGAGTCCGGCACATCACATCACGTAGAGTTTTTATAAATTCCAGAAGGAAATGTGTACTGCAGTGACATTTGTTCTGGTGTATATCTTCTACTAACAGAGTATTTAAGACTTGGACACCAGGAAAAATTGTGGCATAGAAATGTATGTAAATGTCCTGTGCTTCACACAGAGATTCGCCCTATTACATTTTCCCCTTGAAGCAAAGTAAGTGCCTGATTCAGAGATGTACATTCATCCGAGGAAGAACACACATCTCCAATGTTTTCGGGGCCTGCGCAGTGCACATGTGCATAATAGGTCCTACAGTCTCGCTCGCAGACCCCCCCCAAGCCGCAGCATGATTGACATGCTGCGCATTTGGGGGGTGTGTCTGGTCGCTGTTCCTGGAAATGGAGGCGCGTCTCCTCCGTTTTTTCAGGAGGGACGAGGCCAGGGTCTGCGTCAGCCTCTTGCGTGACTAGGCATCGGTCAGGCTGCGGGAAGCTTCAGCTCCCGCAGCCTGACTGATGGAGCAACGATGGTTCTGATGGTGATCCCAACTTGTGACGTCGGTCGCAGTGCTGGGATCGCAATTGCAGCAAGGAGGTGTCTGACACGCTTGTGTGCGGCTGTGTAAATCCATCCATCTGTGAATTAGGTACTGAGACACAAAATTGAGGAAAAAAGTAGCACATTATATGATGTGGGTGTAGTAGGTTCAAATCCCGACAGCGGCAGCCCGACAAGGGTGAAAATCCCGATCGTCAAAAGGTAAGTATCACTAACCTAATTCTACCCCCTAACCATCCCTTAGGGGTGCCTAACCCTAACCTCCCCCCCAAGTGCCTAACCCTAAACCCCCCCCTAGGTACCTAAACCCCCCTTCCCCGCAGCTTAAACCTAAGTCTTCTGGGGGGGGGGGGTGCCTAACCCTAACCCCCCATTCCCCTAGCCTAAACCTAACCCTCCCGGGGGGGTGCCTAACCCTAAGTCCCCACGGGAGCCCTAAAACCTAACCCTATACCCCCCCCCCCCTTGCGGCTGTCCGCACCCGGCCTACCTTCGTTCGGTATGCCGGGCGTCGGTCTTATGGATAATGACAGGCGTCATTCGTGCCACGCCGGAATTAGAGAGTCGGGAAGCCCGCGGTCGGCATTTAGACCGTCGGCTTCCTGACTACATCCCGATAAAGTAACAGGACAAAGAAGCAAGGCTGAGAAAAACCTACATATTCCAGGTTAAGCAAACAAAGCACAGGTCCGATACGAGTGACCCTCACCATGCATCATTATGCTTAATCTGCGACTTTAAACCAATTCCTTGCATCAAAAACCCCCTAACCCTAAGTACCTAGTACACTATTTGCAAACTAATGCCGTATTCAATTTGAGGCAAAATATTGTTTGAAATATCCCCGTATTCAATTAAATTGACTTTTCGCCGGCGAAAAAAAGTGCAGAATTGGGGTTTAGGGTAAAAACAAATAGCCTGCAGCCTTTATTAAGTCCCCTTAGGCAGCATTCTGGCAGTCTGAAAAGGGTAAATATCACTACTGTCACTACAGTCATGGCTAATTGGAGTAATGAAGAAGTGAACTGTACATTATGCTGTCAGAAGCTGCATCATGCTCTCACTGGCTAAATCAAATAACAGTAAAGCACAAACACTCATGAACTCAGGGATACACAGTGGTAATCCATCAGCAATCATTCCTGCAATGCTGTGAGCAGTCCCCACCCCTCCCTTTTGTGACCTTACCTTATGTGAGTCTGAAAAAGTTAATTTTTAATGACATCCATAGGGTTTTACAGGGTTGACCTGGGTTCAATGTGAACGGGGCCAACCCGGTTCAAAGGTGCAGTGTGAAAGGGGTCTGACCCGGGTCGCAACCGGGTTAGACCCGTGTTCAAAATCCTGGGTCGGAGCTGGGTTTGCGATGTGAAAGAGGTATAACAGTCCTGGTTTTAGTGATATCCATGCTTGAGCACAGCCGGTTAAATCAAAATGACGAGGTACTAATTTACTCACCTGTGCTCAAGAATGGCTATCCTTAAAACCTGAACTGTCAGTGTGCTTTGAGGATCTTGGTTGCGAATCCCTGGTATAGGTGTATGAGATCATATCTATAGTGTGGATGAAAGAGGAAAAGGGGAAGTGGGTTGTAGAGGGAGAGCAGGTGGGTAAAGTGGTGGGGAGCAGGGCGAATGTTAGTGAAATTTAGTAAAGTTATTCAAGGACGAACAAAAGAAAGAAAGTGGTCAAATAGGTAAGTAGTACAGTTTGTAGAATGATGGAAATAGAGAGAGGGCAGGGACATGGGGAGACAGATGAAAAAGGACAAGGTGTTATTATTACATCATAGTTATACTCCGTAGATATAAGTAGGCTACAGTGATATTACATTAAAATGTTAAGGATAAATGTGTGTTATGTGAAAGATGAGTGCTGTGGATGTAGACTTTATAGTGGTTTCAATATACAGTAAGTGAATATATGTAAACACACTTGAAAAATTAAATAGATATCTAAATTTAAAAGTAAACGATTTTAAAACTATGTGGTGGTTGTACAATAGTACCAATACAATACTATACATGTTACACCAACGGGTTCTTTTGCAAGAGAGATGCAAGGAATCTCTGTGAGGCATAAAATGCACTTTGTCACACTACACTGTACCCATTCAGAGTTACTCTTGCAGTTGCTGACTCTTGTTGTTCTTTTTAGAGGTGGATCAGAAGTGTGCATGAGCAAGGTCAGTACAGTGAGGGAATGCACACACAAGTAAAGCATACATATATACAGCATGGAGGCGTATTTTTTTTATTCTTGTGTTCCTAAGAATGGTATAAACACACATGGTGATAATGATGACGCCATGTGTCTTGACAGAGACTAAAAATAAGCACAGATGGTGTAATGGTTAGCATTACTGCCTCACAGCACTGAGGTCGTGGGTTTGATTCCCACTACGGCCCTGTGTGGAGTTTGTATATTCTCCCTGAAGTTTTGTGGGTTTCCTCCTACACTCCAAAAATATACTGGTAGGTTATTTGGCTCCAAACAAGAATTAATCCTAGTGTGTGTGTGATCATGTGGTAGGGAATATAGATTATAAACTCCACTGGGGGCAGGGACTGATGTGAATGGCCAAATATTCTCTCTAAAGAGCTGCAGAAAATGTAAGTTATAGAAATAAATAACTGGTAATAAATAAATAAAATATGTGAGAATATAGTGTAAAAACCATTTGGACTCTCTGATTTTTGCAAATTTAATAAAAAAACACACTGAGAAATCACAAGTACATATGTATTCGCAGCCTTTGCCATGAAGCTCAAAATTGGTGCATCCTGTTTCCACAGATCATCCTTGAGATGTTCCTACAGCTTAATTGAAGTCCACCTGTGGTAAATTCAGTTGATTGGACATGATTTTGAAAAGCCTACACCTGTCTATATAAGGTCCCACACTTGACAGTGCATGTCAGAGCACAAACCAAGCATGAAGTCCAAGGAATTGTCTGCAGACCTCCGAGACAGGATTGTCTCGAGGCACAAATCTGGGGAAGGGTACAGAAAAACATCTGCTGATTTGAAGGTCCCAATGAGCACAGTGGCCTCCATCATCCGTAAATGGAGGAAGTTCGGAACCACCAGGACTATTCCTAGAGTTGGCCACCCGTCTAAACTGAGCGATTGTAGGAGAAGGGCCCTAGTCAGGGAGGTGACCAAGAACCCGATGGTCACTCTGTCAGAGTTACAGCATTCCTCTGTGGAGAGAGGAGAACCTTCCAGAAGGACAACCATCTCTGCAGCAATCCACCAATCAGGCCTGTATGGTAGAGTGGCCAGACAGAAGCCACTCCTTAGTAAAAGGCACATGGCAGCCCACCTGGAGTTTGCCAAAATGCACCTGAAGGACTGTCAGGCCATGAGAGACAAAGATTGAACTCTTTGGCATGACTGCTAGGCATTATGTTTGGAGGAAACCAGGCAACGCTCAACACCAGGCCAATACCATCCCTACAGTGAAGCATGGTGGTGGCAGCTTCATACTGTGGGGATGTATTTCAGCGGCAGGAACTGGGAGACTAGTCAGGATAGAGGGAAAGATGAATGCAGCAATGTACAGAGACGTCCTGGATGAAAACCTGCTCCAGAGCGCTCTTGACCTCAGACTGAGGCGACTGTTCATCTTTCAGCAGGACAACGACCCTAAGCACACAGCCAAGATATCAAAGGAGTGGCTACAGGACAACTCTGAATGTCCTTGAGTGGCGCTCGCATCCAAAAGGGCGTCTGTCGATGTTGATCGATAGCTCGCCCCGTTTGGAAGGCGGGGAGGGGGGTGGTTGGGCAAATGGAGGCGTTCCTGCAGGAACGCCTGCCGTTTGTGGGCGGCCCTACTGACATCACTCGTGATGTCAGTAGGTGGACTTCCTGCAGGAAGTCCACTGGGGCTTGCGGCCACGAGACCCTGTCGCAAGCCCGATGGCCGCGATGGTCTTGACCATCGCGACCATCACCTGGCCGCTCGCATAAGCTGTGGGTGGTCACCCACAGCTATGTGAGCGGCCAGGAGGCAGCAACTTAAAAAACAAGTGCCCGCCCTGATTCAGAGTGAGCGAGCGCTCGCTTTTTGCGAGCGGATCTGAATCAGGCCCATTGTTCTGTATATATGCACGGTGAAACGATGTGATGGCCGACACAGATGCATGCACACTTTACATAATCAATCCAGCACCCACCGCTCCAGGAGTGCCGGGGATATCCTCGGGCTATCAGCCTAGGCCTGGAGTGCCCTGGAGAGGGTGACCCCTTTAATTGGGGGGGTCCCCTCCTGGGCTGACTAGCGGTCAGGGGTAATTCTTTGGCCGGGGGACCTGGTGAAAGGGTTCCCCTGGCTTTGGCATTTTCCCCCCACTAGAAAGAGTACAGTGCTTGTTATGGAAAATACAGGGGCCCCCTACGCTCTTTGTCCTCTGTATTTCCATAACCAGGACCGGCTCAGAGCCCAGTGCTGGTTGCACTAAATACAGGTGAGCCCTACGTCGTTTGTCCCCTGTATTTTAACAACCATGGCTATTCCGAATAGCCCGGTGCTGGTTGTGCTTAATACAGGGGACCCCTACGCCATTTGGCCCCTGTATTTAGCACAGCCAGAACTGGGTCTCAAAAGCCCGGGGCTGGTTGTGCTTTGGGGGGGGGGGGGGGGGAACCCGTTTCTATTTTTTTCCCCTGTTTTACACTTTTTTTTTTTTAACACAGAAGCACAGACGGATCTCACTGATCACCTCATTAATTTTTTTTTTTCCACACAGGTGCATATATCACGTTTCTCCCTGATCCGTGCATGCATCTGTCTGCTATCGCACACGATTAATGAATATGCAAATCATTAGATCGTGCACGATAGATCTGGTGTACACCGTGCAGCTTTTGCTGCACATCATGCTCTGGAGCTGCCGGTGAGAGTTCAAGGCAGATAGTTAACGAGATTGGATCGTTAATTACATCGTACTGTGTACCCACCTTGAAAGGCTAATGGTTGATATTTATGTAACCATTTACTGCATTGGATGATTTAGTTTACAATTTTTTAAAAAAACTTTAGTGTGCAACGGGGCTTCCCAAACTATTTTGAATCTCGGCGCTCAGCATTGTTTTCACGGCAACCATAAATTTCAATTTGTTATTAAGAAATATAGAAAAAGATTAAATTAAGTAGTAAAGTGAAGTAAATTGTGCTTACCCATTCCTAGGCTCAGTTATATAGTGGTGGACGGGTTTACACTTCTGTTGGTCCAACACCAAATCAAATTATTTATGGTCAATGTAATGTAAATATGTGAACAACCAACCTTAGGCACCCCTGCAAGTGTCCCAAGGCACCCCAGGGTGTCAAGGCGCACAGTTTGGGAACCACTGGTGTGCAATATGATAGCGTTGCTATGTAGCGCTACCATATTGCACACTAAAAAGTTTTTTACAGATTGTTATTTGGAGCATCAGGTTGAATTACTCTTTGTGTGTGAAGGAAGCAGCAGCTCAGGAGCGCATTTTTTGGAGTCTAAGATTTAGAGATATATAGTTTACAGTTTTGTCCTATATTCTCCTATGTAGGTTTGCACTGAAAATTGTGCTACTGTTTGTCAACTTTCCATGAACATTGTCCTTCTTGCAGACAAATCCTAAATAATTCAGCTTCTTGGCTTACATTGCATTTTTTGCAGGATAAGATAAATACTTTTTATTGTCCTTGTAAAATCACAAACCAGGTCATTCATATACACAATGTAGCCAGGTACAACATATTAGTTAAAAATCACCATTCAGGTTCATTCTAACAATAATCGATGGAAAAAAGCAATTTCTATATCGTGATGTTTTGGATTTGATAAACTTATTATGCCTTTTTTTCCAATGGAAGGAAAATACACTATTGCTGGGCATACACTATACAATTATTGGAGCGATCCGCCGGATATCAGCGGATCTCCCCGATAATTGCACTGTGTGCAAGCTGCAGAGGGTAAAATATCGATTGGTCGGGCATGCCGAATTGTCCAGCATGCCCTTCCGATGCGATATTTTATATGTTAAATGTCGGCCGCATCGGGCAGTGTATGTCCAGCCCCTGCCAACAGACAAACATTTCCCCTGTTCGTTTCCTGAGGGCGGAGTGCAATACACTGAGATATCTCACAGTGTATGCCTGTGATATCTGCAGGGTGACAGGCTGCCAGATAAAACTGTCGGTCTGACAGGCATTTTATCTGGCAGTGTATTAGCCACAGCATTAGATTTAGATGATGACAGTCTGTTTAAAATGCAATTTCCTTTATTCTGGCTGCTTCTAATGTAGATGTCATCAATGGAGGACAAATCACTACCTGTAATATTTACTGCTGTTTTAATAACCTGCTCTAAAAGCCTACGATCCCCTTTGGTGCTATTCCCATACCAAACTGGTACACAGTAAGTTAACACACTTTCAGTAATGCAATGGTAAAAATTCAACACATTTTTCTTAGATACATTTGTGGCATTCAATTTAAGCGCTGCTGTGTCTGTTTTACTATAACTTCAATATTGGTATTCCGTGACAGATATTATGGTGCATAGTCATTTAAAATCTTTTACCCTCTCAACCTCCAAGTTGTCAATAGTTAATGGCTGCAAACTTGACCAATTCTTTTTCCTAATATTAATAATTAGCTCCTAGTTTTTTTTGAGTTTGAAACCAAACAATTACTCCGGTCCATTTGACCAAGTGCGCTACCTCGTCACGGTACGCCTTCTCCTCTCCATCAGAGATTAGACCCATTATTGTAGTATCGTCTGGGAACTTCACAATAGAATTCGATACAAATAAGGGAACACAGTCATATGTAAAAAGAGGGAATAAAAGTGTGCTTAGAACAAACCCCTGAGGGGTACCAGTGCTAATCCTAATAACAGAGGACTCCACATTTCCCAATTTAACTCTTTGCTGTCTATTGATTAAATAATCTAAAATCCAATTACATAGAGTAACAGAAAATCCTAAATTCCGTAATTTACCTATCAATGTAGTAGGGAGGATGGTGTTAAATCAACAAAAAGTACTCTAACATACTGTAATGGTGCATACACACGGTCAGATTTCTTATCAGATGTGAACGTTAACTATTGTAAAAATCGTTCATATCTTTGACATGTAGGGCATGCATCGACCAACGATGCGCGTTCCCGCATGTCAGATAACGATATCTGACATAGACTGTGTTTGCAGACAGATTTGGACGATTTCATTCATATTAACACTGTCAGAAATCGTTCATCGTTCATGAAATCGTTGGTCAGATCGTTCATCGTTGATCTAGCAATTCTGACCGTGTGTATGCACCATTAGTATTTGGCTCTCCCAAGTAACTGAGGGAGGAATGAACCACAGAAATCAAAGCATCCTCAGTCCACCTGTTATGCCTGTAGGCAAATTGATAATTCTAAAAGCCAGCAGGCAGATAACATTTCATATGTGGCAATACAATCCTCTGAAAACATTTCATGATAAGTGGAGTCAGAGCAAAATGGCGAAAATAATTAAGGCCCATAACTTTAGAATTTTTTGGGACAGGGATAACTACAGTATTTTTAAAGCATTCAGGGACAATGCCATATGCTAGGGAGAAATTCCAAATATATGTAATAACTGTGATAATTCACCAGCGCAACCCTTTAACGCTTTTCCCGGAAATTCCATCAGGGCCAGGCGCTTTCCTAACACTCAATGGGCTCTTTCTAACCGCAAACTCGGAGAGAACGAATATGGGGTCTTCACATGAATGAGGTAATTTAATTCCGGTAGAACTATTTCCCCTATCGAAACGAGCGTAGAAGTTACTTAACTCCTCCACCAAAGCAACATCTGTGGGACCTATAATAGGAGAATTTTATATTCATTTAAACTCTGGATTATCTTTCCACATACTGAGGGTCAAAATCATTATTGAATTTAAGCTCAATTTTGCCTTTATTGTTCCATTTTTTTTCAAGTTAAGTCTGGCTACATTATAGGCAACAAGACCCTTTTGTCTTTTAAAGCCCAATTTCTAGCATAAAGCAGCGAGCAAACCTCTCTGTTCATCCATGGCTTCTCATTTGAAAACTGCTTAAAACGCTTCATTTCTGCAACATTCCCAATGCACCAATGAATATAAGACAAAGCAGAGGATGCTAAATAATCAACGTTAACATCTGGATTCTCTGCAGATTGTGAAACAAATATTCCCCAATCAGTAGTCTCAAAGCAATCCTGTAACCTAGACATAGCTTCCCTAGGCCAAACACAAACTGTTCTACTCTCCCCTTTCGCTCTTTTAAAAAGGGTCCTATATGACGCTACAAGACTCAATAATAAATGATCTGAATGGCCAACATGAGGACACATAATAACTTTAAAAGCATTTTAACACTGCTGTAAACCTGATCTAAATTATTGTCCCCACGAGTTGATTCAAATACATTCTGATAAGATTTTGGTAAAACAGATGTTAAAATCCCCGACAACAAGAAAAGAGTTTTCCGCATAATCCACCTGCCTCCTTGAAATATAATAATATATTCTAATGAAACCTAAAGCTGGGTACACATTAGACGATGTGCAAACGATGCGATATCGTCAACGATTTCCCTTGAACTCCCAGGCAAACGATAAAGTGCAAACACACTGTGCAATCTTACAAACGACAAAACCATATATCACTATATAATGTTAACATATCGGCTGGTCGTTTGGTACAGCGTACACACTGCACGATGTGGTAAAAAATGACATCCTCAGATTGAGCGACATGTAGGGCTGACCAAAAGATGCAACAAACAGCTCATGGGAGTGCACGGTAGTGCTTAACCACTGAACGATTTGACTTTCCGATCTGGCGGAAATCGTCCAAAATATCGTTTAGTGTGTTCCCAGCTTTAGAGTCAGCCTGACGTGGGCTATAAACTGCAGTCACAAATATAGCAGAAATCTCACAGGGCAGATAGAAAGGCCTGCACTTCATCATTAAGAGTTCCAACTCTGGAGAACAAAGGCTTTCAAGAATAGCTGCATTTGTACATCAATTATTGTAGACCAGGGCTCGACAAATCCCGGTGGGCCAGGTCGCCATGGCTACCAGATTTTGCTGCCTGGCTACTAGATTTTGCAGTGAGGGAGGAAGCAGATCCTCATCAGCTCTGGTGGAGATTCGTGCCTATAATGTGGTGTTCATATCATGCACAGGAGTGCATGTCTGAGTGTCCCTTGCGATGACTGCTGTCCCTCTGTCTGTCCCGGCCTGCACTGATGACTCCTCTCCATCCTGGCCTACTCTGATCCCTGCTGTTTGTCACAGTCTGCGCTGATCCTCCTGTACGTCTCGGCTGTCTACTGTCTCCCATCTCCGGCTGCATAGAGCTCTCCGGTAGTAGGGTCTATGCATGGCCAGGGATTTCGGAGCAGCTTCAGAAGGATAGTGGTAAGACCATGAGGGGAGGGGGGTTTTGTTGTACTTTCTGGCACCATTAGTTTGTCTATAGATTGTAAGCTTGCGAGCAGGGCCTTCCTACCTATATATGTCTGTTTATTACCCAGTTTTGTTCTATTAATGTTCCAATTGTAAAGCGCAACGGAATATGCTGCGCTATATAAGAAACTGTTAATAAATAAATAATAAATAAATGTGTAATGTGGTCCGTTATTGGTGGGGGGTGGAGCAAGGGAGCTGTGCAGAGCAGCGAGGGGGCCTCCATTTTACTGTATCCATTCAACTGTGACCATTTTGTGGACTAGTATAGTGAGTATAACAGTTGCATAACACACAGAGCTATGCTCCTCACTCACTCCTGTAATTTTTTTGGGGGGACAGTGGTCTGGCTCCTACACTTTCATCCAGGCTCCTAGATTTTAGAAACATTTGTCAAGCCCTGTTGTAGACATAGATGGTTTTTACAGAATCAGCTGATCAGAATAGACTGTTAACACCTGGAGAATTCACTCACTGTATGTAGAAATAGGCATGCTCAGCAAGTTTTATGCTTTTTTTTCTTTCCTCTCCGAGACTTGTCCATGTATGGTAATTTGGTCTCTTATTACCTGCAGCAACATTTAAGGGGCCTATCCATTAGGCGATCTGAAAAACTGAGCGTCTAGCGTTCAGTCCTTCAGGTCGCCGGGTGCGGTGCCCACACTGAACAGCGTTCACTGAACTGACCTTCTATCTCGGAACTTGGGGAACCTGACGATCATCGTCAGGTTGACCAGTATGTTCCGTAGATAGTCGGGGTCGGCAAGGACCCAGCGTGCACACGCATCACTGGTCCTTGCCGGCTACCCATTACATGACTTTGTGAACAATGCGACCAAAACCTCCTGGTTTTGGTCTGATCATTCCAAAAGTCGTCTAATGGATAGGCCCCTTTAAGCTTGGAGACTGAGTTGAGCCGTCTTCGATGTGACTTTGTACACCGTGTAGAAAAGCTGCCACTGTCATTTTGTCACACATAGGTGTTTCAATAATTCATAATATGGATTGTGTTTAAATTCTTTTTTCCTCTTTGTTTCAGGAATTAGCTGTGAATTTGACAGTAGTGTACGTTGCAGTTTTGTTTTATGTGATCAGCGTTTTTTTGTTTTGTTTTTGAAATGTGTTTGAAACAAATTTTGTTTAGGTATATTTCTTACCCAATTTGCCTTACAACATTATTTAATTCATTAGTTTGTTGTTACAATAAGTTTCTTTCAAAACAAGTACTGATAAATTGCCACTTCAGAGCTTCCTTGTCACAGTTGGTGCTAGTGAGTTACCTGTATCAGGTGATTAACTGGAATCACTGGAGGCCGGCTGGACTGGAACCATGGTTAACATGAATAGCTCTTTTATTATAAGAAGTGGGTAGCAGTGAGAACTGCCTTTGGTGATGAGTGACTGGAACTGCAAACTGGAGACGTTGGAATGAGACCAGAAGGAACTTGGAGGGACCGGACTGGGACCGGCAGGTAGGCTGACTGAGCTGGTCGGGGTACCAGTAGATGAGCTTGCAGATGGATGGTAGCACGGAAGTTACTTGCTGCAGCTAATGAGCCGTGAGGTGAGTGGACTTGGAGGAACCGGACTGGGACCGGCAGGAAGGCTGACTGAGCTGGTCGGGTTACTAGTAGATGGGCTTGCAGACGGATGGTAGCGTGGAAGCTACTTGCTGTGGCTTGGGAAGCCGTGGGTAGACGTTGGTAGCTAGGTGGCTACGTGGAGCAGCTGGGTAGACGCTGGTATCTGGGTAGCTACGTGGAGTGGCAGGATAGCCGCGGGTGGACGCTGGTATCTGGGTGGCTACGTGGAGCGACCGGTTAGCCGTGGGTAGACGCTGGTAGCTGGGTAGCTACGTGGAGTGGCTGGATAGCCGTGGGTAGACGCTGGTAGCTGGGTGGCTTCGTGGAGCGGCTGGATAGCTGTGGGTAGACGCTGGTAGCTGGGTGGCTACGTGGAGCGGCTGGATAGCCGTGGGTAGACGCTGGTAGCTGGGTGGCTACGTGGAGCGGCTGGATAGACGTGGGTAGATGCTGGTAGCTGGGTAGCTACGTGGAGCGGCTGGATAGCCGTGGATAGACGCTGGCAGCGTGGAAGCTACTTGGTGCGGCCTGGGAGCCATGGGTGAGAGATGGTAGCGTGGAAGCTACTTGGTGCGGCCTGGGAGCCGTGGGTGAGAGATGGTAGCGTGGAAGCTACTTGGTGTGGCCTGGGAGCCGTGTGGAGAAGCTGGTAGCGTGGAAGCTACTTGGAGCGGCCTGGGAGCCGTAGGTGAGAGGCTGGTAGCGTGGATAGCTGAACGCAGCAGGCTTACGGATAGCACTGGTCTAGGAACCAGCAGGAGCTTGGGACATACTGGCACACAGAGGTACAGCTATAGCACAAGCAGTACACCACGGAACGTAACAAGATGTTCAAGCACTGAGTGCTGTTAGAGGAGGATCTATATACCTAGAGTCTGGCAACGATTGGTGGATACAGACAGGTGGTCTGGCAGTGGCATTCAGAGTGGAGCAAGGCACAGCATGCAGAGGGAGTATTCATCTCTGCAGCCCTTGAGAATCAGGACCACACCTGTGATTCCAATTAAGACTAGCAATGCTCACAGACAGAGCAGGGTCCAGTGTGATTAATCAGTTTGGGTAGGAGAGCAGTCTGCACACACAGAGATGTCACAGCCAGCATGATTCAGCCAGAGCAGATGTCCCAGGAGAATTACAAACACAGATCCATGGAGCAGCTGGCAGAGGTAAGTCACAAAAGGTAAAAACTAGCCAGGATTGTGACATTCCTGATGCATTTAATCCAATTTTCACAGACCTCACAATGTATCAGGCACACATCTGATTCACTTAGGGTGAAAATGTATTAAATGGTGGGTATGAAAACCCGGCGTGATTGTGGAGTTTTCACGGGGGATTGCGTCCAGTAGATTTACTAACCTCAGAACGCCTGCAATAACGTAGAGAAACCACAGTTTACAACCTAAATCGCCATCCTGAGTTTTTATTTTATTTTTTCTCCCAAATTTGAAGGATGCAAACCACCAGATTTACCAAGGGGCAGGTTTGAAAAAATTGTTGCCTCTGAGAGCCATTTTGTGTAAAGCATTGCACAGAGTGGGAAAAATCAGGGTGTGTATGCGGGGAGTGTGGGGTCTCCCGTATTTCCACTAACCAGCACTAGGCTTTACCAGCCAGGGCGACTGTTGTTAAAGCGGTGGGGGGCGGCACACTAGTCTTGTCGTGCCCAATTAAAAATGTCTGTCATGGCATGCTAGGACTCAGAAAACCACAAGTGCTGGCATACAGGGCCCGCTTGGACCTGCAGTGGTCCTGTAAGGACAATAAGAACAAAATGACAGAATACATACACACCATGAAAAAAGTAATTTATTAAATAAACACTCCCCCACATTTTATTACTTATTCAAAACCATATGGAAAGGGTCCTCTTTGTTCATGTTGTTGCATGTGAAATATTACGTTAGTGTCACGGCCGCTGATACTGTAATGTAGCATTTTGCATGCAGATACATCCGCAGTCGTACACAGAATATAGGCATGCCGCATATCATTTTAATCAGCAGAAGCTGCTTGTGCATCCTATTCGCATCACTGTGCGAATAAGACGCATTGACGGTAAAAAGTCGCATGAAAAGAACGCGCATAGTTCCAGTGTTATGTGTAGCGCGACTTGTAGCGCACGGAGGAAATCTGTATGTGGTTACATCTGTAATTCCCAATCCTCTATATTGAAGCATATCAATGAACAGCTATCTGGAATTAAAAAGAAATAAAACCAATGTGCCATCATTTTAAATTACTCATCACTCTGACTTCTTTAGCGCTGAATTTGTAGATTTATGTTGGGTCTATAAAATATTCTAGCTAGTGCCAGAACCAGTGTCCCAATATCCACATTTTGCCTAACACTATTTGAATATATTGATTGGGTACTTTTTCATTAATTTAAATGATGCATTGCAAAATAAACCTCTCTGAAGAATGCGCCACCAAACCTATCTTATGATGAATCCATGCCAATGTAATTTTACTGAGTCTCATAGAGTGTGCATGAGCAATTTTTAATCTAAATACTCCTTTCCATAAACCCCTATTTGTTATTGTGTGCATTATACAGGATTGCTATCTACTCAATTGCTTAACAGAACTATAGAAAACTGCAGTAGAGGGGCCAAGTTAGTAACATGAGCTCTAGATCAGGATTTCTCAAGCTCTATGGCAGATGGGTAAATTTGTGGGCCAAATGTTCATAATGGACTGGTCCCATTGTTCTATAGATGATGCACTCTTTCAATTAAAATTGAATTCCATTATTAATAAATAACGTTAAACAATGTGGGGATTGATAAACCTTTACAGTTGTAGCTTGCTACCTTGATACAATTTGGTAATACCACTGTTTAGTAAAAAAGGTATACTATGAAGTGCCAAAAGTCATGGGATAGATGCCTAGTATCGTGTAGAACCCTCTCTAGCCCGGAGTGCAGCAAACTCTGGAGAGAGATTGACCCATGCCGTCTAGATAGTTTCACACAGCTCCCTGATATTTGTAGGTGCAGGATCTTGGGTGCGAATGGACCTCTCCACTATGTCCCATAAATGCTAGATTGGGTTCATGTCAGACAAACGTTGTGACCAAACCATTAGTCTGAACTTTCCAGAATGCTCCTTGAACCAATTCTGGACAACTTGGGACCATTGACATGGTGCATTATCCTGCTGTAATATTCCATCATCGTGTGGGTTCATGAGTCCATGAAGGGCTGTAAATGGTCATCAAACCGACCCAACCCATACCATGTGAACACACCCCACATCATTATGGAACCACCAGCCTGCACATCGCCTTATTGACAACTGGGGTCCATGGCACTACTATCATGCTATATTCACGTCCCTTGCCACGAGCAGCTTAGCCGGTTTTCAAACTGACTCACAAGATGTCAGATTACAAGTGAGGCAAGTCTAGGGATTTCCAAGATATCACAGTACGGTGACGCCACCTACCATTGCCTTTACATACTGCTATCCCATGACTTTTGGCACTTCAGTGTATTACAGTATATAGATTGAGAGTACATGCTAAACCTTTATCCAAAGGGAAAATCTCACCTTCGGGTGTCATAAAGGGGTATTCCATGGCCAGATCGCTTTAATTCGATTGTATGTGCTCTTTTTTTAAATGTTTATCAAATAAATTGCTGTTTAGTTTAAACTAACTTTTTTTGTGCTTTCTATCATTTATATTATCAGGTAAAGTTGTTTATTTTTGTTGTTACAAATCTGCTCTCTCTATGCAACTAGCCAAAACATTGAGCACGTCAATGCCGTGTCGCATCCTAGAGCAGAGGTTCTCAAACGCATACCTCAAGGCACCCCAACAGTCCAGATTTTAGAAATATCCATGGTTAAACACAGGTGGTTAAATCAAATTGACTGAGGTATTAATTAGGTCAGCTGTGGTCAAGCATGGGACCGAGTTTGGGAACCTCTGGCCTAGAACAAAAAAAGTAAAAAATGACCTGGTCATAGAGAGACATTGCTGGGAAATGCAGATAATAGTTAGAAATACTGTAGGTTGTTCTGCTTTGTGTATCTTTATGACCAGCTCTATCACAGATTTCGACTGGTCTGTAAACTTCCATTTCCTAATAATGTTTTTGACAGTAGAAATGTTCAGCTGAAACTTTTTAGCTCTCTCTTTATTCTCCTATTTCAAGGCAGGAGAAGGCTATAAAGACAATACATGACTATGAGCTGCTTAGAAAAAACCCCTAGTTGTTGTTAATAGGCACATCAGCCTTACAGGTTCTTAAGTCAAAGAGTGTCACACACAATGATCGATATGTATTGCACTATCTAAGCCCTCATTCAGAATTCATGCCACTTACTTTGACAATTTAGCAAAGCATTATGGCTTTCAGATGATTTACGTTGTATTGCCCGTAAATCATCAAACAACGTACGAACGTGCGCACCTGAGAAATGGAAGATCCAATTAGAAAAGGCAATTTCTTCTTCAGAGTCCATAGGCTCCACAGGGAGACCTTTGGGTGTAGGTGATGGGAACCAGTCCGGGCACCACGCAGTTAAAGCTTTGTGCTCCCAGGATGCATAGGGTCCACTCCCTATGCCCCCGAGCCAGAGGCACCTCAGTTTCGTTGGTGCCTGGCCGGAGTCGGGTCACCATTTTGCAGGGGGGACTGTTCAACAGCCCCTAAAACTTATTTTTTTTACTTTACTTTTAAAAAGACTACAGCGCGCAGCAGCAGACTGTCCGTGGGACGTCTGCGCTGCTGCTCCGTCACCCCTCCGGTGCCACGACGCCAGTACTGATCTGTGAATCCGGCGGGCATTCCGGGGGTCAGCGCTAGCCAGGGCCCCCCGGAGAGGACCCTCACTGCACCCAGACATCGGGGGACAGGTAAGGCGGATCACCGCTATTTCCTACCAGACACTGCGCCTGTGTAGTTGATTATATTGCCGCTTTGCAGCGTCTTTCCCACATTGTATGTGACTTGTGCTAGCGCTATCTATCTGTGTCTTTTTCTATCTGTCAGCTTATGGCTATACCCTTTTCTCTCAGTCTGCCCTAATACAGGTGTTGTTAGGGTTGTTCATACCTGACTCATATATTATTATATCTATATAATATATACACAATATTTGTGAGGTCTGTCACATACTGTTGTGTACTGCACTGTGCCATATTTAGGCAACAGGTTCCTGCAGCTTACATAAGCATAAAACAGGTCCAGTATATTGCTCCCTGTTACTATTTATACATACTCGTGGTTGCTTTGTACTCAGGGCTCGATTCAGACCCGATCGCAAGATGCGTTCGCACACACCCAGCGTATGCAAATCTGGCAAAGGCAGACGATTGCACAGCAAGGCATTTGCACGCCCACTATGTCTTAGCATGCGATCGCTCAGTGTATGCAGATGCCCACCAGCCTGTGAGTGCTTCAGTGTAAAATTCAGCCATGTGACGTGTAGTATGACGCTGCGTCTTAATTATGCACGCCTCTGAAACGGTGTTGAGATGCTCAGGCACGCCTGCGTTCGCACCACCACTCCCCCTTTTTCATGGACCATCCCTTGTCACCACCCACTAACAGCTTGTCCTGTCACTCTAACTAGCGAGCTATCTATGCGCAGCAAGCGAACACTTCCCGATTGCATGGACTAGTTTGCGCACTGCGATGCATGCGCAGATTGCAAAAATCGGCTGGCTGTGTGCGAACGCAGCCTAGCGAGCAGGTCTGAATCGGGCCCTCAGTACCATATTGTGCATCATTTTACCCTGCAGACATGTCTGACAAGGGTAATAAACACATTCCTGTACCCATGCCGCAGTCTTGTAGATTACATACTACAGTTTTCAGTGAGGAGGATGTGGTTTGGGATGGGTTTTGTGAGAAGTGTTATAACCCGCAAGGTTCCTCAAACCCACCGACATCAGTACAGGAGCCACCTTGGGCGACTTTTTCGCACATGCTGGCCCCCATTGTGGACCGCTTGGCGGTCCCGGCTGTTTTTCCTTTTATGGGGCTACCACATCAGCTCGTCACTCCCTCAGGGACTACCACTGGTTATGCAGACCCCTCCTGTACCACAGCAGGCGGTCATTCCCTCAATGGGATTACCACAGGGTGTACCTCCACCATGGGTGGATGTTTTCTCTAACTCAGTACAGAGTCTGGCAGCGACCACTACTGTTGCAGAGTGAGAAGCCCGTTAGACCAGCTAAGCGTCCTGTGTTGTCATCTCAGTCCACACAGCTATCAGAGTCTGAGATGTCTTCTGATGATGGAGAGGTGGCTGATGCCTCTAACCCTGACTCCCCTCGGCAAGAGGCGGAGCCTAAGTCAAGTATTACTATTCCTACCTTGGTGCGAGCGGTCAGATCCGTATTGGTTATAGAGGATGACAAGCCAGCTATTAAATCCAAACACCCCCTGTTTAAACAGTTGAAGGGGACTTCGGCAGTATTCCCTGTGGCAAATCAGCTGGTGGATCACATGGCTGATGCCTGGTAAGGGGGTATCAACCTCAGAAACGTTCGAACTCCTGTTACCCGTTTCCTGAGGCTCATTGTAAGGAGTAGGAATCTCCCCTTGCAGTGGATTCACACGTTACACGGTTAATTAAAAGTGCAAAGTTACCTATGCCTTCCATTTCTTCCTTAAAGGATCCTACGGATAGGAAGGTGGAAACTTGCCTGAAGTCTATATACTCTCTTTCAGGAGCTGTTGTCTGCCCGTCCATGGCTATCTCCTGGGTAGCTAAGGCTATAGAGAGTTGGGCCGATACACTTGAGGACTCCTTGGAAGTTCCAGAGGATCAGGTGTCACTGGTCCGCCATATTAGGGATACAGCTGCATATATCGGTGAAGCTGCTCTGGATGCTAGTTTACTGACGTCCAGGGTCTCTGCCGCGTCTGCTCGCCGTTCCCTGTGGTTATGCTATTGGAGCGCAGATGCCGATTCTAAGAAAGGCCTGAAGGCCTTACCCTATAATGGGGAGGTTTTGTTTGGTCCAGACCTGGACAAGATTGTTGACACGTTGGCCAAATCAAAATCTGCATTTCTGCCCTGCAAAGTCTCGAAGCTCTTCCTTTAGGTCCTTTCGTCCTCAAGGAAAAGCAAAAGGGCAGTCCTTTCCTAGGCAGTCTGCTGCCAAGCCTAAGAAACAGGCCTGGAGCACAAGACGCCTGGCCTGGAAACAGGAGGACAAACCCGCAGCCTTACAGGGCGGGCCTCCCTCTGGGGGTCCCCAAAGTGGGAGGCCGACTTTTTGAGTTCGCCCAGTGCTGGTGTCAAACCACCAAGGATGCTAGGGTAAGAGAAGTTGTCTCTCAGGGGTACGCCCTCTCATTCTTTCGAAGGCCAGTTTTTCTGCACAGCACCTCCTTCAGACAAAACCAAGGCCTTGCAGATTCAGAAAGCCATATGGTCCTTGCTGCAAGCAGGGGTAATTGTACAGTTCCACTATCTCAACGAGGGACTGGCTATATTAATCTACTCTATCTAGTACAGATACCGAATGGCCCATCCTCCACCTCAAATCTCTGAGCAAGTTCCTCAGGCTACCCAGGTGCAGGATGGAGACCTTACGGTCCATCATACTGGCTATGGAACCTGGGGATTATATGGTGTAACTGGACATTCAGGATGCATACCTACATGTTCCCATAACTCCTTCTCACCAGCGTTATCTGTGGTTTGCTACACTGCAACGACACTTCCAGTTTCGGGCGCTGCCCTTTGGCCTATCCATGGCTCCAAGGGTATTTACCAATATTATGGCTGTCATGGCAGCCCACCTGCGGAGTCAGGGTATTCGGCTCCTACCATATCTGGACGACCTCCTCTTGTTGGCGAGTTCTCCAGAAGTGCTTCACCACCACCTGCAACTGACAGTTGCTTGTATACAAGCGCACATGTGGTTAATCAATTGGAAAAAGTCCTCCCAAATTCCCTCACAGAGGATGGTTAATTTGGGAGCCTTCTGGAAGATCACCAGCAGAGAATCTTTCAGAGAAGATCTCCACGCTGCAGCTGTGAGTACGCAGATGTCTACGCAATCGCCGGGTGTCAGTCCACTCGGCGATGCAGGTTCTGGGATCCGACATGGTGGAATATGCTCAGTTCTATTCCAGGCCCCTGCAGGGGCTGATGCTCTCCAGGTGGAACTGATTACCCCACCGGATCAGGGCTCAGACGATGGTACTCCTTCTAGAGGTGCACTTGTTTCTGACTTGGTGGCTATTGATGTCTCATCTAACCAGGGGTCACCCCTTTTGGATCCCGGACTGGATACTCCTAACAATGGACGCCAGACTCCGGGGTTGGGGCACAGTGACCAGTCCGCACTCCTTTCAGGGCCGGTGGACAACGGTAGAGGGATCCCTGCCCATCAACATATTGGAACTTCGGGCTGTGTACAGAGGACCATCATGATGGCAAAGCACATTCTTCATGGAAAGCCTGTGCAAGTTCAGTCTGACAACGCTACCACAGTGGCTTACATCAACCAACAGGGAGGCACTCTAAGTCGGGCAGCAATGACAGAAGTCTGGACTTCATGGCCTCCCGACACAATCACAAGTTACCAGTGTATGGGTCCAGGACAAGAGATGCCGAAGCAAGCCTGGTGGATGCTCTGTCAGTGAAATGGTCCTTTCCGGTTTGCGTAAATAATTTTCCTCCGGTCTCCTTGCTTCCTTGAGTTCTTCGGAAGACTGAGCAAGACGTAGGTACTGTCCTGTTGGTGACTCCAGCTTGGCCCAGATTTCATTGGTGCTCAGATCTTCGGAGTCTCTCCATCGACACTCCATTTCTGCTGCCTCAACGGCCGAACCTGTTGTCTCCGGGTCCTTGTCTTTACCTGGATCATCTGTCTTTGACGGTGTGGCTCTTGAGACATCCCTCCTAAGGTCCAAGGGATCCTCTAATTCGGTCATCAACACGATGCTTAGAGCGTGTAAACCTGCCTCAGCCAGGATCTACCACAGAGTGTGGCATACATATTTCCAGTGGTGCCGTACAAGAGATTACGACCATCCGGTGTTTCGAATTTCCAGAATACTGTCATTTCTTCAAGCTGGATTTGACCTCTTTCTACACCTGGCCTCTGCACTGTCAGTGTGGTTCCAACGTAGAATTGGTCCGCTTCTGGATATCCACACCTTCGTCTAGGGTGTCCTCTGGATTCAACCTCCCTTTGTCCCACCAGTAGCTCCTTGGGATTTGGTAGTAATTATTCGGGCCCTCCAGGGTCCTCCATTTGAACAACTAGATTCAGTGGAACTTAAGTGGTTAACAGCTAAAACTTTTTTTCTTCCGGCTATTGCATCTGCCAGGAGGGTGTCAGAATTGGGAGCGTTCTCCTGTCGTCCTCCTTTTCTGATATTTCACCAGGACAGGGCGGTGCTTCGTACTCTCCCTGAGTTCCTTCCTATGGTTGTTTCTAGTTTACATATTAATCAGGAAATTCTAGTATTGGCCTTTCTATCACAAGACCTCTCGGCAAGTGAGGCCTCATTGGATGTGGTCTGCGCCCTCAGGATTTATGTGGACCGTACCAGTTCTCTCCGGAAATCAGAGTCCTTGTTTGTGTAGTATGGATTTTACAAGAAGAGATGGCCAGCCAATAAACAAAGATTGGCTAGATGGCTTTGTATGACTATCTCAGAAGCTTACATGCAGGCAGGCCTGCCTGTTCCGGCTTCTGTTAAGGCTGACTCTACTTGGTCTGTGGGTTCCTTGTGGGCAGCTCGCCGTGGCGCCTCGGCTGTTCAGCTTTGTAAGGCGGCCACGTGGTCTTCTGTCCAGACCTTTCTAAGGTTCTATGCATTTGATACCTTCGCCTCTCAGGATGCTTCCTTTGGGCACCGGATTCTCCTCTCAGCGCAGGAGCATCCCCACCTTTAAAAGGACTGCTTTGGGACATCCCCTAGGTCTCCCTGTGGAGCCTATGGACCCTGAAGAAGAAAATGAGTTATGGTACGAACTTACCTTTTGTTAACACTCTTTATCGAAGTCCATAGGGTCCACAGGGCACCTGCCCTGACAAACCTGGCTTTATATGGGCTAACGGACTGGTCACCAGTTTCCTGTCTCCTCTGTGAGTGTTATGCTTGAGTGTACCAGTCTTCATTCTCTCTCATCCTCCTCCGGCTTTTTACCAACTGAGGTGCCTCTGGCTCGGGGGCGGGGTATAGGGAGAGTGGACCCAATGCATCCTGGGAGCTGAAAGCTTTAACTGTGTGGTGCCCGGATTGGTTCCCATCACCTACACCCCAAGGTCTCCCTGTGGACCCTATGGACTTCGAAGAAAAAACGTTAACAAAGGTAAGTTCTTACAATGACTTTCATTTTGTCTTAGTCGCGGCGTGGGTGTGTGACATTTCTACAAAATGCAATCTGGGAGAAGTGCATGAAAAAGTTGGGAATCCATCCTGGGCCCCCAAAAAGTGACAACTGAGATAGTGTCACAAGCCGCCGTCGCGGCTTGTCACCATCATGCCTTATCCACCGGCCACAGAGTCTGACAACCTCCTCTGTCACCAGGCAATGTGGTCGCAGAACTGGGATGGTGCCCATAGTTGCTGGG
The DNA here is from genome assembly GCA_031769625.1 of Taudactylus pleione. Taxonomy (NCBI): domain Eukaryota; kingdom Metazoa; phylum Chordata; class Amphibia; order Anura; family Myobatrachidae; genus Taudactylus; species Taudactylus pleione. The sequence continues at coordinate 54,829,080 of JAUIMM010000200.1, read as the reverse complement.
AGACCAAGACGCCGGATGGCCATGGGTCCTTCTGAGCTTGGACACTGCACGTCTATCCGGCAGACTGTCAGTTGCCAATCTGTGCACCCACAGCTCATTAGTAGAGGATATTTCATTAGTCTGTCTGTACCGGCACCATGTCGCCGGTGATAGTTTACACCTCGTCTGTGAATCCTGGTTCCTGTCAGTCTGTCGGTGTCTCTGTCTGCCGGTATCCTGCCAGTTGGTGTCTTGGTTTGCCATGTTCGTGTTCCTGAACATCTTTGTTGTTTTGTATCCAGGCTCAGTCTGCGGCCTCGCTACATCCGCGGTATTCACCTCTTGGTGACGACTACCTCCTCTGTCTAATGGTGCCTACACACATAGCGATGTGCTCACGATCCGACATCGTGCACGATTTCCTTTGAAAACTCTCCTGGGCAGCTCTGCACTCGATTTGGTGTTTGCAGTGTCCAATCGTCAAACAATCTATCGTGTTTCCAGACTTTTCTCCAGTGCATTGGGTCCCAGAATGTCGTATCTGCCATATGGCACGGCAGATCTGACAATGCGATGTATGAACAGCGGGGACGTGCATCGTGATCATGAGTGGGGAGTCACGATTTGGGCATATTTTACACTATCTGTCTTTCCGATGTGTCGGAATCGGCCATATCGTGTAAAACATCGCTATGTGTAGGCACCTTTTACAGTCATCTACGCCTGCCACTCACGTTACCTTCCTCTGCAGCGCTGTTTGTGGTCTAGCTACCTTCTCTACCTAGGTGGCAACTCTGCACCAGTGCCGCACCACTGCCAACAGTCACACCTCGGCACCAGTGCTGTACCTCGGCCCTCAAGGTCATTCATTGGCACCAGTGCCGTACTTCGGCCATCAAGGCCACTGCTCAGCCCTCAAACATGCATTGTGCTTCCAAAGCCGCACTTCGGCCCTTAAGGCTGCGTCTCAACCCTCAAGGTCGCAACTTGCCACCAAAGCCACATCTCGGCTCTATTAAACACCACTAGTCGCATAAATTCTCTGATCAGTATGATTGCTGTGTAAGCTGTTACTGTTCCGAGTTTTTATACCAGGCGGCCACCTAAGTACCGATGAGAATATCCAGCTCTAAGGGAACAGTGGGTGGCTGTTATTGGCAGAAGACCTCACCAGTCTAACTCTAGGGGTACCTTACTGATCGTAATAGATAGCAGGACCCTATAGAAGGCTGTGAGTGGCCATAAGGAAAGTACTGGAGGTATCAAATGGATTTTTGCACTTTTTATTAATAGTTGAAAAATGATAGCGAGCAAGTGATTTCAGCAATTGAAAGTCTTTCCAGCATTTAGGGGTACAGAAAAATGTAGTCATTCACTGTTTTTGTAAACAAGTTTTGTAAAAAGTTAGAATAAACACTTTTTTACCTCTCATCTGCAAGTTCAAAATCCCCTCTCCCATCAATACAGCACCTCTACATACCTGTCACACACCATTTACACCTCCACATACTTGCCCCACGTCATTTACACCTCCACATACCTGTCCCACATCATTTACACCTCCACATAACTGTCATAAATCAACCCATTATTGAGGTACTCTGCTTGTTATCATTGCCTTCCCGTGCACCTGACTAATTACCTGTTGATCTGTGCTGAGCTTTGTATCAGTATTTGACTGTCTGACTACAAGTATAGGTAACCTGATACTACAAGACAGTTGAGCAACACTTATGGTGGGTACACAATAGATATATCTGCAGATGATGGTTGTTCGTACACACTGAACAACCATCATCAGTGTCTGTCCGCAGGTCCCGGCGTCCAGGGTGTGTGTTGGGGGCGTGTCCCGGTGGGTGGGGGGCATGTCCCGCCCTCTCCTCGCAGCTGGCGCTGTGTGTATACGGGCGGTCTGTCGACTATGCAGCACAGCCAATGTGATATGTCGTGAATGCCGACGTTCACCGACATATCGCTGGTACACACTTCCCGACGGGCAGCAGATACATTGGCCGATCAGTTGATCGGCCAATGTATCTGTCAGTGTGTACCCAGCTTTAGACACATATCATTGTGGCTGCTCACCATATATTGCCACTTATGCTAAGTGTCCTTGCCACTGGGGTCCTACATTAGAAAAGAGGCTAACGAAAACTAGTTGCCTATGACACAGAGCATTAATTCAACTTTTGCCTCCATCTGGCTTAATTTAAAAATTAAAAAGTATTAATGAACGAGAAGGGTGCTCCAAAATATGTCTCATTCATTTTTTTATTCTATTAATAATTGTGCATAGATATGTTTTGTACACTGCAGAGGTTGAGTTAAAAATGCAATTTGTCCAAATGTCTGTCCACTGATATTCTTCTTTTCAATTACATTTATCTTGCCCGCTCTACGGGAAAGCCTGAGATGTTAACTGGCACTGAAAACACTTAGTTTGTGGTCCTAGAGTTGCTTGGGGGAATTGTTAAATCCATATAATCTACTGTTAGAATACATTATCCTTTTGTCTGTATGTGGGCATGTTATAGTACAAGATGGGATTTATTTGGAATTTAGGGGTATAAAAAAAAAAAAGATTTCTATCCTGTGTGCATAAAACGTGTTAGAGAAATCAGTCACATTTTTCCTTTATCAATTTAATTTTGTTTGATTGCCGTTAAATACAGTTGTATCCATATCATCAGTCCTATTTTTAAACCCTATATTTTTCTAAATGCGTTTTTGAATGAAAGGCCATATTAATGACAGCTATGTTTATAACTCCACAGGTGGGATCTCTATACTAGAGGTGAGGAGCAGCTGTCAATACAACAGACTTAAACTTGTCCAAGAGCCATGTTATCGGCCTGTAATTCACAATGTCACGATTCAGCAAGTAAGGCTCACCAGCAGTTTCTTCAACAAATGTGAGTTTTTCTTTTCATTATTGAAAACTGCTTGGATCATAATAATTTGCTAGTATGAATAGCAAGTCATGTACCTGAATATTAATACAGTATGTGTATATTGCAATAAAAATTGTATGTGAATATTTTTCCTACATTCTGGATGCATCAAGGTATTTTTCACATCTGTCTGTTCACCACCACACTGATAAAAATGTGCAGTTCTTGTCAACATTATTGGCACCCTTGAGTTTTAAGTACAACCTGTACAGTACACATGTCCTTTCTCATCTAGCCTCAATGCGCCATGCAGCACGATATTCTTGGCATGAGTGAGCTGCCAGGTCCCGTTCAACTCTGCTTGCGTTAGACGCCTTTTGTTTGCCAACAATGCATCGAAGTTGCACTGCGATGTGACTAGGACGCACCAGGAGACTGTGCTGATTTATTTGATATGTTACAACGGAAAAAGCTGCGGCCGCTGCACTGTAACACTACGTATGCTGATTGAGAGACTAAGTTGCACACTGATATACAAAGTGTCACATATCAAATTAATCAGCACAGGCTCCTGGTGCGTCCTTGTCACATGGCATTGCCACTTAGACGCATTTCCGGTATCAGAGTCTCATGGGACAAGGTGTGCCAGGAGGGGCTGTGTGGCACAACTGCAGCAAAGATGAGTGAATACATATCTATACCTTCAGAAATATATGGAAATGTACCAGCTTTGTATTATCAGAATATTTTAATAGGATGGCCAAAGTTATAAACAAAAAAAAAAATCCTTTTTAACTTGCATGTAGTAATGTGTAAGACTAAATAAAAAATATGACCTGGACAATATTAAAGGCACCCTTCCTTAATATTTGGTTGAAAGGCACCCTTCTTGTAGCCATATACTGTATAAGCTTCTTGCTCCTACTGTATTTGCTGGTAGTTTCTGCCATTCTTCCATTGCAATTTGTTGAAGCGGCAGCGATGTGTGTGTGAATCAGCAGCCAATGAGAGTCAGACAGACTCTCATTGGCTGCAGCGCCCACTGCAAGAGCTGGGCTGGAGCTCACTCATGAGCTCCGCCTTCCGGCTAATGCAGTGGGTAATGGGAGAGACGTAATTTTCAAATTTGCCTTGGGCTCCAAATACCCTAGTTACGCCACTGTTGCTGACCAGTTTAAAACAGTAATTTTCAACCCATTGTGCTTTTGGATGTGTATTTTTGGTCTTTATTGTGCTGGATGACCCATGATATTTGACCAAAAACTAGTTTTCTTACACTGGGTAGCACATTTCACTCCAAAATGCCTTGATAATTCTCTGATTTCATGATTCCTTCAATACGATGAAGGTCTCCGGTAGCAGGGGCAGCATAGAAGCCCTACAACATTATGAATCCACCACCATGTTTAACCATCAGTAAGGTATTTTTCTCCTTTTAAAGTTTCATTTTGTCGCCTATAAATAAATTGCTTGTCTGCATTGCCAAAGAGTTCTATTTTGGCTTTGTCTGTCCATAAAATATGTGCCAGAAGGATTGTGGATTGTCTAGGTATATTTTGGCAAAAATCAGTCGTCCATTATTATGTCTTTTTTTTTTTTTTTCCTGCATTTTGATCCTCCTTGATCTTGGTTTAGTGTTCTCCCTATGGAACGGGTTATAACCATCACTACAGATTAGTTCCAGGTCAGCTTTCAAATCTTTGGATGTTTTACGTGATGTTTTTTCCACAGTTCGTACCAACCTTTGAAAACTTCTCTTATGTATTTTCCTCTTTCTCCCTCATCCAGGAAGTTTCTTCACAGTTCCATGAGTAGCAAACTTCTTAATAACATTACACACTGTTGAAACAGGGATGCTAAGGTCTTTGGAGCTGGTCCTGTACCGTTTAGACCTCTTGTGATAATAGCACTTCTGATGCTCTCAGACATCTCTCTCGTCTTCGCCATTATGACAAAGTAAAAGGGAATGAAAATGCCACATTGAAGTTATCATTCATTGGCTAATTCAAGTCATGTCAATACTGACTATTTATCACAGGGACTCTTAATTTCTAATTTATCACACTTGAATCTAATCTAATTTGTTAATTGATTTGATTGCTCAAAAGGATGCCAATAATTGTGTCTTGGCAATCTTTCAATTTTTACAGTTTTTGCTCCGATTGCTTCTTTAAATTGTTTTTGATTTATTCTTAGCTGTTCTGTGCCAAACATGAGTGTCTATAGACCAAATCTGTTTTACTACAATCCTTTTTTTTCAGGAGATCTTACACGTTAAATTGTACATGATGTACTTAAGATTCAAGGGTGCCAATAATATTGACCAGAACTGCATAGGCTTACATTTCTTTGTCCAGATTGTACTGTTAAAGAAATACTCCACCCAAATGTATAATTTTGATAATTTTAGTAAGCTTTAATATAATAAGTGTTGTTGTGACCCCCCCTGAAGCTCACAGTCTAGTGCTGTTTTGTTGTCTCTTCTACGTATTACTTGTTCAGATTAGCATTGGTGTCTGTCGGCTTTGTCAAATGAATTTCCCATTCAGGCAGTTTGAAAGCGCACAGAAATCACAGCTGTTTGTTTTAAACAAGCTACAGACGTGTCCTCAGACATTGTTGCTTGCATGCCAAGCAGCCCCCACTTACCGTATGACTCTGCTTTCACCGGGCATATTTTTTGCCCGAAATTCCTTCTTAGTCGCAACTTAACTAGGACGCACCAGTAAACTTCACTGATTAATTTGATATGCGACACTTGTATATCTGTGTTCAACTGAGTCTGTATTTGTATACGAAGTGCTACGATGCAGCGGCCGCAGGTTTTTTCTACGCCAAGTTCCATTGGGCTTTATAAATGCAGCCACACACAGATTGCAACTAAGACCTCTCACATCTCATGCATCTAGCCTCTATATGCTATGCAAACACATCTGTAGCCTTCATAGCAGTGGAGAGGTCAGAGCTGCGCCATCATGTTTGTTTCATTAGTTTCTGAATGTCATCTAAAAATAAAAACTTAATTTCTTCCTCAGGGTCCATAGGCTCCACAGGGAGACCTTGGAGTGTAGGTGACAGGAACCAATCCAGGCACCATGCAGTTAAAGCTTTCAGCTCCCAGGATTCATTGAGTCCACTCTCCCTACACCCTGCCCCCCTAGCCAGAGGCACCTCAGTTTCGTTGGTGCCCGGCCGGAGTAGGGTCACCATTTTGCAGGGGGGCTGTTCATCAGCTCCTCCAGCTTATTCCTGTATTTTATTTTTTACTTTTTCAAGCGACTAGAGCGCGCAGCAGCAGACTGTCCGTGGGACGTCTGCGCTGTCTCTCCGTCACCCCTCCGGTGCCGCAACACCAGTGCTGATCTGGGGATCTCAGCGGGCGTTCCGGGGGTCAGCGCTAGCCTGGCACCCCGGAGAGGACCCAGACTGCACCCAGACATCAGGAGACAGGTAAGGCGGATCGCTGCTCGTGGTGACCTGTGCGTAATGGCAGTCGAAACCTCTGGTCTCAGGGGACTGACCGGAGGTGCTGGGTTTGGACGCAGGCTTCAGCCATCGCGCTCCACTTGACCACCAGGGACATTGGTGCGGGAAACCATTGTCTCGGGTGTTAATAACTGGCCAGGGGAGACAGCTTCCCTGTTTAAGCGGCTCCTCCCCTCAGCTCAGCGTGCCTTTCCATTGCGGTCTGGCTTCCCTGAGCTGCTCTCCTCCTCCAGACACGCCCCCTCCTGAGGTCTCTGGCTGCCATTTTCTAAGTGTTCAGTCGCAGTTCTCCCAGAACAGCGCGTGGTCCGGTCCCCCTGCATACCTCTCCCCAGGGTCAGCTTACCCTCCCCAGGGTCAGCGTATGTAGCGCTATTTCCGACCAGACACTGCGTCTGTGTAGTTGACTATATTGCTGCTTTGCAGCGTCTTTCCTGCATTGTATGTGACTTGTGCTAGCGCTATCTATCTGTGTCTTTTTTTTTTTCTATTTCCTGCAGCTTACATAAGCATAAGACAGGGCCAGTATATTGCTCCCTGTTAGTATTTATACATACTCGTGGTTGCTTTGTACACAGTGCGCTATTGTCCGTCATTTACCCTGCAGACATGTCTTCCTGTACTTATGCCGCAATCTTGCAGATTATGTACTGCAATTTTCAGTGAGGAGGATATGGTTCAAAATGGGTTAAGTATAAGGTGTTATAACCCGCCAGTTGCCTCAAACCACCCGACATCAGTACAGGAGCCTCCTTGGGCGTTTTTTCTCAAATTCTGGCCTCCATTGTGGACCGCCTGGTGGTCCTGGCTGTTGTTCCTCCTATGGGGGTACTACAGCAGCCCGTCCCTCACTCACAGGGACTACCACTGATTATACAGACTCCTCCCGTACCACAGCAGGCAGTCATTCCCACAGTGGGATTACTACAGGGTGGACCTCCACCATGGTTGGATGTTTTTTCTAACTCAGTACAGAGTCTGGCTACGACCTCTATGGCCATTCACACCATGTTGAAGAGTGAGAAACCTGTACTAGTTTGCGCACTGCGATGCATGCGCAGATTGAAAAAATCGGCTGGCTTCGTGCAAATGCAGCCTAGCGAACGGGTCTGAATCTGGCCCTCAGTACCATATTGTGCGTCATTTTACCCTGCAGACATGTCTGACAAGGGTAATTAACACATTCATGTACCCATGCCGCAATCTTGTAGATTATGTACTACAGTTTTCAGTGAGGAGAATGTGGTTTGGGATGGGTTTTGTGTGATGTGTTGTAACCCGCAAGGTTCCTCGAACCTACCGACATCTTTACAGGAGCCACCTTCCGCAACTTTTTCGCACATGCTGTCCTCTATTGTGGACCGCCTGCCAGTCCAGGCTGTTTTTCCTTTTATGGGGGTAACACATCAGCTCGTCACTCCCTCACAGGGACTACCACTGGTTATGCAGAACCCTCCTGTACCACAGCAGGCGGTCATTCCCTCAATGGGATTACCACAGGGTGTACCTCCACCATGGGTGGATGTTTTCTCTAACTCAGTACAGAGTCTGGCAGCGACCTCTGCTGCTCTGCAGACCATGTTGCAGAGTGAGAAGCCCGTTAGACCAGCTAAGCGTCCTGTGCTGTCATCTCAATCCACACAGCTGTCAGAATCTGAGATTTCATCTGATGACGGAAAGGTGGCTGATGCCTCTAACCTCAACTCCCCTCGGCAAGTGGCGGAGCCTAAGTCAAGGATTAATATTCCTGCCTTGATGCGTGCGGTCAGATCCGCATTGGTTATAGAGGATGACAATCCAGCCCCTAAATCCAAACACCCTCTGTTTAAACAGTTGAAAGTGACTTCGGCAGTATTCCCTCTGTCAGATCAGCTGGTGGATCACATAGCTGAGGCCTGGCAATCGCCTGGTAAGAGGTATCAACCTCAGAAATGTTTGACCTCATGTTACCCATTTCCTGAGGCTCATTGTAAGAAGTGGGAATCACCCCCTGCAGTGGATTCACATGTTACACAGTTAATTAAAAGTAGAACGTTACCTATTCCTTCCATTTCTTCCTTAAAGGATCCTATGGATAGGAAGGTGGAAACTTGCCTAAAGTCCATATTCTCTTTCTTTCAGGAGCTGTTGCCCGTCCGTCCATGACTATTTCCTGGGTAGCTAAGACTATAGAGAGTTGGGCCGATACACTCGAGGACTCCTTGGAAGTTCCAGAGGATCAGTAGTCATTGGTCAGCCATATTAGGGATGCGGCTGCATATATCGGTGAGACCGCTCTGGATGCTAGTTTACTGACATCCAGGATCTCTGCCGCGGCCGTGTCTGCTCGCCAATCCCTGTGGTTACGCTATTGGAGCAAATGGAGATTCTAAGAAAGGTCTGGATGCCTTACCCTATAATGGGGAGATTTGGTTTGGTCCAGACCTGGACAAGATTGTTGACACGTTAGCCAAATCAAAATCTGCATTTGTGCCCTCAGCATCTGCTCCTGCAAAGTCTCGTAGCTCCTCTTTCAGGTCCTTTCGTCCTCAAGGGAAAAGCCAAAGGGCAGTCCTATCCTAGGCAGTCCGCTGCCAAGAAAACTGCCAAGCCTAGGAAACAGGCCTGGAGCAGAAGACGCCCTCCCTCCAAACAGGAGGATAAACCCGCAGCCTGACTGGGCGGGGACCCCAGAGTGGGAGGCCGACTTCTTCAGTTCGCCCAGTGCTGGTATCCAACCACCAAGGATTCTTGGGTAAGAGAAGTGGTCTCTCAGGGGTACGCCCTTTCATTCCTTCTATGGCGTCCCCACCAGTTTTTCTGCACAGGACCTCCTTCAGACAAAACCAAGGCCTTGCAGATCCAGGAAGCCATACAGTTCTTTCTGCAAGCAGGGGTAATTGTACCAGTTCCACTATCTCAACGAGGGACTGGTTATTATTCTACTCTCTTTCTGGTTCAGAAACTGCATGGGTCTCATCGGCCTATCCTCAACCTCAAATCTCTGAACAAGTTCCTCAGGGTGCCCAAGTTCTGGATGGAAGCCTTACGAATCATTATACTGGCTATAGAACCTGGGGATTACATGGTATCACTGGACATTCAGGATGCATACCTACATGTTCCAATAACTTTCTCACCAGCGTTATCTGCGGTTTGCTATACTGCAACAACACTTTCAGTTTCGGGCGCTGCCCTTTGGCCTCTCCACGGCTCCAAAGGTATTTACCAAAATTATTGCTGTCATGGCAGCCCACCTGCCCATCAACATATTGGAACTTTAGGCTGTGTACAGGGCCTTCATGATGGGAAAGCACATTCTACACAGAGAGCCTGTGCAAGTTCAGTCTGACAACGCTACCACAGTGGCTTACATCAACCAATAGGGATGCACTCTAAGTCGGGCATCAATGACAGAAGTGTCACGCATTCTGACATGGGCAGAATCTCATCTCCCGGCCATTTCGGCAGTGTTCATTCCGGGAGTTCTCAATTGGGAAGCAGACTTCCTCAGCCGTCACGACATGCATCCAAGGGAATGGTCTCTTCACCAAGAGGTGTTTCAACTCCTAGTGGACAAATGGGGTCTCCCAGAGGTGGACTTCATGGCCTCCTGACACAATCACAAGTTACCAGTTTATGGGTCCTGAACAAGAGATGCCGAAGCAAGCCTGGTGGATGCTCTGTCAGTGAATTGGACCTTCTGGTTTGCGTAACTATTTCCTTCAGCCTCTCTTCTTTCTCGAGTTCTTCGGAAGTTCAAGCAAGACGGAGGCACTGTCCTGCTGGTGGCTCCAGCTTGGCCCAGACGTCATTGGTACTCAGATCTCTGGAGTCTCTCCATCAACACTCCGTTTCTGCTGCCAACTTCTGTCCAGACCTTTCTAAGGTTCTATGCATTTGACACCTTTGCCTCTCAGGATGCTTCCTTTGGGTGCCGGAATCACTCAGCGCAGGAGCGTCCCCACCCTTAAAAGGACTGCTTTGGGACATCCCCAAGGTCTCCCTGTGAAGCCTATGGGCCCTGAAGAAGAAGAAAATGAGAGTTATGGTAAGAGCTTACCTTTTGTTAACTCTTTCTTCGAAGTCCATAGGGTCCACAGGGGACCCGCCCTGACACACCTGGCTTCATATGGGCTGTCATGCTGGTCACCGGTTTCGCGTCAAGATTTGTTTTCTATATCAGTCTGACACACTCAAGTGTGATTCTTGAGTGTTCCAGTCTTCCTTATCTCTTATCCTCCTCCGGACTTTGGGCTTTTTACCAACTGAGGTGCCTCTGGCTCGGGTGGGTATAGGGAGAGTGGACACAATGCATCCTGGGAGCTGAAAGCTTTAACTGCGTGGTGCCCGGATTGGTTCCCATCACCTACACCCCAAGGTCTCATTGTGGACCCTATGGACTTCGAAGATAGTGAGTTAACAAAGGTAAGTTCTTGCCATAACTCTCATTTTTAAGTACCTGTCTTATCAGTCTAATTCTGCAACTTGTAATGCTCCTAAAGATACAAAAAATGTGCCTTTACTGAATGTGGGTCTGTGCTTTAGGCCATGATAAAATTTATATATAAAGCATGTTTGTCTTGTTTACACTTTAAAAAAAAAAAAATTAAAAACATTTAGTTAGGGTTCGGGATTTGAACCGGCGGCTAAACAGCCCATTTCAATCCCATTCCTTATGCATATTGTACATTGTAGTTGTTTGTTGTGACCAAATTAAATTTTCTAATGTGTACCAAATATTTTAAAGAAAATATTTGTTACATGTTTACTGGACAGTATGAGTGTATATGGTGCACTAAAGGCGTAACCAAAATTGAAATGAAATAGCATTTATTAATGACATTTAAAAGGGTATATCAGCCATTACAATTTTTAGCTTAGTAAAGTAACAAGTTAAAGGAATATGTATGATTAAAATACTGTTCGCTGCATTAGTATCTGTGTATTTATTTCTACTGTTGATTTTTATTTATAAGTTATTAGCAATAGCTCTTATAAAGGAGCGTGAATCCTATGGAGTCTCTAAGTTGTGTTATGCAAGGAGTATCCCCCCCAAAAAGCTAAAACTTGAGAAATTCCCATGATATATTATGGAAGATCTGCTTTGTAATTCAGTTTGTCTCATCTAGCCATCTTCCCCATAAGAACATACTATTGCAACATAAATACGGGGAGCATCTTATTTTGTTATTTCGCCAAGCAAAATTTTTTAATGGGTGATATTCCTTTTTAAGGGGGCGATTCAATTGTTTGCGCCCACGGCTATTTGTTTTAGGCAACCGTGGCTATTTTTTATTAGGCACTCGATGTTGCAATTCAATTGAATAGCCGTGGGAGCACACATTTCTGCTCACCGTCTCCCAAGGTGGCGAGCAGAACTGTGCGATAAGTCTGGAGTTTGGGTGCCCGAAGCAGTATTTTAGCCACTTTGTACAGCTAAATCTGGAACTTCTGGGTGCTCACACGTGGCACTCACGCCCTATGTGGAGAACAACTGAATTGCTCCGATGGCCCACAAAACAATTGAATCGCCTAAATGTCAGAAGAAATACTTTTATAGAAATCAATTTGTGGTTACTCCTTTAGTGCACCATATACAATCATCTGGTCTCCCCACCCATATTTTATTTTTTTTCTTTCTTTTTTGGTAATCTTAAAATATGCGTTTGGTAGCACCCCTATTATTGTCACTATCATGACATGACAATGAAGTGAGTAGCATCATAGCCACAGAAGAAACCTTATATAATTTGTAAAATATCAAAAAAATAGTAAACTCTGATCTTGTGGATATTTAAACTAAACTAGAAAGAAAAATTGGGTCAATTAAATTAGAATTTATTACAATATAAAAACCAATGAATATCGGTTCAGGACAACTCCATACCTTTTACGTAATGTTAACTGGTCAAAGAAACATTTTCCGTTCATAGTTGTACAGTCTGATTTTTGGATCTTACTTGGAAAAAAAAAAGGGGCAAATGACAGTATGTTTTCTTTGGGATGCAAGCTTTTGAATACCGATCACATTGTATGCATGGGAATGTCCTTCTCTTTGCAGACCTTTAACAACCAGCCTTACTCCTACTCACAAATAACGCTTTGAGTTCTGTGATCTTCATGATTCGACTCTCACAATCCATAATTTTACAGCTAGGGTGGAGGAAGTTTCTGATAATCTGGGATTCAACTGAATTACAATACAATACATATATATATATATATATATATATATATATATATATATATATATATATTATAGCTATTTTTCTCTAAGGTAGACAAAAGCAGAGAGTGAATCCCCTCAAAAACTTTAGTTGTCTACCACTGGTTTAATTGCTTGTTTACAATAAATGAAATTTAGACCACAGCAGAAAAGCAATAACCAGAAACGGGATCAGATGAGATGAGTTGCAACTGTAAGGTGAACTGTTCAGGATAAAGGTCTGTTTTCCATAAAGTATTCTGACCATTGTAATGCCACCTTGTGGAATGGTTTGATCTTGTAAATTTTAACGCCAAAATGTGAATAATACTAATGTACAGGGCTAAGTGATTTGGAAATGATAATGAGGAATAATTTGGCAATAGTGGACTTTTAAATATTAAACAATGTGCATATTTCAGGTGTTTGCCTGAATCAGGGCTAATATTTGCTGCAGTTCAGTTTTCTTTGAAGCCAGTTCACATAAGAAATCGCATTGTAACAATTGCTGGGGCTCTTAAAAGAAAATGACACAGCGACTAGTAAAACATGTAGCATCAGTTTACATATAAAATGTGCTTCTTTGCAAGAAATCACAACACTGGTTTGGTGTGATTTCCCTGGTGAAACATATACTGGCATTTTTATTCTTGTAAATGAAAAACAGAGACACAATAATCATTTTTATTGCAGTTATTCAGCTTTTTCTATGATTACTATTTCAACCTGTTTGATAGATTAGTTTGCCTTTTATAGCCTTCTTACTGAGTGTATGCTAACCAAGACTATGTGAATCTTATTATGCAGAATGCTGTCTTGTGGCACATTGCTGCCTCCTAGTGGGCTATGGTGTAGTAGCTCTTTGCACAAATGACATGTTAATATTGTTCTGCAGATATTGCAGATGTGAGTTATGAAGATCTCTGAGTGTAAGTGCGGAAAACTGGCATTGTAAATAGCACTTTCTGTAGCAGGATTACTGCATAAAAATGGCTTTCTTTTCTGTTCTTAACCTAACAGGTTTATTGTCATCTTACAGCGAGGCTTGCTTGTAGCAATAGATAACACAGCATGTGAGTCAGTCATTCTGGTATTCTCATTTCAGTGCTTATTTTTTTTTTTGTTACGGTTCCTATTACTGTCTTTGTCATCATGTTGACCATTTCTTATCAAGGTTACTCCGTTTATTCTTCGGTGCCAATCCTATCAAGTGTGAAGGGTGCAAGTTGCCGTTGCAACGATGTTAAAACTCCGGCAACAGACCGGCGCCACGCACCCTTTGCGGCCCGCTCCAAGCCTGAATTTGCTGAATTTTGCTCGGAGCCCTATGGGGCTGCGAGCAAAATTGAACGAATCCGCTCTGCCGTAAAGTGCAGCCATTGCTGCGATGACTTGCGCCGGCGAGATCATCGCGGCTAATGGGATCGAGCCCATTTTCAGGGCTTTCTTTAATTACATTGTATTTCTTTGTCTTACAGAAAACAAATCTTGTGTAGCTTACCAGTTTAATATTTTCAGTATCAGTCTGTCTACTTATTTATGTATGTATACATATCTATGCTATATTTCTCTTAGGCGGTATGATTAACATCATCACCTTGGTGTGCACAGGAGTCCTAATGTGCACAGCGCTGCCACCAATGTCACTGTGAAGTTTCAAAAAATAAAACCGATGAAAGGCATTTGAAGCTGCAAACCTTCACTCATAGTCTCCCCTCCCCTGCCCCAACCACCTCCACCATTCACACAGATGTACACTTTCCCTACCCAGGGGGTGCTAAGAGGGGAAGGGTGGGCACCGGATTATCTGAGCCTGGGCTTCTTTAGAGCTCAGTGAGTGCAAGGGAAGCATAACTACCCCCCCTGTGATGCCGTAACCTACGCTTGTTTCCACGCTCTCCCCCCAGCAGCCATGTCCGCTGACAGTCTTGGCAACCCTGCCCCTATCCCACTCACAGCATGCCCACCACTGTCAATGTCTGAGCTTTTGAAAGACCAACAAAACCAAAAAACAATTTAAAGAGACACAAACTGGAAAAAAAAACCCTGCGCTTTATTTTACCCATATTGTATCTAGTACAGACAATATTAATGCCATATATGAATACAAAACACAAAGACAGTTGTTGTCGTCACTTACCACCATCATTGCAAACCTGTGTGCATCTAGCAAATATTAGCATGGGGATTTTGTTCATATTTTGATTAAAAAAAAAACATTTAGGCCTGCAGCCTGACTTGTAGGGACAACCAATCTCTGCAAGTTCCTACACTAGCATATATACTTAACATAGCATTACATTGCAAGTTAATGGACTCTCATCTCAGATCCAGAGGATAAAATACAGATAAAGACTAGTTTGTGAGTCTCCCCCAAATAGGCCTTATATAGCCATGATGGAAGCAGCTAACAAATTGAAAGAAAAACAGGAAAGGAATATGCCTGCTCTTGGTTTTACCAGTGTTGTATCAGTTGGATATGAGATCCCAGCAGTGGGGATGGCGCTGGTCAGAATACCGACAGCGGCATCCCGACACCCATAAGGGAACTAAGGTATGACTAACCCTTACCCCTAACCCTCCTTCCCCAGTGCCTAAACCTAACCCCCCCCCCTTTCCCTGCATCCTAACCCACCCCTTAACCCCCTATACTTACCTTTGGGATGCCGGCGATCAGGATTCTAGTGCCAGGATACCGACGCTGTCAGGTTTTCGGTGCCTGTATTTCACCCATCAGCATCCCGGGATGCTGACTATATTCCGTGTTGTACATGGTACCAGCTAGTGGCAATATTAATGCCATATATGTATACAAAGCAGAAAGGCATTTGGTGCCTGCGCTATCACTAGCAAATCTGAAGATAACGCACTGGAATAGAAAAAAAAAAAAAGCAGATTTTAAAGAGACACACATTTCTAAGGAGGATTTACTGGAAGAGCCTTAAGTCAGTGAGCAGAGGGGGGAAGACAGTGAGTGTAAAATACTGTTTGTATGTGTAAAAAGGGTAAGAGTGAGAACAATTCAGCAAGAATGTGTGTTTATAGATATATACATAGATATATGTATAGTGTTCACTCTAGCTCCGGCGGCAGGCAGGGCGCCGGAGCTAGAGAGGGCAACTTTGTGCGCGCGCCCGAAAAGGTGGCGTGTCTATAAGACGCGTCCCCTTTTTCGTCATACTTGGCGTGCCCGGCACTTACGGACACGCCGGGCAGCCCCCAAGCGCTGCAGACAGGGAGAATAGATGCCGGGCGCATGCGCCCGGCGTCTGTTCTCCGGCGGTGACTGGGTCACCGCACATTTCTCCACCCGCGGGACACTGTGTGCCACGGGTGAAGACGGCACCCGCAGGCTGTGAGGGCAGGGTGCTTTTTGCCCTCCAGATGGAGGGCAGGGCGCCGCACCCCGCTAAAACAGCCTAGCGGGAACGCTATATGTAGAGTATAGCTATATGTGTATACATACTGGACACTGGAAAGGTTATCAAAGGAAGAACTATATGCCCTGGGTTTTTAGCTTCTGCCTGGTAGACAGAAGCTTATTAGCAGCCTTGATTGCCAGTCCACCTGTGAGAGGCTGATAAAGGGTTTATCATACCCCTTTCGAACATAAACCCCAGCTTTAACCCTGGTCGAACACTGGACACTGAACACCGATTGAAGCCGGGGTTTCAGTACTTGACCCCTTTCACACCCAGGTTATTCCCGTGTTGTCAACCTGCACACCGGACCCTGGACTTCCACTGACCCGGGTCTTCCATCTAACAGTGGACGCTTGGAGATGATGTCTTCTATAAGCACTGCTTTTCTCGCTAATCAAGTCCTTTTAGGCATGTCCCGGGACTCTCAACCCGGGTTATGTCTTTCAGGTCGATTGCAAGGTTGCAGACCCAAGAATGTCAACCCAGGTCAGATACTTTCAGACATAAGCCGGGGCGCTGACACGGGTTGCAAGTCCCAGGAATAATCCTGGTTGATTGCAAGGTCGCAGACCCAGGACTGTTAACCCTGGTCAGATACTTTCAAACATAAACAGGACCCAGGTCGACTTGCTGTGCCCACACAAATTCCCAGGTTTTTGCTTATGTCTGAAAGGGGTATCAGTCTCTGTAGTTGGTCTCTCACTGCCAGAGGCCTGCTAGGAGACTGTTTCTGCTTGATGTTCCCAATTGTTTTGTTTTTGAGTTGGATACTAGGTCCTGCCACCCATAGAGATGAAACTTTGTTAGTTGAAGCTGGACAGGCTAGAATTTATTTTTTATGTTTTGTTTATTTTATGCTGCTAAATAAAACTAGCTACGGATACTTGTACAAAGGCACTGGACTGGTGTGCTATTTATTGGCTGCTGCATGAGAAGTGCTGCCATTTACCCCAGGAGGCGCACCCCTTATCCCTATTTTACGACAATACATACATACATACACCGTATAATTTTATAACATATGCATAATAAAGCTGTTAATGGCTTTCTTGCAAACACATATTTTATTTGTAAACAGCATTAGTCTCTTGGACACCCCGCTGTTACAATCTGTTACTTGTAGAGTTTAGCATCTGGAGATATTAGACTAAATTAGTTTTTCAAGTACGAAGCATAGATTTGATTTTTTTTTAGGTTGCAGCAATGAATTATTATTTCACTGGTCATTTTGTTTGATGGTTTCTTTTTCTTTTTTTTTTTTTTTCTTTTTTTAGTTTTGTATTTTAACAAACCAAAGCTTTGAAAACTCTGCACCCACATTAAAGCTTGAAGGATAGCACTTTTATCCATTGCAACCTTGTACAAGACTTTGTGCGTAAAGATGTATTAAGTTTGCCAGCCAAAAACCAGCTGATCAAACAGATGCAATGTCAGAGGAGGCATGACAACTGAACAAGCAGGCAGCTGTACGCTTATTAACCTATGCTAAAATATTAATATAGTGTTTGATCGGCGGTACATGGATACAGTTCAGTCTTTTTATCACTTTCATACATTCAAAGTCACAACCTATAGATACTTGGAAGAAAAGTTACTAAAAATTGGGTTTGCCGGTGCTTTCAACTTGATGGGATCGACAGCGAGTTTACTCTAAACCATTAAATTTAGAAAGGGCAGTTTTGATCTCCTAACTGAACACGTCATCAATACCCATCGAATTCTGCGTGGATCTCTGCAGCTCTATTCTTTTTGTATTTTTTAAAGTGTGTAGGATTAGACTAGACTAGCAGTAGCAATTTCTAGGGGACAGAAAGTGTGTGGTCCTCTTGAAATTGTTACCAGGTTGATGTCATCCTGCCTTTGTGCCATCCAGCCTTAGGCCGGTTGGCATAGGCTGTATTCACTAGTGGGATTGGGTCCACAAAGAAAAATAAATGCTCCCCTAGGAGAAAGCAATCAACACACATGACGACTATCCTGGCATCTGCAATGTTCCTGTAAAATTCGAAGTGTTACAAATAGACACACACCCACCGTAGAAAAAGTCCTTTTAAAAAACAAAAACAACCATTACTCCCGAGGTCTTTCTCTCTTTTACTAGTTTAATATGCATTCTAATTCATTGGAAGGTCCTCTTCATGCCAGGTAGCATTCATGTCCTGGCTTGACAAAATAAAAAAACAATATAAACGATGCTGAACTTGTCCTGTCCTATACGGCCGGTTATTCCTGTTGAAATGAATGGATGCGCTCTGATCGGTTAGAAATGAAGAACAAACATTCCGATTGCTTAGTTTTAACCTACCTATATTGGATACTAACCAGTCAAAATGACTGTTCGCACATCGTTTAGTGAATTTCTCCCTTACTGTTTTGTAACATTCATGTTTAAGAACATTTACCTTCATATGACCTATTAGTCCTGTACTAAAAAATACATTAAACTGTACTATAAAGTAAGAAAAAGCTATTTATAACATTAATAACTATTCACGAAGGCGAAGATAGGACAGCAGGTTGGAATGGGACTGGATATACAGTATAATACAGACACCATGCTGTGCCCCTCCCTTGGAAAATGCCTTGCACACTACCCTGCGCCCCGGTCATTGGAAAAAGCCTTGCACATCATACCATGCCCTTCTACTGGGAAATATTTGCACACCATCTCCCATGAAAAGCATTGCATGCCAGCCTGTGGCCACCCATCCAACAATGTAAAGCCATGTCCACATACATGTGCCCCTCCAAAAAAAGCTTGCACGCTGACTTCTATTCCACAAAAAGCCTTGCATACCGTTTTTTTCCCCAACCAATAAAAGCATTAAACACCTGGAAAGTGGTTATGTGGGTTGGGTATGATTGTTAGCATACAGAATATCAAATATCAATATGTCAACCCATAATGTTCATGTACAGAATGTCGACATTCAGCAGGTCTACATGTTCAAAATGTAGACAGAGGAGTTGACATCCACAATGTCAACACTGACATAATGGCAACATTGTGACTATCAACAGTACTATTTTCATTTAAAACTATCCCTAATTGCAGCCTAAAGGCCCCCATACACGGTGCAATGGCACCGTGAGAGGCGACAGGGGATCCGTTGTCCGACATATCGGTCGGTCCGCACACACATGGTGCGATCGGGTGACCGACCGCTTGATATGGCGGCCCCCCCCCCCTCTCACTCGCATAGCAATCCATGGGATCGCACATCGCATCCCTTGTTCTTATGATTCTGCAGAAAGATCAGTGGGTGCGATGTACGACCCCACGGGAGTGTGCTCGGCCCAACATCAGGGCCATACACGGTGCGATATAGCAGGCAAATCGCACCAGTCGGATCGCCTGCTTTATCGCCCCAAGTATGGGGGCCTTAAGCCTAATTGTTGCCTATCCCTTACTACATTATGTTGACAATATTACACTTTCAGCATGTTGACTTATCTGTCGACATGTTGACTGGAACCCATGGATTTTGCAGATGTTTCCGGTGCAAGCAGCTTCAAGTAGTAATAAAGGTGCATAATGCTGAATGTTGTGTCCATAAGGGCTAAATGCTGGGCATTGATTGTAATACCGTAGTTCCTGGGGAGTACACTGGAGATTGCTTTCATCCATTGCCTGACGTCACTTGGTGCAGGATGAGGGTATTCTCCAGTCACCAGGGCATATGTTTATTTTTTTTACTTCAAACAAGGTGGCTTGGTTTTGTCCAGCTGCACCTTAATTGCAATGACCACAATATTTTTAACCTGGGGTCACGAAACCTACCTGCCTATGTGTAACCAGCTCTTCTAATGCATACATATTTTATTTAATTTTATTTTTCTCAACATGTAATTTGTAATAAATGCAATATATAATAATAATTTAGTATGACAGTGTTTCTTTGCCATACTTATTTTTGCTCTTGTCTGGCTCAGAATATTTGTACCTGAAAATTCCTAGAGGATTTGCAGCAAAGAAGTGCACAATGCTAAAATAATCTACATGTATTTTTGACCCATCGTTTGCCTGGTTACTAGCTAATGTAGCTGCCCTGTGCCTCTTTTATCCAATTCCACCCACCCCCATATCATCTCTCTGCCCCTCCTCCCATATATTTTTCTGTTTCCTGACCCCCACCCACCCCTCCTGTTGGGTTTTGCAGGATTTCTGGGTGGGGCTGTGGTAGGATTGCACGGGCATGGGAGGGGGGGGGTGACAGCTCCGAGAGCTAGAGGGTGTATTCCCCCATATTCCCATTTCTGCCCCCTTCCTCATCTGTCTTTCTCATATCTGTCCCTTCTATCTCCCTCCCCTTTTCTGTCTCTATAATCTGTCCCCCTTTCCATCTCTCTTTTATCTTTGCTCCCTCCTCCCCTGCCTATCTTTCATCTCTCTTCCCCTCCCCCCATCTCTCTCATCTATGTCCCACTAATGGTGAAAACTCCATTTTTATGGGGAGATGTAGCACCGAAGGCCTCACCTTCTAAAATTCCTAATCTAATGTTTTTTTGCATAGTATCAACTTCGATTTAGATCTCTGAAAATCCTGAAGACACCCCCACCACTAATTCTTCTACATTGTGCTGCACCATTTTAATACCACTT
This sequence comes from Taudactylus pleione, assembly GCA_031769625.1. Classification (NCBI taxonomy): domain Eukaryota; kingdom Metazoa; phylum Chordata; class Amphibia; order Anura; family Myobatrachidae; genus Taudactylus; species Taudactylus pleione. The sequence goes on along the minus strand of JAUIMM010000200.1, from coordinate 54,808,512 downwards.
CACGCTTTTAACCAAATAATCAAACATTAACTTGCTTATTAAGAAAGATGTCCACATCAGTAATCTTTTCGGTGAGATCCTATTGCCCTTTTTTTTTTTTTCTCCACACTTGATAGATTGGGAAATTGCGCCACAGACGTTTCATATTTTGCACACTCCTGCCTGGAATAGTGCTCTGTCACAGTGCAGAGGTGTCTATAGAAAAGGTTGGTGTCCTCTCTGTTACGGCTGAGATTTTTTGTATTTTATTTTGCAATTCCTTTAAACATTCTTTTCAATAAAAAGAATGTATAGCCCCCTATGGAGAAACATTCTCAATTCTCAGTAGAAAACACTGAATAGGTATTTGTGGATACTGAAAAGAAAGCAGTGTCTTGTAAGCATGTCTTTGTGAACCCCAGGAAGCATATTTCAAGGTAAGACATTAAACATAGGATATCTTTTTGAAATCGCCATGTAATACGTCTTCTACCACCAAGATAGGGGTTTCAAAGAAAGAGAGTAAAGAAATGAGTTACATTTTTTTTATCTTCTTTATCTAAGTTAGCAATGTTTTCCAGAAGTTGGCAATTCCATCTAAAAAAAAAAAATGCACACATTTTTCTTCCCAACAGCTCAGACATGAGGATGTATCACTTTTGATTATTTTTGTGTGTAACCCTTTCACCCCTGTTCTGACACTTTTTTGGGGACTTTGCGGCTGATCAAATTCCAATATCATTAATGCTGGCCATACACCGTGAGATATGCACCGTGCGACGCGATGGGGGGTCCGACTTATTGGGCGGTCCCCACACACGGTGCGATCAGGTGGCCGTCCACGTGATATGCTGGTTCCCCCACCCGCATAGCGCTGCATGGGACCACACATCGCATCCCCAGATCGACTGAACCTGCAGTAAGATCTGGGGGTGCAATGTACAACCACGCTCTGTCTGATATCATGCCTATACACGATACGATAGAGCAGCAAAATCGTACCAATCCGTTGGATTGGCTGCTTTATCGCACCGTGTATGGGCGCCGTAAGAGTCATCTGTTTTTAGCAATACCCACACAGATAAGACCTATTTGCATGTTGGGAAATTACCATTTGTTTTGTATAACAAATGCACCCGAAACGGCCTAAAAATAATTATTCTTTTTCCTTAAAATTTAGAACAGCTAAATGCATGCAAATGTGTGAGAGGGTTTGTTTCTGCTAAGTAATACAATTAAACACTTTCTGTTTCTACATTTGGTATAAATTTGCTTTTCCAAAAACGCAATAATCAAGATTATACACATAAGTTTTCATAATAAAATCAGCACCTGAAAATTTATGATAGTTTCTGCTTTTTTTCTTTTTTTTTATAGCAAGTTTGCATGGTCTTCACAGAAATGTTTCAATATGAGGAGTAATATGGGTAGCCCAGCAATGCATACTTTTTGGAAACTCAGATAACCTCTAATGGAGGGAGGGGGTCACTTAAATTTGTAACTTAAAACAGTGGTTCCCAAACTGTGTGCCGCTGCACTATCACCGGGTTGCGACGGCAATCGGTGGCCTAAAGAGGCCGGCCAGTGTGGTGTTTTTTTTTTTCTTGTGTTCATTTTTTTTTTCACCAGTGGGAGAGGGGTTGGCGACGACGAGGGATCAGACAGGAAGTGTCAGCGATGCTGACTATCACAATTAAAGGTAAGTAAGGGGGGCTAATGGGGAGACATGGAGGGGTTAAAGGGAGAGACATGGAGGGGGCAAATGGAGAACCATGGAGGTGGCAAAGGGAGAGAGACTGGGGAGTCAATGGGTAAGAATAGCAAAGTTTTTCTTTCTTTTTGAAATACTTATTACATTATTTTGACCCAACTACTTAAAAAAGTGACTGCTCTGTAAGTATTTTGGCTTAGGGGCACTTGAAAAAATTATAGCGACCCTAAGGGTTCCTTGAACTGAGAAAGTTTGGGAACCACTGGTTTAAGACTTGACTGCAGAGCCTAACAACAAGAAAGGTAACTCATTTGTATGAAATGATTTAGGATAGGGGTTCCAGGAGTGCAAATATCACAAACCAATTTTTGTGTAAATCTGTAATTATTTTCAAATATCACATAAGTACATTGTAAAGATGACAGACACACAATTATCAAACAAAACCGCTGAATAAGTTATACAATTTTTTGTTAAACTGTACAACCTATTGCATCAATTGAGGGGTCAATTACCTTTTTTAACTAAATGCTGGAATGCACAAAATTTTCCAGGAGGTGGCGTAAAAGCAGGAAATAATAATAATAAAAAATCTTATTTACTAAACAGAACCTGGACAAACAGTTGGAAAAGAGGGATAGTCATACCTATCTCAATAGTTGTCCCACAGTATGACTGTTGCCCCATTTGTACTGGGTGAGCTAGCACAGAGTGTATAAGAAGCATGAATATGAAAAGAAGGTGTGCTGTAGTTCTGAACATTGCTTGAGTCTCCTTTGTGGAGAGGCTATACTCTTGTTTATCCAGGTCTACTCAAGCCTAAGTATTGTACAAAATAAGTGAAGGACAAGGCTAAATGCCAACAATTTAAACTACAAAAAAAACCCCTCATATGAGCATTTTTATTAATGCAACAAGATTTACAGGACACATCACAAAGAAGGCAAACGTTTCGGGGAAAACAATAGCCCCTTCCTCAGTACAACATGGTGTACATATACTACTAGTATGGAAGTGCACGGAGTACATGTATGCACGTTACCATGTGCTATGCAATTTTCCCATTCTCCTCCCCAATAACAGATATAAGAAAAAACATTGACAACATCTGGTATAGTCTGGCAGAACAGTTAAGAGAACTCTAAATGACTGGCTTCTATTAAGATGCTTTAATAGGTCTACTATGACAGAAATATGAAAATGCCAACATAAATTCTGCAGGGTTTATGTTGTATATTTCCTGCAAGTTTTAAGTAAAGACTTGGTAGCTGGTCTTCATTTAGAACTCGGTAAATATGAACTATCATTATAAACGCGCTATGCGCAGTGTGTATGTAACAGTGTGTCAGTCTGTATGGAGTAGGAAACAAAACAAATTTGCAAGTAGAATTCTATGTAAATGATGCATCCTGCCACATTTTCATGACTCCTCATTGTGTCATAACAGCACTGTCTCATTCTCATATATTAGTGTACACAGGAAAAACGAATGGATTCCTTAGGTGTTTGTTCTGGCACAGGTCCCTGCATCTTTCTTATTATTGCTTCCTGTCACTCTTGATTTCTACAGTATGTAACCAATTTTAATGTATCGCTGAAATGTCACCCTTTGTCTTCTTTAACCTTGAGAAGATTGGTTTCTTTTTGCCATCCCGATGAACATTTTATGACAGGATCTCACATGATTGCATCTCGCATAAAGAACAGCCTGAACGGTAGTCATTAACCACGCTCCACTTATCCACAAACCGTTTCATATTTTGCATTTGTTTGTCTAAATGTATCACTTGTCAAATGTCTGCTAATTGTAATGGAATTAATACCTTTCTTTTAGAATATTTAATATTATTACAAGCTTTTACGCTATTTCATCTCATAGAATACCAGTATTGTGTCTTTATAGCGTTAAATGATCCGTGTCATACATTGTGAATGACAATAGTGTGGAGGGGAGGGGGGGGGAATCATTTTTTATAAGAAGTCTATGCAAGGGGTCAGCAAGCTGTGACATGTGTGGTAGATGTAACACACGGATCAGTTTTAAATGGCACATTGAAGGTACAGAAGAATTGCCAGCTAGGACCACTATGGGGGTAAATTCAATTAGCAGCGATAATTTACCGGGGGTGAAAAAGTATGGTAGCCTCAGGCTTTAACGCCAAGAGCTATAAATTTAATTAGAGCCACTTTTTTTCACCTGATTATATATTACTGTGTTATCGCGCGTCAACACACAGAATCTGGGATAAGTTCCTGTACCTATGGGTTAACACAGTCGCTCCCGCAAACTGGTTATTAATGCAGATTTTTTTTTTCAAGCCTTCTCAGGCTCGAAAAAAAATCCTTCAGGTCTAATTGAATACCCCTGCTGCTTCATTTATCCCACTGTAATTTACCACGGCTAATTTAATTCCCACTTCTATATGTTCCAGATTTAAATTTAGGCCTTAGTATTAGTTTAAAGAACGTTATAACTTACTATTTTATAGTTAAAGGAGCAATTTTTATTTATTCAGCACCAGATAGCAAAAAGTACCAATAAGTCCAGTCGCTGTATTGTTCTTGCCGGCTGCTGCCAACTCTTTAATCCTAATTTATTAGATATTTTCTATAATTTAAAAATATACATTGTCTGTTTATTGGTTTGATTAATATTTATTAATCATTATATACTTATATATTAGTGTATGTGTGAGTAATATATATATATATATATGTATGTGTGTGTGTGTATGTATGCATGTATATATATATATATATATATATATGTGTGTGTGTGTATGTAACTTTGTATTTGTAAAATTATTAGGCGATTTTCAACTTAGATGTAGGGATATATTCATTAAAGTGTGGGTTTTTAGAAGTGGAGTGAAGTAAATATAGCCGGTTTAGTTTACAGGCCACCTGTCACAAGCCGCCACACTGTGAATGCTATGCAAAGCGAACGCCGGGCGAGGGTTCGTTGAAACTCCGCCTACCTTCTGTCCATCATTCCAGGATCAATCCGGATTGACTCCTGCGTCTCCATTTTCTCATGTGAACGCTGCTACAATGCCGGTGATAGCATTTCATGTGTTTCCGGTTCTGGCATTGTCTCCTGTTATCCAGTCGAGTATCCAGTCCTCCTACCTGTCCTGTATTCCTGCCATTTGTGTCATCCAGGCGGCACGGTCCGCACTTCAGCATCAGCTGCTTGTGTCAACCCGGCGGCACAAGTCTCTCACTCCAGCGTCCACAGTACACAAGCCAGCGTACTCACACTTGTGTCAACCTGGCGGCACAGGCCGCACTCCAGCGTCCTCAGTACGCAAGCCGCGTACCACCTGTAGTCTTCAGCAGCCAGCCAAGCACTTTCAGCCATCAAGGCCACATCTCATCTCAAGGCCCACAGGCCACAGCCAGCCAAGGCACGTCCAACCCTCAAGGCTGCTACACGGCCCTAAGGCCGCATCTCATCCTATGGCCCACGGGTCCATCGAGCAAGTCATCTCTGCTCTCGAAGCTGCTCCACGGCCGCATCAAGCCAAGACCATACCAGCCCTCAAGGCTGTTGCAGGACAATTACACTAAAGAGTCACAGCTGTGGCTTAACATTATCACCGAACCAAAAAAGTTATTAGGGTATTTTTGTGGTCCTCTATCATGGAGCCTGGTCAAAATCCAGCTCAGATTCTGGCTGCGCAGATCCAGGTTCTCACGCAGAAAGTGCAAGAACTTTCCCTCCGGATTGAGAAGACTTGTGGCGCTACAGCTACCGCTGTAGTAGAACTTAAATTAAATCTGCCTGATCTCTTTACTACAGGGCGACCCACAAACCTGGGCCTTTGGTCTGCCCTCAACCAGTCCGGCATTACTGACAGTTGAGTCATTATTTTTGCTGCATTGGGGCTGCTCTACGATGACCCGGATAAAGCGACTATGGCGGAGGCGAGCCTCAGGCCCCTGAAACAGGTGAACAGAGCTGCAAAGGATTATTGTACGGATTTCCGTATTTGGGCAGTTGATGCTGGCTGGAATTACCCAGCCTTACGTAGCCAGTTTCGTTGGGGTTTGTCAGACGAAATAAAGGATATCCTAGTCCAGAATCATGCTCCGAATTCCTTGGACAACCTAATGAACTTGACTATTCGTGTCGACCGACGGCTCTGGGAATGCTGAGTAGAAAATAAATTGCCTTCTCAGCCCCCACGATCTCAGTTATAGATGGCTCCATCCGAGTCTGAAGAACCAATGCAGCTGGGAGCATTTCGTCTTCCAGCCAAAGAGAAACGTAGGAGACGCTCATTGGGTTTGTGCTTTTACTATGGCGGTAGAGGTCATGTTGTCCAGCTCTGTCCGCTAAAGTTGGGAAAAGGCAAGGTCTAGATGAGCTAGGGGAGGTACATCTAGGCCTTGCATCCATCTCCCCAGAAAATTCTGTCCTTTTTAACCGCAGTCATCCATCAATCCAACAAGCAAGTCTCCGTTCCTGCATTTGTCGATAATGGAGCAGCGGATAATTTCATGGACATGTCCTTTTTTAAAACTTTGTGCCTGAGTCCGGTGCCCTTGTCCACTCCTGTGTCGGTGATTGGTCTGGACGGGACCAGTCTTTCTGAACTCCCAGTGCTCTTCCAGACTCCTCCTTTGCAGCTGTTGATAGGAGCTCTATATCGGGAAGAATTGTCGTTTCTTCTTCTACAGTGTCCGCTGGCTCCAGTTGTTTTGGGGTTACCATGGCTGAAAAAACACAACCCCGGGATCCAGTGGCAAACTGGTGAAATTCTTGAATGGGGATCGACTTGCTTCTCCCAATGTCTGTCCCGACCATTTCATCTGGATGCTGCCATCTCCTCATCTGTTCCGGCTCCATATGGTGACCTAGCCGAGGTCTTCTCCAAGAAAATTGCTGACTTCCTGCTGCCTCACCATTCTTTCGACTGCGCCATCGATCTGTTACCAGATACTAGGCTTCCTAAGGGCAGATTATATACATTGTCCATTCCTGAGGATAAAGACATGCAGGAATATGTTCAAGAGGCTCTGGATAAGGGGTTCATTCGTCCTTCTAAACCCTCAGTAGGAGCGGGTTTTTTCTTTGTCCAGAAGAAGGATGGATCCCTCCGACCCTGCATTGACTTCCGTGGACTGAATAAAATCAGAGTCAAGAATACGTATCCCTTTCCGCTCATCTCTGTTCTCTTTGACCAACTGCGTGAGGCTTCCATCTTCTCGAAAATAGATCTCAGACGCGCATATAACCTCATTCGCATCAGAGAAGGGGATGAGTGGTAGACTGCATTTAACACTCATTCGGGACATTCTGAATACCTGGTTTGCTGTTTGGCCTCTCCAACGCCCCAGCCATTTTTCAAGATTTTATTAATGAAGTGTTGTGGGATTTCTTGGGAGTCTTTGCAGTGGTTTATTTAGATGACATCTATTCCAAATCTGTGGAGGAACATCGGAGACATGTCAGGCAGATCTTGCGAAGATTACTGGATAACAACATTTATGCCAAACTGGAGAAATACGAGTTTGATGTTAAGGAGGTGTCCTTCTTGGGCTACACTATTTCTTTGCAAGGTTTTTCTATGGATCCTGGCAAGATGAAGGCCATCTTGGACTAGGAGCAACCCACTACGTTGAAGGCCTTCCAGCGGTTTCTGGGGTTTGCGAATTATTATCGCAGATTCATCAAATCCTTTTCTTCCATAGCCTCGCCCATCGTGGAACTAACCAAAAAAGGAGCTGAAGTTGCTAATTGGTCACAGAGCTTCCGTTCATCGTCGAGGTCGACGCATCAGAGATTAGAGTGGGTGCTACCCTTTCTCAGAAGGATATCAAGGATGACGAGCTGCACCCGTGTGCTTTCTTTTCCAGGAAATTCAGTTCGGCGGGGAAGAACTATGATGTTGGCAACCGAGAGCTGTTACCGATTAAATGAGCCTTTGGGGACTGGAGGCATTGGTTAGAGGGGACTAACCATGTAGTGACTGTTCTTACCGATCCCAAAAATCTGGCCTACATCGAAACAGTGAAAAGGTTGAATGCGAGGCAGGCGTGCTGGGCCCTGTTCTTTTATCTGCATTAATTATGTGATCTCGTTCCGACCTGAGTCTTAAGAATATTAAAGCAGACGCCCTTTCTTGAAGCTTCTCTGTCACTCATCCTCCAAGGGCCTCAGAAGAAACCATCAACCAACTCCACCTACCTCCTGTCCATCATTCCAGGATCAATCCGGATTGGCTCCTGCGTCTATGTCCTTCTGGTGTGAACGCTGCTCCGATGCTGGTAATAGCGTTTCACGTGTTTCCGGTTCTGGCATTGTCTCCTGTTATCCAGTCAAGTACCCAGTCCTCCTGCCTGTCCTCTATTCCTGCCATTTTGTGTCATCTGGGTGGCACGGTTCGCGTACTATTTACCTGCCATTTGTGTCATCTGGCCAGCACGGTCCGTACTTCAGCATCGCCTGCTTGTGTCAACCCTGCAGCACAAGTCGCACTCCAGCGTCCACAGTATGCAAGCCAGTGTAATCACACTTGTGTTAACCCGGCGGGACAGTCCACACTCCAGTGTCCTCAGTATGCAAGCTGCGTACCACCAGCAGTCTTCAGCAGCTAGCCAAGCACTTTCAAAGGCCGCATCTCATCTCAAAGCCCACAGGCCACAGTCGTCCAAGGCACTTCCAGCCCTCAAGGCTGCTACACTGCCTAAGGCCGCGTCTCATCCTATGGGCCACGGATCCATCGAGCAAGTCATCTCCGCTCTCGAAGCTGCTCCATGGCCGCATAAAGCCAAGACCATACCAGCCCTCAAGGCTTTTGCAGGACAAATAACTCTAAAGAGTCACATCTGTGGCTTAACAGCACCTAGACTGAATTAGTAATTTTTCGACTTTTTGTCTGTCTATTTGTTTGTTTGTTCCGGATTAGCTCAACAACTGCTGAAGAAATTTTCATAAAAGGTACACCTCCATGTATTTCGCCTCCAGGCGCCTGGTATGAACTTACGCCCCTGCCCGTCCTCAAGGAGGGGAAGTAGTGAAAAACCTTTATTATGCGCAGGGTCACGTGGTCTCAGGGCGAGTGGTGGGGGAAAGCGTGGCTGGTGGTATTCTGTGTGCGTAGGGCCACGTTACTTCAGGGCGAGTGCTGGATGAAAGTGCAGCGGCCACCAGTCTGTGTAAGTCAGCTGGTCAAATGAAATGAAAAAATCTTAAAATTATGTATAAAAAAAAGTGCAAGATCAAGTAAATAGAAAAATATAGAAAAAAATGTGGAAAATAGAAGAGAGGCTGCTAGGTAACTGGGTTGGGATCTCCCAAACTCCCAAGATGCATGTATAAGTACATTACTACCAGCGCTGAAAGGGTTAATAGTAAAGAAACCAGGAATAAGTTTAGAGTGGAAAGGAAATATCACTTCAGTTTGGTTAAAATTAACAATATAATATTTATTTATAAAACACAATAAATGGTCATAACAACTGTATTAGTAAAAAGTGTTTTGAATAAAGCTGTCATTGTGCAGATAAGTGCCTACAGCCCGTTTTGCTTATAGCTAGTAACCACTCTCTATGGATATATTTGAAGAATCCAAGTTGCCAGGGTTGGCACCTGTTCCCTAATATTACAACAGTAGAAATATAACAGTCTTTTTTTGGGCATACCCACAGTTTAAAAAAATTAAATGTCAGCAGAAGTGATTTCAACGCAGACTGTCCTTTCTCAGTCACGCACAGGTATGTGTGTGCGTGCGTGTGCGGGATTCAGTTGTTTTCTCGCGCCCAATCTCCTGTCTAAAGTGACAGGAGATCGCGGGGCGAGATTCAATTGGTTAGAATATCGCACCCGATGAGGTCGCGTTTAGCCGTGTAATTCAACTACACCCGACCAAAGGGCCGGACGCAATCGTGAAAAGTGCCGTTTGGGCGTCCAAAAAGGGTAACTTTTCACGCATTTCAGCACGCACCCTTCGAAGGGTAAGTGCTGACACGAATAGCTCCATCGGGCGTGAACGGTTGGTGCTGAACTATTTGAAGAGGTCGATAGGTTCCCTGCTGGACCCTATGCAGTTTGCCTATAGAGCGAATAGATTAGTTGAAGATGCTGTAAATGTGGGGTTACATTACATTTTACAGCACCTTGACCTACCAGGCACCTATGCTAGGGTGCTGTTTGTGGATTTTATTTCCTTTTTCAACACCATTATTCCTGAAATTCTATCATCTAAAATGGCTCATATGGGGGTTTCTACATCCATGTGTCGCTGGATTGTTGATTTTCTAGTGGGCAGGAACCAGTATGTTGAAGCGGGGAAGTTTATCTCAAGTACGTGGAAGACTAGTTTTGGGGCTCCCCAGGGCTGTGTTCTTTCCCCCTTGTTGTTTTCCTTGTATACGAACGACTGTATTTCTGGGGATTCTTCGGTTAAACTTTTAAAGTTTGCTGATGAGTCCACCTATAGGAGGGAGGTGGCTTGCAAAATCGTGTGGCAGGAATAACCTGGAGTTAAATCCTATTAAGACGGTAGAGATGATTATCGATTTTAGGAAACGGCCTCCTATTGCTTCTCCTTTGTTCCTAGCCGATGTTGCTGTATCGGTGGTGGGCTCATTCAAATTCTTGGGTACTACAATCTCCCGAGATTTGAAGTGGGAGAAGAACACCAGTGCCAATGTTATAGAGGGCTCATCAAAGGTTGTATTTCCTTAGACAACTAAGGAAATTTGATGTCCCTAGGGAACTGATGCTGCTCTTTTACTCTGCGATAATTGAGTCTGTTTTGTGTTCCACGATTTTTGTATGGTTTGATGCAGCCAGTGCACGTAATAGTAAATAGGTTACAGAGGGTAGCCAGATCTGCGGAAAAGATTATTGGCGTGGCCCTACCTTTTGATCCTTGACCTCTATATGGCGAGAGTTGGGAAACGGTCCATAAATATTGTGGCAGATGTTACCCATCCCGGCCATGACCTGTTTCAATTACTTCCGTCTGGTAGACGATATAGATCTTGCACGGTTAGGACCTCGAGACATGCAAATAGTTTTTTCCCCCAGGCAATAATGCAGTTAAATCATTGATTAATAATTGCTTGTTTAGGTTGTTTTATATGTATTTTTAATGTATTATAACACTTTTAGTTTAGTCATATTGAATATGTATGGCATTTTGTCCTTGGTGTGTAAACTGAGTACTTGGTCAGTGGTTCCGGAGTCAAATTCCATGTATATGTTTTATACTTGGCGAAATAAAGTCTGTTTCTGCACACAATTGTATTCCGCCCTTGGATGCAACTCTAATTTTTTAATTGGGAAGGGAGTCATGTGACATATCAAACAGATGCAAAATTTCATAAGAAAAACAATGGTGTTCTTCATTTTAATGTATCTTTATTCATTATTGAGTTTATAGGACACGTTCAAAGTTCTGTCCGCCATGTTGCAGTATTATGGCTATTCTCTTTTCCCATTCCTGATGAACCTTGACCAACATGTCTGGCTGAATCTGAGCACCAAGCATCAATCATTTGTTTTTGCAGATGATAACGATATTGTATCTTCACAGCATAAACACGTTCCTTCAGGTAACCCCACAGAACCAAATCCAACTGAGTTAAATCTTTGGATCTTGGTGGCCACTGGACTGGACCTCTCCGGCCAATCCACTTTTGGGGAAACTGCACATCAAAATATTCCCTGGAATTGAGGTGGGGCACCATCTTGCTGGAAGAAATTAGGATATGACCCATCCTCTGATAACAATAAGGGAAAAATCTCTTCATCTAACAACCTCCTGTAATGTGCTGCTGTTACTGTTCCATCAATGAAGAATGGTCCCCCAATATGGGTACACCACAAACCACACAAAACCAACTGTTTTGCTGAGGCTACAACCCCACAAGCATCCATCCAGTGAGGGTTTGTCTTTGACCAGTACCTGTGGTTCTGTTTGTTTACCTCACCATTGACAAAAATATTTGCCTCATCACTAAACAATGCCTGATGTGGAAAATGAGGGTCCAGTTGAAGTTGCTGTACTCAGTGTGCAAACGCCACCCGACGGTCTGGGTCATCCTCAGTCAGGTGTTGCAACATCTAAATCTTGTAGGGATGCCATTTATGTGTAGACAAAATTCTCAAAATGGCCGTACAACTAACCCTACATTCACAAGAGAGACAATGAGTCCTACATTGTGGGCTCTTTGAAAATGATGCCAGCACAGCAGTTGTTGTTTGCTTTATCTGTAACAGTTTTTGGTCATCCACTTTTTGGTCTATTTGCAAATGATCCGGTTTCTTTAAATTTGACAAGGCGTTTGGCAACTGCACTGTGAGTAATGGGTGGCCTATTTGGGTTACGTTGGTTGAAATAATTTGCAATAGCTCGTGGGCTTCGTTCTCCAGATGACATTCTCAACACATTCTGTTTGTATTAGTGCCATTGTCATTAATGTCACTACCTGAAAAAGAAAACTTCGTTAAAACATGAGAATGAATAAAGATACGTTAAAACGAAGTAAATCATTGTTTTTTTTATGAAATTCATGATATCTCATGACTACCTTCCCAATAAAAAAAAAAAGTTGCATCCAAAATGGCTGACTTCAAGATGGACGCCATAATGGTGACATACCCTAAAATGTTTTCCCCCACTTCCATATCATATGTGTAGATGCTGGATTAATATTTCCTTACTCATTTCTTTTTTTTTTTTTTTTATAAGGGTGTTTCCACACTTATAGACCACCCTGTACTTCAAAATAAATTGTGTGCAATATAATCATAGAACTAATGAGCTACGCAAATAAAGATAAATAATTATCAAACAATTTCAGCATCTACTGTTTGATTTTAATAAAAACACCATATTCTGCTGCTCGGTCAAATAAGAAAAATTATTTAGACACATCGGTTCTGCCACAGTGGAGCTCAAAATCTATATCACTACCAGAGGTAGCAGGAGGGAAGTACAAACTCCACATAAATAAATCTATTGGATGGAATTAAAAACACTACCTCAGAGTTGTGGGGTAACACTATTACTAGTGTGCAGACTTTGTTGGTATAACATGACCATGCTTAATGTTGTAGAGGTATTTTGGAATGAAGTCTTCTCTTTTCAAATATTGCATGGAACAGTCTGTGTAAGAATCAATTGTAATACAGATGAGGTTTTTTTTTTTCTGAAGTAATATATACAGTTGTCATCTGTCCTGTGGCTATTGTACAGTATTCTGTGCTTTGTCACTATTAACTTCCACTTTCTATAACTTCAGTGACGGCAAATGAACTATGGAAAGGAATGTTGGCTGAGACTGGTGTTGGCTCTCGAAAGGGAAGAGGTAAAAGAACCAAGAAGAGGACTAAAAAAAATCTCAACTTTGGCCAGCACATTGGAGAAGGCAAGTTGCTCTTCATGGTGTCTTTATTTGTGGTTACACTTTATTTTTTTATTTCCTGCTCATTGATGAGGTTTACGAATTTCCTCACCAGCATTTCAATATCTTGTTACTCCTTCCTTTAGGGAAATCTGGATTTCTGTGGCCAGGTTTGAATGCCCCTTTAATGACAAGCGGGAAAGCAATGACTATAGCGAAGAGGGACAAGCAACAGGTGGAAGAAATACAAGCCAAAATAATTGAGGATAGAGACTTTATGGACAAGAAAAGAAAGACCAGAATTAAAAGAGAGAGAGGTTGGACTGGTAGAAGCTGGGGAGGCATTAGCATTGGACATCCGGACCCGGGTCCCAATGGAGGTAAGAAAGCCATGCACTGTATATTTGTGTGTGTGTATATGTATGTATGAGAGCTGATTCACAATCAGATGATCTGAACATTTTTCTTTTTCAAGTAGCATCCTTCACATTCTATACATTTTTTGCAGCGATTCAAAGATGTGCAGTAGACTGTTTTGTGACATCACTTTTAGTGTTGCAGCTGTGGCAGTTTTCACTTCATCATCTATTGAGAACTTCTTTCCAGGGTTGGGAATACCCAGAAATCACAGGGCACTAAGTCCGGGCTATATGGATTCAGTGCTACCAATGCAATAGCATCAACATGGCATTGTTTTGGAGCAAAAACCACTGTTTCTCCATCAAATGTGGTCTTTTTTTCCTCATGACTCCACGCAAATGGGTTTTATGGACGTTTGCATAGTAGTCACCATTAATTGTCTGTCCACGGGGAACCCAGTGCTGTAGAATCATACCGTGCGCATCAAAGAACAGCAGAAGCATGACTTTACATGACGAAGGAATCACAATTCGCGTGTTTCCATACACTGGACTGTTGTTTGGATTCCGGGTTCATAATGACGAATCCATAATTCTGCACATGTCACAATCGATGTCAGGAAATCAGGTATCCTCTCTGCCATTTGAATGGTGTTCTTGCGTGATTCAACTCATCGTCAAATCTGCTCTTCTGTGAGATTTCTAGGCACGAACCTGGCCCACACGCAATGCATTTTCAGTTCCTTTGTCACAATATGTTGAACCCATTCTAATGAGATGCAAAGTGAAGCCGAAAGTTCACATAAAGTTAACATGTCATTTTGCAACATCTCTGCAGCTTTGGCAATGTTCACATCTGTAAGCGCGGTGGATGGTCTCCCAGAATGCGCTTCGTCAGTCACTCACGTATTACCCTCTTTGAAGTCCTTCCGCCACCAAAATACTGCAGCATGGCAAATTGTTTCTCCACCATATGCTTACTGTAACATTTCATGGGTTTAATTTCTGTTTTTTACAAGCTTAACACAAAACTCAATCACACATCTCTGACGTAATCTCACAGACGCATCTTCCTCATCTGCCATGAAGAAACATACAAAGATCTTCCACTTGCTGTGATCATACAAAGAAGACTATGGCAGTAGAACCGCAAGGTTCAGACACATCGGTGTGTGAGCTTCACAATAACCAGCATAGCGTTGCCATGTCTACCTATGGGAAAGAAAAACAGGATCATTACTTTTCAATCAGCCCTCGTATATGTGCGTGTGCATGTATATATAATCTCAAACGTGTGTGTGTATGTATGTGTAAATGTATGTATGTATGTATAATATATATATATATATATATATATATATATATATATACACATATACACAGTATGTATATGTGTGTGTATGTGTACGTATATGTGTGGTGTGTATGTGTATATATGTATATATATATAATACACACACACACACACACACACGGTGGCCAAAATTGCGGGCAAATTTTTGAATTTTAATGTTTTTCAACTTTGAATGCTTATAAAAGAACTGTTTCACTTCATGCAGTGCAATGATTCATATATCAAATGAAATTAAATTTAATGCTGGTTTCAACACAATACACATAGGTCAAATATTTGCATTACAAGGGAAGTTATGCTAAGTTCAGTCAGAAAGAAGCACAGATGCCTGAGATTCAAGAAGCGGATTGACTACTACCAGCTAATCGGAATCGTCGTTCTGAGGACCAATCAGCTGTCGTTTATGAGCAGGTGCAAGGTCATGTTCAACAATGTCGTCCAGGCAAAGTGGTGACTGGTCACCCAGAATGGTCACCCAGGAAACAATCCAGGATTGTGGTGTTACGTGAAAATGGTCTTTCGTATGCAGCAATTGCGAGAGAAGTTGGTGGGAATGTGACAACATCAGGAGTATGAAAGTTTTGTTTACGCTATCAGGAAACACTAATCTACAAAACAAAGAAGGAAAAGGATGGAAAAAGTGCACAACAGCTGTTGATAGGAGAATAAAACAAATTTGCGTCAGGGACAGATGGATGTCATCTGCAGCCATTAGCAGTGAACTGAGTGCATCTGGTGTTTTTGTCAGTGCAAGAACGGTACGGAGAAGACTAACCGAGGTTGGCCTAATTGGTAGGATTCCCCGAAAAAAGCCATTGCTGAAAAAAAAGCAGCGTCTGAAAAGAATACAGTGGGCAAAAGAACACATTGCATGGACAGAAGGTCAGTGGAAACTAGTGATAAGGAGTGACGAAACTAAGATATCGATATTTGGTAGTGATGGGAGAAAATATGTGAGACGTCGCATCGGGGAAGAGGTACATCCAGATTTAATTCAAGCGACAACAAAGAATCCTACAAGTGTTATGATCTGGGCATGTATGACAGCAGATGCTGTAGGCCACCTTTATGCCATAGATGGCACACTGAACAGCAGAAAGTACATTGACACCATCCTACAACCAAAACTTCTACCTTTTGTCAGGGATCGTTTTCCAGATAATACCCCATTTTTTTTCCAGCAGGATTCGACTCCCTGCCACACTGCACGGATATGCAAACAGTGGTTCATGGAGAATGACATACAGGTGCTGGGATGGCCAGGAAACAGCCCAGACCTGAACCCCATAGAACATTTGTGGTTCTGTTTGAAAAAACTGGTACATCTGAGGCATCCATCCAATAAATGACAATTAATTTGAAGATATAATTGTCTCATGGCACCACATAATAAAGAAGGAAGAGCTCCAAACATTGGTTGGCTCAATGCCACATCGCTGTGCTGCTGTCTTGAAAAATAAAGGATACCCAACAAAATACTGATAGGACAGTAACATCATAAGTACACAGAGATTTTCACCCTAAGTGTTGTTTTCACGGCATAACTTCCCTTGTAATGCAAATATTTGACCTCTATTTATTTTGTTGCATGAAGTGTAACAGTTTTTATAAGCATTCAAAGTTGAAAAACATTCAAATTTCAAAAAGTGTCCGCAACTTTGGCCACCACTGTGTGTATGTATGTGTGTGTGTGTGTGTGTGTATGTATGTATATGTATGTGTGTGTATGTATATATATATATATATATCTCCTATGTTTGTGCTATATTTGACAATATTTACACAAGAAATTAATACATAACATACAGATTAGTAGCTTCCCTAGCGGTGGTCCTTTGTTGGTCGAAAGAACCCAAATGTCCAAAAGCAAATTTATAAAGAAATGGTCATGAGAGGTAAGAGGAGCCTCCTCACATCTTGAAGCACAGCACTTTGAATATTAATTTTTAATACTTCAGAAATATTTGTTACAATAATTTATATTTATATATACATTAGTTATATTAGCACATTGAGCGCTCTAACACAGTTCTAATTTCTACATATATATGTGTGTGTCTGTGTATATGTATACATATCAAGACTCGATACAGGGCCTCCGATTAGGGATGGTATAGTAAGGATGGCCACTGACCATTGATGGTTTGCAAACTATCGATGGTCTATGACCGATAAGTTGTTGTGCCATTGTTGATGGTCACCGATACTGTACCATCGATGGCAGCCAAATCGATGTTAAAGAAACATCGGTGGCTGCGATCTAAAATAAGTGATGATTTTTATAGGTGGTTGACCCATCGATAAATAATCATAGATTGTTTAGAACCACAGTCACCGATGTTAAGGAAACATTTTGCTATTTTTATGGTATACTGTGTTTAAAAAAACATTCAATAAATAAATAAAATCCTGTTGGATAAGTTTCAAAAAAGATGTTCTTGACCTAATTCAATCATAAAAAAACCCACAAAAATTTTAGAGCAGTTTCTGGAAACAAAATTCGTCAGTTAAGTGGTTAATAGTAATGGAGCATACACACGGTGAGATTTGTCAGACTTGTCAGATGAACAATTAAACGATTTGAACGATTTTACCAAAGTTTTGAACGATTGAACGATTTTTGACTGCATTAAAATGAATGGAATCGTCCAAGTCTGACTGCAAACACATCAGATGTCAGAAATCGTTATCTGACCATCGGGAACGCGCATCGTTGATCGTCCATCGTTCAGGTATGTCAGATATGTCAGATTTTCCTTCAGATATGAACGACTTTTAAATCGTTATCGTTCATATCTGAAGGAAAAATCTGACCGTGTGTATGCACCATAACACAGCTTTCTGCTGAATATCGCATCTATTTACAAAATACCCAACGCTTCTCATCAATATTTTGACTTCATCAGGGGTATTTTACTATACTGAGTAATGTCCTCATCAGACACCGAGGAATTGCTGCAAAATGTACTGTGCCATTTCATGGAGGATATTTGAAAGATGCCATCTTATTGGATGCTTTAGAGAAAATTAATTAATGCAGATTTGCGATATATCTGTGGCTGCTGGACACCTGGCGTTATCAGAATAAAAGCAGTATGTTAATACATGAGGGTATACATCCTCTGCGGCTGCTAAAAACTTGGAGAAATCAGGATGTAAAAATACCCCTATTATAACGGTCTTTGAAAAGAGGGGATGACCAATGGACAATATTTATAAATAAGTACTCTCGTAGTCTTTCATCAGAGATTATAAATTTACAAAACAAACTCACCTTTTTATGTGCCATCACCATGTGACAAACTCTGTCCACCTGGCACGTCGAAACCAATGTACAGTATTTATAAACTTTATTTCAATTTTGTGCATTTATCTAGCCCATGGACTGAACACCCTCAGTGAGTGGTGTTAGTTTGTATTGGTTTAGGTAGATTTTTTGGGGGTTCTACTCATAATAGTCTGGTATAATAAATTAGAGAACCTTTTGAAGTCTTGATTGCCAAGTAAATTTTATTTTTTGAGTCTTTAGCTGGAAGTTTTGAGGCAACAAGTCCATCTGCTGTATATCCATTTTCATAATAGCCTATTAGCATTGTCACAGCCTCTTAAGTTCATTGACTATTTAGTTGGAAAAAAGAAAGATCAGCGCGCAACTTACCATTTAATTTTGCAGGATATTCAAGTTTTTTTTTAGTACTTTTACTTTTGGTGTTATTTAGTGGAGTTATTTTGGTACTGTAGATTGTTCTCTTTTTGATCTGGATACCAAGGAGATAAGATGTCTTCTAAAGATCTTATTATGGGATACCCAAAGTGCCGCAGCGGAGATATCTGGTATGGATCAGTGGCAGATATTCAGCGAGGATCGGCTGGATTTGGGATTTTACACCAGTGACTCATTAAATTTCCAAGTTGTCCTATGGAGTTTAAGTGCAAGATTGTAGGTGGCTTTTTCAATTAAAAATTGCATAATGCAAGGTAAAGACCCCACGGTCACGACTTTTGCTATTCAGAAATTGCTATTAGAAATCCATGTTAAGTTTATGCAGATCTCAGTGAGACTTAACACAGGTTTTAGTTTGCAATTCCAGACTAGGTGAAGAGTAGGAAAAAATCTTTATTTTAAGGTAAAAGTGTTGGGGAAACAGTGCAGTATCCCTCTGACACGCGTTCCAATGAATAATAATGTATTTAAAGGTTTTCTAAATAGGAAAATATGGGTAATAAAGACATGTAACTTTTTACATGATTTTCTCTAAAAAGCAGAAAAATGTATTAAATATTCTGGGACATGTATGTTAGTGGCAAAGGGGTTTTACAAGTTGCAGATGGGAGCTGTAAGTTTTTAGTTTTTTCTTCAAATTTTAAAACTTTATACACACTTAAAATCAATACAGAGACCTTTTAATACGCCCCAAAATACTCTAGATATTTTTATTTGTTGAAATACACTTGCTGGCTATCAGCTTTGCATAATTTATAAAAGCGAATATCACCCATTTGTCACCATTTAACTGCCTACAATGCTTTCTTTATGGCCACTAACCGCTTTCTACACTAATCTGCTGTCACTTTTTTGGGGGGGTTCAGGATGAACTGCTTCATGTACCTCACGTAGATCACACACTGTTGAGTTATCGTGCGACTTCCTTAGCTTGGCATTTCATATTGAATTGCAAGGGAATCAGTAGAGGACTTCATAAACATATCATACAAAATGTGCATAATGCTAACTCGTGGCTAAGGGAAAAAAATATTAGGGTAGAGAGTAGGATTAGGCCAGGTCGCACTAAAACCCATCACAGCTCAAGTAAAGGCTAGAACAGTACGTTGGGTAACAGTTGGTTATGAGTCCATGTAGGAGACGTTCCCTGTAGTGTAAGAGGTGCACTGGAAGCTGGTCTCCCTGGCTGGACATGGTGTGGTCACTAACCAAGTTCAAGGCAGATATCTGTACAGCATTTATGAAGGGTTGCAGCAGTAAACTATGTTAGCCATGTTTGCATCAGGGAAAGCAAGAATATAGGAATGAGTGTGATTACCATATAAATGTTATTATCAACACTTTTTATTATAAAGTTTGTCTAAAAAATGTAGATATTAACTTGATCCCTCTGATCCTAAATGAGAGAATTAGACCCCAATCCTATAACTTGATTCTGTTCTGGAACCCACTATTTCAGAGGTTTTCAGCACTGGGTACAGTTTGTTTTTGTTGAAAGGTACATTCTGGCTGTGATTAAGGTGAAAAATTGGTAAATCAGATTTGCGATACTGTTGTTCCTCTTAAGAGAGTAATGGCTGCGGTAGTAGTCACATTTGTATTGGGTTTTCTGGAGATAAAATTGTCTTTTTTTTTTTTTTTTTTCAATTTAATGATTTTTTTTCCAACTTACTGAATAGAGCTCTCAACAACATGCACTTTTTTTCAGTGCAGATAAGCCTCAACTTGTTTTGTTAAAAAAAAAGTACTATAATGGATTGAAAGGGTCATATTTTTTTTTTCCCACATTAAGACCCATCCACACAGATCTGCAGCACGAATACCTTTTTCTAGCGTTGGTGCACTAATGTTAAAAGAAGATGCGAAGGGCAAGTGCAAGTAGATGCATCAAGCTTTTATGTCTGTCCTTAGAAGATGGAAGGGTTAGTCTCACTGGCAAAAAAAACAAATGGGTCCTCAATCATTTTATACATTATTAGTATTTTTACAGTAAAAAAAAAAAATCTTGCCTTATTTTAAGTTTATGTAAAGGTATAGTTAAGTGTTCAATTCAAATAATAAGTGGGAAAAGTCATATGGCATACTTCTGTGAAAATGTTTGCTGAATAATTATATGGATAAATGTTAAGCAGTATCCGTAATCTATAGCAAATCATATGAAGCCTTTATATATTGCAAAATATGTGTTCCACTTTGCCCAATAGGATAAATCTGAACAATTAGATAACACTTGGCTAATGAATATCACACTAAGGGCCGTATTCAATAGAGGCGAAAAGCCGGGATCCGTGTGAAGTTTTCGCCGAGGAGTTGTTTTTGACTGTTTCCAACGTATCGCCATATTCAATTCCAGGACGTTTTCGCCTAAGCGAAAACTCCACAGGCAAAACCAGGTGAAAAAGTTTCTCCACCAAAAGTCAGGAGAAAAGAAGTGCAAAATCCATATTTTGGGGTACAATGTTGGGACTTGGTTCAGAACCCTTTGGACACCCCCTCTAATGACTATGTTATGGTATTTGTTAATTCTTTTTCTTCGAAGTCCATAGGGTCCATAGAAATTACATTGTAGCTGGAGTGATCCAGGCACCAAACAGTTAACAAGCTTCAGCTCCCAGGATGCTCTGGGTCCCCCTCCATACATACCCTGCCCCTGGCTACAGCCAGTTAGTTTTTTGTTGTTTGGTGCAGGAGCACCATGCGGACAGTGGGACTTTTTTATGGAGTAGTGGCGCGTGCTGACGGAGGGGAGAACCCGAAGCAGCTAAGCGTCCAGATAGACGCCCGTGTTGCTGCTCCGTCTTCCCCCGTCTGGCCGCAACAGGTAAGGGGTTTCCCGCTCACGCGGGGAATCATGTGGCAGTCCGTGCCTCCGGCGGTGTAGACTCGCTGGAGGACGCTGTAGTGCAGAGCCATGTGTAAACTGTCTCCGGCACTAGACCACTGGCACATGAGGGTTTCTGACAGCCAGGGGCTTGATGGCAGCGGCCATGTCAGTGTGCCAGGTGGATCCATTCAGCATAGGGGAAGTACACTTTCCCCTGGCGACCCCTCCCCCGACCCTGGTTTCAGATACGAGTTTCCCGCGTCCTGGTTGCTCCTCTCAGCCTCCCTCTATATGAGTCGACTAGAGACCACTCTCAGGTGCTCTCGGTGGCTAGGTTCTCAGGAGGTTGGGTCAGTCTTCCTGTATGCCTCTCCTGCGGTGATCAGGTCATACAGAGCTCCATATACTACCTGGACTGTTGGTAGATGCCTAAAGAGCTTAGTACATATATTTATAATATATATATTAAACTATGTATCTATGTACATTGTATGTGATTTTTGAAATCTGTGTGTTATGCTGCCTTTTCTAAATGACTTTGTCATAATCTATCAATCACTGCTGTTTCTCCTCATTGACCCTCTGCTACAGGTGTGGGATATATTGGGTGTGAAACATTGTCACATTTGTACTCAGACTTTGCAGGAGGGAAGGACCCTTGTACTCTAGACACACTCTCTCTGTAAGAAGAGGGATTCATAGAAAATAAAACAGAAAAGAATTTCCCAACAAGAACAGATGCGTTAGGGTGGGTATCCTGTGGACCCTATGGACCTCGAAGAAAGAGTTAACAAAGATATGTTATACCATAACTCTTATTTTCTTCTTCGGGGTCCATATGGTCCACAGAAATTACCTTGGGATGGCCCAAAGCAGTTGCCTTTAGGGGTGGGGACGCTCCTGTGTATCAGCCGCAAGGAGAATCCTACGCTCAAAGGAAGCATCCTGAGAGGCAAATTTTGTCAAATTTTATGCATTTGACACAGGTGTGGACGGAAGACCACGTGGCCGCCTTGCATTTTTGTTCACGACGAACCGCACACAATGGCCCCACAGATCGAGTAGAATGTTCTGTGATCGTGTTTGGAACAACAAGATCAGCTTGTGTGTATGCTTGAGAAATTGTCATGCGCAACCACCTGGCCAAGGTCTGTTTGTTAGCTGGCCAGCTTCGCTTATAACAGCCATACAACACAAATAAAGAATCTGACTTTTGAATGGAGTTGGTGTGATCTACATAGATACGTAGTGCACGGACAACATCCAGTGATGCTTCACCAGCCGAAAGGCATGAAGCTTGTAAAGCCGGAACCAGAATTTCTTCATTCACATGAAACCGGGATAGCACCTTAGGAAGGTAGCCGGCCCTAGTACGAAGAACAGGTCTTTCCTGATGGAATATCAAAAAAGGAGATCGAAAAGACAGGGCTGCCAGATCAGAGACCATACGGGCAGAAGCGATAGTCAGAAGAAAAACTGTCTTGGCTGTCAACCATTTCAGGTCTACTGATTTCAGGGGTTCGAATGGAGGAGCCTGCAAAGTCTTGAGAACTAATGTCAAATTCCATGGGGCTACCCGGGGGACAAAGGGAGGCTGAACCCTCAGAACACCCTGAAAAAATATTCTAACATCAGGCAATGGGGCGATCCTTCGTTGAAACCAAACAAAGTGCAGAAGCCTGAGACCTCATGGTGGCCTGACGGAGACCCCGGTCTAAACCAACTTGAAGAAACGAAAGCACTCAAGAGACCTTAAACACCTTAGGGTCACATTCCCTCAGTTCAACGTTCAATATGAGTACCAAATTCTGTAGTAAATGCGAGCAGAGGAAGGTTTCCGTGCCCTCAACATTGTCTGAATTATAGAATTGGAAAAACCTTTTGCCTTTAAGACGGAGGTCTCAAGAGCCGTGCCGTCAAAGACAAACTAAGAAGATACGTGTATAGGCAGGGACCCTGTATTAACAGGTTTGGCCTTAGAGGAAGAGGCCATGAAGTGTCTATGGAGAGACTCTGTAGATCTGTGAACCAATGTCATCTGGCCCAAGCAGGAGCTATCAGTATTACTGTCCCGCTTTCCTGCTTGAAGTTCCTGATGACCCCTGGAAAAAGGGAAAATGGAGGAAATAGATACTCCAATGTGAAGTTCCACTTTACTGCCAGAGCATCCACAAATTCGGCTGCAGGATCCCTGGTTCTGGACCCGTACCTGGGGACATTGTGATTGTGACCTGAGGCCATGAGGTCTACTTCTGGCAGACCCCATCTGTCCACAAGGTTCTGAAATACCTGTGGATGAAGAGCCCACTCTCCGACATGTATATCCTGCCGGCTTAGGAAGTCCACTTCCCAATTGAGGACTCCTGGAATGAACATCACCGATATCGCTGGGAGATGACATCCTGCCCAGACCAGAACGTTTGAAACTTCAGTCATGGCAGCCTGGCTCCGCATGCCTCCCTGATTGTTGAGGTAGGCTACTGCGGTGGCGTTGTCGAATTGAACCTGGACAGGCCTGCCCTTCAGTATTTCTTGAGCCTGAACCAACGAACTGAATACTGCCCTTAGTTCCAGGACATTTATGGACAGAAGACTTTCTCTTGTCATTCATTTTCCTTGAAATGTGTGTCGACCTGTCACTGCGCCCCAACCACGGAGGCTGGTATCGGTTGTGAGGAGTACCCAATCTGCAATCCAAAATGAGCGACCCTTGTTGAGATGGTACATCTGCAACCACCATGACAGGGACAGTCTCACTTCTGGCCCGAGACTGATCAGCTGTGCCCTTATTGAGTGGTACTCCCCATTCCAGTGCGAGAGGATTAACCGCTGCAATGGTCTGGAATGGAACTGGGCATATTCCACCATGTCTAAGGTTGACACTATGGATCCCAGAATATGCATTGCCACATGAACAGATACTGCCCGGCTGTGCAGAAACCTCCTTATCCGAAGCTGAAGGGCCGCAATCTTGTCCTCTGGCAGATATATTCTCTGTGCCAAGTAATCCAAGCGAGCCCCTAAGTGCACCATCTGCTGCACTGGCAGAAGCGATGACTTCTTCCAATTTATAATCCAACCATGTCTTCTTCCAAGTTATAATCCAACCTGAGGCAGGCCGTCATTATTGCCATGATTTTGGTAAACACCCGAGGGGATGTTGATAAACCAAGAGGCAGTGCCTGAAATTGGAAATGTTCCTGCAGCACTGTGAACCTCAGGAAACATTGGTGGGACGGTGTAATTGGTACATGAAGATATGCATCCTGAATATCCAAGCACACCATGAAATCCCCTTGTTCCATTGCCAAGACAATCGACCTCAGAGTTTCCATACGAAACCTGGGCACGTGGATAAATGTGTTGAGTCCTTTTAGGTTTAGAATAGGTCGATAAGAACCATTTGGTTTTTGAATCAAGAAGAGGTTGGAATAATATCCCTTTCCTAGTTGATTCACTGGAACCGGGATTATTACCCCTGACACCAACAGTGAGTGTATAGCCTGTTGGAGGGTCAATGCTTTTACCGAATCCGCTGCCGGAATCGAGCCAAAAAACCTTTGCGGGGGACTTCCCCAGAAAGTAAGGGCGTACCCCTGGGAGACCACCTCCCGAACCCAGGCATCTGTTGTTGTAAGATGCCAGGTATCTGAATACTGCAGAACTCAACCTCCTACCCTGGGATCCCCCAGGGGGAGGCCTGTCCCACTGCAGGCTTAACCTCAGACCTGACAGCCGGACGTTTGTTTGTCCAGGATTTCTTAGACTGTGGTTTTCTGTGAGAACTGGCTCTAGAGGAAGACTGACCTCTTGCTTTTCCTTGCAGCCGAAAGTCCCGAAAGGCTGATTGCTTAGGTCTAGTAGTAGATGCCGAAGGTAGACCAGCCGTTTTAGAGGCTGCCACCGTAGCAACAATCTTGTCTTGTGCAAAATGCCCCCCCCTGTGAACGGAAGGGATTCCAGGGCTCTCTTAGACCCTGCATCTGCTTTCCAGTCTCTCAGTTAACTGAGACCGTTGATAGGCTGGTAGGTTTGACTGATGTGGCGACTCCTTAAAACAGTGGCCACATAATCCTGTATGAAATCCTGTGGGGTTAACCCCACTTTACAGGCCACACATGACACCAGCACAGGAGCCACATAACAATATCTCTAGTGCTATGCAAAGTCTGAGTACAAATCTGACAATGTTTAACACCCAATATATCCCACACCTGTAGCAGAGGGTCAATGAGGAGAAACAGCAGTGATTGATAGATTATGACTGACAGTTATTTAGAAAAGGCAGCATAACACACAGCAGATTTCAAGTCACAAACAATGCACATGGATACATAGTGCATAAATTTATAATATATATTAAACTAAGCTCTTTAGGCATCTACCGACATCCCAGGTAGTATATGGAGCTCTGTATGACCTGATCACCTCAGGAGAGGCATACAGGGAGACTGACCCAACCTCCAGAGAACCTAGCCACCGAGAGGTGGTCTCTAGCCGACTCATATAGAGGGAGGCTGGGAGGAGCAACCAGGACGCGGGAAACTCGTATCTGAAACCAGGGTCAGGGGAGGGGTAGCCAGGTAAAAGCGTACCTCCCCTATGCTGTATGGATCCACCTGGAACACTGACATGGCCGCTGCCATCAAGCCCCTGGGTGTCAGGATCCCTCATGTTCCGGTGGTCTAGTGCCGGAGACAGTTTACACATGGCTCTGCACTACAGCGTCCTCCAGCGAGTCTCCACCGCCGGAGGCACGGACTGCCACATGATTCCCCGCGTCAGCGGCCGCGGGAAACCCCTTACCTGCATCCCCGATGTTCCCGGTGCAGTCCTGGGCTGGTTATGCCCGCCGAAATCACCAATACCCACACCAGTGTTGCGGCCCGACGAGGGAAGACGGAGCGGCGACACGGGCGTCTATCTGGAAGCTTAGCTGCTTCAGGTTCTCCCCTCCGTCAGCACGCGCCACTACTCCTATAAAAAGTCCCACTGTCCGCATGGTGCTCCTGCACCAAACAACAAAAAACGAACTGCCTGTAGCCAGGGGTGGGGTATGTATGGAGGGGGACCCAGGGCATCCTGGGAGCTGAAACTTGTTAACTGTTTGGTGCCTGGATCACTCTGTGGACCCTATTGGACTGCAAAGAAGAAAGAAATATCATTTTTGGAGCAAAAATGTAAAAAGTGTTGGAAAATAGGTCTAAAGTACTAGGACAAGTATTTTGGGGTGCTGTATGGATGGGCCAGGTGTTTTTATGATTGCAGATGGCTGCTGTAGGTATATTTTTAACATTTTTAAACCTACAGCCATGGGAAAAAAGTTTTGAGAATGATACAATTATACCCCTTTCAGACATCTCGAGATTCCCGGGAATTTGGCCTGCCTCAGCCAAATTCCCGGGAAGCCAAGTCTGTCTGAAAGGTACCTACCCGGGAACCCGTTCCCGGGTAGCCGCCCCTGCAATCGGCCAGGGTTTTTCCCGGGACTTAAGTCCCGGGAAATTACCCTGCCTCAGTCTGGGTATAGGACGCTATAGGACGCTCAGCGCTGCCGCTCACCACCCGTCCACACTCCCGCTGGACCACCACTACTGCCCCTATTGCGAGGGGCAATGCGCAGCGGCTCTAGTACAGCGCCATCAACCTGGCTCCAAGAGTGGGCCTCCCCTGTCACTGCAGCCTGGGGACCCATTACAGAATGGCAGTACTGGCTCCAGCCTGGCTAGTCCTCCGCTCTCCCCTAGCACATCTCGGGGGACATGTCCGGATTAGGCTGTGTCGCTGACGTGTCCGAGAAGGAAGTGAGAGGTGGGGAATACATCCAGTGTGTATAAAACAGAAATACCCGGCTTGTGTCTGAAAGGGGTCTACCCGGGAATTTCCCGGGTAGACTATGTAGTGTGAAAGGGGGGTCTCCACCAAATACCTTGGATTTTACACAGGGGAAATTCCTGGGTCTGAGCAGGAAATTTCCCGGGTCGTATGTCTGAAAGGGGTATTATTGGTTTTCACAAAGTCTGCTGCTTCAGTTTTTATGATTGCAATTTGCATATACTCCAGAATGTCATGAAGAGTGATAAGATGAATTGCAATTATTTGCAAAGTCCCTCTTTGCCATGACAATGAACTTAATCCCAAAAACAACATTTCCACTGCATTTCAGCTCTGCCACAAAAGGACCAGCTGACATCATATCAGTGATTCTCTCATTAACAAAGGTGAGAGTGTTGACCAGAACAAGGCTGGATATCACTCTGTCATGCTGATTGAGTTCGAATAACAGACTGGAAGCTTTAAAAGGAAGGTGGAGCTTGAACTCATTGTTCTTCCTCTGTTAACCATGGTTACCTGCAAGTAAACACATGCAGTCAGCATTGCTTTGCACAAAAAGGGCTTCACAGGCAAGGATATTGCTGCATGTAAGTATGCACCTAAATCAACCATTTATCAGATCATCAAGAACTTCAAGGAGAGAGGTTCAAAAGTTGTGAAGAAGGCTTCAGGATGCCCCAGAAGAACGTCCAGCAAGTGCCAGGATCGTCTCCTAAAGTTGATTCAGCTGCGGGATCAGTGCACCAACAGTGTAGCGCTTGCTCAGGATTGGAAGCAGGCAGGTGTGAGTGCATCTTCATGCACAGTGAGGCGAAGACTTTTAGAGGATGGCCTGGTGTCCAGAAGGGCAGCAAAGAAGCCACTTCTCTCCAGGAAAAACATCAGGGACAGACTGATATTGTGCAAAAGGTACAGGGATTGGACTGCTGAGAACTGGGGTAAAGTTATTTTCTCTGATGAGTCCCATTTCGGATTGTTTGGGGCATCTGGAAAAACGCTTGTCCAAAGAAGGAAAGGTGTACGCTACCATCAGTCCTGTGTCATGCCAACAGTAAAGCATCCTGAGACCATTCATGTGTGGTGTTGCTTCTTAGTCAAGGGAGTGGGCTCACTCACAATTTTGTGAACACAGTCATGAATAAAGAATGGTACCAAAACATCCTCCAAGAGCAACTTCTCCCAACCATCCATGACCAGTTTGGTGACGAACAATGCCTTTTCCAGCATGATGGAGCACCTTGCCATAAGGCAAAAGTGATAACTAAGTGGCTCGGGGAACAAAACATTGAAATTTTGAGTCCATGGCCAGGAAACTCCCTAGACCTTAATCCCTTTGAAAACTTGTGGTCAATCCTTTGTTGGACAAACAAAAACGCACAAATTCTGACAAACTCCAAGCATTGATTAAGCAAGAATGGGCGGCCATCAGTCAGTATGTGGCCGTGAATTTGATTGACAGCATGCCAGAGCGAAATGCAGAGGTCTTGAAAAAGAAGGGTCAACACTGCAAATATTGACTCTTTGCATAATCGTAATGTAATTGTCAATAAAAGCCTTTGACACTTATGAAATGCTTATAATTTTACTTCAGTATACCATAGTAACCTCTTACCAAATGGTATAAAAAAGCAAACTTACTAGTATCCATTTTAATGTACCCCTATTTTAGCTACAGCAATTATTCCCCCCCCCCAAAAAAAAATGCTTTCCATCATTTTTCCACATTTATTCAAATATGCATATAACAGCCCTTTGACTCAATTTAAGTACCCTTATTACTTTTATTAGGGTTATTAATACACTTCAATATTGATTCCCCGGGTGAGTTAAGCTTTATTGGGGGTACAGACTGATTTCCCCCCAAAAAATCTGACCTTTTCGCCAGTTCCGCTATTCGCTGCTTTCGCCAATATGCGTTTTAGCCTGTTTTACAATTGACTAGGGTGAAAAGCAGGTGCGCACGCATTGAGTGAGCAGGTGAAAATTTCACCTCATAACACGCAAATGAGGCGAAAACATTGTGCTTTTCACCGATCCCGGCTTTTCGCGGCTAGTTGAATCCGGCCCTATGGGTAATAGGAGACCGTTTGAGAGATGAAACTAATAAAGCACTGCATAGCAAATGACCATGATTTATATTTTTTGTTGTCCTAAACTTTAATATTTCATTTCAATAACATAAAAACATTTGGTGCAATGGGTAACTCTCCAGTGTACATCAGTTGTCATGCCATATAATAAAGGATAATTTGAGTAGGGCAAAATTGCCCTGTTGGAACCCAGGGTTAAAAAAAAACTTAATTTTTTTTAGGGCAGCAGTTAAATAAATGTGTTTTATTATTATGGAAATTTGGAAAGGAAAATATATTTTTGGTTATCCAAAAGTGAATCATGAAAGCCATGCATAAAAAAATAAATAAATAGCATAGGCAGATATTGTCATTGGTAAACTAAGCCAACTAGAAGTTGTTCTTGGAAAATTTTCATGTGAGAAATGCATTTAAAACCTGTTGGCTTCAAGCAGTTTGGCACGTTTAAAAAAAAATCTGTATATAAGTGCCGCTCAACCTGATGAAGTGAAAACAGCTTGTCTTGAGAAATTAAATGTCTGTCCAAATAGAAAAAATAAAACAGTACCAGCAAATACTACAGTCTTCAAGTTTATGCATATTTAATTTGGTTGAAATTATAATACCTCCAACCTAAGAATTTTTTTCCATTTCGAAGCCGGTTACCAAATAATGCTACAAAATATTAGTCCAGCTTCAAAAATGTACTTCAGCTAAGAATCTTTAAATTCCTCGAAGAATAATTAGCTTTGCATTAATTTCACAAATACCTTTGTTCAGGGGCGTAACTAGAACTTTTTGGGCCCCATAGCAACATTTTTAAGGGCCCCCCCTAACTTAGGTCTTACACAATAACCACAGTAGTTCCCCTAAAACATTAAATGCCCACTGTAATGGTGCCCCTTATGCAATGCCCACTGTAATGGTGCCCCTTATGCAATGCCCACTGTAATGGTGCCCCTTACGCAGTGCCCCCAGTAGTGAGCCCCCTGTAGTTGCCCCCAGTAGTGAGCCCCCTGTAATGCCCCCAGTAGAGAGCCCCTTGTAATTGCCCCCAGTAGTGAGCCCCCTGTAATGCCCCCAATAGTGAGCCCCTTGTAGCTGCCCCCAGTAGTGAGCCCTGTGTAGCTGCCCCCAGTAGTGAGCCCCCTGTAGCTGCCCCCAGTAGTGACCCCCTGTAGCTGCCCCCAGTAGTGACCCCCTGTAGCTGCCCCCAGTAGTGACCCCCTGTAGCTGCCCCCAGTAGTGAGACCCCAGTAACTGCCCCTGTAGTGACCCCCCCTGTAGTGACCCCCAGTAGTGACCCCCTGTAGCTTCCCCCAGTAGTGAGCCCCCTGTAGTGAGCCCCCAGTAGCTGCCCCCAGTAGCTGCCCCCAGTAGCGACCCCCAGTAGTTGCCCCCAGTAGTGAGACCCCAGTAGCTGCCCCAGTAGTGAAGCCCTGTAGCTTCCCCCAATAGTGAGCCCCCTGTAATGCCCCCAGTAGTGAGATCCCAGTAACGTCCCCCCACGGGCGCGGGCGCGTGCGCACACACAAAACAAAAAAAAACTTACCTTATCCCCGCTCCTGTGAAGCCGCCGACCGCCCCGTCGCCCGCTCCTCGGCACTATGAGAGTGACGTCATGACGTCACTCCCATAGTGCACTGCGGGACCCGGAAGACGGAGCTCATTCCTGAGCTCCGTCCCCGGCGTCCGCTCCTCGGCACTATGAGAGTGACGTCATGACGTCACTCCCATAGTGCACTGCGGGACCCGGAAGACGGAGTGAGCTCCGTCCTCCGGCTGCCCGCCGGGGGTTTGAGTAGGAGTCGGGCGTCCGCTGGTAACACAATCTCAGCGGGCGCCCGGCATATGGAAAGTGCAGGGGGTGCGATCGCTGGGCCGGCGGGCACCTTAAGCCGCCGGGCCCCTTAAACCGCCGGGCCCCATAGCAACCGCACCCCCTGCACCCTCCATAGTTACGCCACTGCCTTTGTTGCTATCTCCAAGACTTGTATGAAAATGTGCACACTTCAATTTCATCATCCCCATTCAGTATATTGTACTGCAAGTCACTGCCATGTATGAATAGCCTTGAATGCTTACTGCCATGTATGAATAGCCTTGTATGCGTACTGCCATGTATGAATAGCCTTGTATGCGTACTGCCATGTATGAATAGCCTTGTATGCAAGGTCAAAGTACCACAGATTGAATATGTTACCTCCAAAGTCACACAATTTTGTTTGTTGACTCTACTTGAGTTTGTTGATTTATGTAAATATAATCCCCCTCTGTCAATTCTACATTGTTGTAGATTATGTTTTGGAAAGAGCATTTTAAACAAGTCTGATATGATTATAGAGTGGTACAAATCTGGGTGAGGATAAAGACTTAAGGTGCCTACACACTAGGCAATATATTAAACGATCCGCTCGATTCCGACTCATCGGAATGAGAGATTGTGTAAAATATGTCCTAATCGTGAGTGTCCACTCGCGATCACGCTGACTATGCGCGTACCCGCTGGTCGTACATCGCATCTTCAGATCTTGCCGTGCTGTAGGGCAGATCTGACCATCTCAGTCACGATGCACTGGAATAGTTTAGGATGCACGATAGATCGTGGGTCAATTTGGACAGTTTTTAACACCAAATCGTGCCCACGACTGCCGGGGAGCTACTGGGGAGAGCTCAAGGGGAAATCGAACACTATACATCGTGACCACAACGCCTAGTGTGTAGGCACCTTAACTTTCTATGCTCCTTGCAGCATGAAGTCCTGTTGCATGACCCTTAGGGGTAAATTTACTAAAGTGAGAGTTTTTAGAAGTGAGTTTTAGCAGAGATGTTGCCCATAGCAACCAGTCAGATTCTAGCTATTATCTTCTAGAAGGTGCTAGTTAAATGTTAAGTAGAATCTGATTGGTTGCTATGGGCAACATCTCTTCTAAAACTCACTTCTAAAAACTCTCACTTTAGTAAATTTACCCCTTAACCACTTAACTGACGTTGTCGGTTTTGATGCGAACGCAGCCAGCTGTACTTCAGCTGACAAGGTGCGACCGCACCCCCCGGCTGTGTTTTTGAAGAGAAAATTTGTTCTACACATGTGCAGAACGCATCTTTTCTGACTTTCCTGCGGACCAGGCAATTTCTGACTGGTTTAGCTGGAAAAATCGTCAGTTAAGTGGTTAGTCAGTTGTGTAAGTATTATAAAATTGCAGCCACATTGCCTTGATCAGGCTGCCGCTCTAAACTTGGTTGCCAGAAAAGAAGGGCCCTTATTGAAGAAGCTTGTGCACGTTCTACTGTAACAGTGAACAAGCTTCAGAAGTCCGTGGCTTTAATGGAAGGTAATGTTTATACTGTAGGTCAACAATCTCCAAGGAATTACAGAAAAAAAGGCCTCTATGGTAACGAGTCACAATAAAGATGACCTGGCTGCAAAAAAACCCCCCCATATCTGAGACATCTAAAAGATACCTCAGAGGTGTATGGTGAGACTGGAAGTGTTGCCTGAATGCTAAGCAGTATGTATTGTACAGTAACACATTCAAGCTGAAATGCAGCTCAGATTACTCGATTGTGCTTGTTTTGTCATTTATGTGCAAACAAAACCTACACACCAGTCAGTTGAGCCCATCCCCGCTGTGACAGATGGCGATGGTAGCACCATCTTTTGAGGATTTTTTTCCACAGCAGGGACTGCCAGTCTTGTCAGTACTGGTGGGAAGATAAATTGTGCACATTACAGTCAAATCGTGGACAAAATCCTGCTACCCTCTGCCAAATAGCTCAGATGGAGCAGGAAGTTTGTCTTCCTACAGGACAATCATCCAATGCAGACAGCAAGAGCAACACTGGAGTGGCTTCACCTTTAGATAATAGATGTCCTTTAGTTATAGGCAAATTTTGCTCCATTCATGTTCAATGTAAATACTGTAGAAGCTTAGCTAAAACAAAAAAAAAAACATTCCTACTACTGGCTGTAATAGTTGCTAGATGTGGTTCATCTGAGTAATGGTCAAAGTGGACAAATAATCATTATAATATTTCAGGTCTTTTTCACCTGCGTTATTTTATAGTTAACCATTATCGTTGTTTTATTCCCAGGCTGTGAGATTAAAGTGTGTAAAGGGGAGGGGAGCTGACTTTTTGAAAGCATCTACATTGATGGTGCTTTAGGGGGAAAATGTATATAAATTAAATATTTTGTATGTATAGAGATTTTTTTTATACTACTGATCACTGAAAGGAGAGGTGATTTAGGATTAATCATATGGGAATCAAAGACTTTCATCCAGACACTTGAATCCCTTTCTAATGTAGTTCCTTTTCACCTGTCTAAAATAATAAGAAAACAATCCATCAAGTGCTTTTCCCTTGGATCTTCTAGCCTTTCTGTTGTTGCTCACTGTCCTTCTTCCTAAAAGGTCAAAATAAGAAAATATTTACCGTGGTTCTGTGATATTTAAGTTTTGCCTTTTTATACCTTGAGTTGGGGCAAAGAGCAGTGTCCTAGTGAGCGGATAAATCTCCTACATCCGAGGGTGCAGGCTGCTTTTCTTTAATGTACGAGCTGCATAGTTCTGGTTAATCAGCTTCTAGTCCATCTGTGACCTCTACAAATAATCTGGTTATCATAGATAGGACACAAAACAAGAAGTCATATGTGGTTTTACATCATTAGATTATTCATTACTAAATGTTGCTATATTAGTAATGACTAATGTCATTGAAATTTTTTTATATATATATACTGTACATTTTTGTGTTTTCTAAATATATAACATGAAAGTTTCATGCATGTTTTGTCTATTGTAATATTCTTTATTAACTTCTGAGTAATACATATCAACATATCTCAATTATAAACAAGTGTGATGGCACTAGACCTTCGTGTACACATCTCTTTGCCAGCATATAGATTTTACACAGCAGCAATTCAGTCTCTTCTCAAATATTCTCAATTTAATATCGTTGTCATTACTTTAGAAATATTCAAACTATATATTTTTTTCTTCTCTCATCAGAGACCTATGAAGATTTTGACTGCAGAGTGATTGAAGTAAGTTTCTATTATTTCTTTGCAAGTATGCTACTAATGTGAGAGAAAATTAAATGTAGCGGTGACATTCGATTCATTACATACATCAAGTTTATGGTGGTTGAGCTGTGCTGTATGAGAGAGGTCTGAAAGAATGCACAGCAAGATAGAGCATTCTCTTTGCTAATGGATGACTTATCAGCTGAGCTACATAGATAATACCCAACCGAGACAGCTGCTGGTGACTTTCCAAAGGGAAAAAAGTTTTGAGTTATTTGTAGTAGTCTGCAACATAAAAGTTAGTTAAAATGCCATTTGTGTTAAACAGACATTGGCAGCTCTTTTTAATATTAACATTTTCCAGTACTCTTGTTTTACTGACCTCTACATGAAGCATGCTTGTCGAATAACCTATAATCATTGTCTTCAGAGAAAATGGTAATACTTGGTATCGGTTTCCATCAGTGGCGGATTTTACCTAGGGGCTGCGAGGCTGCAGCCCCCCCCAGTGAAATCCTCTACTTCAGTGAGCCAGTGCAGTCCATGACTGCACTGGCTACACTGTGACTGGAGCTGGCTTCATATTGGAAGTGCCACCTGCCAGTCATGCACAGAATAGGGCAGCCCCATGGGGAGGTGTCTCCTCCCCCTGGTACTGCCAGTCCAGGCTGCCAATACAGCCCAGAGAAGCTGGTCTAGTATTATGCGCATATGCAGTTCTACCGCCGCTCATGCGCAAATCCTGGTGCCTGACATTTATTGTACAGGCCCCAACAGAAGCAGCAGCAGCCCCCCTCAGGCAAGAGTGTAGGAGCTGCTGCTGGTTCTTCCAGAGCTATAAGTAGATGTGGATCTGTAAGTGATTGCAGTTTTATGTTGTTCTGTTTTAAGACATGGTGGAAAATCTTAGGATCCAGGCAGCCAAAGCTGCTGTCACTTACCTTATCTCATCTTCTGGTGCTCTTTACACTTTTTTACTGTACCTTTTAAACATCAATTTCTTGTCTTTTTGTATAAAATATACAGTATATGGGTGCGCTTGTGTTTTGGTGTATATATTTAAATACATACAATCAGCCATAAGATTAAAACTACTGACACATAAAGTGAATAATATTGATTATCTGATTGCAATGGCACCTGTCGGGAGGGGGGGTGGCGATATATTAGGCAGCGAGACTTTGACAAGGGCCAAATTGTGATGGCTAGATGACTGGGTCAGAGGATCTCAAAAATGACAGGTCCTGTAGGGTGTTCCCGGTATGCAGTTGTTAGTACAGTATCTACCAAAATTGGTCCAAGGATGCACAACCAGTGAACCGGTGACAGGGTCATTGGCACCCAAGGTTCATCGGGGAACCAAGGCTAGCCTGTCTGATCCTATCCAACAGAAGAGTTACTGTAGCACAACTTGCTGAAAAGTTAATGCTGGCTAGGGTAGAAATGTATCAGAACACACACTGCCAAAAGCTCCTACAATGGGCACGTGGGTGTCAGAACTTAACCCTGGAGCAATGGAAGAAGGTGGCATTGTCAGATGAATTCCTGCAACACTGCCAAAATTGTTCAGGAGTGGTTTGAGGAACATAACAGAGTTCAAGGTGTTGACTTTGCCTCCAAATTCTCTCTCTCTCTCTCTCTCTCTCTCTCTCTCTCTCTCTCTCTCTCTCTCTCTCTCTCTCTCTCTCTCTCTCTCTCTCTCTCTCTCTTTCTCTTTCTCTTTCTCTTTCTCTTTCTCTCTCTCTTTTTCTCTTTTTCTCTCTCTCTCTTTTTCTCTCTCTCTCTCTCTTTTTCTCTTATCCAGGTCCCGGTTCACTTGGCCGTGCCAAGCTCAAAATGTGCTCTCGAATTAAAAAGAAACCTGGCGACAATACTGTACTATTTTTCTGTATATCAGTTTGATGTGCGATATTTGTATATCTGTGTGTGAATAAGTCTAAATCTATTTATGAAGCGCTACGATGCAATGGGTGCTGCTTTTTCTCATGACAAGTTCCATTGTGCTTCATATGTGACTTTGTATGTGTTTAAAACTAATTCCTGTGCAGCCAAAGTCCCAGCCCAGCATCTGGTACATTGTGGGTGGCTTTTTGTTGTGCCTGCGAAGTGACTATGTCATCTCCTCTTGAGGGATCCATTACTTAAATGGAAGTCTTTGTCTTTTTGTCCGCCAAAGTAAAAAGCACTGAAAGTCATGATGGGAGGTATATATGTGTCCCAGGTTCTTAACTTCTGTGTGGTAATTACCCAGGTAATGAGCAGCCTTGATTGTCAGACCACAAGAGAGAGTGTGATAAAAGGTGTGTGGACAGTTTCACTACCTGGGGTGCAGGCTGACAGACCTGTTGAGATACATTGTCATGGCTTTATGCAAGGGCTGTATTTAAATGCTGTTTTGTGTGACTAGGTCCTCCCACCCTTAAGAGTATATTTACTAAAGTGAGAGTTTTTAGATTTGGAGATGTTGCCCATAGCAACCAATCAGATTCTACTTAACATTACACTAGCACCTTTTAGAAGATGATAACTAGAATCTGGTTGCTAAGGGCAACATCTCATTTCTAAAAACTCTCACTTTAGTAAATATACCCCCTAGAGAGGGAAACTGCTGTTTATTTAAATCCTAGCGTGTATGGCTCTAACTTTATGATTTTGTTTGTTTTGCTACACAAACAAAACTAGCTGTGGATACTGGTACCAAGGTCTGTGTGTGTAAGTGTTTAGACACTTTAATATTGACCAAATGTGCTTTGGAGCATCTCATTCTAATACCACGGGCATTGTTATGGATGGGTCCCCCCTTTCCTTCTATAACAGCCTCCACTCTTCTACAATGGTTTCCACTAGAATTTGGAACATGGCTGCCTGGATTCGCATCAGTTGAGCCACAAGAGCATTAGTGACGTTAACTACCGTTGTTGGGCAATAAGGCTTGTCTCGCGATCACCGTTCCAATTTACCCCAGAGTTTCCACAAACTTGCAATAATTTTGGATTCCCTAGGGCAGTGGTCTTCAACCTTGGCCCTCCAGCTGCTGTGGAAATACACATCTCAGCATGCACTGCCATAGTTTTAGCATGCTGTTATATCAAAAAGGTGGAAGTGCATGCTGGGATGTGTAATTTCACAGCAGCTGGAGGGCCAAGGTTGAAGACCCCTACCCTAGGGTAGCAACATTAACCTATACTGGAGCTAAATTGTCTTGCAATTGGCAAGGAACATCCAGGTGTCTTCCCTTTTTGGTCAATGCAAAGTTTTGCTACTACACTGATAATGCCATTCTGTCCCTTCTAGTCATACATTTCCCCACAAAAGAACATTTACTGTACTCTGCAGTTTTACATGCTTGCAGTTCATAAATTACCCTCGTGATGTGCTGGTTTTCACAGCTATACAGATAATGCAAAGCAAGATATTTTCCTACTAAGATCATTTTTTTTTCAGCTTTCATGTGAATTGTATTGTCAAATTGAAGGTTACTGCTGTATTCAGTATGTGAAACACTGCAGGAGTTACTAAGTACTTATTCAGTCTTCAAGTACTGCAGATGAAAATAGTTTGCCATTTTAAAGTGGAAAATGTACAGTACATTTATTTGTGCATTTCAACATGGGCAAACTGTATCAAAAAGTCAGTAAATGTCATGCTTTCAACTCCCCCAATCCTCCCACCCCCATTCTCACCTGTTGTTCTCTTCTCCTATCCCCCACTCCCTGCTCCCACCATGCTGTTCTTGTGTAAGCTGTATCATGTGTCTCGGAAAATAATCTAATTCTTCTTTTTTTATTTCCATTGGAAAGTTTTATTATCATGGAAGAAAAGGAAAAATACTGTTTGTATATTATGCCAAAACAATGTGCATCACCTTAGTCATTATAATATGTTTTTTAGACAATTTAACATGCTTCGGAATTAAATGATTTTTATGATCTAACTGGTTAACATTGGAATAAAATAGCTTCCTACATTGGATGGGGGTGTCCGTTATATACAGTCACTGTGGGTGAGATGGAAGCAATAAGGGACAGCCAGAGAGCTGTAATAGCTGTTATATTTTCCTAACAAAACAACTAAGTAGGCCATTTGTTTAGACAAAAATACATTTTTAGGGTATACTGTAGGTATATTAATAATATGTACTATTACTAAACTGGACACTTTGGTTAGTCCCAAACTTTTTCTGATCACAGCGCCCTAGAGTAACAACATTTTTTTCCATGGCACCCCTGGGCCAAAAGTTTCTTCTTTAAAAGTTCAGCAAAAATGTATGAAGTAAATTGTGCTTATATGTCACCCTTAGGTTCACTTATGTGGTGGTTCACAGACTGACTAAAAATAAAGTTATTTGGTACTGGACCACCAACCGGAGGCACCTCTGAAAGTGCCCTGAGGCACCCCAGGGTGCCACGGTACACAGTTTGGGAACCACTGGGTTAGGCAATTGATGGCAACCAAAATATATGTATGTATATATTTACTTATTAATACTTATATAGCGCCACTATATTCTGTTGTGCTTTACAATTGGGAACAAAACGGTAATAAAACAAGACTGGGTAATAACATACAGATAAAGAGGTAAGAGGGCCCTGCTCACAAGCTTACACTCTTGTGTGAAATGCTCTCTGGAACCCATTTACAGTGCAGTTGATTGACTTTTGAGCACACTGTCAGATTGCAGTCATGCCTTTTTCACCAATCCAGAAAGGCATCTATGAGCCCAAACTTTCAGTGATTAGTATCAAACAAAATGGGTGGGCTAATCAGAGTCTTAAAAAATGGGGGTGTTGTTTATGAAGTGGTGGGTTCAGGGTCGGACTGGCAATTCTGGCAAAAGCCAGAAAGGCCGATGGCCAGATGGGCTGATCTGGATGTCCGCAGGCCCTCCTGGCAGCACTGCCTCCCGGGCAGCACTGCACTATGCTGCTCAGTCAGACGGCAGCATCATTCCGCTGCAGTCAGGCATGAAAAGTGCGGCGGTGGGGGAAGGTTGGAGTCCAGGCACCTTCTGTGACCAGGCAGCACTGTACTCTGCACCGCTGGCCCAGACCGGGAGGAGGCAGGGCAAGCCTTCCTATAGGCTCCACCTCCCATGCCTTCAGAGCAATGGGAAATCTACCAATGTAAGAGCGCAACGTGATGGCATTATTTACCAACGAGTTTTATCATTCACAACGAGTGATAAAACTCATTGTGTATGATAAATGTGCTCCAGTCAATCAGCTCCCAGCTGTCATTTTTCAAACAGATGACAGTTGGTAGCTGATTGGTTGGAGCAGCATTATCATACTCGTTGTGAATGATAAAACCCGTTGATAAATAAGGCCCACAATGTGTGTGTGGTATGTCTTGTGGCTGTTGCGCTGTAGTCTGACATTTTCTTCTGTGTGTGCCATGTCATAATATCATATAATGCCGAGGCTGGATCTGTGCCCGTTGGTCATGGTTATATGTTCATTCATCCAGTCAGATCAAACTGGATACGAAAAGAGTCTTGATCTGTATCCCAGGGCCTCATCTGGCATAAGACGGCTAATGGGGCCTAGTCCTACCGCAATATATTTTATACTGATGCACTCTAGGGAATGCCACATCCAAAAACAATGTGGATGGTGAACTTCTGTTTATTATGACATGTTTTTATAGATTTCTTGGTTAATAAATCTGTCTCTTTAAAATGTAAAATATCTTCGATTGCAGCAGGTAGACATTTAAATAATAATGTAACACCCTTTTGTTTTAGACCTGTAGGCTTGTAATGCACAGCTTTACCCTGAGGGAGCAGGACGCACTTCCTTCTGTGTGGCTGGCATAAAATGAGCTGGAGGCACTTGGTGTGGCATAAAATTAAATATCCGTATTACTGGTTGGCATAATATAAATGGAGGAAGTACTTTTTTTGCATAATACGAACTGTGAGCACTCCTGCTTGCCGTAGAATGATTTGGGGGCACTAATCAGGGTTGCCTACCCTCCCGATTCGGGCAGGAGCCTCCCGATAAATGCGTGCAGCTCCCACCCCCCGGAAAAGCAGGCAAGTCTCCCGCCTGCCACCAATCCCCCGTCTCCCCCCCGCCAGTACCTGTTAAACCCCCGCAGTGGGGGGGCCGCTGACGCGATTCGCGTCATTTTGGTCCTGCCCCCTGCTTCACAATGCCTGTTTTTCGGCATTGTGTAGCAGGGGCGGGGCCAAAATGACGCGATCACGTGGCCCCACCCCCTGCCACACCCGCAAACTGCCCTCAGCCCACCTGGCCACGCGCCCTTTTGCCCACGCCCCCTGTTCTGCCGATCTGGCTGCTCCCTCCTGGAAGGAGCAGCCAGATAGTCGGCAAGTATGGCACTAATATTTAAGTATACCGCAATTGTTGCAGTTTCCCCCTGGACCTCAGACAGTTCATCCATATGCGGGGTTCCCTATGTATGTTGAGCCTCCTCCGATGATGCAGCAGTTCGTCATCCCCTTCCAGGGTCTCCCGCAAGCAAATATATATGGATATATGTGTTCTCCAATTCTGTCCAGAGTTTGGCGGCCTCTTTGGCTTTTCAAGCCATGTTGCGTAGTGACAAGCCTCACAAGGCGTCAAAACGCACTGTTCCGTCATCCCAGTCTGCGCAGTTATCAGACTCAGATGCTTCCTTGGATGAGGGCGAATTGCATGAGGATTCGGATTCAGATTCCCCTGCTCCGGAAGTGGAGACGAAGTCTACCATTAATATACCGGCATTGGTGCGGGCGATGCGGTCCATTCTGAATATAGAGGATGAGGCTGAGGCCCCGGCCCCTAAGTCCAAATATCCCAATTTTAAACAGGCGAAAGTGATGTTGGCTGTTTTTCCTTTATCTGACCAACTGACTGATCATATGGCGGAGGCCTGGCAGTCACCTAGTAAGAGGTTCCAGCCGCAGAAACTTTTAAGCAGCAGTTATCCCTTTCCTGCTAGTCATTGCAAGAAGTGGGAAACTCCGTCGGCGGTGGATTCTCACGTCACTTGCTTAATCAAGAGTGCTACCTTACCAGTGCCGTCCATTTCATCCCTAAAGGACCCCACGGACAGGAAAGTGGAGACTTGTTTAAAGTCCATTTATTCCCTCTCGGGAAGGGGGGGTGGCCCGTCCGTCCATGGCCATCTCTTGGGTAGCTAAAGCCATTGAAAGCTGGAGGATACGCTTCCTGAGGAAGCTCCAGAAGTTTAGAGAGCTTTGATTGGTCAAATGAGGGATGCCGCTTCCTATATTGGGGAGGTGTCTTTAGATGCCAGTCTTCTCACTTCTAGAGTGTCTGCGGCAGCGGTCTCTGCTCGCAAGTCTTTGTGGCTTTGTTCTTGAAGAGCTGATGCGGATTCCAAGAAGGGTCTGGAGGCCTTACCCTTTAATGGGGAAATTTTGTTCGGTCCTGACCTGGACAAAATTGAGGATACCTTGGCAAAGTCTAAGTCGGCGTTTTTACCATCAGCTGCTGCGCCTTCTAAAGCTCGGACATCAGCCTTTCGGTCCTTTCGGACTCAGGGTAAGTCCAAGGGTCAATCCTTCCCGAGACAGTCGTCAACCAAGACTGCCCCTAAACCAAAGAAGCAGGCCTGGAGCACTAGACATCCTGCTTCCAAGCCCGAAGATAAGCCTTCAGCCTGATGGGACGGGCCTCTCGCTGGGGGATCCCAGAGTGGGGGACCAACTTCTTCAATTCGCCCAATGCTGGTGCAATACCACCACGGATGCTTGGGCACAAGAAGTGGTCTCTCAGGGGTACGCTCTGTCCTTCCTGTACAGACCCCCTGGGCAGTTCTTTTGCACGAGCCTTTCCCAAGACAATAAGCACAAACAAAAGGACAAACCCAACCTCTATGCACTACAAAGAAGTACCAAATACAAGTCCTCAATGGAATAGGAAAATGTCCAACGTAGTGAAGGATTTAAAAATTCTTCTTACAGGGATCCTCTTCGACAATAAAAAAGAAGGGAGAAGAAAACAAAATGGTGTAGTAGTTCAAAGCAAATCCTTTTTTAGGCTACTAAAATTAAACATCTTTTCCTTAATTCAAAAGAATGTCTGAAGTATCCATACCGTACTCCCGTAATAGTGCTACTGTAACTTCTACCTCCATGTTCCTATAGCCCCTTCACACCAGCAGTATCTGAGGTTTGCTATACAACATCTTCACTTCCAGTTTCAGGCTCTACCCTTTGGTCTTTCCACGGCTCTGAGGGAGTTCACCAAAGTGATGGATGTCATGGCTGCACATCTGCGCAGCCAGGGTATACGGCTTCTGCCATATCTGAACGACCTCCTATTGGTGACCGGCTCTCCGGAGGTCCTTTTGCAACATCTACACCTGATGATCACTTGTCTTCAAGCGCACGGATGGCTGATAAAGTGGAAGAAGTCCTCTCTCATTCCATCACAGAGGATGGTTCATTTGGGAGCCCTTCTAGACCCGTCAGCAAAGGATCTTCCTGACTCCGGAAAAGGTTGCCTCCCTACAACTGCGAGTGAACAGTTGTCTAAAAAGTACCCAGGTGTTGGTTCACTCGGCAATGAGAGTTCTCGGGTCCATGGTGTCGACATTCGACATGGTGGAGTATGCCCAATTTAATTCTAGGCCCCTTCAGGGGCTGATTCTATCAAATGGAAAGGGTTACCACACCGAATCAGGACTCAGATGCTTGTGTTGTCTCTAAAGGTGCGCCTGCGATGGCTTGGTGGCTTCAGACAACTCATCTCACCGAGGGCCGCCCCTTTTGGATCCCGGACTGGGTCCTGCTCACGACGAATGCCAGTCTCTGGGGTTGGGGGGCGGTATCGGGTCCCATTTCACTTCAGGGTCATTGGACGGCGGAAGAATCGGTTCTTCTAATCAATATTCTGGAGCTTCGGGCCGTGTACAGGGCCTTCCAGTTGTCCAGTCATGCTCTTCACGGAAGGGCAGTGCAAGTTCAGTCTTACAACGACACCACAGTGGCGTACATCAACCGTCAAGGGGGGTCTCGCAGTCGAGCAGCAATGTCGGAGGTGTCATGCATCCTGTCTTGGGCAGAATTCCACCTTCCGGCAGTCTTCATTCAAGGAGTTCTGAACTGGGAAGCGGACTTCCTCAGCTGTCACGATGTGCATCCCGGGGGATGGTCCCTTCATCCAGATGTGTTTCAATTGCACGAGGACAAGTGGGGACTGCCGGAGG
Source organism: Taudactylus pleione (assembly GCA_031769625.1). Classification (NCBI taxonomy): domain Eukaryota; kingdom Metazoa; phylum Chordata; class Amphibia; order Anura; family Myobatrachidae; genus Taudactylus; species Taudactylus pleione. The sequence continues at coordinate 54,765,087 of JAUIMM010000200.1, read as the reverse complement.
TGGACCTCATGGCCTCCCGTCACAATCGCAAATTGCCAGTGTATGGGTCCAGGTCAAGAGACGCAGGCTCAAGCCTGGTGGACACGCTGTCAGTGAAATGGACATTTCAACTGGCTTATCGCTTCCCTCCGATAGCCTTGCTGCCTCGGGTCCTTCGGAAATTCAAACAGGACTGCGGCACGCTTCTGCTGGTGGCACCAGCTTGGCCCAGACGTCCCTGGTACTCCGATCTTCGGGGACTATCCATAGACGTTCCGTTTCTTCTGCCTCAACATTGGGACCTGTTGTCTCAGGGGCCCTGCCTTCACCCGGACCTGGGTCATCTGTCTTTGACAGCGTGGCTCTTGAGACATCCGTCTTGAGAGCCCGGGGTTTTTCCAGCTCAGTCATCAGCACAATGCTACAGGCGCACAGGCCTGCTTCCGCCAGAGTTTATCACAGGGTGTTTCATACTTATTTTCAATGGTTTGAGTCCAGAAACTACGATCCTCAAACATTTCATGTTCCTAGGATTTTGGCGTTCCTTCAGTCTGGATTGGACACCTCGCTTCATTGAAAGTTCATGTGTCTGCACTTTCTGTGTGGTTCCAGCGTAGAATCGCTACGCTGCCTGATGTCCGTACCTTTTTCCAGGGTGTCCTAAGGATTCAGCCTCCCTTTGTTCCACCAGTGGCTCCTTGGGATTTGGTAGTGGTGCTTCGGGCCTCGCAGGGTCCTCCATTTGAACCTCTGGAGTCGGTGGAACTTAAGTGGATGACACTTAAGACTGTTTTTCTCCTGGCAATTGCTTCGGCCAGAAGAATGTCAGAACTAGGCGCACTTTCTTACTGTCCTCCTTTTCTGATTTTTCACCAGGTCAGGGCAGTGCTTCGCAACTGTCCGGGTTTTCTTCCTAAGGTTGTCTCAACGTTCCACATTAATCAGGAAATTGTTGTGCTGGCATTTTAGTCACCTGATCTCTCGGCTGGTGAGGCTTCCTTAGATGTTGTCCGTGCTCTCAAAGTTTATGTGGACCGGACTAGTTCCATTCGGATGTCTGATTCTTTGTTCGTCCTCTTTGGTTTTCACAAGAGGGGGTTGGCCTGCCAACAAGCAAACTTTGGCCCGTTGGCTTCATGTAGTTATTTGTGAGGCCTATTCACAGGAGGGTTTACCTGTTCCAGCCACTGTTAAGGCTCATTCCACACGGTCTGTGGGTCCCTCGTGGGCTGCTGGCTGTGGCACCTCAGCTGTTCAGCGGTGTAAGGCGGCCACCTGGTCTTCCATACAGACTTTTCTACGGTTCTATAAGTTTGACACCTTCGCCTCTCAGGATGCATCCTTCGGGCGCCGGATTCTCCTTTCAGCGCAGGGGCGTCCCCGCTCTTAGTTGTACTGCTTTGGGACATCCCCAAGGTCAACCCTGTGAACCCCCTATGGAACCTGAAGTAGAAAACAAGAGATATGGTAAGAACTTACCTTTGTTATCTCTGTTTCTACGAGGTCCATAGGGTCCACAGGGCACCCGCCCTTACGCACCTGGCTTCATATGGGCTATGTGGCTGGTCACCGGTTTTCCGTCTCCCTTTCTGTGAGTATGGTTCTTGTGTGTTCCAGTCTTCCTTCCCTCTGTTTTTTATCTCCTCCGGCCTTGGCTACTTACCAACTGAGGTCCCTGTGGCTGGGACGTGGTACATAGGAGGATGGACCCAGTGCATCCTGGGAGCAGCAAATCTTTAACTGCGTGGTGCCAGTGGATCCAGATCCAGCTATACCCCAAGGTCAACCCTATGGACCTCGTAGAAACAGAGATAACAAAGGTAATTTCTTACCATATCTCTTGTTTCAGAGCACTACTAATTGTCATAATGTGAATTTTGGGGACTATTCTTTGGCATAATGTGAATTGTGGGCATTACTCTTTGGCATAATGTGAATTGTGGGGAACATGTTTGAACACCCTGCGGATGAGCTCTGTTGTGTGCATTCTAATACAGAGAATGATGTACACTTGAATGGTGTTCTGATATTAATTATATTTGTAAGAGTATAGACTAAGAAGTGGGAGGAGTTGGGAATAGTAAGGGGAGGAGTCTATGCCAGGAGCCGACATAAGGTGTGCCTGTGTGCTGTAAATGCCAGGGCCTATTTTTAGTCCCCCTGAAATACCAATGAAATTGCTGTCTCATATACCTGTATTTTAGTGGCTGCATTTGTATTTTTCAGTACAAACCTTTCTAACAGCTATTATGTACAAATCAACTAATGCTTTAGGATTAGTGTAATGTTGCTAGACTATTAAACCATTTGGTTAAAATAATAGGACTTATTTTGGTCAACACTGGTTATCATTTCTATAGACTACAGTATTTTTGGCTGCTAGAGGGGTTTGGAGAGGTAGAAATTGCTGCAGATGTAGTTCTTATATTATAAAGAAAGTATAATGTGTAAGAGATCTATATCATAAATGGTTATAGTATAACATATCTTCCTACTCTCTTCCATTCGAATTCCCTGCTGCCCACAAGCTGTGCGCCTTCAGTCTTCCCCTGTGCCCTGCTCACTGTAATGGGAATTTGCTTGATAATGTATTTTCTCATCTCCACATTCACATTTTTCAAACTGTCCATTCCCTATTTCTGGTCTTTCTCACACCACTGGATCTCCATCTGGATCATTACTCCTCTGATATATGCATGCATTCATGGTAACCTGTGAAATATAATCGATATATTTGAGCATTTTCTGCTGCCATTGACACTATACTGCAGTATATTACTGTTGCCTTCTCCCAAAAAACTAATTCTCAAATCTACACTTGATAAACCCACTCCTGTTACATTCATCTTCAGGAGAGACATGATTTGAATTTGTTTTATTACTACATTCCCATAGTGGTAGGTGAAATATTACCGTTGTTGTGTCATTCTATTTTCTATATACAGTAAAATACACTTTATTTTGGAAGCGTTGAGTTGTAAAACCCGGAACTTCTGATTGTGTTTATGCCAGATATATGAAAGGGCAATGCTTTTACTAGCCGTGTCTTGCTAGTAAAAGCATTGCTCTTTTAAATACTAGGAACTAACACAATAAGAGAATAAACCCTTTTTATATCATTGCCCATTGGGCACAAAAGTATTCTACTTTCAATGCAACACTTTTCCTACTGACCCAATTATGTTACAAGTACAGTATTAAAAAAAAATAACATTAATTGCACATAAGTGCAATTAATCTTATTTGCAGATTTGGAACATGATTGGGTCAGAAGGAAAGTGTTGTATTGGAAGTTGATTCTGAGTTGGGAGAAAAGCATAACAAGTAAGCAACTTTGCACCTGAACAAACCATGTTGCTGTGGCCCCAAATGCTGGGCTGCTTTATTTTTACACTGCACTTTCAGTGGCAAACGCAGGATTTCCAGAGAGGTGTTTCCAAATGCTTAATTTTAGAGCGAGTGTGGCCTGTCAATGAAGAGGGCAGAATTCGTTCTTAACCAGCTTTAATAAGCGTCATACAAAGTGTATTGTGTGTAATAATTCCAGCATGTGCAGGACCAGCAATCACAGTAAGCCATTAGATGCAGCAGTAGGGCCATCCTGCCTGAGCTGAATGTATTTATTTTAGATGTGGGCACCATTCCAGACTATTGGAGCAAGTCTGGGAGCCTGGAGGAGCAGCAGAAGAACCTAGCACTGCCCTGGACATATGTGTACATATTGGGCACTATAGCAGTGCATCTCTAACAGTGCATGTTTTCCAGATCTTCTAGTTGGTGCACAGGTTATTTTTTACTGGCTGATACATTTTAAAATATCCACAGGTGGTGCTAATTATTTCATTTGTGATACTGAGAAGAACATGCAGCACTAATAACAATCTATTATATTACTATTTCTATTGTGGTCATGGTTTGGGCTGGGGAGGGGGGTTTCCAGGCAAACGGAAACCCCCCTGCATTTGCCTATGACTTTAGATTTGTGTTTGGACACACCTCTCTCACATCTTAAGGCCCCCCAGCAATCTGAAAACCACAATTAAACAATTTGAAGATTTGTTGCCCGATTTTAGGATTTCCCAATCTAGCAATCTGCACCATACATTACAGATCTTTTTCAGTGATTTGCAGATCGATTGCAGCAAACACAGATATTCCAATCTTGAAAGACCCATCATTTTACTAGTAACTGTCTGCAAATCTGCTGATCATGTCCATACACTTGCAATCTACAGTCCCAATCCATCTGTGAAATCCAACATGTTGGACAGTCTGATTAACAATTCCAATCACTTTTTGGTTGCAATCTGTGATCTGTGCAGCTCATACATTACAGATTTTTATACACAATCGATTGCAAATTGCAGAATTGCCACAATCGATTGCTGATGTATGGTGGCCTTAAATCTCTCTGAAGATTTTAAATATCCCCCACCTGCAGTGCAGCATGGTTTTGCCAAGGTGCAAACTTACTTTTCTTGCTTTGCTCTCGACTCTAAATAAGCCCCAAGATGTGTTGTAATAAAGATAAGACTGTAAATGAAATAGTAACGTCTAAGGCCAGGTACACAAGAAATATCGACACAATATGTTGCTTTGAGGCAAATTGGAACAACATATTGTGCGGAATGCGCAGTGTGTGCGCTCAATTGCACGCTTCCGTGTGTCATATCCAACATCTTCAGGTTGGCCGTACTGCAGGTCAATCAGAAGATATCATGAACGATGTGGTGCACATCGTGTAGTGTGTATGGTCAACCGGACGACCAGGTGGTATGTCGTTCAGATTTTGCCTCTGAAGACCGTTATCTAAAGATGGTTGTTCTTATGTGTACAGAAGCAACAATCAGTTGTATACAATAAAACTGCATGTTAAATCGTTCCTTTGCTTGCACAGTGTGTATGCTCAATTAACAAAATGCAAAGTGAATGAACAGAAGAGAAATCTAAATCAAATCAATATTTGGTGTGACCACCCTTTGCCTTCAAAACCACATCAATTCTTTTAGGTACACTTGCACACAGTTTTTGAAGGAACTCGGCAGGAAGTTTGTTCCAAACATCTTGGAGAACTAACCACAGGTCTTCTGTGGATGTAGGCTTGCTCAAATCCTTCTGTCTCTTCATGTAATCCCAGACAGACTCAATGATGTTGAGATCAGGGCTCTGTGGGGGCCATATCATCACTTCCATGACTCCTTGCTCTTCTTTATGCTGAATGTACAGATGTGTCCACATAAATCTATCCTCCCTGCGCTACAAGTCGCACATAATGCTTGAGTGCCTTGGGACTCTACTCTTATACCTGTAACTTTTTACCGTCAGTATTGTGTGTCTGTATATTTTGCTGTAAGCTTATAAGTAATCAATATTTATTAAAAAAGACTTTTAATAGTGTGTTTAATATAGGTTTGCAAGCTAATAATGAAGTTATGAAACGTATTATATGTGCAACGTGGTTGGTGTAATGGTTAGCATTGCTGCCTCACAGAAGTGAGGTCTTTTATGAAATTCCCACCACAGCCCTAACTGTGGAGTTTGTATATTCTCCCCGTGCTTGTGAGGGTTTCCTCCGGGTACTGCGGTTTCTTCCCTCAATCCAAAAAATATATACAGGTAGGGTAATTGGCTAATTGCATGCACTTTTGCCCAGTTCTCACTATTCTGGGATCCAGTTGCTGAGTTTCTGTACTCCTGCTGAGGAGGGCTCTTGCACCCGGTATTAGTCTGTGGCTCTTTGCTTACTGCAAATCTCTTTGTCCAACTTGCCTTTCTACCTTTTAAGTTAATGCAGGCAACAGGCCAGAGAGTCTCTCTGCTTTCAGTGTGCTTACCTCTTACAGCTGGATGTCCTCTGGCTGCTGCCACCACACTAAACTGTCCACAGCCGTTTCCCAAATAGTAAAGCCTGATGACTATAGAAATTTGCAATGCAGGCCTAGAACCAATTGCAAGACTCTACGGGTCAAATATAATAGGGTCCGAGTCTTAAAAAAGTTGTTTTTAACTCGCACACTATTACTGACCTAAAACTCGTAAAATAACAGACCTGCTTCAGGCTAGAGAGTCTAGCCTGTGCAGGTTCGAGTTACACAGAAACATGCACAGATCCGTGAGATCTGTGCATGCTTCTATGTAAAAAAATAAAAATAAATAGTAAAATGTAAAAAAAAAAAAACAATGTAAGGTCCCCCCCACTAATAGCACAACCAACATCGGGCATTTCTGAGACTGTCCTGGTTGTGAAAATACAGGAAGAAAAAATATAGGGTTTCCCTGTATTTTCATCAACCAGCATCGGGCTCAGTGAGCCAATCCTGGTTGTAGAAATACAGGGGACAAAATAAGTAGGGTTCCCCTCTATTTTCCACAACCAGCACCAGACTCTTTCTAGTGAGGGTGTAATGGCACAGCTGGGGGACCCTTTCATCGAGCCCCCCGGCTAAAACATTCATCACCTGACCAGTAGTCAGCCCAGGCCAGGGATCCTGGGGAGGTGAGAACCCCCCTTCCAATAGAGAGGTTCCCCTTCTCCAGGGCACCCCAGGCCTGGGCTGATAGCCCGGGGCTATCCCCGGCACCGCTGACCTGTGGGTGCCGAGTTGATTGTGTAGATATAGAGTAAATAATATTGTGTTTTACAGTAGAACTAGAGGTCCCAGCAAGCCTCCCCCGCATGCAGGTACTTGGAGAATCACAAGTACCAGCATGCGGGGCATTAAGGGCCAGCTAGTAACTCTAGTTCACCTGCAAAACTACTTAATATTAAATTAAACACAGGACATGGACACCGAAAGGTTTTATTATTTTATTTTATATACACTCACTCACGCATACTCGCCTACAATCCCTGTAGCTATTCACATCCTCTTCTCCATGTAGCATCCATGACACCTGTAAAATACTCGCCTACCCCTAGTTTCGTTCCTCTTCAGTCCATGTAGGCATTCACCATTTTCAGAAAACAACAAACCGCCAATACCTGAGCCACGGACATGTACCGTCCTCTAAGAACAGTACTATGCGAATGAGGGCTCAGCCGCTGCATTTCCCATAGAAATGCATTGGCTGAGCGTTCATTGGCTGAGAGAGACGAGCCTCCGCCGTTCCCACCATTGAAGTCAGAAAAGCCCGATGCTGGTTGTGCTTCTAGGGGAGGATCCCATAGCGTGTTTTTTTTTTGTTTTGTTTTTAACACCGAAGCCTTCACAGATCGCACTTATCTGTGAAGGCTTCTGTGTTACTCGGACCTTGTAATGAAAGTCGTATTACAAGTTTTCATACGAAAAAATCATACAGGCTCGCACAATGTAATAGCCTCGAACTTACAACTTCACAAGTTTGGTATTACATACCAAATGTGCGAGAAGGTCCGAATTTGATCTCGCACAAGTACATGGACCCTATAACATTTGGCCTTACATCTAGGTTTGTAGACTGGAAGAGGGACTGAACTAACAGATGAATGCTGCATAGTCTTATAAGTCAGGGATACCATCAGAAATCATTGTATCCAGTGCACATAAAAAAAGCAGACCCCCTACCTCATCTAACCCCTCCCCCCAAGGCCCAGTGGTCACATAGGTGTGCTATTAAGCTATGGTATCTGTAGCATGCATTTATAATGAATCTCCTTCAATTGTACTTATGTGACTCACGTCCCCCAGATCTTTGCACATGCCATTAGTGCTTTCAAATGCCCCTCAGACCTCCCCACTTACCATCAGACCTGGCCACATGATATATGTATGTGGGTATTGTGTATTTATATACACTCATCAGCCATAGCATTAAAATCATCCTAATATTCTGTAGGACCCCCTTGTCACCTTTCGGGACGTGTACTCCACAAGACCTCTGAAGGTGTCCTGTGGTATCTGGCACCAGGGCGTTGGCAGCAGATCCTTTAAGTCCTGTATGTTGTGAGTTGGGACCTCAATGGCTCGGACTTGTTTTTCAAGAACATCCCACAGATGCTCAATTGGATTGAGATCTGTGGAATTTGGAGGCCAAGTCAACACCTTGAACTCTGTCATGTTCCTCAAACTATTTCTGAACAATTTTTGCAGTGTGGCAGGGCCCATTATCCTGTTGAAAGCTGCCGTTGCCATGATGGTATGTACTTTGTCTGCAACAATGTTTAGGGAGTTGGTACGTGTCAAAATACATCCATATGAGTGACAGGACCAAAAAATTCATAGCAGAACATTTCCCAGAGCATCACACTGCCTTCACTGGCTTGCCTTCCTCCCACACTGCATCCTGGTGCCATCTCTTCCCCAGGTATATGATGCACACACACCCAGCCTCCACATGATGTAGAAGAAAACCTGATTCATCAGACCAGGCTACCTGCTTCCATTGTTTAATTGTCCAGTTCTGATACTCAAGTGCCCATTGTAGGCAGTTTCAGCTGTGGACAGGGGTCACCATGGGCACTCTGACTGTTCTGGCATAGCCAGCATTAACTTTTTTATTAATTTGTGGTGTTCTGTGGGATCAGACCAAGCAGGCTAGTCTTCGCCTCCCACACGCATCAATGAGCCTTGGCCATATATTACCCTGTCGCCATTTCACCGGTCGTCCTTCCTTGGATCACTTTTGGTAGACACTAGCCACTGCATACTGGTAACACCCCACAAGACCTGCTATTTTGGAAATACTCTGACCCAGTCATCTAGCCATCACAATTTGGTTCTTGTCAAAGTCACTCAGATCCTTGTGCTTGCCCGTTGTTTCTGCTTCCAACACATGAACTTCAAGAACTGAGTGTACACTCGCTGCCTAATATAATATATCACACCAAACACTTACAGTTGCCATTATAACTAGTCAATCCATGTTATTCCGGTATACCTGTCAGTGGTTTTAATGTTATGGCTGATGGTTATATCTCTATAATAATTGTGTAAGGTCTGTCCTCTCCAACATACTTGCGCTGTGGAAGCCAGGGTGTGCGCCTGAACAGCTCCCACTGCTAGGATGACAGGACAGACATATCTCACAAGAACAGTAGCACCTGCGCACACAACAAAATATAAAGTCTGTGTAGGTGAACAATATATATATATATATATATATATATATATTTAAAATCTATTTTAAAACCTTAAAAATATTAAATAAATACTTTAACAGCCATTGGCTTGGAGTAGATGAATACATAGTGAGAGGAGCCAGCAGTACAGATGGTAAAGGGCATAGGCACATATGGGAGGGTGCTTGAGGAACAAATAGTAAAGGGGATAGTGGGAAAGACTGTATAGGGGAAAAGGGCAGACGCACGTATGGGAATATTTTAAGCACCTCTGTGCACTGCAGTTAGATTCCTTCTGTGCGATGCACAGAGCACACTAGGGACAGTAAAACAAACACACCGGCGCCGGGTAGTACATTCACTGACAGTGTACTACCCGGCGTTGTATTTGTTTTAGCAGCCAATAAGAGTGAGAAAGACTCTGGCTGCTGCACTCATGAGCTCTGCCTTCCAGCTCCCGCAGTGAGTGAAAGGAAAGACGTCATGACGTCTCTCCCATAGTGTCGAGCGGGACGGGAGGAGCGAACGTCGGCGGTTGCTGGAACTGGAATTCGGGTAAGTAGTTTATTTTCCATGTGGTTTATGTGTAAGGGGCATTGCATAAGGGGCACTACTACAGGGGGTACTGCATAAGGGGCACTGCATAAGGGGCACTACTACTGGGGGCACTGCATAAAGAACACTACTACTGGGTACAATGTATAATGGGCACTACTACAGGGGGCACTGCATAAGGGCACTGCATAAAGGGCACTGCATAAGGGGCACTACTACAGGAGGCACTGCATAAAGGGCACTACTACAGGAGGCACTGCATAAGGGGCACTACTACAGGAGGCACTGCATAAGGGGCACTACTACAGGAGGCACTGCATAAGGGGCACTACTACAGGAGGCACTGCATAAGGGGCACTACTAGCAGGGGCACTGCATAAGGGGCACTACTACTGGGACACTGCATGCATAAAGAACACTACTACTGGATACAATGCATAAGGGGCACTACTACAGGGGGCACTGCATAAGGGGCACTACAACTATAGGCACTACTACAGGAGGCATTACTACCGGGGGCACTGCATAAGGGGCACTGCTGCTGGGAGTATTGCATAAGGGGCACTACTACTGGGGGCATTAAGGTGGTATTTGACCTATTTAATAGTTATTGGATATGTTTTATATTGTGCTTAGTTATTACAGTTGTATATTAGTAGCATTCAGCTTGTGTTTTTTTTTTTTTTACTGTTCCCTTACAACATTTTTTTGGCGCCAGCAAGGCATCCTGACTAAACTTTTACTTTGCTAGCCATGTAAAGCTAAATAAACTGGAAGCCTTGCTTACCATGTCCTTATAATAATGAACGGGTCAGATGTGATGTAATTGTCCTTTTCCCTCAAATGCCTTTAAAAGTTAGAATTTAGGAGCTAGAGCCAAATGTTAAGAGTTAGAATTTTTGTGACAAACTGGCATGAGAGGGCACATCAACCCTGACATCATCAATGTTGTGAGTGATCTCGAGTCCCCCCGCCATTGGAGATGTACGCAAACCAATCTAGCAAAACCGACGTCATGTTTAGAATCAGCACCACAGAGTTACCCCAAAATCACTCTAATATGATTGCCAATAAAACGGCCAACCACCGCATCATCCGTAGACTCTGGGCACTAGAGTGTGCCCAGAGACTACTGTGTATGCGCAGATCGCTGGGGAAATGGCATGGCCGTCATTTATCTGGCGCTTTCCTCAGCGCATGGGTAAACTACTGGAAAAATGCCCATTTTCCCGCGTTTTGAGCAGCGCTGAGAGACCCGATGCGGGACCTTGGAGAGGTAAGATTTAAATAATATGGGTGCAGGGTGTGCGGTGCGTAGCCCCCTTGGAACCAGGGGCCTGTGTGCACTGCACACCCTGCACCCATTATAGATATGCCCCTGCCTAAGAGTTACCAAATATGTGATGTAGCCATAAGCCTTAGAAATAAAGGTAGTTATTTTTTGTGATGTAGCAGTATTTACTGTGTTCTTGGAATAAGCCCAGGCTTTCTCATAGAAGTCTCAGCATGATAGACAGACATATACTGGAACTAGTGCAGTTAATGTAATACACAGTTGGGTCCACATCTAGCACAAACTATAACTAGAAACAACAAGCTATCTGCTCAGTAACCTTCCTCTTTTAATGCCTCTACCAGCTGTCATCATTAAGTGCTTTGCAGTTTAATTTAGGACCCACACAGTCCTGATATTATTCATTTGGTAACATAACCAGGAACTGCTGACATTCCTGGACCTATCTGCTCATTAGTTTTCACCGTGCCGATTCTGTGCCGACTCACTTGGAATCTGTGCAGTGACTTTATAGACGCTCAACTCGCACCGACTCTATAAAGGTTCACTTAGGAATTAGATTTCTGGCTTCTCCGGTTTTAGCTGAAATCTCCACAAAAGTCCTCTGGTTTTTGGGGGCTGTTTCAGTTAAGACCTAAAAATTAATTTTTTTGTTACTGAATAATAATAATTTTTTTATTTTATGTAAGTCTTCAATACTTTAACATATTAACTTAAAAAATCTGCTATTAAAATCCAAAACATGTATGGCAAAATGGCTATATTTTATATACAGTGTAGATAAGGAGAAGTTCTCAATATAGCGCATGAGAAAAGACAATAAAGATGACACAGGTCATGTACAATTTATGCTATTTATCCTTTATCAATGTTTGTTGGTCATGGGATATTTTCCTGGCAGGATTATGGATTTCAGTGAATGTTTGCAGTATTGTGTTTTAGACACATTACACACTGTACCACTGTACAACCTTTCACCTAGTAATTTTATTTTGTCCCCGCGCTTGATCTGCAGTTCCTGAATAATAGAGATTGCAGTTCTTGTGCTGTGATGTTGTGCAATAATATCAGAAAGAAGTAGTGTCGTACCAGTTTGTAAAGGTACGAGTAAATAAAAAAAAACATTGCTTCATATTGAATGGGTTTGTAAGTCTCCTCCAAAGCATATCAGGCCCAGCATGCTGACCTAAATACAACATATAAACCATTGTACTCCGCAAGCCTTATTCTATACATCTATCAGTCCTTCATTGCTCTTCCCCTAGGAGAGGAGTCTTTTATAGACTTTGGCTGGGTTGGTCAGTCATATATTGGAGCAATCTGATATAGGTGCATGCTTCACAATGGCCCACACACAGTATATGTTTTTCATAAGTGTGCTAAAATTGTAGAATTGATGATCAGTACACACTTCCAGATTAAACTTATTTATCCAATTGGGTTGGGAACGGGAACCCGGCGGTCAGAATACTGGCAGCGACATCACGACAGAATCCCAACGCCTGAACGTAAGTAACCTAACCCCTAACCCAGCTTTCCTGCAGCCTAACCCTAACCCAGCTTTCCTGCAGCCTAACCCTAACCCCTCCACCCTCCTGCAGCCTAACCTTAACCCTCTCCCTAGTGCCTAAGCCTAAACCTAACCCTAATACTTGCCGTCGGGATTCGGAGTGCCAGCATCTTGACCGCTGGGATGGTAACTACATCCCACCTAAATATTGTTTCTCTTGATGCTGTATCTTTAACCACAAATCCTGGACTTGCCTCCATTCTCCTGGTTTCCCCCTGCATAATTGAAGACTGATTCATAATGACATAGAACAGAAGCTACTGTATCATGATTTACTGTAGGTGCAGCTGATCAGCAGTGTCTTCTGTTAAAATAAGCGAAGCACGCCAGTGTGAAAAGTATACTTTATAGTATGTTACAGATGGAATATTTTCATACTAATAATGTCAGTAATCTCTGCAAACCGCTCCAAGCGTGCATACATTATGCACCATGTAGGTTTGGGGGAGGGGGTTTGGAGGTTGTCACTATTCTAAAGCCTATGACCTCTTTTTGTTCTCATTTTCTCTCCTGGGTGATACACTTTTGCAATCTGTTCACAAAATTATGTGATTCTTTTGTACATTAAAGCTATGGAACTATAAGCATTTAAGATCTCAATTAACTGGAATTTTGACTTCAAAAGAGATGCCAATACTCCTTGCCTCTGTGCTTGGTTGGGAACAGCCAGTTCAGTGAAGCAGAAAGAATGCAGATTCTTATCTGATATTGTATTTTTAGATTATAAATTTCCAAGGTGAAGTTATTATTATTATTATTATCCTTTATTTATATGGCGCCACAAGGGTTCCGCAGCGCCTTACATAGTACATAAACATAGTGCACAAACGTAGTACATAGACAGTTGAGCAGAACAAGAAAACAGTGTCATACAGTTTAAGACAATGCAATACAAGTACATGGTATATAAACACTGCTGCAACAGAAGCAGGATGGCAAAAGTCACGGGTTAGGTGCTTTTGAGTATAGAGCAGATAATATAAGTAAAGAAAGGATAAGCACAAGAGGAAAGAGGGCCCTGCTCGTGAGAGCTTACATTCTAGAGGGGATGGGCAAACAGACAGGGGTGACACGGATGGGGTATAGACAGTGAGCATGGGACAGAGGGTTAGGATGACAGATGGGTGGATTCCTATTTTACAGTATGTGTGGAAGTCATTTGAATTCAGATTTATGCCACTGACATTCTACTTTAAGAGGCAGTTTTTGTAGGTGTCTGTGGAAAGCAATGGCTGTTATATCAGTTTACGTGAAGTCTGACGGGTAGCTGAAGCCACTTTATGAATGGCTATTTAGAGAGTTTGGTTAACGTATAAACCAGCAGTCTCAGGTAAATGTAGAAATTGGTAAAAGTAGTTATTGTAAAGAGATGTTCAGAAGTAAAATAATAAGTTGTGATCAAGTGTGAATTCTATAAGGCACATTTATTGATTTGGAGGGTGATGGGAGACATGTGAGGTTTGCAGGATATTTATTCCATAGTATACCCGCTGTCCGTGTGTGTGGCCTGGATTTGGTGATATGTCACCAGATAAAAGCAGAAGAATGGATAAGTAGATATAGTTGTAGGTGTGTAAAAATTTTTTATAATGACACAATGAGGCTGTAATAGTCAATTTTTGATGAAAAGAAATCTCATTAGTTTTTAGAGGAGGTGAGTGACTCAACAGGGCGGCAGTGTGCCCAGAGAGGTGAGATGCAGGGAGAGTTAGGGATGTTATATCCTTAGAGAAAATACAAAGGAGGGAGTTGCAAAAAAGAAATGTGTAGTACATGGTGAGTTTTAGGTATGTTTTTTTTTTTTAGACAAATTTTAAAGTAATGGTATCTTAATCTGAAATTACCTTAGATGTTGGTCAATGTTTGTTCAACTGTTTGAAGTTAAACATTTGTTATTACATTAATATATTTTCCGGTTTAAAAATTACGATTATATATATATTTATAAAATGCATAATGGAGTACCGTCATATGGAGGTTTAAATAAAAAATAATAAAAAGTGCATGACCATATTGCCATGTGCCTTTTATAGAGGTTATGAAACAGTGGGACATCTAACATCCTTTTTAGTTTGCAATAAGGGAAGAGTTATTCCTTTTATAATACTTTTTAAAAAGTAACAAAAGCACGTTACTTGTATGCGATGATCCACATAGCCAGGTGTATTTTGTCCTTACTGACAGCTATACATTGGTAAATGTGATAATTTGACACAAATGGCATCAATGTTCATCTACTGAGACTATACAGTGTTTTATAGTATCTTTCTGTGCTTTATCGGGCTGCTCCGTGTAACTGAAATATCTTTAGTATCTTTCCCATTCCTTTGCTGAAAGAACTGTTTAATGCTGAGAAGGAAGCCATGGAGAGCTTCAGCATGGGCAGTCAGAGGAGAATCCCAATGGTAGCTGTATGAGGGAATTATGTCATCTGCTAGGTAACAGAAATGTTTTAGATTAGTGAGACTGAGGGCCTGATTCAGAGACGGATGGTAGTACATACGCAACTGCATTCTCTCGCGGATCATAGTTGCTAAAATATATGCTAATGCTTTCCAAAGCACAGAGGAGCCTAGGGACACCACAAACACTGCAGCTCCCCTGACACACAGAGAGGTCTCATAGGAGAGCGCAATGACTCATTTATGCACGCCCATGTCACTCACTTTGCGAGTGGGTCCTCTGTGTAGGTGTGATCACAGTACTTGCCCGGTGTGATGTTTGTGAATTAGCAAACAATCGATTGATTTGCGTACAAATCGCCATTGCGTCCATCTCTGAATAAAGCCCTGAGACATTTGTAATGTTGTCACTGCATGTTGTTAGTGGAATACCAACTGTGCTTTGTGATTTCATTTTCTTATTGTTTTCAATGTTCTCAGCAAGCTATGGAAAATTGTGTTGTTGGTTTGTTTGTTTTTTTGTGAGGAAATGATCCATAACCTGTAAGCATGGAGGTAGCTATAGAGGATGCTCAGGATGCCATTGCTATTAAGCTCAGAGGTTCTGGAGGCCCCGGGCCTAGGTCATAGTGTCGTCTACCAAGTTCCCGGAATTAGCTGCTAAGCAATTGAGTCCAGCCTGTTGCCCGGCCTGAAAACAGGAACTCATCAGCGCTCATGTTGATAGAAGTCCCTGTCTCTGCCACTCAGTAATGCCCCGTGCTGATATGATCCATCTCCCATGCTCCTGTTTCCCCACCACAGACACAGCTGTGCTACAGTCAGCGAGCCCAGCACTATGGAGAGTTGGCTTTTCCTTGATTACAGCCTTTGTGCAGTGAGCTATGCAATTAGGACTGTCCCAAAAAGGGGCCTAGAGCTGAAATTAAGATGATCTCCACTCCTAATGGAATTCCCTGCAATAGGAAAGTAGAAGGTGACTGGTCACACCACCCCTGTCTTTACACTCAATGTAAATTGCCATTTTCTCAGCCCTGAAGGTGGACGTGGGGCAGATGTGAAAGATTCAAAAGCTGCCAATAGAGAATGGAATATTTGAAGCAACGCCATTACAAATAACGTGAAAATATGAAAGGCAATAAATTAACTAGGGCACTACTATGGGGCATAACATTAACTAAGGCACTACTATGGGGCATAACAATAACTAGGGCACTACTATGGGGCATAACATTAACTAGGGCACTACTATGGGGCATAACATTAACTAAGGCACTACTATGGGGCATAACAATAACTAGGGCACTACTATGGGGCATAACTAACTAGGGCACTACTATGGGGCATAACATTAACTAAGGCACTACTATGGGGCATAACATTAACTAAGGCACTACTATGGGGCATAACTAACTAGGGCACTACTATGGGGCACTTGGGGCATAACATTAACTAGGGCTCTACTATGAGGCATAACATTAAGGCACTACTATGCGGCATAACTAACTAGGGCACTACTATGGGGCACTTGGGGCATAACATTAACTAGGGCACTACTATGGGGCATAACATTAACTAAGGCACTACTATGGGGCATAACAATAACTAGGGCACTACTATGGGGCATAACATTAACTAAGGCACTACTATGGGGCATAACTAACTAGGGCACTACTATGGGGCATAACATTAACTAAGGCACTACTATGGGGCATAACTAACTAGGGCACTACTATGGGGCACTTGGGGCATAACATTAACTAGGGCTCTACTATGAGGCATAACATTAACTAAGGCACTACTATGGGGCATAACAATAACTAGGGCACTACTATGGGGCATAACATTAACTAGGGCACTACTATGGGGCATAACATTAACTAAGGCACTACTATGGGGCATAACTAACTAGGGCACTACTATGGGGCATAACATTAACTAAGGCACTACTATGGGGCATAACATTAACTAAGGCACTACTATGGGGCATAACTAACTAGGGCACTACTATGGGGCACTTGGGGCATAACATTAACTAGGGCTCTACTATGAGGCATAACATTAACTAAGGCACTACTATGGGGCATAACAATAACTAGGGCACTACTATGGGGCATAACATTAACTAAGGCACTACTATGGGGCATAACTAACTAGGGCACTACTATGGGGCACTTGGGGCATAACATTAACTAGGGCACTACTATGGGGCATAACATTAACTAAGGCACTACTATGGGGCATAACAATAACTAGGGCACTACTATGGGGCATAACATTAACTAAGGCACTACTATGGGGCATAACTAACTAGGGCACTACTATGGGGCATAACATTAACTAGGGCACTACTATGGGGCATAACATTAAGGCACTACAATGGGGCATAACAATAACTAGGGCACTACTATGGGGCATAACATTAACTAGGGCACTACTATGGGGCATAACATTAACTAGGGCACTACTATGGGGCATAACATTAACTAAGGCACTACTATGGGGCATAACATTAACTAAGGCACTACTATGGGGCATAACTAACTAGGGCACTACTATGGGGCACTTGGGGCATAACATTAACTAGGGCACTACTATGAGGCATAACATTAACTAGGGCACTACTATGGGGCATAACATTAACTAAGGCACTACTATGGGGCATAACATTAACTAAGGCACTACTATGGGGCATAACTAACTAGGGCACTACTATGGGGCACTTGGGGCATAACATTAACTAGGGCACTACTATGGGGCATAACAATAACTAGGGCACTACTATGGGGCATAACATTAACTAAGGCACTACTATGGGGCATGACATTAACTAGGGCACTACTATGGGGCATAACATTAACTAAGGCACTACTATGGGGCATAACATTAACTAAGGCACTACTATGGGGCATAACATTAACTAAGGCACTACTATGGGGCATAACTAACTAGGGCACTACTATGGGGCACTTGGGGCATAACATTAACTAGGGCACTACTATGGGGCATAACAATAACTAGGGCACTACTATGGGGCATAACATTAACTAAGGCACTACTATGGGGCATAACATTAACTAGGGCACTACTATGGGGCATAACATTAACTAGGGCACTACTATGGGGCATAACATTAACTAGGGCACTACTATGGGGCATAACATTAACTAAGGCACTACTATGGGGCATAACAATAACTAGGGCACTACTATGGGGCATAACATTAACTAGGGCACTACTATGGGGCATAACATTAACTAAGGCACTACTATGGGGCATAACATTAACTAAGGCACTACTATGGGGCATAACTAACTAGGGCACTACTATGGGGCACTTGGGGCATAACATTAACTAGGGCACTACTATGAGGCATAACATTAACTAGGGCACTACTATGGGGCATAACATTAACTAGGGCACTACTGGGGCATAACATTAACTAGGGCACTACTAGGGGCGTAACATTAACTAGGGCACTACTATGGGGCGTAACATTAACTAGGGCACTACTATGGGGCATAAAATGAATCACTGCAGAGAGAGGTGTCTCCTAGAAACATTGGGGCTGGGGCCTCTTCAGAATGTTGCTATGGGGTCTATAATCTGGTTACGCCCCTGTCTGTAAGGGAATAGTGAAAAGTCAGGTTGAGACCGAACACTGCACTACACTCCAGGTATTTAATTTTGTTACTTCCCTCTTCCAATTATATTGTACAGTAAGCTCTCTCATGAGTACTCTCTAATATTTGTTTTCATGGCCGTATTGATTTTGTCTACCTGGTATGTTCCTATTTTATGTATGTCCAGGTTTCCCCACGGTCTGGTGCTGTGCTTTACAGATTAGTGCATTTAGCCTGTTTGGCCTGCTGAATGCACATAAAAACAATAATGACAGTTGCATGTCCGTCATGTTCTTGTTGGACATTCAGCTTCACCTGCTATTGTATGTTGTAGAAAACAAACACCAGTGGGTACAGTGCTATAAGAGTTAAATCAGTTTGCTTAATAAGGAATTTGCTGAATAAGGAAAAGTAGTGTTACCATCATTATTTTGAATTATATGTTACCATCCTACTTTATGTACATCATGTTACATGCCTTGCAGAAACTGTGCACATATCCGTAATCGCTTTGCTATCTGTAATTTGTCCATAAAATACAGTACAATGTGCTTTGACAGCATATTTGACATCAAACCTACAGACTAAAGAACATTTTGTTCCCCGAAGACAATATAGGTCAGCCAGTGTAGAATGGTAGTTACCAAATATGTTTCCATTAAATTTCAAGCTAGTTGGATGAAATGAAATCCTCTTATTTTCTAGTCATTTGAAGAGTATTTGCCTATTGTACATATGCCCCATGTACGTGTGCTAGCACTGTGTTCTGGTGCCTCTCTGTGTTGGCAGCCCTTATGATAGGTGGCAGAGTGTAACGCAATGACTGATTAGTGATAAGGAATGGGGGAATGAAGCTCTTTAATCTAAACACAAATACCTTTTATCTTTAGATTAAAGAGCTTCACAACATATCCCTCAAGTACTCCCAACAGGCCATCTTTTCAGAAGTTTACCACGTGAATTTAATATAAATGAATGCTCAGTGTTTGTCCTACATGTCTTCACTCTGGGAATGACCTGCTTAGGATGGGGATGTGCAGTATAAAAGGTAATGTGAGTTTCTCTTGTCTAGATTGTAATAAATATAAGGAAGGGAACGAAATACAGTATGTTTTAAATTGGGCCAGCTACTAAGGGGGAACTGTGTTGTGCTATAAAAAATATAGGGAAATGCTGTAATATGCCTTTACAATAAATCACCACTTACAAGATAATCATTGATAAATGTGGTGGGAAGGGAATAGAGGGACAAGACCTGAGCACTGGTCAGAAAACCTCATGTGGAAAAATACACAAAAGTAGATAAGATGCCACTTGCTTTTTTCTGCCCCCATATACTAACAGCTGGTCCAATCACACATCATTCCATGCTCAGGCACATGATGTGATTGTGGGATGAATAGGGGTTAACTATTTCTTTATCCTTTTACCATGAACCTGATCATACTGATCTCTATTCATGAGCTGGTGTAATCAAATACACACTAATATTTAACTATATATCTCTGATTGTCTAGGACATATATGAGTATTATCCAATGCAAATTGTTTGATACACACTGATTATACCTCTGTCTGTCTAGAACATACACAATTATTAACCAGTGCAAAGTGATTGATATACTGCAATGTGGAGATATGGTAACTGAACAACATCTGAATTTATTTACTGTATATAACCCAGCTACAGGTTACGCTGATCTCCAATTGTCTCTATGCACATTCTGATACAAAAGAATAATTCTCTTTCAAGATTTCTTCTTTGTGCATAAGTCTAAGTTTCAGCAGAGTACCTGGTCTTAACTATATATAATACTGCTCTGCGGAGCTATTCCTTGCTTATTTAAGGCCAATACCATTGATCGGCTGCATTGATTAACAGAGGTCATCACAGCAATATCAAAAATACAGTAGAGATATATATTCTCTATCTATCTCTGGGAACTGCTCCAATTGATTTATATAGAATTATATCCTATATATTTGTTCGCCAGGGGATAGTATTGAACTATTTTTTAACATCTGGTATTACGTCGGAAGATTCTGACTGATGTTGTATTATTTCAGCAACTGTGTGACCCTAAATATTTCAAACTAGATGATTAATTATTTATTCATGCCATTTTATTATTTTATGATGTTGTAACTATGTTGAATCTATGTGGGGTTTTTTCTTTTTAATATACTACAGTAAAAGTTAAGTTTTATTTTTAATACATACTTTAGAATCACTTATGGTGGATTAGTGCCCCAAAAAGGAGAGTACTGTTCTTTTCTCTCTTGACTTCAAGATAATCATTGCAGCAGTAACAATGAGGAACTTTTCTAAGCAGCATCATTCCTACCTGTTAGTTCATTTGCCGACAATCTGAGAGAGTATGCGCAGTAGGTCAGATCTGGGTGCCTTGCCATTGCAGCGTGTGTGTGCGCACCCCATTTTCTTTCTTGTGTCCCCATTTGATAAGAAGATTATCATATACATTTTTTTATGAATTTGCATAAATCCAATTTCTTTATGAAACCAGATTTATATTGACGGGTTTTCCCTATATCTGGGAACTGTATTTTCAAGCAACATGTTCAAAACAATTTGAGAAAACATCACGACAATTTCAGCTCCAGCCGCCGCCTGTTTCTGAGTTGATTGTACGTCTGTTTACAGAGTATGCAGATTTTGGGCCTGTGTTGAGCACACGTAATTATAGCTGATGCAGAGTCATGCACATGCCAATCATATCAACACTTTTGACTGAATAGGCGGAACTGGGTCGTAAAAGGGGGATTTCACATAGGCAAAGTTGAATAAGGCTGCGTTGACGCAACTGCGGATTATGCAGAGTTACATGTAAGTGAACATACCCCTGTTCGGCAGCACACCTTTTCAAAATACATACTTTTTCCTTGCAGGTGTGTTTGTAGCATGTGTCTTCATACACCTAGCTTCTCTATGCCTTACGGCGGAGACTCCCGGTGCGAGTGAGACACTTCAAGTGGAATAGCATATCATACTTTACTTTCAATTTTCCATCTTGTATGCATCGCAGGCGCAGCAGAAAGCCACTCAGTGCACTAGAGAGGCCAGGCTGCGATATTAACCACACAGACATTGGTTTTACACATGTACAAAGTCACATATTAAGCACAATGGAACTTGGAATGAGAAAAAGCAGTGACCACTGGCATTGGAGCCATTTTTACACAGATTCAGACTAAGGGCTGTATTCAATTAGGTTCGAAAAGCCGTTTTCACCTGTGTCTTTCTCTCCGTATTCAATAAAATTCCGTTTTGGTCTATGCGAAAAGTCAGGGCACTGAAATAGGCAATACTTTTTCTCCACAGAATAGCAGGGGAAAAAAAGTGTAAAATCTATATTTTGGGGTGCAGATGTTGAGAAAACCACTCAAAACCCTTGGTACACCCCCCCCCCCAAAATGTACAATTGCGCCCCAAAAATTTTTTACAAAAATTCAAGGAACACCCCAAAAAATGCCTTTGCAATTTGGGGTGAAAATGACAAAAGTAGGGGGACAACTTCAAAAACTAGTGAAATAAGCTTCTGGGGGTGCTCTAAGAAGGGGCCAAGTGTTTTTGGGATTGCAGGTGCTTGTATGACGAAGGAATTTCACTTTTCTAAAACTTCACTTTAGAGGCATTAAAATATGCTAGTACCCATTTTCAGGTACCCCAAATTTGACAGGACTACTTATTTTCACCAAAAAATACTGCTTAATGCCATTCTTCATCACTTTTGCAAGGACGCTAATAACAAGAATTTTAAACAAATTCTGTACCCCAAATAGTTTTATTAGAGCTATTGGAACACTTCTACATTGATCCCCAATGTTAATGCATCTTTTTTGGGGGGTAAGGATGATTTCCCCAAGTCTGACAGTACTTTCTGCCTGTTCTGCATTCACCGCTTGCCATTTTGGCCTGTTTAGGAATTGAATGTGGCGAAAAGCAGGGACGCGCATGATAAGTTTTCGTGTCCAAAACACACGATGTAGACAAAAAGTCGGGCAGGCGGATGCGAAAGATTTTCACAAGTTTGC
Source organism: Taudactylus pleione (assembly GCA_031769625.1). Lineage (NCBI taxonomy): Eukaryota > Metazoa > Chordata > Amphibia > Anura > Myobatrachidae > Taudactylus > Taudactylus pleione. Next base: position 54,742,574 of record JAUIMM010000200.1, on the reverse strand, counting down.
AGGCTATTATATTTGGTGAGTTTTGAGACAAACTCTGATCTCTACATGTGCGAGACAGTCCGAGTTTGTATCATACAAAAAACTCACACCCTATTACATCTCGCCCCAGCTCTCTAATATACACCTAATCTTATAAACCCGTTTTCCTTTTGCCACATTCATCTTTCTTCTCTGCCCATCTTCACTTCTTCCCTCACAGTCCCTTGAAAAAACAAAAAAGGATCACATTTTACAGCTGTTTTCTCATACTAAATTGTCCCCACTAAAATTGTCGGGACTTGCGTCTGTACCCCATGGATACCCACCCCAATGACTAATTAAGCAACTGGAAGTTTCCAATTATCTTAATTAGTTCAGTAATTACATGTCAGTATTGATTGTTAAAACCAATAATGACTTCAAATTATCCCAACATCAAATGTTTTGTTCATTTATTTACCCCCAAGTTTTATTAAAGCAATTACTTAAACAAAGAATAATTGCTCAATATATATTTTTTTCCATTTTATTTATTTTGCCAACTGGTCTAAAATGATCCCAAAATTACACTTTTTTTTTCTTTTTTGTTTTACATTTTTTCATTTTATTTGTTTAGCTGCATACACACACAACGATTTAGTTAATGAACGATTTTAGTAAACTTATTTCTCCCTTGAAAAAATGAACTAAAATCGTTTACTAAAGTTGTTAATTTACTATGTTCATGTAAATGTAATGAACGATTTTTTAGAACTACAAACGATTTTTGCATATTCCCTTACTGAAAATCGTTGAGTTGACAAGTCTGACTGAACTACAAACTACAAATGTGAACGCGCATGAACGAAAATCATTCATCGTTTGACTCAGAAAGTGAACGATTTTTACAAACGATTATCGTTAAACGATATAATTTAATGATGATCTTTCAAAAAATCGTTGTGTGTATGCACCTTCAGAAATAAAAAAAGTAAAGTTTGCTTTGCATAATTTTTTTTCTTTAAAAAAAAATATATATATATATGTATATATATATATATATATATGTGTGTGTGTGTGTGTGTGTATGTATATATATATATATATATATATATATATATTCTATATGCTACCGTTCAAAAGTTTGGGGTCATCCGTCAATTTAGTGTTTCATGAAAACTCACTTTTATTTATCAAATTAGTTGCAAAATGAATAGAACATATAGTCAAGACATTGAAGGACAAAATTATTATTTCTAACCTTGCCAAACTTTGCTTTTGTCAAAGAATGCTCCTTTTGCAGCAATTACATCATTGCAGACCTTTGGCATTCTAGCTGTTAATTTGTTGATGTAATCTGAATAAATTTCACCCCACACTTCCTGAAGCACCTCCCACAAGTTAGATTGGCTTGATGGGCACTTCTTGCATACCATACGGTGAAGCTGCTCCCACAACAGCTCAATAGGGATGAGATCTGGTTACTGCGCTGGCCACTCCATTACACACAGAATACCATCTGTCTGTTTCTTCCCTAAATAGTTCTTGGATAATTTGGAGGTGTGCTTTGGGTCATTGTCCTGTTGGAGGTGGAAATTGGCTCCAATCAAGCGCTATCCACAGTATATGGCATGGCGTTGCAAAATGGAGTGATGGCCTTCCTTATTCAAAATCCCTTTTACCTTGTACAAATAGGTGTGAGTGACCTGGGCATTAGGCCCAGGCCACTAAAGGGCAAATAGATGGGCCCTCTAGTGACCTGTCGTTAATGCCCAAGTCACACACCTATTTGGGGGGCATATACCTTCAATTGGGCCTAATGCCCCCTATGTTGCCCGGGCCTTGTGCCCGCCTATACACCCACAGGCCTATTGCCTGAATTTATCCCATGGGCCTAGTGCCCGACAACCCTGGTACGGTGGAAGAGGCTCTGGGGGGGGAGCTTCGTTAGCTGTTTTGCTTTCCTTCCCCGCAGTCCTCTTCGGTCCTCAGCTTCAGTCTTCTGCCGCTGGCCCATCCTGGCCAGCGGCGCCGCCTCTTCCTTCTTGATCACGCCGTCTTCTGGCCTCTTGCGCGGCCCCCGGAACTGTTGCCGCACTGCAATTCTCTTGTCTTCACTCCTCCCCTCCGCCGATGGACTGAACGTCCCCGCTCAGCGGCGTCTATTCAAGACGCCGCGAGTGGGCGGGGCTATGACGCGGCGAGCCGCAATTGGCTCGTCGCGTCTGCCTCCTATTGGCTGCTGGACCGCGAGCCAAAAGCTCGCGGCCAGTGCCAAACCACCGCCGCCGCTACTTGGCTTCCGGGCAGCGAGCTTCGTTCAGCTCGCGCCCGGAGCCAAGCTTCTCTCGCCGCCACTGGTGGAAGGGACCAGGCGGTCCCTTCACCAGGTACCCGCCGTGGTGGCATACCTGGCGCTGGGAACAAACACTGTCCCAGCGCCGGGCACGGACGCTGTGCCGATGCTGGGATCAGACACTTGATCCCAGCACGGCTTTCCACAGCAGCAGCCAATGAGAGTCTATCTGACTCTCATTGGCTGCTCTAACAGACAGTGTTATGTCTGTCTCTGCAGGGGGACACGCTGTGCTGCAGCCAGCTGTCGGGGATTGGCCACAGCACAGTGCGTCCCCGGGAACCCGGGCAACTTTAAAAAAGTGAGTCCCCAGTGCCCGATATCGGGTAAAATATGCGCTATAGCGCGTATTTGCGAACACTGTCTATACTGACTGGTGAGTGCTCATTCCATCCTTATTATATAATATCTCAATTGGAGTTCGACTGGGACCTAGTATGTCTGGGATCCAATGTTACTACTCTGTGAAATTTTCGTCCTAATCCATCCACTGGAAATCTCAGAACAGGCTCCCCAGGTCACCGATCTGCCCAGCATACACCAATGAGAGGTCCAACTGGGACCCTAACCCCCGTAAAACCTGGCTAGGATCCAACTGGACCACCTTGCATTGGTTTCATCCCAATCGGTGCAAGGGTGTCCGAATGCATAACCATACAAACAAACAGACTTATGTTTATGTGATGTGAGTAATTAAAAATCTTCTATACTGACTGGTGAGTGCCCATTCCATATATATATATATATATATATATATATATATGTGTGTATGTGGGAATCGGTATGAAATACCGCCGGCCGCATGGCTCGATTCCCGGCAGCGCCTGGCCGACAAAAGCAGAGTTCCTGACAGCGCTGGAAATCCCAATCGTCGCTAAGGTAAGTATACACTAACCTAACCCCCTAACGCTCCTTAGGGGTGCCTAACCCTAATAACCCCTATAAGTGCCTAACCATAACCCCCCCCCCCTTTCCCCGCTGCCTAAACCTAAAACCCCCGGGGGGGTGCCTAACCCTAAGTCCCCCCAGGTGCCCTAAACCTAACCCTTCCCCCCTGCTGCTGCCTGGCGTCGGGGAAATGACAGGCGTCTAGATATAGACGCCGGCCATTTATCCCACGCCGTGATAAAGCAGCCGGGATTCTGGCAGCCGGCTTCCCGATTGTATACCTCTGTGTGTGTGTGTGTGTGTGTGTGTGTATATATATATATGTATATATATATACATATATATATATATATACAGAAATCATCTATTGCTGCATTTTTAAAGAGCAAATTATTTTTCTTTGGGACTGTAATAACCACTTGTTCCCCATAGAGGTAATCCCCTGACAACTAGGTAAAGTCTGAAGATGTCTTTCACATTGTGTCTGTGTTAGAATTCCAGAGGCAAATCTTTACATGACAGAACATTTGTTTTAATCTGGTAGACCCAATGAAGATGCAGAATTGAGGGCACTCTTAATTTATATAAATGATCTGTGAATATCCCAAACTCTGATGACTGCAATAGTCTGTCATTCCCCAAACCTTTACCCCAGAGCATTTTTTCATGAAATCTGTACATATTCTCCCCTCGGATACATGTGATCCTGGATGGAATGAACATGTTTCCCAAATGACAGGCCATCTGGAGCCATGGGCATTAAAAGGTAGTTTTAGGTACAATAAACGTTTAACAAAAGGAAAAAAGGCTTTTTAATTTGGCTTAACCCATCAGTTCTTTTGTTATTATAAATGATAAGTCTTAAATTATGAAAATATTTGAAGCAACAAACAAATCAAATCTTATATATAAAATTCATTATGTTTGTTTATTTGTCCGGTTATGCATTCGGATACCCTTGCACCGATTAGGATGAAACCAACTCAGGGTGGTCCAGTTGGATCCTGGCCAGGTTTTACAGGGGTTAGGGTCCCAGTTGGACCTCTCATTGGTGTACGCTGGGCAGAACGTTGACCTGGGGAGCCTGTTCTGAGCCTTCCACTGGATGGATTTGGACGAAAATTTCACCGAGTAGTAACATTGGATCCCAGCAGACATACTAGCAGGTTGAGGTCCCAGTCGGACCTCTGATTGATGTATGGTGGGCAGAACTTTGACCCGGGGGCGCTGGGCAGAACTGTTACCCAGAGAGCCTATTCTGGGCCTTCCACTGGATGGATTTGGACAACATAACATAATTTGGACAAAAACATCACACAGTGGTAACATTGGATCCCAGAATACATACTAGGGGGTTGAGGTCCCGGTTGGACCTCCCGTTGATGAACACTGGGCATAACTTTGACCCGGGGAGCCTGTTCTGGACCTTCCACTGGATGTATTTGGATGACATCACATAATAAAACTTAATAACTTGGAGATTTAAACCTGGGTAACACTGGGTACTTCAGTTAGAAGATACTTAAAAACCTTTACATATATCTAGTTATGTTTTATATTGTACACATTTTCAAACTGTAAAGTATTTTCTGGGGTCCGAGTAGACAGTTGTAGTGTGTTTTTTTTGTTGTTGTTGTTTCTGCTCTAACATAAGGAAAAAAATAAAAGAATGAGGAGGAAACTGCAGCCAAATTAAATTAAAACATTGAAGATTATTCACACAGTTAACAAGGATCACATAAGTGGTGAATGGTCAACAGCAGTTTCCAACACCTCTTGAAATAGAACTTGCTCCAACAGATTTATCTCTATGTACATGGTCATAAGTGCTTCAGTCCCATTGTAATCCTCAGTCTTGTCTTTGTGTTTCAGTTTTCTGAATGCTATATCACATGCCACTTCTGTGAAAGATAGTAGGTAGTCATACAGTATGTCATTGACAGGTTCTCATAAGCAGCTGAATGAAGATTGTACTACAAAAGTAATCTGAGACAGCAGAGAAAGCAATTCTTACATGATTTGCATCTTTTTATTTATTCTCCTGATCAGCAGATGCTCCACATTCATCCAGAGCTCCACCATAATACATCTTTTTTTATCTAAATATCCTGCCAGTTTAGCGGAGATGTCTGTAGAATTTAGAAGTTCAGTAATTAGAGATTCATTAGTAACCAGCCGCCTGGTTGCACTACTAGTTCTAGCAAAAATAGCACTAGTGAATTCATCAAAGTCTCTCTCTCTCTCTCTCTCTCTCTCTCTCTCTCTCTCTCTCTCTCTCTCTCTCTCTCCTCTCCTCTCCTCTCCTCTCCTCTCCTCTCCTCTCCTCTCCTCTACCCTCTCCCCCCCCCCCCCTCCCCCAACCAGGCGACTGATTACTAGTGAATCTCTAATTAGTGAGCTTATGGAAAAAAAAATTATATATATATATATGCTGTGTGTGTATATATCTTACAAAGTGAAGAGACGGAACTCGGAGACTGTCATAAACGTAACAGGGTGACAAATACATATCGGGCGACGTTTCGGGGTGCAACCCCCTTCCTCAAGCCTGCACTGTGGTGTGGGCTTCAGGAAGGGGGTTGCACCCCGAAACGTTGCCTTATTTGTCACCCTGAAAATTATTTTTTTTACGTTTATGACAGTCTCTGAGTGCCGTCTCTTCACTTTATATGTTGTTTCTATCATTTGGACGGGCACCTGAGCTTGTTGACCAGTTTGGGAGTGCCGGCATAATTGGGAACTAATAAAAAATATACAATATATATATATATATATATATATATATTTTCTATTTTGCATTACTGGAGAAGCAGGGTGGAGAATTGTAACCTAGACCATCTAGAGTAAGCACGTGCTCACCCAATTGCAGAAAGCTGGGAAAGTGCCCTATTATTTGTGGATAGCGAAGAGCAGGCGCAAATAGCAGATGCCAGTGAACCGCTAGTGATTGGCTGTGATTGTGGATGTACAGCTGACACTGGTGCTTTCTTCCTTTCTGTGGCATACTGTATATTATGCTTTTTGTGTTATTTCTGTAGGTAACCTGTTTCTGATTTATTAGAGAAGAATTTGAAGTTTTATTTAAGCCTAATAATGAATGCATATTTTGTATACAGATGTGTCCTCATACACTGTTGCCGTAGTCGCGCCAAACAGCCCTTCTCGGCGTGGCCGGTCACATGCAGCTTAGCTTGCCTTCATTGTCTTTTTTGCGCCCGAATATGTGTCTTAGTCACGATGTGATGTGACAAAACCGCTTAGATTAATTTGATATGCAACACTTGTACATCTAAGTGTCTGTATACGATGTGACACGATGCAGAGGCTGCGGCTTTTTATCACGCCAAATACCTTTGTTCTTCACCTGCAACTTAGTACATATTTAACAGTAATTCCTATGCGGTTAAGTCGCAGCTCAGCGTCTATGGTGTTTCACTGTTCGTCTGCGGTGCGGACAAGATGCAAATTTAAAGAAAGAGTTGCTACAGTACAACGCTCATCTGGTGGCGTATTGAGGCTAAGTGCATGAGAACACCTAAGTACATGTGCCATAATGGCTAGTGTAATGGTGCACGTATGCTTCTGGTGCCGGCCGCCACATATCTCACTACAGTTACAGCCTTGCATGTATATACTATTGTGGCTTTTTAAGTTGTGCCTGCGTTTCGGTGCACAATTGCAGCCAGCACTGAGCTGTCCTCCATAACAATTCTTCTCTTGCTTCATATACAAACATGCCTGATAATTAGCCAATTTTGATGGGATTATTCTCTGGCATTGTGGTCATTTGGAGATGATTGTGTGTTGCCAACGAAAGGATTTGTTATAATGAGGGCAGTCCTCGTTACTATACCCCGTTACCCTAATAAGCTCTCTATCATGGCAAAACGTACAGGGTTGAAACTATTCCATTATGCGTCACGCACTTTGGGAAACTACTGCAGAACTTTCTATGTGTTTGTATGAGTGACAGTGTGTTTGTATGTGCGACAGTGTGTTTGTATGAGTGACAGGGTGTTTGTATGAGTGACAGTGTGTTTGTATGAGTGACAGTGTGTTTGTATGAGTGACAGTGTGTTTGTATGAGTGACCGTGTGTTTGTATGAGTGACCGTGTGTTTGTATGAGTGACCGTGTGTTTGTATGAGTGACCGTGTGTTTGTATGAGTGACAGGGTGTTTGTATGAGTGACAGTGTGTTTGTATGAGTGACCGTGTGTTTGTATGAGTGACCGTGTGTTTGTATGAGTGACCGTGTGTTTGTATGAGTGACAGTGTGTTTGTATGAGTGACAGGGTGTTTGTATGAGTGACAGTGTGTTTGTATGAGTGACAGTGTGTTTGTATGAGTGACAGTGTGTTTGTATGAGCGACAGTGTGTTTGTATGAGTGACCGTGTGTTTGTATGAGTGACAGTGTGTTTGTATGAGTGACAGGGTGTTTGTATGAGTGACAGTGTGTTTGTATGAGTGACCGTGTGTTTGTATGAGTGACCGTGTGTTTGTATGAGTGACCGTGTGTTTGTATGAGTGACCGTGTGTTTGTATGAGTGACCGTGTGTTTGTATGAGTGACCGTGTGTTTGTATGAGTGACCGTGTGTTTGTATGAGTGACCGTGTGTTTGTATGAGTGACCGATCTGTAATTGCCAAGTATAAATGAGATTTTAGTTTAGAAATGTTGAACAAGCCAAGATCAGATTATCTACAGGTAATGGCAGTATGAAATGTAAACAGCTGCTCAGCTTCAGCATCTTCTGATAAATCTTGGCTATAATGATTCATTTAATTTCTCTCAGCTATTAAGTAGAAATTGACTGTGTGACACCCCAGCCGCCCTATAACTTGACCTTGCAGCATTCTCTGTTCTGTCAGGGAACCGCAGCCTCATTTGTGTACACGCAGTCATTCTGATCAGAGGTCTGTACATAGATTGCCCTATCTTATCGCATGCATGCAAATACATTTATCTTCTTAAGGAATTTAATTAGCTGATAAGTATAAAATAGAGAATCTGTATCAAATGCAGACTATGGGTTTAAAAAAAAAAAACAGTTTTGTTTTTGTTTCATTGAATAATTTCCACTAATGGTGGGTTTTACTGTGTTCATCCAAGAAATGCCATCTGGGGTGCTGCATATTGCTATTTATTTTTCTGTTTTCTTGAAATGCATCATAATGTACCTTTTATTCTCCATGATGTTGTAAGCAGCAGTAAATGTGTCAGATCTGGTTTTTCATTATGTACATGTATAGCCCCGAGTGTTAGTAATGATTACACGTCTAAAATAGTGCAAGTGCCAATTATTGATAAGTGTGTTTTTAATTGTTAAAACTGTCAGGAAACCTTTATATAAAGTGTTACATGTTCTTTATGCATATATATAAATATATAATGTGTGTGTGTATATAATATATGTGTGTGTGTGTGTGTGTGTGTGTGTAGTGTTCACTCTAGGTCCGGCAGCAGGCAGGGCACCAGACCAAGAGATACGGCACTTCTGCGCGTGCCGAAGACGCATGCGCAGCTGAAAAGGGGCATGGCCAAAGAAAAGGGGAGTGTCTTTATGACACGTCCCCTCTTCGTCACTCCTGGGGGTGTGTCCGGCACTTACGGACATGCCAGGCAGCGCCCAAGAGCGCGGTCACCGTGAATGGCGGTGACCGCTGCGCCACCGTTTTGACTACCCTTGGGACACTGCTACCCGCGGGTGGAGACAGAACCCACAGGCTGTCTCAGCGGGGCGCCGCACTGGAGGGCAGGGTGCTTTCTGCCCTTCAGAAATAGAAACAGAAACAGTCTAGCGGGAACGCTATATGTGTGTATGTGTAGATAGATATATAGAGATATATATATATATATATATATATATATATATATATATATATATATATATACACACAGTATCTGTATGCATAAATCTGTAATTATGAGAGGGGCTGCAAAATTGACTGTGCTACCCAGTGAGAAGCAAAGCGTTTTATTTTGTTACTGCTTTACTCATAACCATAATTAATATTAGCTCTCCAGACCATCTACAGTATTTGCAGTGCTGTGGGTTCTGTAGCAATTTTTTTTTTACCCGTATTATATGTTTTCTAGCTCTTAAAGTGTAGGATGGAGAAAGGTCATAGACAAATCAGCTGGGTGCAAGTTCGTCTGTATTGACCTTTTTACCTTTTTCAAATGCTGTCAGCAAGCACAATCAGAGGTGCACTTCAGTTACAACTGGCTAACATTAAAGATATAAAATATATACTGTTCTTGGCAAATCTTCCATAGCCTGTGTTTGAAGAGATGTACTGCAATAACAAGGGGGAAGGGGGATGGTAACTGGTTTATAGCACCAAGGAGACCTGCAGCAGTCGTGTCCGTGATGGTTGATGGCCAGATTGCTAGCAAAGCCATTTAAAAGTTTACTTTTATCAATGAGAAATGTGTGGGGTGATGCCGCCACCTGCTGGGTGAATTGGTGAATTATAACTTGCATTAAAAATGATTGGTATATAAGTGATGAATTATACAATCGGTGCCACCAGTAATTAGGAATGTAATCTATAAGGATATGGTCTAGCAAAAGATGAGAAGGGTATCAAATTAGTGTAGTACAGATGTTTTATTATTTTCTGTTATTCACAATGGGCGTTTAAGAACCCAGTGATGTTACATGAATGAAGCTCCTCTCCTACATACAGCAGAGACAGCTATTGTATGTGCTGGATCAATATCTGCGAGGTTGCAGCCTTTCCATCTCTAGGAACCAGGGGCTTCACAATGGCATCAAAGCAACACTTTGTGTATTGTATAGATTCCAGCAGCTAGCATTATCTCTGCTATAAAGTGATACATGGCTAGACTGGAGCCAACCTAAACTGCACTTTTACAAAAAGGTACAGTAGCTAGTACTGCATGTAATCTGTTTTAGATTACATTTCTGTAATATATGGCTTATTTCTATTCTGGTAAACAATATTCTGCAGTGCATTTTTTTCCCAGCAATCACCTCCATCAATGGATCCATAGCCTGCTATATATTATCAATACTCCAGTCACATTCCATGCTAAAGATGAGAGGCATTGCTCTGAATGAGCCCTGTGAACAGGCATTGTCTCTGGAATAATCAGAATATTACATTATTCTCAGTGGTCAGAAAACATTTTTCCTTGGTGAAAAAATATTTTTTTAAAGGCCACATACAAATGCATTAACATTATGACACTGGCTACAATATAGATTGAGTGGAATATTTACAAAAACTCTTAATTATTGATACGGCTATCATGATTGGCTGGAAGAGCATTCTAGCATGAAAAAAAAAATATTCTGGACAATCATAAGTCTTCTGTGACTTGCTGGAAATAGGAGCTCACAATTGAATTCCTGCTGAAACCTAAATACTACACTATGATGATAATACCATGACAGTAAGTACCTTAGAAGTACTAAATCAATATTGGATCAGGCACTTGCTGTGTTGATCAGCCCTCCAGTTATTTATTTTATTTTCTGCACACTTTGCCATATTATTACAGGATATAAATAAGGGTGATAAAGACAGATTTCTTTTTTAACTTTTTCTAAAATGTTGTGATTTCAGGGGGCACTTAAAATGTGTTAGGAGTGTAAAAGGGACAGTCAGATAAGGGACTGATGGCAGATGTTAGAGTGTAACGGGAAATAAAGCAGTATAGAAATTGGAGAAGAGCTGTGACAATGTGCAACATTAGTGATGGCTTTGCTGATAAGAACTAGAACTTGAAGTGATACTGTGGAGGAAAAAGGAGGTCAGCATAGTCAGTGGTGGAGCGTAACTAGAGTTATAAAGCTTTTTTAATGAATTTTGTTATGAATCTAGGACACCCCTGTTACCAAATGTTTGCTGAGGCCCTAAAATGTGCCTAGAGTATACTTTAAAATACACCATATCACTAACGCGCCCTGGGCTGCACCCCAGCACATATGTCGCCATGATGTCACTGAAGATTGAGGCCAGGACTGGGAAGATGAGCAGCGGCAGGACTGGCCAGAAGAACATTCAAGAGGAGCAGCCGCATGAGGACTATACTGATTGCTGCATCAAGCGGCAGACATAGAGAAGGCATATTATAACTAGGCCCTTTATACCCTAGTGTCAGTATGGGCAGCACAGTACTTATGGACTTGATTATACTATTTTATAATTTATAGCCGATTTAAATATGTTCTCTTTCCACTTTGACTTCAGAAGATTCCATGGTACGAGGATGAGGGGCTGTATTTGTGCTGTGTTATGAGAGCTGGGGAAGCAGGATCTGAATTGTGATTTAGTACTGTACTTATTATGCACTGTTACAGTGGGGCATAATATTAACTGGGGTACTACTATGAAGGTAAATTAACTGGGGCACTACTGTGAAGGCATTATTAACTGGGGCACTACTGTGAAGGCATATTATTAACTGAGGCACTACTGTGAAGGCATATTATTAACTGGGACACTACTATAAAGGCATATTATTAACTGGGACACTACTATAAAGGCATATTATTAACTGGGGCACTACTATGAAGGCATATTATTAACTGGGGCACTACTATAAAGGCATATTATTAACTGGGACACTACTATAAAGGCATATTATTAACTGGGGCACTACTATGAAGGCATATTATTAACTGGGGCACTACTATAAAGGCATATTATTAACTGGGGCACTACTTTAGGGACATTTTAACTGGGGCATTACTTTGGGGACATATTATTAACTGGAGCACTACTGTAGGGATACATTATTAACTGGGACACTATTGTGAAGGCATATTATTAACTGGGGCACTACTATAAAGGCATATTATAACTGGGGCACTACTGTGAAGGCATATTACTATATCATTAACTGGGGCATAGCTGTGGGGACATAATATTAACTGGGGCACTGCTTATGTGGACATAATAACTGTGGCACTACTGTGAAGGCATATTATTATTTTATTAACTGGGTCACTACTGTGGGGACATATTAACTGGGGCACTACTGTGAAGGGATATTTCTATCTGGGGCATTACTGTATGGACACCACGATGGAGGTATATTATTAACTGGGACACTACTGTAAAGGCATATTATTAACTGGGCACTACTATAAACGCCTATTAATAACTGGGGCACTACTGTGAAGGCATATTATTAACTGGGGCACTACTGTGAAGGCATATTATTAACTGGGACACTACTATAAAGGCATATTATTAACTGGGGCACTACTATGAAGGCATATTATTAACTGGGGCACTACTTTAGGGATATATTAGCTGAGGCATTACTTTGGGGACATATTATTAACTAGGGTAATACTTTGGGGACATTAACTGTGGCACTACTGTGAAGGCATATTATTATTTTATTAACTGGGTCACTACTGTGGGGACATATTAACTGGGGCACTACTGTGAAGGGATATTACTATCTGGGGCATTACTGTATGGACACCACGATGGAGGTATATTATTAACTGGGACACTCTGTAAAGGCATATTATTAACTGGGCACTACTATAAACGCATATTAATAACTGGGACACTACTGTAAAGGCATATTATTAACTGGGCACTACTATAAACGCATATTAATAACTGAGGCACGACTGTGGGGACACATTATTAACTGGGACACTGCTATGAAGGCATATTATTAACTGGGGCACTACTGTGAAGGCATATTATTAGTGGGGGCACTACTGTGGGGACAGATTATTAACAGGGGCATTACTGTGAAGGCATATTAACTAGGGCACTACTTTGAAGCATTGTAATATTTATTTTACATAGATGGGGAAATTGGGGGGGGGCACTCCTAAATCAGGGTGTTGGTAGACCTGGGGCTAGCTTTGGGCACCGGGTGTGCCCTTTGACCAGTGGCGCAAGAGGGTTTAATTTTCCCCCTATACTGTGTGTTAGTGCACTGTTTCTCTTCGCTCTTTGGGCATACCCAGCTCCCCGGTAGCTGCTGCGCTGCCCCCGGTCACTCTCAGCCCGGGGGTTTGTCTCGCAGCCGAGGGCTATGACTCGCTCACCTAATGGCAGCGGCGGTAAGGTGGTAGGGTATTCGCCGCACTGACTGCTAATTTTTAACCATCTTACTTGCACCACTGCCTATGACACTCTGGGTGGCTCTCCAAGCTGCAGGCATCCATTCCATTACAAAATATATATTAATATGTTCCTCAATCATATAATATGCACATTTTCTTTTACCTGTTGCAATTAGGGGCTGATTCTGAGTTGAGAGCAAAGTAAAAAAAAATAAAAAATCAAATAACTTTGTATCTGGAGCAAACCATGTCGTAATGCAAGGGGTGCAAATACGTTGATTTATTTGAATGTGGGTTAAATACTGGCTGCTGTTGTAGCATACTGGGCAGATTTATTTTTACACTGCATTTTAGATTACAGTTTAGACACGCCCCTGCCAAATCTAAATCTCTCTACACGTTATATCTGCCACACCTGCAATGCAAGTTACTTTTTTCCTTTGCTCCCAACTCAGAATCAGTGTGTGCAATATACAAGCTGCACCTCCTATTATTACTATTTTTTATATATATTTTATTTGTAATTGTGTCTCCCAACTTGCTTGTCATTTAGTTTTCTTCCACATAAATCAAAGTGGATTTGCTATTAGCTAGTTTTATTCATGCCTCCAGCAACATATGGCATTATTTTGTCCTTTTCAGTTAGGCTGTCACTTGCCTTGGTTTCATTACAAAATAAATCTGAGTTCCGCTTCTGTGTTAATATTCATTGCCACTGCAATATTATTTGTACAAAAGTCAGGTATTTATGGTTCTCTTTTTTTTTTTATTGCAAACAATGTTGTAGAGTACAGATATTCACTTACAAAATATATGTCCATGTATGAGTGTCACAGTGGGTACTGCGACAGTCGCTTCCACCTAAACTTTGATCCTTTCTTGCCAAAGATGTACCCAAAGCTGTTATCCATTCTTTCATTATCTCCCGCCTCAACTATTGTGGGTTTGGTATGTTTGTGGACACTTAGAATGTCGCCAGTTAGAATGTGTACAACATAATTGTGATGCGGTAGTAAATGCAGATTAAAGCATTTTAACAGTGCTGACAGTAGTTTTAAGCATGATGATAAGCATAGGTTTTGAAGATATACTGCCGACACAGTTAAAATGCTTTAAGTTAGCATTAGTACTGCGTCAGCAACATTGCTGTCCACATTTTACCTGTGTAGATAAAACAACTACTTCCCAACTACTACTACCACTCTCTATGTGCTTTCCCCCTCGCCAGTCTATTTCCACTTCAGTAGGTCATAAACCTCCAGCTCTCACCTATTGTAAGACTTCTCTCAGAGCGTTACCCACATCTGGCATTTCTTATCCTATCTGATCTTGCGGGTGTGGACAAGGTCTACAAGTCGACATTTAACATATTGAAATGAACTATGTGAACACTGACTTAATGTCAACAAATACAACATATTGACATTATACATGTCAACGGTGAGAATGTTGAGCATACCGTCTCACCCTAAATGCAGCCTAACCCTGATGCTAATACGTTCATAATGTCGACACATTGAGTGTTCACCTTATGAGCATGAGCAAAGTTTACCTTCAGAACCAATGGACCATATGACTGCATACCGATCTTACTCTTCCCCAGCCTTCACATCTTTACACCCTCTCTGAAATCCTCCATCTTTATTGGATAATACCCCATCTATATTACTTAGTGATGCCCTTACATCTGTCCCAGTCTACACTCTGAGTCACACCCTCTTCTCTGTTCTCAGCTGTGCCCATTTCCCAACTATTTATTGGGTTTTTGTTTTGTTTCTTTTAATACTGACTTTTTCCTGCATAATAATTTCTTCCTTCTTACTGAGTTGTAGAATGAAAGCATTCGCCCCATAACCAGTGGTAGATTATAAAAGGGGTGTTTTGGTTGGCACTCCATGCTGCTGTAAGGGGCAGGATATTGGCAGGTAGCTGACATTCGGCATGCCGATTACAGTGACACAAGAGCTGATATATAGATGGACACAATGCTGATTTTTATGCAGTTGAAGGATTACACGTGTCTGAATTGCACTGGGCATGCGTCACATTTCATCACCCATGTCGCTCACAGTGAGGATTTACTCACAAAATGTTTGTTAGGCAACGGGGAGAAGGGACTCAAATGCAGGTGCTTCACAAATGTTTTCTAGGCATGTCTCTGACTGCGATCCTGTACACAGCCAAAATGGCTCTGGCGTCTTCGTTCCTGTGGCCATTTTGTGCAACCATAAGGTTACTTAGAAGACCGATTATCAAGTGATCTGCAACTGAAGCTGTCGCTTGGATTTGCAAAGCCGCCGGTGGTGTCTCCATACAAATCCAGGTGGCTGTGACCTTTACATATTTTCACACAGCCGCTGCATATGGAATCGCAGTTGCAACAACTTTTGCATCCATCTCTGAGTCAGGCCCACACTGCCGACACCGTAATACCAACATTGTAATAATTGATATTTCAAGCGTTTTAACTGTGTCGGCATTATATCTTTAAACATGATCATTTACCATCACGTTTAAAGCTATAATGTCAGCACGGTTAAATTGCTTTAAATGACATTAGTATCATGTCTGCATTCTCTTGTCGACATACTGTCAATATTCTGAATAGTAACAAATCACACCAAGCACAGGCTATTGTCAGGGACTTTTTGTATATTTCAGTGCTTATGGGCAGAACTAATTTTCTGCTAAATAATTTCAGTACATAATAATACTTGAATAATACTTGAACCAATTTGGGCACAATGAATCAACATTTAAGGAATATATATATAAAGACACTAATAATCTCAGTCAATCAATGCTGCTCCTAAATGAATAGATGTGTATTATTCACACAAAAGGGATTGAAGGGGTTAACACTAGTGAAACCACCCAAGGAACGCAATAGAGCTGTATTGCGCTGCCTTAGGTGGTTTTCACTAGTGGTTAACCCCTTCAATCCTTTTAATTTCAGTACTTGCGCTTTAGATAATTACACTCGAGAACATAGGTTTACTGTTGCTCTACTTAAAATTTGGTGTTAAAACACAAAAAAAAAAAGGATGAAATGGTTATCTCTGGTTGATGGTAGGTTTAGTCCTCCTCTAGCCATAACTGCCATGTATGTACTGCTGCAGTTAGTAGCATTAGTCCTCCTCTGACCATAATTGCCATGTATGTACTGCTGCGGTTAGTAGCATTAGTCCTCCTCTGACCATAATTGCCATGTATGTACTGCTGCAGTTAGTAGCATTAGTCCCTTCTCTGACCATATGTACGCTGCAGTTAGTAGCATTAATCCTCTTCTGACCATAATTGCCATGTATGTACTGCTGCAGTTAGTAGCATTAGTCCTTCTCTGACCATAATTACCATGTATGTACTGCTGCAGTTAGTAGCATTAGTCCCTTCTCTGACCATATATACGCTGCAGTTAGTAGCATTAATCCTCTTCTGACCATAATTGCCATGTATGTACTGCTGCAGTTAGTAGCATTAGTCCTTCTCTGACCATAATTACCATGTATGTACTGCTGCAGTTAGTAGTGTTAGTCCTCCTCTGACCATAATTGCTATGTTTGTACTGCTGCAGTTAGTGGCGTTAGTCCTCCTCTGACCATAATTTCCATGTATCGAATTCTGCAGTTAGTAGCATTAGTCCTCCTCTGACCATAATTGCCATGCATTTACTGCTGCAGTTAGTAGTTAGTCCTCCTCTGACCATAATTGCCATGGATTTACTGCTGCAGTTAGTAGTTAGTCCTCCTCTGACCATAATTGCCATGCATTTACTGCTGTAGTTAGTCCTCCTCTGACCATAATTGCCATGCATTTACTGCTGCAGTTAGTAGTTAGTCCTCCTCTGACCATAATTGCCATGTATTTACTGCTGCAGTTAGAAGCGTTAGTCCTCCTCTGACCATAATTTCTATGTATCAGGGGCAGAACTATGGGAGACAACGGAGGTGCCTGCCACCGGGCTCCAGCTCTGAAGGCTCCATTGTCCACAACATATTCACCCCACTTAGGGCTGTAACTATGTACCCGGAGTTTACCGTCACGGCCACCCAATACATGGCACCCCTTCCCAGAGAAGTCACCATACACTAGTGGAGAGCTCCATGTCAGACCCATCAGCTGCTGCCTTCGTCTATCTATAGCCTGTCTGCATGCGAATTGCTAAATGACAGTGTCAGCGGCTGTGACGGAGGGGGGCACCAAATTATAACTTGCCTCCGGGCATCTGGGATGAACTTACGCCACTGCCATGGATGTACTGCTGCAGTTCATAACGTTAGTCCTGTTCTGACCATAATTGCCATGTATGTACTGCTGCAGTTAGTGGTGTTAGTCCTGTTCTGACCATAATTGCCATGTATGTACTGCTGCAGTTTTTGAGGATATACATCACAATTTTTATGCATTTGGCATGGTAGTCTTCAGCAGTTACTGATCTATAATTATGTGTACACCAGTGAATGTTGTAAACGCAACACCTAGGAAAAGTCCAGAACGATCACAACTGTAAATGGACCTAAATCCTCCCAATGCACAAATTGTAAGTTACTGCAGTGTTGCTGATTGGTGTGTGGTAGAATTTGTGAAAAGCTGATGAAACCTGTTTGGTTAGTGTATGATTTAAATACAGGTGTGATTACCATATACAAATCATGGGCTTTAAAACTTTATTTTTGTGATGATAATAATAGTTTGAATTTTTTTTAAAATTACAGCTGAAAGGTGTTTTCAATATGACTGCCAAGGAAGGAAGAAAGAGAACTACGAGTGCTTTAGTGGTTGTTGGAAATGGCCAGGGGGCTGCTGGTGAGTAAGCACTAAGTTGTTTTTTTTCTTTTTCTGTTTTTTCTATTTTACTTTAATTTTGTTCTTAGTGTGTGTGTGTGTGTTTTTTTCTGTTCTTTTTCAGTCCTTCCTAGTCATTTAAAATAACGACTATTGTTACAATTTAAAGATACATTTGATATGTTTGCTACGCTGGAGCAGTTAAACCCAGCAGTATTCAACCAGCAAGTGTGCACCTGCTAATCCAGCTGCCTGTGTATGTTGGATGTAGGAGTTGAAGATCAGCTGTAAGCAAAACCCTTCTACATACAGGGAATTGTGCAGGTGCTGGGAGAAGTGACCCCATCAAGTTACTGTTTTTGGAAGGAGTTTAGTCATAGATTTTATTTACTATGGAAGAGCCAGCATATTATCGTTTTGAAATTCTGCATATACTAAATGGCCTCTCTAATTCTTAATTCATTGCTACTAGTGATGAGTTTAATAACTTCTTCATTTCTGTAACCCATCAGACTTTGATAAAACACATTAATTTGCAAAATCAAACACGAAATGTTTGTTTATAGTTGGTTATTATCTGCAAAAAGATAATGTCAAGCTGGGTACACATTAGATGATATTTCGCCCGATACGACAGATCGGGCCGACATAGCGTCAAAATCAGCCCATTTGGTCATTAGTCGCATTGTCAGGTCAGCCCTACATGCTGCTTAATCTGACAATGCGACTGACGGCTCCATGCAACGGGATGCGGCTGGTGCCGACATATCAGGCGGTCGTGCAACGGAACGTGTAATGTGTACCGGCTGCCCAATATGTCGTACACGCATCGTTAAGTGTGTGCTCAGCTTTGCAGTGCTGATTATTGCTGTCTCACAGCTCCTCTAGTGGTGCACACTGGTAAGTGTTTCAGGTGCTCAGCCCACCTCTGGGAGTGTCTCTACCTAAATATGCTGATGTTAGTAAGTTCTTGACTTGAACATCTAGTTAAATTTAGTCAACCATAATAAAAATAAAATATTACAATTATTAGAACTACTAGTACATTGTTTTATTGGAATTAATTTACAGAAGAAAAAGTACAAAGTATATGATTTTAAACTAGTTGTTTTTATTGTACATGTTTTATATATCACACATACAGGTACATACATTGGGAATAGCTGCTGTTTTGTTATTATATGTGCTGCTGCCATACATAAAAGGGTTTTGTTATGATATGGAAGTGTCATATTATTGCCCAATACTCTGTATGCAACATTCATCATAAGGCTTCCACGCCAACCATGTTAATTACATATGACTCATATATACTGTGATAAAGATTAACTGATTTCTGAAGAATTCAGGAAAAAACATAATATTATCAGATTTTATTTTGCTTTTGGTCATAGCGAAGTTGAATTTATGTTGAATTATAGAAACACACACTTTTTAATTATAAGGTAGTGATGGGTGGGGATTTAATTTATTTTTATTTCGTTTTGTTGAGTCTGAGCCGTTTTTGTGTAAATAACGCATAAGTGTAATCGCTTGTTTGTGCTTTGTTTTCTATGCTGCTGTGGAAAGCGTCTGTAGAGAATTGCTCATGACTTGCGTTCTCACAGTTGCATATTCTACTGAAAATAACAACTGAGAAGGCTCAGATGAATGTGGAACGCTTAGAAGTGTAGCATTCGTGACAATATTTGTAGATTCTGTATAACCATTCTCTCCTGATAAGGGTATACTGTGTGTCTGTAGAGTGCTTGATCTCCTAATGTCACCCATGCTGATAACTTAATGGAGGGGGAATGCTTTAATGTGTGTTCCTGAACGTCCCCTGCAGAAATGCTGAGTAATTGCACACATTTAAATATTCATTCCACACCGAAAACCTACTCTGAATGCAGTTAGCATGTAAATTGCATTAAACCTTTTATGATGGAACTCTTTCCAGCTGACACTGGAGTTTAAAACACTAGTTTCTATTAAAAATTTATATGGTTAGCTGTTCCCTGACTTTTTTTTAATCAAAACACTGTTTCAAGGTTATAAATAAAAAAATTAAATGGACTTTTAAAAAGTTTGAAGTTACTGGCACAAAGTTTGAATATAAGAAAAAATGATATGCTGTCCTTGAAATGTATAACTTGTACAGTACTTTACATTGTAAAGTCCTGTTCATAGTCGGGAGAATAGAAGGTGACTGCACAAATCGCAACATGTAACACATTTATGGAACAGATAATAGTGGAGCTAGTCTGTAAGAGAATTGCCCACACTGTTCACATCCATCACTGTTCAAGTATTTGTATGCAGTGTTCTGTATGAAACAAGATGGCACAGAAATATGATGTATGGCCAAGGATCTGCCTGTGACGTAATAGAAGTTCTAATTTTTTGTCATTTTGGAATTATATATTTCTTTTATAATATTTGTATCTGCAAGTTTTCCAAGAAATTGACTTTTGGCCTGGTTAGAAGAATGCTGTATTTATTTACATTCAAAATTAAGATAAAGCCTAAAGTTTGTATCTATATGGTGTGCGTCTTACTTCTAGTCTGTCAGTGGCCTTGAAACATATGCCGATCCAGCATTGACCTTATGTATAGTGTTCTCCTCTTTATATTAACAACACTATCTGTTGTAAACAGGCTGTGGTGTTGTTGATGGCCTAATGCTGGGTACACATGGGACGATCTGTACCACCAACGACTTGAAAGATATCTTTCAGTGAAATCATCCTGCCACATTTCTGAACAGGCAAAGTTGAGGATATCGTCCAGATTGGCCTGCATGTACGAACGACCATAGATATCGTTATCGTTCACACGGGAACGCGCATCGTTGGTCGTTCACTGCATAAAAATGAACTATATGAACTATGAAAAGATAGCCAGGGGCTGCGCTCAACCTTTTAGACTAAATGAAAGTATGTTGATAGAATCGTGGAAAATAAATAATAATTTTAATAATGTCAAAAAGTACTGATTAGTCACATATAAAATAGTAAGTTAACAGAGACCAATGTCCTGTTAAGTCAGCATACATATATATGAACTATATATCATTGAACGATATCGTTATCATTCATATCGTTTATAGATATCGTACCTTAACTTCCAATCCACATGAACAATTTTAACATTCCCATAAATATTAGAAGGTACAGAAAATATGTAATATATAATGCTAAGAGGAGTTGGGTTTATAAACAAAACACATGTGAATGTGAAGTTTGAACCAGGTAAGTGTGTGAGTGTACAGGGGACCAGCAATGGACTGTTTCAGGATAGGGAGAACTGCACTCTCAAGGCTGGTAAGCTTTAGCTTTACTGGAACTGCGCACTGAATATTTTTTTCTTTACTGTACTGTTATTTTACAGTCTTGAAGTGTCGGGAGCCTGGATTCAAAGCACATTAAACATTGGCGATATGATAATGTTGGGGACATAGCGCGGCTAATAAAAATGTTATTTGCCCAGAAGTTGAAGTTGAAAAATGTTGCAATTTCTGCATCTAATGGAATTTTTGCTGAACTGTTTTGCAGGATTTGCTGTTGGAAAAGCCAGTGACAGACTAGTAGCACTCCGAAAAGTACGTCTCTGATGTGTTAAGGCATCTGTCATTCATCTTATTTTTTATGGAAAAAATTAACAAAGGGCAATTTAGGTATTGCATTAGAATTGCTGAAATTTTCATAAAAAAATACATAAAGATGTGAAATTGATTTGATCATTGCGGCATGACATAATCGAAAATGAAAAAATATATTATGCATTCCTAGAGAACACAAATAAGGTGAAGAACATTAATTGTGGGCACGTCTGGTTTGTCAAAAGCAAATTCTATTTACACAGGTCAGAATAGCCCAGTGATCCAAATCATGCTAGTATTTTAGTGATTTTTCTGTTAGAGCATTTGGCTAAAATAATAGCTTTTAGTGGTAGTCGTCGGTCATTAAAATATCCTCTTTAATTCTTAGAAAATGTGATGGCTCTTTTGTTTTCAGTAATCATGTACTCTCCTCATACAGGCAAAGAACAGGGCTGCGCAGTATCTACATTACATAGAGCGATACAACGATCACACAAGTAAGACTATAGGGTTGCCGGTATTTGTTTTGTTTTACATAAGTAATATAAATGTTTTTGTTTGTATAGTTCTAAAATATTTTATATTATGCTGCTAAAATCCAGGATTTTCCCCAATTTGTTTTATTTTTCAACCCAGTTGTATGTTCCAAAATCAATTTTGCATATTCTCTTGTTTTTACTGAGGCCAAATTTACTTTTCTCCGAATTTCTCCTTATGCTATATTCTATTAATGAGTTGGAGAAACCCTAGCAATAAATAGAGCAGCTAAGCACAAGGAAAGGTAACGTGGAATTAAAAGCTAATACAATATTTTAATACATGGAAGAAGAGGGTGATCACAATCATAAGCGATCTGATTATTCAGGACATTATTCTGAATGTGCACAATTTATGCTGAAAGAAGAGAAGTTGCATCTAATTCAGTCTTGATCAGCGATTGTCAGACTTACTTAGTGTCTTCTTACTGGACAGACACTGGCCGTGTGTGGCTGACTTCCTGTATAGCTAAAGGTTTGTTAGAGGACCCCCACCATAGCAACAATTGAAGTTGTCTGTTGATTTTTTTATTTTTCTTTATCTGGGGCTTTTAATTGCACGTATAATTAAAAAATCATGGACAGTTTGTACATCTGTCTTCATTTAATCCCAACATTTTCAATCATTACTTTGGCTGGAAACGAAATATCGAAATATGTGGTGGGCAAAATTGTTGGAATGCCTGTTTTTGTCAGGTCTTGTTACGAAACAACCATTGGAGAAGCTCAATGGAACAACTTCCTTAGAGCTCTACTGTACAGCTATTGGTGGGTGTTCAGCACTGAAAGCTGTATTATCACTTGGCTCTTTGCTTCAGGGAAAACTTAGGTCTCCAGGGTGTAGTCCTCCCGTCCCCTTCCCTAATTAGCTCTTGATAGACACAAATTTGTTGGAATACAGTGTGTGTGACTGTTGTTTGTAATTTTTATATCTGCTTTCTTTAGTATACCATGACATTACCACAAAGTTTAAGAGAACAACAATTAAAATGAAGAAACAAAATGCTGGTAAGTGGATTGGCTTAATTTCATGACTACAGCTAAAACCCTCTCTGAATAAGTTATTAGATTACCATGTAATAGGTGACCAGAGTAATGTAAGCATACCCCCAGAATGTCCCGATTTATGAGGATTAATCATGAATTAGGGCCTCTGGCCTATCGGGGCAGCTTTATCCTGTTTGGGCCGGAAGTTGGGAGCTATGTCCCTTTTCTCGGTGTTGCTCTGCATGACAGGAGTGCACAACGTTGAAAGGGAGCAGGACAGAGGCAGTCCAGTGCGCCAAAAGTGCTGATCATGCCATCTACAGCATATACGCGGTAATCCCGACTTGCTAAGATGAAATGTACAAAGGTCTATGTAAGCACACGGCATGGTGGTCAAGCATTTGTGCGTCAAGTGTTCTGTAAAAATGTTCATAAAACCTACTAACTACATTATATATATATATATATATATATATATATATATATATATATATATATATATAATATAAAATACCTGCTGGTGGTAAAAAAAAAAAATGTGATGCAATGTAATAGTTATTTTACAAGATTGTACACATAAACATGGCATTACTTTATTAAATAGCTTTTTATTGCCTGCATGCTGAATCAAGTTGTGATACTTATTTGCAGCAGCAGTGTCTATTCATTATTACCCGTACCTTTTTAAATCCAAAGAATGCCCCAACCATGCACTTCCAAGTAAAATAACTTTTGGGTTTCCATATCCAGTAAAATTCGGGTTCACCATATATGTCCTCCCCAAGCACCTCAGCAGCTGTCCATTCTCTCTGTTATCTTATGACATATTATCTCCTGATGTGCCTGTGTACTCAAAATAGAGTTTGCTCCCATCTTTTTGTTTTAGTGCTGTTTATTTGAAATGCTTACAAAAATTGATTACATTTAAATGTATAAAAATAAGAGGACCTCTTACTACTGTAACCTGCCTCTTACTACTGTCTCCCCTGAATCCTATTTCAAAACGGAAAGTTGCAAATTGTATATGAATTACCCTTTAGAGCAGCCGCTCCAGTACAGGTGAGTGAGTGAGGTGGCGCACTATATAAACACTCCCTGAATCCTATGCATCCTTGTAACTGACTCAGACAATCAGTGCTTTCTTGTGATTGACTGTTCATTTTAGAAGAGGCTGCTGCGTATGGAGCTTCGAGGTCACCGTTATAATACAGTAGGCATAAGACAGAGCCGTAACTAGACTTTTTGGTGCCCTGTGCCAGAAAGAGCATTGGCGCCCCCTCATTTTTCAAAAGGACATAATGCACCCAAAAAAGGGGAATGTCCTCATGGGGAAGGGCCAGAGAAGAGATAGGAGAGGCCAGGAGATGCTGGGGATGAAATAAGAGGAAGCTACAAGTGACAATGATAATAAACAGAAAATTGACAGGCCCAAACAGCGCCCCCTGACCGGCCGCACTACCCTAGCTACGGTTCTGGCATTAGATGCATGTGTTGGCCAGACAGGCCTCCGTCATCAGTGTTTATTTGTAAGGTCCCACAAATTCCGCGGCTTCGGAATCTCAATATACAAATCGTGTGGTTAAGATTAAACATATAAACAGAAAGCAGAGCATGAGAGTAAAAATACAAATACAGATTGTGAAAGCACCAATAAACAAGTACAAATGAAACACAGAAAACATAACCATCATAAAGACATACAGTAGAAGGTACATTCGAATGTTGTTATATGAAGGTTATTCCCAGCTGGCTCAGATACAGTATGTACGGCTTTGTTTTGTTTCCACTGCCATATCCAATGCGGCTCTTTTGGACTCGTAGTGGCCTGATACACGAAAATGTTAATAGCTTGGATGGATTGCTCTGGTCTGTAAAGCAATTCTGTCCGGAGCTGCTGGAGAAATTCTATTACAGCAAGGCATGCTTTGCTGAACTAATATTCTTCTTTTCCTTTTAAACTATAATTGAAAAAACAAACTAGAAGTACCACAAGCCATTTGTTACTACCCAAAGAATATATTGATTTCCCCTCTGCAGCAAGAGAGGAACACGCTCTAGTCACATTTTCATCTGAATGATCCTAAATAGGCTATTCATCACAGTTTAAATTACTAGATGGCTGAAATCTTTAATTTCACTCGCTGGATTCTAGTTTCCTTTCTCTGTAAATTGTTCCTGCAGGTTTTTGGTGTGCGGTTGGGAACTCGGAGTTCTTGCAAATTGAACTATAATTTTAATGTCAACATTGCTTTTCAAGATATAAATTCAGTATGACTATTTGGGCTGCCACATTGAAAATCCAAGGGACAGCTGCTTTCATATACTTTGTGCTGAACGGCCTCCCTTTATTACAGTTCTGGTGACAGAGCATCAACTGCTGTACAAGGAAAGCAAGCGGCTCGTGTTTTGTGTGTTATTTTATTACTACTTGTAATAGCACATTATTGCTTTGGGAAGCTAAATGATGACCATGTAAAAATGGAAGTTATACTACTCACTAGTTTGACACCATGGTTATTAGTCACTTTTACACTTGTTGCTACTGCACTGGAAATAGAGATGGGAAATGGGGATTTGGAGCGCACTGTCTGATTTGAAACTCTGTGTGAATCTACTGAACATTTATTTACTGGAACTGTTTATATACTGTAGGTGGGGCGAAAGCCCTCCCAGAGAGTGACTAGGTTCTGCAACAATAGGCTCTTTTTGTTTTGTTTTGTTGCTGTTTTCACCTTTTCTAGTGTTTGTGCTCTAATTAAAGAAATTTTAATGATTACTGTTTCTGGTATTACTTATTCTTTGAAGTGGTGGTCATTTCAACAAATACATGTATTAACCTGGTGGTTATTATGCTGGTGATTTTCTCTTCAAACAAAATATTTATTTTAATCTACCTGTGATTCCACGTTCTGTATATTAAGATAAATATAAAACATTCCCCTGCCTGCCTACCTACCAACCATTAAAATAAAAGGAAAAGGCAAATATATTGCGGCAGTATCTGGCGAGCCCACTCCATTTCTAGACTTGAGGATCGCAATGTGCTACCATGACCTGCAGCTGTGTTAGACAAATGTATAAATACACAAAACAAACTGAAATCAGGCGCTGATACCAAACCATTGTATAAATATGATATCACTGAGAGTTTTTTCTATGTCTCACAGCTGCAGAAACTATTGTGTGTTTGTGACTGCACACAAATCTGTACCCAAAAGACACAGTACAACAATAGACATATTAGTTTTTGTGCTAATCATTAAAGAGGTCTGGCATGTGAATTAAACACTCAGATACTCTAAAATACTTATATAAAGTTATTTAATATACAATGTTACAGTAAAAAAAGGTTGCAACCGGTTGCTATTATATCAGTGTATATTCCTATAAAAAATAAAAGTATTTGAGTATGTGAGTGTTTATTTCACATGCCAGACCTCTTTAATGATTAGAGCAAAAACAACTATATATTTATTGTGTTATGGTGTGTACACACGGGATGATTAAAACGCACAATATGAACGATAACTATATCGATCATATCATTTTCATTCATATCGTGCATTTTTTTGGCCCTTCCAACCCACCAGCGATGCGCGGGCACGTATGTACAATAACGATTTCGTCCATCGCCCGTGCATGCAGGCCAACCTGGTCGATATCAACCAGGTTACTATAGGGTGGGTTGGTGTGGTGCTGGATAATCGATTTCGATCATCCAGCACTCCGGGCAGGTGCAGGACGATCAGTCAGCGATATCGTTATCGCTGACTGATCGTACCATGTGTATGCACCATTAAACAAAGGTTATTTAGAAAGCCTAAACACAACATCAATGTTTGTTCCTTTCCGTTACAGCACCCAAAGGAAACGGAGTCCACAATATTTCTCCAGGCTGCAATAAGGCCCCAACACTGCCGTGGAGGGTTGAATAACAATATATGCAGTAAACTGCTGAGTGCTTACCTTTTATATGGGTGTCATCCATGGAAATGGGAATCTGTGTCAGGCTTCAGCAATCAGTCATCGATCTCTGTTGTGCTACAGATGTGTCCTGCTACATCTTTGCCAATCTACAAACGTGTGCACACAGTGCACCATGTGATTACCCACAGCAGCATATACGCTACGGTGCCCACTGCGATCGCACAATGCAATCCTAAGGAGGCGCTAATGCAGTGCCCGTATACGCTCGCGAGCACACGCCTCGCGCCATGCTTTGTGCGATCAGTTGCCTACATAGCAAAGATGCAGCAGGACACATCTGTATGTAGTGCTCACTAAAATAAAAAAAATAAAGAGTTCACAGCACAAATTGCGAGGCCAATTTATATCTGGTCACATATAACATTCCACTCTTATGCAGCGTCAAACCCAGAGGAAAGGAGAGACATCTTATGAGAATGGGTTTGTATGTATGTAGCCTAACCCTCCCCACCCCGCACCCTAACCCTAACGTTCCCCGTTAGTGCCTAAATCTAACCTTTCCCCCAGTGGTGCCTGACCCTAAACCCCCCCCCCCCCAAAAAAAAAAGAAAAAAAAACCTAACACTAACCCTGCTAACTTACCTAAACCTGACCCTCCCCCCGCCCCCCCCCCTTTTCCCCGCGGCTAACACACGCTGCACCCTGGCTTACCTTCGTTCGGGCACGCGTCCTCCTGGATTCCAGCGTCAGCATTAAGATAGCCGTCGTTATTTCTACTCCTATCTTAAGTCCCTTGTCAGGATTCCAGCGTCGGGATGCCGGTCTCCTAACTACATCCCATCTTATGAGACGTGTAGAAGAAAATTGGTGGCTCAAAGGGGTTTTTGGAGCAGCATCCACTTTCCAATGTAACATCATTATTACATGGGATATTATGGGCTATATTTACTCAAGTATGTGTTTATAGGGGAAGCAATCGGGAAGCCGACTGCCTAAATACCGGCAGCCGGCTTCCCGACTGTCATATCCCGGCAAGGGTGAAATGCCGGGCGTCTAGATGTAGACGCCCGCATTTCCCCGACGCTGGGAGACCGGCGCCCGGCATCCCGATCGTAGTGATGCCAGGCGCCGCGAGCGGACAGCTGCGGGGGGGGGAAGGGTTAAGTTTAGGGCTCCCGGGGGGGACTTAGGGTTAGGCACCCCCCATGAGGGTTAGGGTTAGGCTAGGGGGAGGGAGGGTTAGGGTTAGGCACCCCCGGGGGGGGACTTAGGGTTAGGCACCCCCGGGGGGACTTAGGGTTAGGCACCCCCGGGGGGACTTAGGGTTAGGCACCCCCGGGGGGACTTAGGTTTAGGCAGCGGGGAAGGGGGTGGTTAGGGTTAGGCACTTAGAGGGGGTATTAGGGTTAGGCACTTGGGGGGGAAGTTAGGGTTAGGCACCCCTAAGGAGGGTTAGGGGGGTTAGGTTAGGTTAGTAGATACTTGCCTATCCACGATCGGGATTTCCAGCGCTGTCGGGCTTCCGCTGCTTCTAACTCTGCTCTTGTCGGGCTGCCCGGGGAGTCGGGGAGTTGTTGATATTCTAGCTATTAGCTTCTAGAAGGTGCTAGATCTGATTAGTTGCTATGGGCAACATCTCTACTTCTATAAACCCGCACTTTAGTAAATATACTCCTATATGTGCGTCTCTCAATTTAATTTCACAGCAGAGTTTTAAAGAGCAATAACAACAGGAATTTGAGCATTATGTAAAGATCAGCTAAAGTTAGATCGTTTATGATGCCACAAAACAGTAGAAACTCACGGAGGGAGCACGCAGCAATTTAGTGTATATATTGTCAACACACCTGGCATAGGTGAAGTACTGTATTTTTTAAGGTGCCCATACATGGTGCGATATAAAACCCGATCTGATTGATTGATACGATATTGCTGCTATATCGTACAGTGTGTGGGCATGATATCAGCCAGTGCGCGCTCCCGTGGGGTCGTACATCGTTCCTCCAAATCTTACTGCTTGTTCACTTGATCTGGGGATGAGATGTACGAGGGGATTCCAGCATATCGGGCAGTCGGCCACCTGATCGCTCCGTGTGTGGGGACCGCCTGTTATGTCGGCCATCGGATCGCAGGTCGCGTTGCAAGGTGCATATCATACCGTGTATGGATGGCTTAACACTTTTGACACAATAATTGATAACAATACACCATATAGGTTTCTCTATTTTGGTTCTTGTGCGCTGGATTTCATTTGAAAGCTGCCCAGTGCTGCAATGCTAGCCAGCGTGCTACCGGACTGAGGCACACTCTTCTTTTCACCTATCCTTGCTGTAGATTGTAATTTGCCTGCTAAACCGGGTAACTAATCACAGGTAAACAAGACCACTCAGAATGCTGACAAAAGATTTAAAGAAAATAATATAATGTAAAATCTGCCAACATGGGAGGTATCCTGCAATTATATAGAAATTGTGTTTTTCCTGGCAGATTACATTCCAGCAGTGATTTAGGTGTAGTACCATTGACGTTCCAATGCATATTGCTAACTTCATTTCCTTGTAGGATACAACATTCAAATTTCATGTTTTGGTAATACTGTAGCATTAAAAGACATTTGTGGTTACAGTGTGTTTTTGTTTGGTCTAGGTTATGGTCTTCACTGTCATAGAGCAATAATTACCATCTGCAAGTTAATTGGTATCAAAGACATGTATGCCAAGTTAAGCGGTTCCCACAATCTGCTTAACCTCACGACGGCGTTGTTTCTTGGTCTGGCACAGCAGGTATGTGACCCCTACTGTATGTTTTCTTTCTTACCCAGCAGTGTTATAGCACTGTACTAAATCACTATGATTCTTAGTATTATGTGGGACACCTATGAAACTGTTATTCAGGTAAGTGAAAAAATTGTACCAACTAATCAAATGTTTCCTTCCATTGCAAATTGTATTAGACAGTCTGATTAGTTATATTGCTAGCAACACTTTTCCTTTACAGGTACCAGTGGATCAGGATTTATTATTGCCCACCATTTGCACTTATTATGTTGTACACTAAAGCCTCACAATGCAAAATAGCAAGTTTAGGACAATTACAACCATTTTAGTAACAAATGAGACTCAATTATTAGAAAGTCTCTATTAATCCTCTAAAAGGTATGTCCCTGACATGAGATGTCATTTCCCTTGGAAGCGCGCTTGTTTATATAGTTTTTACAGATATTCACTTCGATCTTCAGAGTGATCATATATGAGGTGCTGTCACTTCCATGTGTGGAGCTCACTAGGTAAAAGGAAGAACACCTATCATTTTCCACATGGTGTTGGACTTTACAGACTCAGTCGCACACAGATATACAAGTGTCGCATATCAAATTAACCAGCACAGTCTCCTGGTGCATCCTAATCGCATTGCAACTTAGACAACAAAAAGACACCCTGACGCTAGCAGCATTGCATAGGACCTGGCGCTCACTCACACCAGGCATGTCACTCTTCATGACGTATTGAGGCTAGATGAGCAAGGGCACATCTGTATTCCTACTTAGAGCACTCTGGAGCGGGTAATGAGGTTCATAATGAAGAGAAATGTGGACAACAGGTATTTCAGCAGATGTACTAGTCATTTATTTATAAAAAATAGCTTTTATATTTTGTCCCCAAGTGGTGCTGTTGCAATACAGATCACATGAATAGCAGTACAATTTTCAATGTGTCAGTTGTGGTCAGCAACAGCTTCCATGCATTGTAGCAGCGGATGAGCCACTTTCAAACATCAGTGGACCCCACCCCCATGCGACTTTTGGTTGTTGGGTTTTGTTTTTTTTTCTTTTTTGAGGAACCAGGTCAGGTCTGAAAGACCGCATTAAACGTCACTTGCTGGCTATTCTACCTGACTTGTTACATTTTGCTAAAGAGAAGGTTATTCTTTGAATGGAAACTGTTGTTGACTGCAAACAATTGAGCCATTCAAGGGAATTGTACTGCAACAGTAGCACTTGGTGACAAAATTTGTAACTAATATTATTTTTCAATATATGGCTAGTGCATCCTCTGAAGCATCTTTTGTCTACATTTCCCTTCATAAAGAGCCTTAGGACTCACTTCAGAGTACTCTAAGTAGGCATACTTTCATGTTAACAGCTATATATATATATCTATTTATTAGGGATGTGCAGGCTCGGATAGGTTTGAATTCCTGGACTATTGCCCAGGAATGATGATGTTTGTCCATGCAAGATAACGTTTTGCCTCTTTCTGAGTCCCGTTTTTTGGAGGGGAAAATACGAACTCTGCGTGCAAATTCGAACCTATCCGAGCCTGCAAATCCCTAAAATATATATATATATATATATATATATATATATATATACACACACACACACTGTGTTTATGTAAAGTCATGACCAAAAGTTTTGAGAATGACACAATTATTGGTTTTCACAAAGTTTTCTGCTTCAGTGTTTGTAGACCTTTTTGTCAGATGTTACTATGGTATACTGAGGTAAAATTACAAGCATTTCATAAGTGTCAAAGGCTTTTATTGATAATTACATTAAGTTTATGCAAAGAGTCAATATTTGCAGTGTTGACTCTTCTTTTTCAAGACCTCTGCAACTCGCCCTGGCATGCTGTCAATCAAATTCTGGGCCACATACTGACTGATAGCCGCCCATTCTTTTTAGATTTAGAGTGGATATATATATATATAATATATATATATATAATTATATAATATATAATATAGTACCAGTCAAAAGTTTGGACACACCCTCTCGTTCAATGTTTTTTGTTTATTTTGATTATTTTCAGCATAGTAGATTAATACAGAAGACATCAAAACTATGAAAGAACACATATGGTATTATGTTGTAAACAAAAAAGTGTTAAAACAAATCAAAATATGTTTTCTATTTTAGATTCCTCAAAGTAGCCCCCTATTTGCTTGGATGACAGCTATGCACACAGATAGCATATGGTGTCCTTATCATGTGAGTTAGGAGTAGTACGTCCAGGCTCACTTATTAATCCGATTGAATTAATATGATCCACATGTGAAAACAAATACTGTATCACTCAAGCAATTGGTGCAAGTTTTGATGTATTCAAAGTTAAATGGATGAATAACATGAAGATGAAAACTAAGCGGCGTCCCGCTTTCAAAATGAAAAAATGTAGGAAAGGATTCTGTTGGTGCACATACAGCGGTACAAGGGGTCAGACAGCACACTTCAGGGGCTCCGGACTTGGCTCAATCTCCGAGTGCTGGAGCTCCCGTCCGAGTGTCCGTTTCTTTTCCTTTGGTGTGGAGAACTTGTGTGTCTAACTCCCAACACGTTTCAACCAGATGTTGGTCTTCCTCTGGGGAATGCTATACGGACATTCGGACAGGAGCTCCAGCACCGCAGTGATCACGTGGTCCATCGAGCGCCCGGCAGCAGGAGAGGAGAGAAGGAAGCAGCTGTACGGACAGCAGGGAGATCGGGCACCAGCTCATAGGAGCAGTCGGCGTGAGCAACAAACAGGTGAGTCTCCGTAGTGGTAGGGTAACCGGCGGCCGGCCCTCGCAAGCCCAACCTGACTTACCCCCACCTAGACGCCGGCGTCAGTCCGAAACTGCCGAACACTGGGGGACGTCTGCAATGAGGCGGACCTAAGTGATCTGGCACTCAGAGATTGAGCCAAGTCCGGAGCCCCTGAAGAGACCCACATCGATAGCCCTCGGCATAAGTGTGCTGTCTGACCCATTGTACCGCTGTATGTGCACCAACAGAATCCTTTCCTGAATTTTTTTGTTTTGAAAGCGGGACGCTGCTTAGTTTTCATCTTCATGTTGTTCATCCATTTAACTTTGAATACATCAAAACTTTCACCAATTGCTTGAGTGATATTTGTTTTCACATAAGCATAAGAGACGGGGCCACCTGTCCCCTCATCAGGAAAGATCTTTGTCATCCTGATGAAGGGGCATGTGGCCCCGAAACGTCGATGAGACTGTGTTTTATTGAATAAATCACAGCACTTTTTTCACCTCTTGCATGTACTCTGAGTGCCGCCTCTTGTGCGTGTATGTGTGTGTGTGTATATATATATATATATATATATATATATATATATATATATATAATGACCCCCATTTCCCCAGGAAATCCTGCATTTGCCCTTGCCCAGGGCTTGGTGCTGCGTGGGTGGCCAGGTGGCTGGCTGGTGCTGGGGTTAGTTTCCAGCGGCTGCTGATAACAGTGAAGAGTGGCACTCTTGTTTGGCAAACAATAGTGGTGGGAGGTGGGGATGGGCCAGCTGCTGCTACTAGTTTAAGCTATCTACCACCCCCTCCTTACCCCCAGCACTGCCTGCCCCTAAACTCCTCCTAGCCCCCAGTACTGCCCCAGCTACTATCTACCCTTGCCCCCTCCCTACCCCCAGCACTGCCTTTCCCAACCCCTCCTTGCCCCCCAGGGCTGCCGCAGCTGCCATCTACCCTTGCCTCCTCCCTACCCCCAGGGGGTAGCTACAACCAGTACTACCATCCCCCAACCCCCTCCTTGTCCCTCAGTACAGCACCAGCTGCTAATTTTGCCCCCTCGCTATAGTCCAGGTGTATGACTACACAAGGTGGCAAACACAATGCATCACCCCAGGGCTTAGTTCCAAGAGGCTTTTACTTCAAATACACTTCAACGTTTCAAGGCTCAGTTGGCCCCGTCGTCTGGTCAATTACATATAAACGGTCATACACCCGGACTATACTGCTGTTGTTGGCTGACTACAAGTCTGCACTTCACCTGGTTTCAGCCACATAACCTGTGTAATTCATGAGCATCCCGGTTTAAATGGGTTGAATGGTAAGCCTATATATATTCTACAATACTGTGCAAAAGTTTTAGGCAGGTGTGGAAAAAATGCTGCAAAGTTAGAATGCTTTCAAAAATAGAAGTGTTAATAGTCTATTTTTATCAATTAACAAAACGCAAAATCTAAATCAAATCAATTTAGTGCGACCACACTTTGCCTTCAAAACAGTATCAATTCTTCTAGGTACACTTGCACAAAGTCAGGGATTTTGTAGGATTATAGTCAGGTGTATGATTAACCAATCATACCAAACAGGTGATAATGATCATCATTTTCATATGAAGGTTGAAACAGTCATTAACTGAAACAGAAACAACTGTGAAAGAGGCTTAAAACTGGGCAGTATACCACCGGAGCTCCTGACACCGGCTGTGGTTGAAAACGGAGGTATCAAAAAGTAGTGAGTACTATTGAGGATTACCTTTTCTGCAGCTATATTCCATTGTATATGAACTGATATCCCATACAGAGTTCTATAAAGTCGGACTACTCTTTTCACGCATTTTGTATGTATTAAACAACATATCTCTTTTTTCTGGAAGGACTGATTAAAGGCTGACCATTTATGGAAGCACTTATGCTTTTATTTATTCATCATTGGAGAATATTGTTACATTTCTACATAGTGTGCTACATTCCTATTGAAGAAAGATTATTGCAATTTTGTATTCTCCTGTTTGAGTCTGGATTGAGAATTATAATACAGTATATCAATTACTTTGTGATTGTGCATGATTGTCATATTTTATACACTCCCGGGAGATATTAGCGAAGTTCTATTATTGATATTTTTATAAATTTATACATTGAGTATTTAATGTGTATTGTGTGATATTCTAAGCGCCACAACACAAAATCTGCTATATTCCTTTTGGGTGGAGATTGGTAATCCCCACTAGTTGTTTGTGTTGGCTGCTGGAACATCAGTACAGTCACTACAGGTGTCGCCACAGGCGCTAGTTTAATCCTGTTTATTATTTCCACACCTGCCTAAAACTATTGCACAGTACTGTATGTGTATACTGTATATAAGATACACACACCGTCACTTTTGCTGAAGTCGCCTCTTGGCACGCTATGTCCTGTGCGACTTGGCTGCGCTGAGCGTTTTTGTCCTGTGCGTCTTATTTGCATTAATAAAAAAACTAGTAGTGGCAGAACTTCTTTGCGACATCAGAAAATCTGTGTGTGTATGAGTCTGAATGCGTGTAAGAAGTGCTTTTTGTCACGCCAAGTTGCTTTTTCATTTGCGACTATATATGTGTTTAAAATTATTTCCTGTGCACATAAAATGGCAGCCCAGAGCCTCTAGTACACTGTGAGAGGTGATTTGCTGCATCTGAGATACAAGACGTAAAATGTAAAGAAAATTCTGGTATGTTACTCCTCAGAGCGTCTCATTTGCGTTGGGCGACTCTTGTATGGTGTAAGGACACTAGGTATATGAGGACACATCTGTGTGTGTGTGTATGTATGTATAATTTTTTTTTTTTTTTCAAATGAACTGGCGCTCTACATACTGTATATGTAATATAGGTGCCCTCTTTGATTTACAAATCCGTTCGGAAAATGGTGGCACTCCAAGGTCTTTGTAAGTATAATTCAGAGATGGGGAGCTGAGTATTGGCTGTGACTTAGTTTTAAAAAGCCCTTGGAGTGCCACCATCTTATAACCAGCACGTCTTCCTAACTAAGGCATTCAGAGCATTAATGTTTAGTGTTGTGGCCATTTCATAGTCCGAGTGATTAAATATTGGCAATAAGCATTCTGGCTGGTGCAAATATATCATGCTGAAGGGAGGTTATGAATGCAATGAGATAAGTGTGACAAATAAGTGTTAGTTTTTCATGGCGTATGTCATGGTGAGTGGCATTCACCACACGCCATGCCAATTGACTATATCATTTTGTCATATCCATCATGCTGATTACTTATACACAGAAATGGGATCATACACACATAATAAATACCAGCTGGAATGGCACAAAAGTTCCTTTGCCATAGAAGATGTTAATAAATAAAATAGGCCAGGGATACGCAGCCTGATTCAGCTCAGTCTTTTTTGCAGATACCCAATGTACAGCAACCTGCGCTTGCGCCGGACCCGTACTTCGCATGTGCAGTGCGGGTCTGCGATGTTGCTCGCAGTTCGGCAGCAGACTGTCAGTAAGTGACAGCCTGCAGTCGTTTCGGGGTGTGGAGGGGAGGCGACAGCGTTGTGGGGAAGTGACGAGGGCAGGATCTCTGTCGGCTGACGGAGATTTCCTCTCCTCTTTAGCATCTGCGGCAGTCTGTTTGCGTGACCCCATGGGTCACTTAGCCGACTATTGGCTTTTCAGATGATCTGATGTTGCGTTCTAGAAAGCAACTCTGATCGGTAATGCATGCAGGAGGCGTGACTGCTGCATTGCCATATTAGTGCTATCCCAGCTGCTACCATCTTAGTGATTACAGTTGATTTCAGTACTTTTCTAATTTGTCTTGTTTCTTTTAAAATAGGAAACTCATCAAGCCCTAGCCAATAGGAAACGCCTGCATGTTGTGGAGTTTAGAGAGGATCGTGGACCTTTTCCTCAAATTGTAGCATCACCTCAAGGTGCCCTTTCAACTATCCCAGAGCCTGAAGGAGAGATCCCGGATACTAAGCTGGACTGGGATGACGTGAAACTAACCCAGGGATTAAAACGTTCCATCTGGGCCAATGTGAAAAGGACAATTTGGTGAAAGTAAAAATACAAATGTCAGTCTTAGGAAAACTCAATACCCAATGCAAGCCATCTTCAAGATTGTTCTTTACTTTACCAGATGTAATAAAGCTGATATATTTGTGGTCATTTCATTTCACAGCTCACTTGGCAAAACTTTGAGATAACAAGGTTCCATAAGATATGATCAAGGGCAATGCTTTGTCAGCGCTGTTCTGCTTTAGTTCTTTACAGGAGTTAGATAATGCTGGTGATGTGTAAGATACATGACCAGCGTTTGTAACACATTCTGTGAGTATTGTATCCACAAACTTGTCATTGAAATATAGATGTATTTGCCTGTGATATATCAATTCTAAGAATAAAAGAACAGTTTCAGTTAGATTTGGTACTGTATCTCTGTGATACGGGGTTTATCCTTCCGTGTGAGAGAAGGACTCTCCTTTCCTAGAGGAAATGACTGCCTCCTATCATGAATATATTATATACAAGAAATAAAACACACAAAAGGTCCTTTAGCACAGTGTAAAGGCTGAGAGTTTTATTACTTTTTTCAAATACAGCTTATTGTGCGCTAAAGCCCACGTAATTGCTTGTGCACACGCAGATACTTTAAGCTGCCCCTGGAATATACAATTTGCCATTCCAGCTTGACAACAATGAAAATGCTACTTCTAAGCCCATCATGCAGACTAATGTATCAAGCAGTGCTAAGAGTGGGCAAATGGAGAAGTTATCCATAGAAATCAATCAGTTTCGAGGTAGCATTAATCAAGTACATTCTATAAAATGATATTTAGAAGTTGATTGGTTGGGGATGGGTACGGGATGCCGGTGCTCGGGTTCCTGGCGGTCAAAATCTTGATGCCGGCATCCCGACAGGGTTATGATACCGACACCTGCCGGTAGGTATCCTAACCCTCTCCCTACCCTAACCCTCCCTAACCGGTGCCTGGACTTAACCTCCCCCCTAGTGCCTAACCCTTACGTCCCCGCACCCTAAACCTAACCCTCCGCCCAAGTGCCTAACCCAAACCCACCCCCTAGTACCTAACCTTCCCCCCAACCCTGCTACTTACCTTCAGGAGGACGGTGCCGGGATTCTGACAGGTGCCGGTATTCTAAGTGCCGGCATCCCCTGTGTCGGGATACTGTATCCTGATTGGTTGCTATGGGCCAGTTCTCCACTCATTAGACTGCTTGATACCTCTTCCACTAAGCACTTTAAGTGCCTATATGTCCATATTAAGTTGATCACTCCCTGCCTTTGTATTATGGAAAGCATAAACATGGCTTATCCCTACTACCTTTATAACTACTGTAGCATCATTATTATCACATTACCTGCTGCTACTTTATTTATGTATTTAAAGAAGAACAACAAAAAAAACACAAAATCAAAAATTCAGGTAGCGCAAACCAGCCACTATAAGATGGAGTCAAATGTACATAATTAAAAAATAACAAAAACATTTATTGCTTACATACATACAAGCTTGCATAATTATACAGAATCACCATCAGTACTTACCATACTACATCTTCTGAATCAGTAAAATTATTATTCCACCTGTGAGTTAATAGGATATAATTGTATAGTCCAGCTGGTGAGATACCAGTATTTCTGTAGGATCCAGACGTGAATATCACCTTTCATGATAGGATTAAGTTACTGCCTATTTTACAATCTCTAATTCCCATGTATCTGTACTGGGCCTATCGGGCTGAAAAAACACCAGACTGGCAGTTTGTAAATCCGTCAGTGGACTTGCACTCATTAATAGCCAAATCTGCTTTCAGTGGTCTTATATAGCTGCCACTTACTGAATGCAGACATATGTTATAGTCTCATGGCAATCATATGCAGCTCTCACCTGCCAATTATCTTGGTCACCACATCCAATATATGTTACATCCAGCAGGAGCACACGCTATGTGCTGAGTTGTGTTTGCTGAATCTCCGTTTTATCTGGCTGTAATTCACTTTTGCTGTCAGCCAAATTCAGTGGCAGTCCGTGTAAGTGTAGTATTCACGGATCTCACCTGCTGTAAGCCAGCCTTAGTGTCAGCAGGTCTCTTAAGTGGTATATCCGCTGAATGGTCCAATAACTGTAGCCGGTTAGAGTGCTTTAAGGGGATATTTTCTAGAGGTCAGTAATCCAAAAAGCTCACAAGTTCTAACGCGTTTCCAGAAGCTGCGCAGCGGTTAATCAGAGGATGAAAGGTGATATTTAAGTCTGGATCCTATTTTAAACCAGAATCTATAGAAATACTGGTATCTGACCAGCTGGACTATACAATTATATCCTATTAACTCACAGGAGGAATAACAATTTTTACTGATTCGGAAGATGCAGTATGATTAGTACTGATGGTGATTCTGTACAATTATACAAGCTTGCTAGTTATTTTAATATTGTTGAAGTATGTATGTAAGCAATAAATGTTTTTTTTTATTTTTTAATGATGTACATTTGACTCCATCAATCTTATAGTGGCTGGTGTGCGCTACCTGACTTTTTGTTCTATTGGTTTATTTGGCGGTGACACAGACCCCTCCTGGTTGGGAGTGCTACATGCCTACCACTGTACATAGAGCTGATCATTATTTACAACACTTGTATGGGATTGGCGCTTATTGATCTAATCTTTTTACTCTTGGTATTCATTTATGTATTTACTGATGTTAATGTTACACATAAAAGGTGTGTCCATAAAGGCTTTTGAATGCGCTTTGACGCTAATGGTGCACAACTTAATGTCAGCAAAGTGACCTCTACGCTATGTGCCCTGCTTTACATCATAGCCTGCTGTGTCCAGAAGAGTTAATGTTCCGTAAAATACAATGGAGCCTTTGGGAAACCCACTAAGTATTGTATGAGTATAGGGCTGTGAGCGTTATGATAGGTAATGAACACACTTCAAATGCTCAGATGTAGTAAAAGTGAGGTCAGCGTATAAGGTTTTGTCCTTGGTCTGAGTAGCATTAGTTGTCAGAACCTGTGCACATGCCCTAAAATGAAATGAGAGAAGCTATAGAGACTTTCTGAATTACATTAGTAGGCCTATGCACTTACAAGAAGCAATATACCCAGTGCTGCCCCTTTGCACGACAAGGAATTCCCCTAATTGCACCTTGGATAAATACTCTCATCCAGCAAAATGTTACATAGTTGTGCATGCGTGTACATAAGTGTGCTCATTTACATACCTACGCGGAACTCTGCAAGGAACACTCCTGATCCACCCTGCACTCCCCCATTAGAAGTTTTAATATTTTGCACCTACACAGATGGCACCATCTTGGTCTGCAACTCCATTCACTGCTTCATAAAAACCGGTGCATCTGGATTAGGTGCACATCTCTTGCAATATACTTTTATAATTTGCATATTATAGTCTAACACAACAGTTATTGCATACAGTACACCACAATTCTTTATTGGCATAGCCAACATACATAGTGGGTTACTGTAAAACACAATGCATAAAAAACTAAGGGCCTGATTCAGAGCCGGACGCTCTGACCAGAGCGCTCGCTCTGAATCAGGGCCCTCCTACCTAACATTGGAGCGGCCTCTTGGACGCTCGCATAGCTGTGGGTTACCACCCACAGCTTATGCGAGCGTCCATGATGATGGTCACGATGGTCAAGACCATCGCGAGCATCGGGCTTGCGACGAGACCCTGCGGTAGGGTCTCGGTGACCGCAAGTCCTGGAGTGATTTTGGCTCCATCAGAGCCAAAATCACTCCCACTGGCATCACTAGTGATGTCAATGGGGCCGGACCCAGACGGTAGGCGTTCCCATGGGAACGCCTCTGTCTGGCAGGCACGCCCACCAAAGGGGGCGTGCTGTCACTCACCATCGAAAGCACGCCCCCTTTGGTGCGAGACCCACCCCGTCGTTATTTGGGCCTCGCGCATGCGCACGACGGAGCTCCCTCCGTCGTGCGCATGCGCACTAGGTCACCATCGACCCGCTTGCGAGCGGGTCACAATCAGGCCCTAAGTTCAAACAACTATGCGACTATTTCTCATTTACCCACAAGTAAGATATCACATGAGGCATCAGGAAGCACATCGGTAAATTAGCTCCTATCTAAAGAGGAGGCCCACACAAGAGATGACATTTATGGAGATCCCTAAGATCACATGAAGGAAAATAGAAATGAAAATAACACACAAAAGAACAGAACAATGAAATAACTTGTGACTAGTGCTTCTGCTGCCCCCATCAACGTACAGTGATCATTGCTAAGGTAACCAAGGTACTCCAAACAGTAATGGACGAAGTGGAGCAACCAGGGCTCCGATGAGGAACAAGGCCCTCATTAATCTGCTTTTCTTAGGCTAGCTTTTAGCTAGGTCCTATTGGTATTATCTATGGGTCTGATTGAGCTGTACGCTAAATGCCGCCTGCGCTGCTGCTGCTTCGTCTGTGTAGGCAGATACTATGCAAAAATATGCAAATAACGCAGATGCCGGGAGATGTATTGAGCCCAGCATCTGAGGACAAAGACGCAGTATCAGTCGCAAATCATTCGATAATCGCAGTCCAGAGTGAGTCTGTGGTTCTGCAGAATGGCCGCGGGATCTGAGACTCCGGAGGCATATTTCTTGCGTATGGGATCACTGACGCAGTGTGTGACACGCCACCAAACTTTTGCGATACGCATTTTTAGCCGCTCTCTCCTTTACCCCCCGTTACGCTCCCCGACAATCGCACTGCATGGAAATAATCGCTGCAAGCGACTGCGGTAGTGTACCTTCCCGCATACGCAGTGTGACTTAGATGCGTGCACAGATGGTTGATAATCATTGAAGTCCGTAAATATTGGCATTGCGTACAGCTCTGAATCAGGCCCTATAACCACTAGGCAGATACAACATAGAGAGCTGTGTACTCTGTTACAGAAGTTATTAGTGTAATCATTCATCAGAATAAGGTCACCTTGTCACAGTAGAGGGGCATATTAATTTAATACACAAATGTTAATGATTGTGATGAATGTCTATAGAGTGCTCCTGCATTCCTGCCCTAATATATATTATGTAGCAATTAGACATGGAATAACTGCACATGTTCCTCCAGGGTTTGTATGAAGTGTCAGCAGTGTAATGTCATCCGTATAATTCCCAGACGCGGTAGTAATGTGATCTAAAGCATGTGGACCGTGTCTGTATTATAACCAAACATGATGGTAAAACCATTTGTTAAGTGTACATAGAGGGCCTTATGGATATACTGAATAATGCGACCACTCTTGGTATATGCATATATCCCAACCATCAGAGTCTCTAGATGCCATTAAAATGGAATTGATTTGTGATTTTCTTTTCTACCTTTCAGTGCTTATTATTTGCATTTCAAACAGCAAACAGAATGTGCCCTCTCCGCCATAAACAAGCTGCTATCTAAATTGTATTGTGTTAGATCTCTTTCTATCATTTGTCTTCTACAGGAAAGCCAAGGTTACATGTGAGTTGCTAACAGAAGACTGCACGCTTCCTCCCTGAACCGAATCAAAAGTTTGAAATAATAAAAATAAACCCACATTTTTAAATTATAACCTACCGTGAACATTTATGGCTTCTAAATTGCTTCTGCTGCAATTTCAATATCGGAATGAATATTGTTGCATTATAAAAGTTAATGAGTCTGGAAATAATGTATCCACAGCCATAAATTAAACTTTCTGGATGCGATGTGCTGACTGCGTTGTGCAGATGAGAAATTACTGCTTATTGGCTATTATGACATCTGCTTTGCAGTACTAGCAGCAAAACTCAGAGGGAAGCACTGAGCTCTGCCAGTAACTATGATTAATAGCGTTCCTCCACCTTTTAGCTGGAAGGCATTTTCATTAAATCAGCAAGTGTATAATTGTTCTTCCTATAATACTGATACATCTACTTGCTACCTTATTCTTGATTTCAGAATTATAATTCTAGGTGGAAATATATATCATCCAGTGTATCCCTATTCACAGCATTTATTTTTTATATGTATATTGTATGTGTATGCTGCTCATCCCCAATGACTTATAAAATAATGGACCAACCACAAGTAAAGCGAGATGTGTGATTTAACTATATATTTTTTTGTTATAAGTTTTCATTTATTTTGCTCTGCTTCTGTATGTTTTGTTGCAGCATTTTTATATACTGTACAATAATTAATAATTTTTTTTGTGGTTTCACTTACAAATTATACCATGTATTTCTATAATTTATGATAACTTGTAGATATGCAGATCACTTGTTGTTCTGCTGAGCTTTCCATTTGATTCCCAAACCTTTTCCAATCACCGCACCCTAGAGTATCAGCATTTTTCCCACGGCACCCCTGGGCCAAAGGTTTCTTATTGGGAAATTCAGCATAAATGAAATGAAGTCAATTGAAATTGCTTATATGTCACCCTTAGGGTCAGTTATGTAGTGGTTGACAGGGCTGCACTTTTTTGTCCACATATTTTTTTGATTTGCTGCCATTAGCATTTGTTTTGCTTATCATACTGATTAAAAATCATTTTATTTGGTACTGAACAACCAACCCAAGGCACCCCAGGCTGCCACGGTACCCAGTTTGGGAACCATTGGTGTGGGGTGTTGAGGCAGAATGATGGCTACGAAAGTTAAGTATAAAATATTTTCCTCCGTTTTTGCTTGTTGAGCTACAGTACACAGGCCCTGATTCAGAGCCGGACTCTCTTTGTGAGCGCTCGCTCTGATTCAGGGTGGCCTGTTTTGTTTTATTTTGCCAGCCTCCAGGCCGCTCACTAAGCTGTGGGTGACAATGGTGTGTACTACTCCCTTCAGAGAACAGCACAAACAGGCTCTACCCAGAGTAGACAGAGAAGTGGGAGGCCCCGGTGCACAACTGTGCAAGAAGACAAGTACATTAGAGTCTCTAGTTTGAGAAATAGACGCCTCACAAGTCCTCAACTGGCAGCTT
The DNA here is from genome assembly GCA_031769625.1 of Taudactylus pleione. Classification (NCBI taxonomy): domain Eukaryota; kingdom Metazoa; phylum Chordata; class Amphibia; order Anura; family Myobatrachidae; genus Taudactylus; species Taudactylus pleione. Next base: position 54,698,971 of record JAUIMM010000200.1, on the reverse strand, counting down.
AATTAAATGATACCCGCAAAACGCCAGTGTAAACGTCTACAGTAAAGAGGCGACTCTGCAATGCTGGCCTTCTAGGCAGAGTGGCAAAGAAAAACCCATATCGGAGACTGGCCAATAAAAGGAAAAGATTAATATGGGCAAAAGAAACAGACATTGGACAGAGGAAGATTGGAAAAAAGTGTTATGGACAGACAAGTCGAAGTTTGAGGTGTTTAAATCACACAGAAGAACATTTGTGAGATGCAGAACAAGTGAAAAGATGGTGGAAGAGTGCCTGACGCCATCTGTCATGCATGGTGGAGATAATATGATGGTCTAGGGCTGCTTTGGTGCTGGTAAAGTGGGGGATTTGTACAAGGTAAAAGGGATTTTGAATAAGGAAGGCTATCACTCCATTTTGCAACGCCATGCCATACCCTATGGACAGCGCTTGATTGGAGCCAATTTCCTCCCCCAACAGGACAATGACCCAAAGCACACTTCCAAATTATGCAAGAACTATTTAGTGAAGAAGCAGGTAGCTGGTATTCTGTCTGTAATGGAGTAGCCAGCGTAGTCACCAGATCTCAACCCCATTAAGCTGTTGTGGGAGCAGCTTGACCGTATGGTACGCAAGAAGTGCCCATCAAGCCAATAAAAATTGGTGCTTCAGGAAATGGGTGAAATTTCTTCAGATTACCTCAACAAATTAACAGCTAGAATGCCAAAGGTCTGCAATGCTGTAATTGCTGCAAAAGGAGCATTCTTTGACGAAAGCAAAGTTTGAAGGACAAAATCATTATTTCTAACCTTGCCAATGTCTTGACTATATGTTCTATTCATTTTTCAACTAATTTGATAAATAAGTCGGGTTTTCATGTAAAACACGAAATTGTCTGGGTGACCCCAAACTTTTGAACTGTAGTGTATAGTGGTTCCTAACTCTTTCATTATTAAAACTTGCATGCCTCATATTTCTTCTGATATGACAAGGCTGTATTCAAGTATTGAGATAAGTGTGACTAGACATACCAAGGCAACACTTTCATATTTTTGATTTCTAATTCAAATATATTTCACGTATCTTCTCCATAACATACTGTATGTAATTATTGGTGTGGGTTTTTTTTTTTTAACAATTCTTCACCCTTTATACCTAAAATTTGATTTAACTATTCAGTCTGGCAGTAAACATTGGACTTGCCTACTATTGCGGGGGGCCGGAAACGTAGGCAAGTATGGTTTAATGTGTTTTCTCTTTCTCTTCCCTGCATAAACCTCCAAATAAACTTGTAAATGCTACATAATTGCTCAAGCAAATATATAAAATGAAGATTAAATGGAAATAATCAGGTGGTGTTCCATTGAACACATTAGGCGGTTGTAACTTAGGGTTTACTTGCCTTGCCCATAATTTAAAACTGCCTAAAATATACAAATTTAATTTTAAAATTAAACTTCTTCTCTACACTGCCATTGTCATTCACCTCTTCATTGTATTGTTTATCAGCGCTCCTCACAGTGACTGCTGGATGGAAAACTTGATCATGTTGGAGTGTATGACAAAATCATCAAACATGTATCTCCGCATTTATACCACCCCCCCTCCTCCCTTTCTCTTTTTTTCTGTACCCCTCCCTTGAAAATGTTCAATATTTATTCAATACATTTTCAATAAATATTATTGATGATAAAAACAATAGCATTCATTTCTTATAAACTTACTAATGATGTACCCTGTGCATTTATCCAATGTTACCTGCATCACTAAATAACCCGCGTACCCTATACTAATGAAATGATGACACAGACAACAGAGATGACGTTTTTAAATTAAAGTCACATTTTATTGACCAATTGATGATGTGAATTGTGGAGATAAATTGGTGGCTGCATTTAAAGAATGGACATGACAAAAATTCAACCACACAAACCAAACCTTGGTGTTCCACCCTCCAAAAAAAATAGAACCCACCCATCCAGCTGGTGTAGCCATTTCCCATCCAGGACACTTGGCCTATATAGCTTGCATCGTAAGCAGGAGAGCACACCGACTAAACCTAAAGTAAGACTTAACAATCCGCATACCATTCTTTACAGACATAGCGAGGCCTCCACTGAAGTGTTGCAAACATAACGAGAACTATAACCCTAAACTATGTCTGCTGTAAATGAAACAATCTTCAACAAAAATACCCAGCCCATCCATGCTGAGATGGACCCCATCAGATCAATAAAGGTAGCCATCCTTAGAACTAATTAACTTACGATCCACCACCCCGTTGCCATTGCCCAAACCAAAATGTACCACTGCCGCATTGACCTTGCAGCTAGCCACATCAACACCCCAGCCAGGCTCATCTCAGAACTACATCTTTTTTTTTATGGGAACTGGAATTAATATTGGACCATATATAATTTCATGAATATGCTACACACTATGCACCTTTGATTTAGAAGTGCAATATAATTCTGTCTACCATCTCCACACTGGGGTGATATACTTACATTGATACACATACAATACCCCTTATTAGAATTTTCGTGCTAATAGGAAGAACTTGATTGTAGTTGAATGAAATTGTCAGCATCATGCATTGTATTGGGATAATTATTCATCCACACTCACTAATACAACCTATATCTGTTTGATAATATAGTAATTGACAGGTTTATTGACAATAAGTTTTATTGTATCAAATGGGCACCAGTAATATAATATTGATGTCCCACATAAATACACAACATTTTGTAGAATTGATACATATATAGCAGAGTAAGGGGTATATTTACTAAAGTGTGGGTTTGTAGAAGTGGAGTTGTTGCCTTGAGCAACCAATCAGATTCTAGCTATTATCTTCTAGAACAGTGGTTTATCAAGCTTGGTCCTCAGGACCCCACACAGGTCACATTTTGCAGGTCACCCAGCAGGTGCACAGTTATATTCATTACTCACTGACACATTTAAAAAGGTCCACAGGTGGAGCTAATTAATTCACATGTGATTATGTGGGGAGACCTGGAAAATATGAGGACCGAGTTTGAGAACCTGTGTTCTAGAAGGTTGCTATGGGCAACATCTCCACTTCTAAAAACTCTCACTTTAGTAAATATACCCTTAAAGCTGGCCACACACTAGACCAACCTACATCCAACCAGCCAACTTGTTGATTGATTGGAATGAAAATCTGGTAACGTATTGGAGTAACTGATGATAAGCAATTTGCTCATAAATGCCAGAAAACAGATGAAAATGGTCGTCGGACAAGTTTGTCAAATGTTTGATCTAAACAATTTGTTCAAACAACATTTTTAGTCCATTTTCTGGCGTTTGGGAGGAAATTGCTGATTGTCATTTGCTTTCATACCTTACCAAATTTCCATTCCAACCATTCAACTAGTTGGCTGGTTGGATGTAAATTGGTCTAGTGTGTGGCCAGCTTAAGTCTCTGGCTTAGTATTGATTAATATGGGAACTATTACGATTTTAGACACATTACACATGGCATATATGTTCTAAATCCTACCTTACTGCCTCATGTTTTTTTTCATACTAGTCTTATCATCTTTGGAGCCATTTTAATTCACTAATTTTTTTTATTTCACATTTCTGTAAATTGTTTTAATATTTTGCTTGGAGTATGAAGTAATCCATTGGGGAGGGGGAAGAACCCAAGCACAGGTATCAACTCTGAGATGAATCAGGAATGATGTATACAGGATATCTCCACTCTAATATAAATAGATGGTCAAGAGGGCTGTAGTACAATTGTGAATGTGGAGGTGCTATCCGGAGAGTAAAAAACAGAAAAGTACTCTGTTTTGGGGGCACTTGATCCTATAGTGCTAAATATTTAAAACTAAACATTTTTGGATAAACATTAAAATTATATTAGCATGAAGCTTAGGAGCATAACATCAAGAACATATATATATATATATATACATTCTTGGTGAATTAATAATTGGTAATAGTAAACAATTATTCTTATAGCATGGGAAAAATATCCATCAAATCAGTAATAGTATAGTTTTAGGGAAATATCTCCAAATCCTCATTACAATGTCATAAAATATTTCATCAAGGTCAGCAGGCACATATAACAGTATTTATACAAAAATCATATAAATTGCAAATAGATCTTAATTAAATAAACCCACAATGATAATTGTTTATTTAAATTGTGTTAAGATTTTGTAGATCTGAAACAAAAACAGAAAAAAAGAAACAAAAAAAACTACAATGCCCAAACTATCAGGGAAGAAATTGCAATTGTCATCTGCTTAAGCAGAAACAGATGTACATACAGACATATCTGGAACAAATAGAGAAATATCCTTGAACTGTATCCGCCTTTGTATATTATAAATGTACTGCATGTGAAAGCCTGTCCTGCCCAATGTTCCTACATCCGCAGCCGTTATCATTAGTATCGTGACTTATGCCAGCCCCAACGCTGGCGTCATCTTCCCAGTGATGTTTTGGGGAAGATGGCACAAGAAAGCAAAAACTCTGGCACAGTGTAGAGTCTTTGCTTTCACTGCGCAGAGGGAAGATGGTGCCATGGAGGAGGAGGGACTCGCCTGTCCGCACAAGATAAGCATACTCTGGGCGCACAGCAACCCATACACCTATTATAAATACGCCTATGGTGAACACCAAATAAAACCCTAAGGGTGTAAAATAGATATCCACACTAATATAGGGCCTGGTTACGAGATGTACATTCATCCGATGAACGCACATCTCCGATGTTGCAGAGTCCACATCTCACACGCAGACTCCCAAAGCCGCAGCTGCGGACACAGACTTCTGGCCTCTTGTGTGACCAGGCATCTCCTGCAGCCTGACCAAAAGAGCGACCATTGGTTGTGATGGTGATCCCAGCCTGCGATGACTGTGGCAGTGCTGGGATCGCAAATGCAGCATGGAGGTGTCTGACACATTCTACATTTGCATGTGAGATGGACGGATCTGCACATCCGCTGGTGTGCATCTCTGCAAATCCGTCCATCTCTGAGTCAGGCCTATAGTGTATATAGAGTGTACCACACCAGACACTTTCAGGGAATTATGCCCCACTTTGTCATATACATATACAATAGTAGATAGTATTCAACATTGAACGTATTAAATGGTGTCTTTCCCCTCTAGAGCTATTCATGCCAAATGTATCCTCAGCATATAATAAAAAAGACATAACACTTCCAATAGCACATTACTTTTATTATACTAAAAAAATTGTCATATAAAAATGTGTTGTGCAAACAGACGGATCTCCATCCGTGTGCAGGTACATGATCTGACACATATGCAGAAGCTGATTTCTTTCTTTGGCGCATGTTTACCAGATTATATGTTTATATAATGTTAGAAGCAGAGTTACATTGTTTGATCTACAGTATAAAGCATTTATTAATTAATAAAGTAATACAAGTCTTGTGTGACTGATTAAGGTAAAAGATAGAATAGTAATGGCACCTGTACAAAAGATCTCATCTTCATTCCAAGAAGTATGAAGTATTTAAACCTCACATTAAGTAAATAAAGAGAACTGTCCTATTCTCCCAAATATGGCTGACCTCGATGTTTCCCATATATAAAGACATGATTTTAATTTCTTGCTGAGTGTAATCTGTAGACACCCAGATACTGTACTTCCTGAAGATCGCGGGCTATAGATAATGACATGCATCTGCCACTAGCCGATGACGGTCTCTGATACCATGGAAGGGGTCCAGGTGAAGTTGGCACAGTGTTGGCTAAAAGACTGCCCCTGTGTGATGTAGGACTCTTTACTTATGGACATTGAGATGCTGCCCAGGGCATGTGCATAGCAGCAATGAGAATTAAGGAATGTCACTTTAAATTCTCGGAGCTGTAGATCAGGAGTGTGCGATTATCTGATGACACTGTATACTTATGAATATTGTAAGGAGCTATGCTCTATATTGCGAACAATGTAATGAGATTATGAAGCATTCAATCTTGAAGCCCGAGCATGCTGCCGCTGCTGAAGTCATTGCTGATTTAAAGTGCTTTGCTGAAAATAATTTTATCTCTTGCGTGGTGCACCTTTATTATCGCTTCGATATGGACCTCCAACCCATGGCAACCAGTTTGGGAATCACTGCTCTAAGGAAATGGGGGACTGTTAAAAAAAAAAAAGGTTCATTATAGCTAGAGGTGCACATCCACTTGCCGACTGTGAAACGAGTGCACGTTTACGACATTGTAATTGTACAGTCGTTTCACAGTCTGTGATGTGCCTACACTGAACGTTCAGTCATTCAGTGTAGCAACATCATCATCCCCGAACATGGGTAACCTGACGACGGTGTCAGGTTGACCAGCATGTTCGGGCGATGATAGATGTCAAAAACGACCAGCAGGCGTGCGCATTGCTGGTCCTTTTCGACATTTACATGGCCGATTTGCAAAAGACTAACAAGTGATTGAACGATAACGATGTCGTTATCGTTCAATTGGCCTGTTTAATCACGTAGTGGATACACACCTTTAGACCTTTGCTAGCCATAAACTACATGTGACTACTAGATGTACACTGTAGAAATACAAGTTCATCTGTTGCTTGCATCTGCCTTTATGCACTATGGTTTTTACTAAGACAATTTAATTTATTGCTTTATTAATGTGACCAAATCACAACTTTCTAACCTTAACCTTAGTTTAATCTGTACAGCGTGTTTTCTGTCTTCACAATATGGAAAATACACATCTTGGGCACTGGTACATATGTTGGTCACTAGGTGGCAGTATTGGCTCTTTCATGATTGTTGCAGAAACCTAAACTACAAATACACACGTCTTATTATGGTTAATCAGTAACTATGCACTAACCTCTAAAGCTATATGAGTTACCTTATCAGCATGTATATTTTATTGCATAAGTGATCAATGTTTTACTCTAATTATTCTAGCGTAAGCCTGCTCCATTAAAGTAAGTGCTTTTGACATCTATCATCTCATGAAAACTTTTGTAGGCATTTTAAGTATTTGTAAGGATCATATGTGGGGCGGGTAGCAGATGTGCTGCTTTAGTAAAACAGTGCACATGGGATGTAAATAAGGACACTCCTATGTATATATACGCAGAAGTTGTTTCATAGTTTTGGCAGTTGTATTGCTATATGATGCTCTATTTTTTGCCACTCCTGTGTATTATCTACAGTATTTTAAATGGATGATTAAAATAATGTTTTTATTCTTTATCTCACATTAATTTGGGTTTTGGCTTTAGGCATGTGTGTTTGAAAGTTACTGTTATGACTTGTACACATAAGCATTCATTAGCAATGCTAGTACATAAACAAACAGGGCCAGATTAAGGCTTGTGGGGGCCCCTCCAAGCCACACGGCGCCTACTTCCCCCCCGAAATCCCCATACAGAGCCTCTCCCCCCCCCCCTCCACTGTCGACTCGCCTGGTGTGCTGGCCGCCAGAGCTGCTCCTAAGTCTTCTCCTCAGTGTAACGGACTTGTGTTACGTGACGCTGATGAGGGGACCCGGGAGCCACTCTGCGCTGAGAAAATGGAACATTTAAAGCATTGAAACATTGGTAATCCAGCCTGCCTGTGTATTCATTCTGAGTATGCCTAAAATCTGTGCATCTGCATATGGAAGCCCATCCTGCCCGTTTTTACATCCATAGCTGCAGTTATAATCATTACTTTCTGGACTCTCACCTACCCCATATTATGTGCAAAAAGATCAGTCTCAAACAGGCGTCTAATTCCCTTCACTGTGCGTACGCCTGATCTGTTGAAACCGTCAGCTCCATCTGCATTTTCACTTGCTTCTGACTCAGAATGAGGTTCAGGGTACTTTCCTACACTCACCCCCACCCAGGCATCCACCACATTAGCAATAAGATGCGTACAGTAAAAACACTCAATGGGACACAATCATTACTAACCTGATACCTTTATCTGTAACCTAATACCTTTATCTTCAACACATTGTTGCATCTTTTATTATGGCAATATTTAGAATTGTTAATAAAAAATATTTTAATTTTATTTCCTCAAGTGCCCCAATGAAAAACACCTCCTCGTCATTACCTTGCTCACATCACCCCCTCCTCATATCACCCACTTATAATTATCCTCCTCACATTACCCTCCTCCCTTATCATTACCCAGATCATAACACCTCCTCAACATTACCCCCCTCATCAGTACCCCCTCATCATTATCCTCCTCACATCACCCCCTTATCATTACCCTTCTCACATTGCCCTCATTATTTATTACCCTCCTCACATCACCCTCCTCCCTTATCATTATCCCAGCTCTTCCCCCTTCATTGTTATCCTCCTCACATTACCTTCATCATTACCATCCTCACATCACCCTCCTCACATTGCCCTCTCATTATTGCCCTCCTCATATCACCCTCCCCAAACACACACTCATCATTACCTATCTCACATCATCCCTCCGTCATTGCCCTCCTCACATCACCCCCCCCCTCCTATCACCCCGTGGCCTGTCATCATTACCACCTCCATCACATATCACCTGGCTACTTGTCACTGACTGGTCAGGTCCCTCACTCAGTAGTCATTTTCTCCCGCGCCTCCCCCTGCCCACCCCTTGTGTGATGTCAGGCAGTCACCGCACCTTGCATGAGGTCAACTTAGCCGCCATTGCAGGAAATAGACAAAAAACGGCATACAGACAGGGCTTGGTGTTTCGGCTCCAACCATTCCTGCCCACCATGTCTGATCTCCATCTAACCCCCTAGCATTATATCGAAATAGGTTCCCGAACATTTAAAAAAAATAGTTATGCATGTGGTGGTGTCTGGCGGGCCCAAAGGATCTGTGGATAATCTGCCTGTGTGGGGGCCCCTCTGTGTGTGGGGGCCCCAAGACAACCGCCCCTGTCGCTCCTCAGTCGTGTCGGCACCATTTAAACACTGTTTTCTGGGCGTCCATAAATTAGCAGAGACAATACATTTATCAAGCGCTCCTCCACAAGGGTGAAAAAGAGAATAATAGTCCAGACCTCTTATAGTGTCCCAAGTTATTATTATTACCAAAACCTGTTAGTTTTGGTAATAATTAGGGGTGTGCACCGGCCACTTTTCGTGTTTTGTGTTTTGGTTTTGGATCTGGATCTTTCTTCGTGTTTTGGATCTGGATTGGTTTTGCCAAAACCACCCTTCCGTGTTTTGGGTTCTGGGTTTTGTGTTTTGGATCTGTATTTTTTTGAAAAAAAGCATAAAAACAGCTAAAATCACAGAATTTGTAGGTTTTTCTGCTCCTATGCTATTATTAACCTCAATAACCTTAATTTCCACTCATTTCCAGTCTATTCTGAATACCTCACACCTCACAATAGTGTTTTTATGTCCAAAAGGTTGCACCGAGGTAGCTGGATGACTATGCTAAGCGACACGAGTGGGCGGCACAAACACGTGACCCATCTAGGCGTGAAACTGCAGTGGCAGACAGGATGGCATTGAAAAACTAGGCCCCAAACTGTACATAATGCAAAGAAAAAAAAGAGGTGCAAGATGGAATTGTCCTTGGGCCCTCCCACCCACCCTTATGTTGTATAAACAGGACATGCACACTTTAACAAACCAATCATTTCAGCGCCAGGGTCTGCCACACAACTGTGGCTGAAATGATTGGTTCGTTTGGGCCCCCACAAAACAAGCTGGCAATTTATCTGTCCCTGCACAAACTGGCTCTACGGAGGCAAGATGTCATCCTCATCCTCCTCATCCACCGATTCCTCACCCTCTTCAGTGTGTACATCCTCATCCTCACAGAGTATTAATTCGTCCCTGCTGGAACCACAGGTCCCTCTGTACGTTCTGGAGGCTGGTCTCCCTGGAAGAGTTGATAATTAATTTTATGAACATCATCTTCTCCACATTTTGTGGAAGCAACCTCCTACGCCTTTCGCTGACAAGGTTCCCGGCTGCACTAAACACTCTTTCGGAGTACACACTGGAGGGGGGGCAACTCAGGTAAAATAGAGCCAGTTTGTACAGGGACCTCCAAATTGCTTCTTTTTCCTGCCAGTACAGGTACGGACTGTCTGACATGCCTACTTGGATGCTGTCACCGATGTAATCCTTTAACAGACAGACGCACGCTTGTCGCTGCTGCTTTGAGGATTCAAGTGCGGCTACAGCCCACACAATTCACAAAGACAGAAAAAAAAAAGAATATTTTTATTGTTTGTGGAGCACACTTTGAGGGTTACACCACCCTTTAACAGACAGACGCACGCTTGTCGCTGCTGCTTTGAGGATGCAAGTGCGGCTACAGCCCACACAATTCACAAAGACAGAAAAAAGAAGAAGAATATTTTAATTGTTTGTGTAGAACACTTTGAGGTGTCACCACCCTTTAACAGACAGACGCACGCTTGTCGCTGCTGCTTTAAGGATGCAGGTGCGGCTACAGCCCACACATTTCACAAAGACCAAAAAAAAAAGAACAATATTTTAATTGTTTGTGTAGAACACTTTGAGGTGTCACCACCCTTTAACAGACAGACGCACGCTTGTCGCTGCTGCTTTAAGGATGCAGGTGCGGCTACAGCCCACACAATTCACATAGACAGAAAAAAAAAGAACAATATTTTAATTGTTTGTGTAGCACACTTTGAGGGTGTCACCACCCTTTAACAGACAGACGCACGCTTGTCGCTGCTGCTTTAAGGATGCAGGTGCGGCTACATCGCACACAAGTCACAAACACATTAAAAAAATAGTTTTTTATTTTTTGGAGCACTTTGAGAGTTACACCACCCTTTAACAGACAGACGCACGCTTGTCGCTGCTGCTTTAAGGATGCAGGTGCGGCTACAGCCCACACATTTCACAAAGACCGAAAAAAAAAGAACAATATTTTAATTGTTTGTGTAGAACACTTTGAGGGTGTCACCACCCTTTAACAGACAGACGCACGCTTGTCGCTGCTGCTTTAAGGATGCAGGTGCGGCTACAGCCCACACATTTCACAAGACCAAAAAAAAAAGAACAATATTTTAATTGTTTGTGTAGCACACTTTGAGGGTGTCACCACCCTTTAACAGACAGACGCACGCTTGTCGCTGCTGCTTTAAGGATGCAGGTGCGGCTACAGCTCACACAATTCACAAAGACAGAAAAAAAAAGAACAATATTTTAATTATTTGTGTAGCACACTTTGAGGGTGTCACCACCCTTTAACAGACAGACGCACGCTTGTCGCTGCTGCTTTAAGGATGCAGGTGCGGCTACAGCCCACACATTTCACAAAGACCAAAAAAAAAAGAACAATATTTTAATTGTTTGTGTAGCACACTTTGAGGGTGTCACCACCCTTTAACAGACAGACGCACGCTTGTTGCTGCTGCTTTAAGGATGCAGGTGCGGCTACAGCCCACACAATTCACAAAGACAGAAAAAAAAGAACAATATTTTAATTGTTTGTGTAGCACACTTTGAGGGTGTCACCACCCTTTAACAGACAGACGCACGCTTGTCGCTGCTGCTTTGAGGATGCAGGTGGAATCTAGACGGGATTTGGAACCGAGGACACACTACCTCCATCAATTGTCTAAATCCCACTGCACTAATGTCGGATACCGGACGCACGTCTAACACCAACATAGCAGTCAAGGCCTCAGTTATACGTTTTGCTTCAGGATGACTGCTGTCGTACTTCATCCTCATCGCTAGGGACTGTTGGAGGGTCAATTGTTTAGTAAAAGTAGTGATGTTCCTACTTCCTCTCTGGGATGATGAACAACTCCCAGCAGCAGCAACAGCACTAGGAGGAAGTGGTTCTTGATCTTTCCCTATTTTATTTTTATCGGAGAAAGTTTGGTCCTCCATTTATGTTATATTGATATATATACGTGCGGCTAAAGCGCACACAAACACAGAAAATATTATTTTATTTTTGCTGGAGAGTAGTGCACTTTGTGGGTTACACCACCCTTTAAGAAATGAGCCAGCCGGCTCTTTACTTATGGGACACAGGCGCACGCTTGGCGCTGCTCCTTTGTTGATGCACGTGCAGCCACAGTGCACACAATTCACAAACACAGAAAATAATTTTTTTTTTGGTTTGGACTGGAGTGTACTTTCGGGGGTTACAGCACCCTTAACGGTCAAGCCAGCCGGCCCTTTACTTATGACACAGGCGCACGCTTGGCACTACTTTGTTGATGCATGTGCGGCTACTGCGCACACAATTCACAAACACAGAAAATAATTTTTTTTTTGGTTTGGACTGGAGTGTACTTTCGGGGGTTACAGCACCCTTAACGGTCAAGCCAGCCGGCCCTTTACTTATGACACAGGCGCACGCTTGGCACTACTTTGTTGATGTACGTGCGGCTACTGCGCACACAATTCACAAACACAGAAAATTTTTTTTTTTTTGGTTTGGACTGGAGTGTACTTTCGGGGGTTACAGCACCCTTAACGGTCAAGCCAGCCGGCCCTTTACTTATGACACAGGCGCACGCTTGGCACTACTTTGTTGATGCACGTGCGGCTACTGCGCACACAATTCACAAACACAGAAAATAATTTTTTTTTTCGTTTGGACTGGAGTGTACTTTCGGGGGTTACAGCACCCTTAACGGTCAAGCCAGCCGGCCCTTTACTTATGACACAGGCGCACGCTTGGCACTACTTTGTTGATGCACGTGCGGCTACTGCGCACACAATTCACAAACACAGAAAATTATTTTTTTTTTGGTTTGGACTGTAGTGTACTTTCGGGGGTTACAGCACCCTTAACGGTCAAGCCAGCCGGCCCTTTACTTATGACACAGGCGCACGCTTGGCACTACTTTGTTGATGCACGTGCGGCTACTGCGCACACAATTCACAAACACAGAAAATAATTTTTTTTTTGGTTTGGACTGGAGTGTACTTTCGGGGGTTACAGCACCCTTAACGGTCAAGCCAGCCGGCCCTTTACTTATGACACAGGCGCACGCTTGGCACTACTTTGTTGATGCACGTGCGGCTACTGCGCACACAATTCACAAACACAGAAAATAATTTTTTTTTTGGTTTGGACTGGAGTGTACTTTCGGGGGTTACAGCACCCTTAACGGTCAAGCCAGCCGGCCCTTTACTTATGACACAGGCGCACGCTTGGCACTACTTTGTTGATGCACGTGCGGCTACTGCGCACACAATTCACAAACACAGAAAATAATTTTTTTTTTGGTTTGGACTGGAGTGTACTTTCGGGGGTTACAGCACCTTTAACGGTCAAGCCAGCCGGCCCTTTACTTATGACACAGGCGCACGCTTGGCACTACTTTGTTGATGCACGTGCGGCTACTGCGCACACAATTCACAAACACAGAAAATAATTTTTTTTTTGGTTTGGACTGGAGTGTACTTTCGGGGGTTACAGCACCCTTAACGGTCAAGCCAGCCGGCCCTTTACTTATGACACAGGCGCACGCTTGGCACTACTTTGTTGATGCACGTGCGGCTACTGCGCACACAATTCACAAACACAGAAAATAATTTTTTTTTTGGTTTGGACTGGAGTGTACTTTCGGGGGTTACAGCACCCTTAACGGTCAAGCCAGCCGGCCCTTTACTTATGACACAGGCGCACGCTTGGCACTACTTTGTTGATGCACGTGCGGCTACTGCGCACACAATTCACAAACACAGAAAATAATTTTTTTTTTGGTTTGGACTGGAGTGTACTTTCGGGGGTTACAGCACCCTTAACAGTCAAGCCAGCCGGCCATTTACTTATGACACAGGCGCACGCTTGGCACTACTTTGTTGATGCACGTGCGGCTACCGCGCACACAATTCACAAACACAGAAAATAATTTTTTTTTGGCTTGGACTGGAGTGTACTTTCGGGGGTTACAGCACCCTTTAACGGTCAAGCCAGCCGGCCCTTTACTTATGACACAGGCGCACGCTTGGCACTACTTTGTTGATGCACGTGCGGCTACTGCGCACACAATTCACAAACACAGAAAATATATTATTTTTTTAGCACTTGGGGGGAGCACCCCTGATGGACAGAGCACCCCCGGACAACACTGCAGCACTCCTTTAGGACTGGGACACTGCACAGGACTTTGGAGTGGACACAGCCCCTATGGAGAACTGACTGCACAACACAGTCCAGCCAGCCCCTATGGACTTTGAAGTAGTGGACACAGCCCCTATTAACAACAGCAGCACAGCACAACACAGCCAGCCCCTATGGACTTTGAAGTAGTGGACAACAGCAGCACTACACTACACTACACTACACTACACAGCCCTAACTCCCACCCTCCCTCTTCACTGTCCACAGCCGAGTGAGAAAATGGCGCCGACGCGGGTACCTTATATAGGATCCAAAACCCGCGAGACTCGGAAGGCGGGATGATGACGTTTTGCCTCGATTTCAGATCCGAGTCAGGCGGGAAAAGTCGAGCCTGACTCGGAGCGGACTCGGATCGGGGGGGCTCGGGGGGGTTCGGATTTCAGAAATCCGAACCCGCTCACCCCTAGTAATAATAATAACTTGGGACACTATAAGAGTTATGATGTCACATCACATTACCGAGTGGTGCCTTCTGATAGCGCAGGGAGAGGGGTTGGGGGATCCAAGTGAGTGAGACAGTAGTAACACATGACTTACCGGTGCTCTACTGTACTCATACCCTGCCTAATGATAGAGCCGGCCTGGCCTGCAACTCCACCTCCTCCTCCCCTCGCCCTCTCCCTCCTCCTACTCCCCTGTGCTGCTGCTTACAGACTGCCTTTGTGTGCGTCCTTTCCTTCTCATGCCCTGATTTTTAGCTATACAAGCCTAGGCTTCAAGGTTTAGGGCTGGCTACCATTTTTTTTTTGTAGTGGGGGCATGCATGCATCTAAAGAATGGTCCAGGCAGTGCTACTGGCTGCCATTCCAGGCACCCTTCAAGCGAAATGTGGGTGCCGTAGGGTAGAGACAGTGTTGTCCCCAGGACTCTGACTGACTGCACTGCTCGCTTACCTTCCATTTAGTTACAGTCCTGGATCTGCTAGAGCATGCTGGGCCTTGTAATCTACATACAACACTAGGGCCTTGTAGCTGGGCCGTTGTAGCCAACATACAACACCGCCTACTGCTGACATGGACTCCTTGCTCTGTGCGGCTGTCAAGAGGAGAGGAGGCGCGGCACTATTCTGCCTCCGACAACTGCTAGCTCGAGGAGCTATTTGGCACTGTATGATTGTCTGAGTGTATACTCTGACTGCACTAGCCACCAAGCCACATGGAGAATGTGTGGACCCCACAGCCCACATGCAGAACACCAGCTCAGTATGTGACAGTCCTGTCCAAAACAGGCAGTGATTGAGTGCGAGTCACCGTCAGCCTCTCAATTAAAAATATAAAACATTTTTTGAAGTAAATTTATTTCAAATATTTTCCTGTGGGGGCCTACAGTATGGGTCTTTTTTTAAATCTCTTTATTTATAATAGTTGATACAAAATACAACATGATTATCCAACACATATTGTGTACAAGTAATTACAAACAAAATATTATTTCCAAACATAGTGTATACATCACTATTAATATGCAACTAATAATTTTGAATTTTTAACAAGAAAAAAATGGGTACAAAGAAAGAACAGAGAAAAAAAAAAAAAGGGTGAGGGGTAGGGTAGGCAACCTACAGCACAGTACAGCACCCAGAAAAAAACGCCTTCATTCCATTCCGGGTAGTTGTCCATGGAATGCAGAATACCAGGTGTCCCAGGTAGCATGGAACTTTATTACAGTATCATGGAGGAGCTCAGTGATATATTCCATGGAGGCTATATACCAGATTTTATTAAACAACACTGTCATTGCCGGAGCCTCTATTTGCTTCCAATTTGTAGCAATCAACAGTTTGGCCGCATTATAAATATGGCCACATAGTTTGTTTTGAGGTTTAGAGAGGGATCTAGTGGGTTTACATAAAAGCATATGTAGAGGGTCTTTTGAGGGGGAAACGCCGAGCACCTTAAAAACCAAAGATGTGATTTCATCCCAATATTTTGCTATCAGGGGGCAATACCGCCACACATGTAAATAGGAACCAACTTGGCCACACTGCCTCCAACAAAGGTCCGAAGACCCCGGGAAAATCTGATGCAGTTTTGTAGGAATCGTGTACCATCGAGAGTACACTTTGAAGGAGTTTCCTTTAATATTGGTATTTATGGAGGACTTAGCCACCCATTGCCTAATGTCTACCCAATCATCTTCCTCCAAATTAATCCCAAGGTCTTGTTCCCAAGTCTTCTCAAAGGGTTCCCTAAAGTCAGAGGATGGGGGGGGGGTTAACAATGAGTACAAGATTGAAATGGATCCCTTGCAACCAGGGTTGTAAATACATCTACGTTCAAATGCAATAAGTTGACGTATTTTGTGGGGTTTACTGAGCAAGCGAATAAAACTACAAATTTGCAAATATGCAAACTGGTAGTTAGAAGACATACCATGTTTTTCGCACAAATCTGCAAAATTTTGGTGGGCAAAGTCTCTCTGTATATGCATGATTCTAGTTATCCTAGCCGATATCCAAGGATGCATATAAGAGTGCATGCACCCTAGTGGGAGAAGAGGATGGCGCCATGAAGGGGTCAGGGGGGATGGGTAGGGTGCCATTTTTAAACTTTTATTTAGTTTGCACATACTTGCAAGACAGCCCTTACACAGGGAACATCCCGAGCCGAGGCTGGTCTCATATTAGGAGGCAGCCATGGAAGAAAACTAGTTAAGTGGTGCCCACCAAACCATTTTTAAGTAATACCCATTTCCTACTCCCCTCTTCTGAGTGCCATGATGTTATGTGACTCAATTGTGTTGCAGAAAAATATCTATCAAAAATGGGAAGAGCACCACTCGGTGACTTGGCCAAGCAGGCTCTGCAATGTCTCGTTTTTTTTTATCAGACCACACAAAGGAGCCACATAATGATTGAACCTCATGAAGATAAGAGGCCGGGACCACAATTGGGATTGTTTGGAAAAGGTATAATAACCTGCGAAGAATATTCATCTTAACTGCGTTAACATGACCTGTCCATGAAATGTATCCAGGGGAGCCCATCTGGATATAACCTTTTTGATCAATTGAAATAGAGGGGTATAATTAGCCTGAAATAGTTGTTCATATGCCTTTGTAATGATAATCCATAAATACTTAAAAGATATAGGTCGCCAGGTGTAATCAAAATTGATCTTTAAAAGCTTCTGTGTGGGAGGAGGGAGGTTGAATGCTAAAGCCTCTGATTTAGTGCTATTTACTTTATGCCTCGAGCAGTCACCATAAGCGGGTAATGCAGCCTGTAAATTAGGCAGTGAAGTCATGGGTGATGTTATGGTTAGTCATAGGTCAGAGATTTTGTATTGAGACCCTTGCAGTGACACACCCTTGATATCAGGATTGTCCTGAATTTGGGCGGTGAGGGGTTCTATGCTTAAGGAATAAAGCAAAGGCGAAAGAGGACATCCTTGTCTCCTTGTCTTGTACCGTTACTCAGGGTAAACAAGGATAGGTAACAAGGTAAACAAGGATAGGCTATTAGTCGAATCCATGGCCGACCGATTATGGTATAGAGCCTTAATAGCCGACATAAAGCTGCCACAGTAGCCATAAGTCTGTAAGGCTTGAAGCATGAAAAGCTAAGATAGCCTATCAAAGGCCTTTTCTGCATCGAATGACAACAACACTGCTGGTACTGTATCTTACATTTATTGATATAGGAGATTAGGTTAATCGTCCGCCTGGTATTGTCCAAGTCCTGTCTCATAGGGGCAAAACCGACTTGGTTGGCATTAATCAGCTGCAATAAAAATAAGTTCAGTCTATTAGCTAGAACCTTTGCGAACAGCTTAATGTCAGCGTTTAACAAGGAGATCGGCTGTAGTTAGTTTGACAAGTGGGGTCTTTTTGTAGTTTGGGAAGAACTATAATAACAGATTTAAGAGAGTCAGGGTGGAAATGTTCCCCCTCCACAATCCTATTATATACAGAAACCAGGTGAGGAGACAACAGGGCTGAGAATGTTTTGTAGTAACCCATCAGGAGCCTTAGCTGGTTTCTGTGATTTCAGGGCTAATTCCAACTGCTCCCCGGTGACAGGCATATTCAATTTTGCTCTAGCAGAGTCAGAAAGTTTGGGGAGTCTACATGACTCAAGATTCTCCTGAGCGACCGAAGAGGGAGGAAGTAAAATTTGGTGGGGACTATCAAGATTATATAATGTTCTATAGTAATCGTAGAAAGAGCGGTTAATAGCTACAGGATTATAGTTAATAGTATCTTGATGGTCTTGTAGGGCTGCTATAGTTTGAGAAGCTCTTTTAGCCCTCAACTGTGATGCTAACAGAGTTTTTGTAAAATTTTTGGTTTGCCCACCTTAGTGACTTCTCTGTCTGTTCAGCCAATACGGACTGAAGTTCGCCTCAGACACTCTGAAGTTGCCTGAGCACTGATGGGGAGTGAGAATGTTTGTGGAAGAGGTCCAGCTGCTCTAGTTGTGTGGTAAAGTCAACAATTCTTTTAGATTGTTGCTTTTTTCTATGCATAGCACATTTAAGTATCTGCCAGAGAAAAAAAATGACTTATTTGGAAAACTGTTACATGGTAAAAAAAATAATAGTTAATGTGGTCTGAAATATGTATTTGCTGCCTTGTAGGATGTGGTCTTGCATACTGTTCTAGAACTCTAATGTTATTGGCTATTTTAAAAAGTAAGAAAATTGAAAGCATGAAACCTAATTTCATTTTATATATATATATATATATATATATGATGTGAAAAGAGTGAGGGTTGCTGCGCTAGCTTGTTGATATATCTGTAATTGATAGATGTTTGGGACATAAAGTCAGAGAAAAAAGTGAGAAAAGACTATATTAAGGTGGCAGCTGTGTCAAGTAATAATTTACAAAACCGAGTAAAGATGGATGATTGTGGACATCGGAGTGAGACTTCCGTGTTCCAAATACCGGAAGCACCTGCTGCTGTCCAAGTGCGTTCCAGCCATACATACTTCTGGGATCAGCCACCGACAAGCCGTTTTGGAAATATATATGCAGAAGCAATCAAGTGGAACATAAAGATGGCATCCACGCATGCACGATACAGGCAAGCGGACACAGGAAGCGGGGCGGATGTGGCGTTTCGGCCTGGCAGCCGGAACTACGGTCCCTGGCATCTTGTTTAGAGCCATGTACATTATATAATAATCAAAAGATGGACACAATAACAAGAACACGAGTCTGGGAAATACATAGAGTATGGCTAGAATGGATACTCTACAGGAGTATGCAACGCAGAGATTGAAACCGGAAGTGACATCATGATTGGTTCTTAATTAGCTCTGATATGTCTTGGTATAAAGTCTGAACTGTCCCAAAGCACATAATCCCCTTGATGAAGTCCAGAGTTTGACGAAACACGTTGGGAGTTAACTTTACCTGCCTATGATGAACTTTATGAGATTAAGATAATATTTTTAAACATATTGTATATTTATTATCTTAAAATGTCAAGATAATACTTATATATATATTCTCTAAGGTTCTCCTGTAAAAAAATGTTATGCTTACTTTTCATATTTTTTATTTTAAATTTGTCTATTTAAAAAAAAAATATATATATATTTATATATAAATTAAAGCTTTTACATAACTTTGGGATGTATGTAGACTTAGTGGTATTATCTGTTTGTCATTTTCAGCTTTAAAAATTGCTGTCTGGATTTTTTGGTGACAGCATAAATAGCTTTTTTGTAATGACCATTCAGTAACATTGCGAGGTGATGTCACCACTGGTTAGGAAAGTGAGAGAGTGGTTCATTCTCCAGTCTGGTAGCATTGAAGAAGTTTCTATGAAAGGAGCTGTGATATTTGTTTGAATTCAGAAAGTAATCTCTTTGTTTTTATGGATTGAACTTAATGTTGTTTATGGAAATTTAGTTAGTAATTTAAAATACTTTATATTTTAAGATATTGGATATCTTTGGCTGTGGATTATAAATATGATATGAATCATCCCTTTTTTATGGTATGTTATTTTTATGTAATAATAATTGTTTCTTAATGGAGAAATTAAGTTATATGTAATATCAGTTTAGTACCGATTTAATATTATTTGTAATATATAGGTCGGTTTATAAGATCATCTGTTGGGAATATTCTAACTTCATAGAGGTTGATTAATTGATTGGCCTTTTATTAATATTTGGCCTATATGGCCATTTTTTGGGTGTACATTTGGTGAAGGGTTCCATCCAGATTCGCTTGGATTTTAATTTGGACTACCTCTGAAGTTATAAAGTCCATTTGGTTGAAAGAATACATCTTTTAAAAGACTAAGGCTCCAACCAGTCTATTGAGGCTAAAAATCGTCTGGACTGCAAAGCCATATAAGACATTTTGAATCATCGTTTATGAACTGCTAAAAAGACTTATTTATTGCGCACCCTGGTATTTTTGTATTTTAGGTTAATTTTGGGGTTCGTTCTAACAGAGGACCCACCTTGTGGTGCTGCACATTGTTAGCACAAAGAAGGGCATTTTTCTTGTTTGTATTTTATTTTCTGTTAGTTGCCTGGAACTGCTGCTATTACATTATGCCTCTATTTAAGGATAGAACTAGAAGGTCTCAGAAATGTAAGACTATATTTTTAGAGGAGGATGTATTATTAGTTGTTGATGAGAATAATGATGATTATGGTGGTTATTTGAATACAATGGAAAAATTATCGGTTAAAGATTTAAAAGGATGGTATTATGTTATTACATTAGAAAAATATTTGGAGGTGTCAGAGCGACTGCAAATATTTTGGAGGAGTCAGAGCGACTGCAGAGCACTTTCTGCCTGTCAACCGGCCGTCAGTCATACATGTGCAGTGTGACGCCGGCCCTCACTGAAGAAAAAGTGTACCGGCCCGGGGGGCATATGGCACCCTGCCCCCCGGCACAGCCCGCCCCTGCTTGCACCCCATTCCTGGGAATGGCGAGTGCAGGTCTGCAGCCCAAATCTGGGAGTGGCGAGTGTAGTGGATTTCTGACTTTATAATATTTTGTCGATGGTGAAGAAGAATTGCAAGGTAAGCTTCAGTATCTATATAAGTCAGTTTTATTATTATAAATAGCTGTTCTAAGTCTCTAAATATCTCTTTCCTTTGAGCAAAGTGAAGAATGGTATCCCTTGTGTTGAAGACAGTAGATAACTAATAATGTCCTTTTTAATAATATACTGAAGTATTACTGCTTTTGGTGTGTTCCTTGGAAACAATTTATTGCTGGATTACTGTCTTAAGCTGCTTACACACTTGCCGATGCCGAACAGCGACGAACAATGGCGGGGGAAGGGGAGTGGGGTCATGCTGCATTTGGCAGTGATGAACCACAGTCCGCCGCTATTAGGCTACGCGTGATCCTCTATGCGTCAGTAGTGCACGTGGCCAGTACACGCTGTCCCTCACGTGACCGATCGGATGTACGTGCAACATACAGAGGTCCTTGTACATACTGTAACACGCTCGCAGCCACAAAGCCACCACCATGACCACCACAGCCAGACTAGCTGCGGCTTACTATTCGATGCGAGCAGCTGTCAATCAGAGAAGATTGGAAGAGGAATATCTCACCCTGCTCCCGCCCCATTGTTAATCCGGCCCTGGGTGCTGGGGGTTGCTTGCTGGGCCCCCTAAGCCGCCGGGCCCTATAGCAAGCACTCCCCTTGCACCCTCTATAGTTATGTAACTGCTCTCTTGATGTTGTTGTTATTATTATTATTATTATTATTATTAGTTTAAATGGGATGTAGTCATTATCCCGGCTGTTGGGTTGCCGGCGCTCTCCTTCCCTATCTGCCTTTGGGGCATATTCAACATCACTTAATTTTCATAACAGCAGGTGAAAATGAACAAGCACCTGCAATTGTAAAAATTAAGTTATCGGGCCATTCATCAAGATGGTAAAGCAGGAGATATCACTGATATCTCCTACTTACCTTCCTCTTGTGGAACGGCCCGCTGTCCCCATACACTAGTATCACAGATATATCCTACTTACCTTCCTCTTGTGGAATGGTCCGCTGTCCCCATACACTAGTATCGCAGATATATCCTACTTACCTTCCTCTTGCGGAATGGCTCACTGTCCCTATAAACTAGTATGGGGACAGAATTAATCAATCTCTGAAAATATTATATTTTCAGAGCTTGACTGCAGGAGCATTCGTTCTTCAGATGGCAAATGCTCATGCTTAAACATCGCAACCCGCTCCTTTTGGATCCCTCAGCCCCTGTCCACCTCCTTCCACTGGATGTCGGGGCTCTTGTGCACATGCGTGACCTGTAGCTCTGAAAATTAGCTGTCTTTGCCTTTGTCTCTTTCCTATCTGCCTCTGCCTTTGTCTCTTTCCTATCTGCCTTTGTCTCTTTCCTATCTGTCTCTGCCTTTGTCTCTTTCCTATCTGCCTTTGTCTCTTTCCTATCTGCCTCTGCCTTTGTCTCTTTCCTATTATCTGCCTCTGCCTTTCTCTTTCCTATCTGTCTCTGCCTTTGTCTCTTTCCTATCTGTCTCTGCCTTTATCTCTTTTCTATCTGTCTCTGCCTTTGTGTCTTTCCTATCTGCCTCTGCCTTTGTCTCTTTCCTATCTGTCTCTGCCTTTATCTCTTTCCTATCTGCCTCTGCTTTTGTCTCTTTCCTATCTGCCTCTACTTTTGTCTATTTCCTATCTGCCTCTGCCTTTGTCTCTTTTCTATCTGCCTCTGCCTTTGTCTCTTTACTATCTGTCTCTGCAGAAATGTTTCTTAAGTGATGGTGATCATCCACATGCTGGCCTAGATTCTTTGAACTACAGTATGCTCTCTGCTGCTGTTGATCATGAGGCCTATCAAGTGGAAAACACATGGAGAGTCAGGTCTGGCGTAGGCAATATCGACTTCATCCCCAAAATTGAGGCTGGTGTTGTTTGTCCAACACATTAGTGTTGATGTACTTGATGTAGTTAATGATTCTTCTGTAGTGGACTAGATGTTTATACAGTATATTGCTCATCACTGCTGTTTTCCACAATAATAAATTCACCGTCTTCCTCTATATTGCTGACTTGCTCCTCGTATTCACTCATGTCAGTATCCATGTCACCGCTGTCTACCACAATTATACAGTCATCATCTTCTTCTGTTACAATGACTGGGGCCTCACAGTCTGTTGTATCTTCTCCAACATCAACCTGAGGAATCTCTTCAACCAGCCACTGAATGACAACATTTGAACTTACTTTATTCCTCATGGTAGTATCTATGAAGAGCAAAGTATGGAAAATTTGTTGAGTCGCCCTACTGAATCTCTGCCAGCATGATGGAGGTGGAATGTGCTGGACAGCACTTTGCCACTAGAGGAATTGCTGGAATAGTGGGTCTTCATACACAGCTCTTCTCCATGGAAACACTCCAGTAAGTGTGACAAAGAGAAGAATGCCAAAATCCCAGACATCCACACTAGGAAATAATCTTAAGAAATATATTTCAGGTGACGGAGTAATGGTGACATGTATGGTGTGATGGGTGGCATAACTGGTACCAGGGAACCTGCAGCCTGAGTTAACTTAAAGTCAATCAGTTTTATGTGGTGGCATTTTTAGTCCATTAGAAGTATGTTGTCTGATTTGAGGTCCCTGTGAACCAGTGAATGACTGTGCAAGTATTCTAGAGCTCCTGCCAGCTGCATTTGACCCTTCACTTCTAGAATTCCAACCTAAAAATTAGAATACATAATTTTAGAAGTGTATCTGCCAGAGAAAAAAAATGACTTATTTGGAAAACTGTTACATGGTAAAAAAAATAATAGTTAATGTGGTCTGAAATATGTATTTGCTGCCTTGTAGGATGTGGTCTTGCATACTGTTCTAGAACTCTAATGTTATTGGCTATTTTAAAAAGTAAGAAAATTGAAAGCATGAAACCTAATTTCATTTTATATATATATATATATATATATATATATGATGTGAAAAGAGTGAGGGTTGCTGCGCTAGCTTGTTGATATATCTGTAATTGATAGATGTTTGGGACATAAAGTCAGAGAAAAAAGTGAGAAAAGACTATATTAAGGTGGCAGCTGTGTCAAGTAATAATTTACAAAACCGAGTAAAGATGGATGATTGTGGACATCGGAGTGAGACTTCCGTGTTCCAAATACCGGAAGCACCTGCTGCTGTCCAAGTGCGTTCCAGCCATACATACTTCTGGGATCAGCCACCGACAAGCCGTGTTGGAAATATATATGCAGAAGCAATCAAGTGGAACATAAAGATGGCATCCACGCTTGCACGATACAGGCAAGCGGACACAGGAAGCGGGGCGGATGTGGCGTTTCGGCCTGGCAGCCGGAACTACGGTCCCTGGCATCTTGTTTAGAGCCATGTACATTATATAATAATCAAAAGATGGACACAATAACAAGAACACGAGTCTGGGAAATACATAGAGTATGGCTAGAATGGATACTCTACAGGAGTATGCAACGCAGAGATTGAAACCGGAAGTTACATCATGATTGGTTCTTAATTAGCTCTGATATGTCTTGGTATAAAGTCTGAACTGTCCCAAAGCACATAATCCCCTTGATGAAGTCCAGAGTTTGACGAAACACGTTGGGAGTTAACTTTACCTGCCTATGATGAACTTTATGAGATTAAGATAATATTTTTAAACATATTGTATATTTATTATCTTAAAATGTCAAGATAATACTTATATATATATTCTCTAAGGTTCTCCTGTAACAAAATGTTATGCTTACTTTTCATATTTTTTATTTTAAATTTGTCTATTTAAAAAAATATATATATATATATATATATATTTATATATAAATTAAAGCTTTTACATAACTTTGGGATGTATGTAGACTTAGTGGTATTATCTGTTTGTCATTTTCAGCTTTAAAAATTGCTGTCTGGATTTTTTGGTGACAGCATAAATAGCTTTTTTGTAATGACCATTCAGTAACATTGCGAGGTGATGTCACCACTGGTTAGGAAAGTGAGAGAGTGGTTCATTCTCCAGTCTGGTAGCATTGAAGAAGTTTCTATGAAAGGAGCTGTGATATTTGTTTGAATTCAGAAAGTAATCTCTTTGTTTTTATGGATTGAACTTAATGTTGTTTATGGAAATTTAGTTAGTAATTTAAAATACTTTATATTTTAAGATATTGGATATCTTTGGCTGTGGATTATAAATATGATATGAATCATCCCTTTTTTATGGTATGTTATTTTTATGTAATAATAATTGTTTCTTAATGGAGAAATTAAGTTATATGTAATATCAGTTTAGTACCAATTTAATATTATTTGTAATATATAGGTCGGTTTATAAGATCATCTGTTGGGAATATTCTAACTTCATAGAGGTTGATTAATTGATTGGCCTTTTATTAATATTTGGCCTATATGGCCATTTTTTGGGTGTACATTTGGTGAAGGGTTCCATCCAGATTCGCTTGGATTTTAGTTTGGACTACCTCTGAAGTTATAAAGTCCATTTGGTTGAAAGAATACATCTTTTAAAAAACTAAGGCTCCAACCAGTCTATTGAGGCTAAAAATCGTCTGGACTGCAAAGCCATATAAGACATTTTGAATCATCGTTTATGAACTGCTAAAAAGACTTATTTATTGCGCACCCTGGTATTTTTGTATTTTAGGTTAATTTTGGGGTTCGTTCTAACAGAGGACCCACCTTGTGGTGCTGCACATTGTTAGCACAAAGAAGGGCATTTTTCTTGTTTGTATTTTATTTTCTGTTAGTTGCCTGGAACTGCTGCTATTACATTATGCCTCTATTTAAGGATAGAACTAGAAGGTCTCAGAAATGTAAGACTATATTTTTAGAGGAGGATGTATTATTAGTTGTTGATGAGAATAATGATGATTATGGTGGTTATTTGAATACAATGGAAAAATTATCGGTTAAAGATTTAAAAGGATGGTATTATGTTATTACATTAGAAAAATATTTGGAGGTGTCAGAGCGACTGCAAATATTTTGGAGGAGTCAGAGCGACTGCAGAGCACTTTCTGCCTGCCAACCGGCCGTCAGTCATACATGTGCAGTGTGACGCCGGCCCTCACTGAAGAAAAAGTGTACCGGCCCGGGGGGCATATGGCACCCTGCCCCCCGGCACAGCCCGCCCCTGCTTGCACCCCATTCCTGGGAATGGCGAGTGCAGGTCTGCAGCCCAAATCTGGGAGTGGCGAGTGTAGTGGATTTCTGACTTTATAATATTTTGTCGATGGTGAAGAAGAATTGCAAGGTAAGCTTCAGTATCTATATAAGTCAGTTTTATTATTATAAATAGCTGTTCTAAGTCTCTAAATATCTCTTTCCTTTGAGCAAAGTGAAGAATGGTATCCCTTGTGTTGAAGACAGTAGATAACTAATAATGTCCTTTTTAATAATATACTGAAGTATTACTGCTTTTGGTGTGTTCCTTGGAAACAATTTATTGCTGGATTACTGTCTTAAGCTGCTTACACACTTGCCGATGCCGAACAGCGACGAACAATGGCGGGGGAAGGGGAGTGGGGTCATGCTGCATTTGGCAGTGATGAACCACAGTCCGCCGCTATTAGGCTACGCGTGATCCTCTATGCGTCAGTAGTGCACGTGGCCAGTACACGCTGTCCCTCACGTGACCGATCGGATGTACGTGCAACATACAGAGGTCCTTGTACATACTGTAACACGCTCGCAGCCACAAAGCCACCACCATGACCACCACAGCCAGACTAGCTGCGGCTTACTATTCGATGCGAGCAGCTGTCAATCAGAGAAGATTGGAAGAGGAATATCTCACCCTGCTCCCGCCCCATTGTTAATCCGGCCCTGGGTGCTGGGGGTTGCTTGCTGGGCCCCCTAAGCCGCCGGGCCCTATAGCAAGCACTCCCCTTGCACCCTCTATAGTTATGTAACTGCTCTCTTGATGTTGTTGTTATTATTATTATTATTATTATTATTATTATTATTAGTTTAAATGGGATGTAGTCATTATCCCGGCTGTTGGGTTGCCGGCGCTCTCCTTCCCTATCTGCCTTTGGGGCATATTCAACATCACTTAATTTTCATAACAGCAGGTGAAAATGAACAAGCACCTGCAATTGTAAAAATTAAGTTATCGGGCCATTCATCAAGATGGTAAAGCAGGAGATATCACTGATATCTCCTACTTACCTTCCTCTTGTGGAACGGCCCGCTGTCCCCATACACTAGTATCACAGATATATCCTACTTACCTTCCTCTTGTGGAATGGTCCGCTGTCCCCATACACTAGTATCGCAGATATATCCTACTTACCTTCCTCTTGCGGAATGGCTCACTGTCCCTATAAACTAGTATGGGGACAGAATTAATCAATCTCTGAAAATATTATATTTTCAGAGCTTGACTGCAGGAGCATTCGTTCTTCAGATGGCAAATGCTCATGCTTAAACATCGCAACCCGCTCCTTTTGGATCCCTCAGCCCCTGTCCACCTCCTTCCACTGGATGTCGGGGCTCTTGTGCACATGCGTGACCTGTAGCTCTGAAAATTAGCTGTCTTTGCCTTTGTCTCTTTCCTATCTGCCTCTGCCTTTGTCTCTTTCCTATCTGCCTTTGTCTCTTTCCTATCTGTCTCTGCCTTTGTCTCTTTCCTATCTGCCTTTGTCTCTTTCCTATCTGCCTCTGCCTTTGTCTCTTTCCTATTATCTGCCTCTGCCTTTCTCTTTCCTATCTGTCTCTGCCTTTGTCTCTTTCCTATCTGTCTCTGCCTTTATCTCTTTTCTATCTGTCTCTGCCTTTGTGTCTTTCCTATCTGCCTCTGCCTTTGTCTCTTTCCTATCTGTCTCTGCCTTTATCTCTTTCCTATCTGCCTCTGCTTTTGTCTCTTTCCTATCTGCCTCTACTTTTGTCTATTTCCTATCTGCCTCTGCCTTTGTCTCTTTTCTATCTGCCTCTGCCTTTGTCTCTTTACTATCTGTCTCTGCAGAAATGTTTCTTAAGTGATGGTGATCATCCACATGCTGGCCTAGATTCTTTGAACTACAGTATGCTCTCTGCTGCTGTTGATCATGAGGCCTATCAAGTGGAAAACACATGGAGAGCCAGGTCTGGCGTAGGCAATATCGACTTCATCCCCAAAATTGAGGCTGGTGTTGTTTGTCCAACACATTAGTGTTGATGTACTTGATGTAGTTAATGATTCTTCTGTAGTGGACTAAATGTTTATACAGTATATTGCTCATCACTGCTGTTTTCCACAATAATAAATTCACCGTCTTCCTCTATATTGCTGACTTGCTCCTCGTATTCACTCATGTCAGTATCCATGTCACCGCTGTCTACCACAATTATACAGTCATCATCTTCTTCTGTTACAATGACTGGGGCCTCACAGTCTGTTGTATCTTCTCCAACATCAACCTGAGGAATCTCTTCAACCAGCCACTGAATGACAACATTTGAACTTACTTTATTCCTCATGGTAGTATCTATGAAGAGCAAAGTATGGAAAATTTGTTGAGTCGCCCTACTGAATCTCTGCCAGCATGATGGAGGTGGAATGTGCTGGACAGCACTTTGCCACTAGAGGAATTGCTGGAATAGTGGGTCTTCATACACAGCTCTTCTCCATGGAAACACTCCAGTAAGTGTGACAAAGAGAAGAATGCCAAAATCCCAGACATCCACACTAGGAAATAATCTTAAGAAATATATTTCAGGTGACGGAGTAATGGTGACATGTATGGTGTGATGGGTGGCATAACTGGTACCAGGGAACCTGCAGCCTGAGTTAACTTAAAGTCAATCAGTTTTATGTGGTGGCATTTTTAGTCCATTAGAAGTATGTTGTCTGATTTGAGGTCCCTGTGAACCAGTGAATGACTGTGCAAGTATTCTAGAGCTCCTGCCAGCTGCATTTGACCCTTCACTTCTAGAATTCCAACCTAAAAATTAGAATACATAATTTTAGAAGTGTATCTGCCAGAGAAAAAAAATGACTTATTTGGAAAACTGTTACATGGTAAAAAAAATAATAGTTAATGTGGTCTGAAATATGTATTTGCTGCCTTGTAGGATGTGGTCTTGCATACTGTTCTAGAACTCTAATGTTATTGGCTATTTTAAAAAGTAAGAAAATTGAAAGCATGAAACCTAATTTCATTTTATATATATATATATATATATATATATATATGATGTGAAAAGAGTGAGGGTTGCTGCGCTAGCTTGTTGATATATCTGTAATTGATAGATGTTTGGGACATAAAGTCAGAGAAAAAAGTGAGAAAAGACTATATTAAGGTGGCAGCTGTGTCAAGTAATAATTTACAAAACCGAGTAAAGATGGATGATTGTGGACATCGGAGTGAGACTTCCGTGTTCCAAATACCGGAAGCACCTGCTGCTGTCCAAGTGCGTTCCAGCCATACATACTTCTGGGATCAGCCACCGACAAGCCGTGTTGGAAATATATATGCAGAAGCAATCAAGTGGAACATAAAGATGGCATCCACGCATGCACGATACAGGCAAGCGGACACAGGAAGCGGGGCGGATGTGGCGTTTCGGCCTGGCAGCCGGAACTACGGTCCCTGGCATCTTGTTTAGAGCCATGTACATTATATAATAATCAAAAGATGGACACAATAACAAGAACACGAGTCTGGGAAATACATAGAGTATGGCTAGAATGGATACTCTACAGGAGTATGCAACGCAGAGATTGAAACCGGAAGTGACATCATGATTGGTTCTTAATTAGCTCTGATATGTCTTGGTATAAAGTCTGAACTGTCCCAAAGCACATAATCCCCTTGATGAAGTCCAGAGTTTGACGAAACACGTTGGGAGTTAACTTTACCTGCCTATGATGAACTTTATGAGAGTAAGATAATATTTTTAAACATATTGTATATTTATTATCTTAAAATGTCAAGATAATACTTATATATATATATATTCTCTAAGGTTCTCCTGTAAAAAAATGTTATGCTTACTTTTCATATTTTTTATTTTAAATTTGTCTATTTAAAAAAAATATATATATATATTTATATATAAATTAAAGCTTTTACATAACTTTGGGATGTATGTAGACTTAGTGGTATTATCTGTTTGTCATTTTCAGCTTTAAAAATTGCTGTCTGGATTTTTTGGTGACAGCATAAATAGCTTTTTTGTAATGACCATTCAGTAACATTGCGAGGTGATGTCACCACTGGTTAGGAAAGTGAGAGAGTGGTTCATTCTCCAGTCTGGTAGCATTGAAGAAGTTTCTATGAAAGGAGCTGTGATATTTGTTTGAATTCAGAAAGTAATCTCTTTGTTTTTATGGATTGAACTTAATGTTGTTTATGGAAATTTAGTTAGTAATTTAAAATACTTTATATTTTAAGATATTGGATATCTTTGGCTGTGGATTATAAATATGATATGAATCATCCCTTTTTTATGGTATGTTATTTTTATGTAATAATAATTGTTTCTTAATGGAGAAATTAAGTTATATGTAATATCAGTTTAGTACCGATTTAATATTATTTGTAATATATAGGTCGGTTTATAAGATCATCTGTTGGGAATATTCTAACTTCATAGAGGTTGATTAATTGATTGGCCTTTTATTAATATTTGGCCTATATGGCCATTTTTTGGGTGTACATTTGGTGAAGGGTTCCATCCAGATTCGCTTGGATTTTAGTTTGGACTACCTCTGAAGTTATAAAGTCCATTTGGTTGAAAGAATACATCTTTTAAAAAACTAAGGCTCCAACCAGTCTATTGAGGCTAAAAATCGTCTGGACTGCAAAGCCATATAAGACATTTTGAATCATCGTTTATGAACTGCTAAAAAGACTTATTTATTGCGCACCCTGGTATTTTTGTATTTTAGGTTAATTTTGGGGTTCGTTCTAACAGAGGACCCACCTTGTGGTGCTGCACATTGTTAGCACAAAGAAGGGCATTTTTCTTGTTTGTATTTTATTTTCTGTTAGTTGCCTGGAACTGCTGCTATTACATTATGCCTCTATTTAAGGATAGAACTAGAAGGTCTCAGAAATGTAAGACTATATTTTTAGAGGAGGATGTATTATTAGTTGTTGATGAGAATAATGATGATTATGGTGGTTATTTGAATACAATGGAAAAATTATCGGTTAAAGATTTAAAAGGATGGTATTATGTTATTACATTAGAAAAATATTTGGAGGTGTCAGAGCGACTGCAAATATTTTGGAGGAGTCAGAGCGACTGCAGAGCACTTTCTGCCTGTCAACCGGCCGTCAGTCATACATGTGCAGTGTGACGCCGGCCCTCACTGAAGAAAAAGTGTACCGGCCCGGGGGGCATATGGCACCCTGCCCCCCGGCACAGCCCGCCCCTGCTTGCACCCCATTCCTGGGAATGGCGAGTGCAGGTCTGCAGCCCAAATCTGGGAGTGGCGAGTGTAGTGGATTTCTGACTTTATAATATTTTGTCGATGGTGAAGAAGAATTGCAAGGTAAGCTTCAGTATCTATATAAATCAGTTTTATTATTATAAATAGCTGTTCTAAGTCTCTAAATATCTCTTTCCTTTGAGCAAAGTGAAGAATGGTATCCATTGTGTTGAAGACAGTAGATAACTAATAATGTCCTTTTTAATAATATACTGAAGTATTACTGCTTTTGGTGTGTTCCTTGGAAACAATTTATTGCTGGATTACTGTCTTAAGCTGCTTACACACTTGCCGATGCCGAACAGCGACGAACAATGGCGGGGGAAGGGGAGTGGGGTCATGCTGCATTTGGCAGTGATGAACCACAGTCCGCCGCTATTAGGCTACGCGTGATCCTCTATGCGTCAGTAGTGCACGTGGCCAGTACACGCTGTCCCTCACGTGACCGATCGGATGTACGTGCAACATACAGAGGTCCTTGTACATACTGTAACACGCTCGCAGCCACAAAGCCACCACCATGACCACCACAGCCAGACTAGCTGCGGCTTACTATTCGATGCGAGCAGCTGTCACTCAGAGAAGATTGGAAGAGGAATATCTCACCCTGCTCCCGCCCCATTGTTAATCCGGCCCTGGGTGCTGGGGGTTGCTTGCTGGGCCCCCTAAGCCGCCGGGCCCTATAGCAAGCACTCCTCTTGCACCCTCTATAGTTATGTAACTGCTCTCTTGATGTTGTTGTTATTATTATTATTATTATTATTATTAGTTTAAATGGGATGTAGTCATTATCCCGGCTGTTGGGTTGCCGGCGCTCTCCTTCCCTATCTGCCTTTGGGGCATATTCAACATCACTTAATTTTCATAACAGCAGGTGAAAATGAACAAGCACCTGCAATTGTAAAAATTAAGTTATCGGGCCATTCATCAAGATGGTAAAGCAGGAGATATCACTGATATCTCCTACTTACCTTCCTCTTGTGGAACGGCCCGCTGTCCCCATACACTAGTATCACAGATATATCCTACTTACCTTCCTCTTGTGGAATGGTCCGCTGTCCCCATACACTAGTATCGCAGATATATCCTACTTACCTTCCTCTTGCGGAATGGCTCACTGTCCCTATAAACTAGTATGGGGACAGAATTAATCAATCTCTGAAAATATTATATTTTCGGAGCTTGACTGCAGGAGCATTCGTTCTTCAGATGGCAAATGCTCATGCTTAAACATCGCAACCCGCTTATTATTATTATTATTATTATTATTCCGAGAGGTCTCAGGATACAAAAAAATCCCACTGGTAATACATTAAGTGAGTCCTTTCTAACAAATTGGAATGCAGTCCTTGATGAGTGTTCTGGTAAACTAATTGAGTTGATTGTTACGGAGAAAAAGAAGGAACTTGTGAGGTTAGAGGAAGAACTTAATAAGTTCCAGACTATAGTATCCAAATTTGAGGATAGTGAAGAATTTAAGAGAGACATAAATGATTTACAATTTAAGTTGGACACTCTTGAGGATGAAATTATTGATAGGAAACAAAGATTATGTATTAGGGATAAAAAAGACTATACTAGTGGGAGGATCCACAATTGGTCATCTAACGATATGGGGGTAGAGAGAGGACCTTCACAGGTGCGTTATTACCCTTTGAACAAAAGATATGATAATTGGAGTAATCAGGCCAACCAAACTAATCAATGATCTGAATGGCAACAAATTAGTTATAAACGGAGGGGAAAATCATTTAATTACTCTCCACACTTTAGACAAAGAGGGCCATCCCCGGCTAGGGACCAATTCCAACATGTAAATAGAAATAGATTTCCCATTAGAAATTATCAACAAAGAGATAGATATCCATAGTTTAGAAATAGATTTGATGTTTTAAGATCACCCTCACCGGGTTTTTTAGAAGAAGGAAAGAGGCAGCCCCCCCCCATTAGCATTAAGAAAAGAAGAGATGTATATAAGACAAGATTCCCCACAATGGATGAAGAAGAGGAAAGAGAGGTGGACGTAAGATCCCCAAACAAAGAAGACCACTATTGTTAGCTCAAGACAACACAAAACTGGGATCATCAACAACTCTCAAAATTATCTGCCACACAGAATGCGGTTTTAAGTAAGGGATTGAAGTTTGCTCCTGATCAGCATTTAAACAAATTTAATTTGTTTGTTGATTTGAACAAATATATATGTACACTCACAATTCAGAAACATTTCCTTAAAAACCCCATCCAAAAAGTTTCTTACAATCCTCCCCGAAAACCAATAGTGGCACCTCCATCTAAGTTTTATCCAGTTGAGTCTAGAGGGAGTAATTTACATATATTTTATGAATCAGTTAAAGATGATTTGAATAAAATTAAAATTAGTAGTAATAAATGTAATGCAAATTTAAATCCGGTAGAAAAACAGGCAATTAAATCTCTTAAAAATGACTATAATCTAGTCATCAAAATGGCAGATAAAGGAAGGGCCGTGGTTGTACAAAATAGAGAATGTTACTTGAAGGAAGCATACAAAATACTTGAGGATACATCCACATATGAGAAACTAACCCAAAATCCTACAGAAGCCTATATAGGAGAATTGTATAGTCTACTCAATGAAGCTAAACATGAAAACATAATATGTAAGGAAGAATTTGATTATTTGTTTGTTAAACATCCAAAGATTTCCATTTTCTACCATATCCCTAAGGTCCACAAGGACAGAAATAATCCCCCGGGTAGACCAATAATAGCGGGGATAGATTCGCTGACTGTGAACCTCTCGCATTTCATCAACATTAAACTCCAACCATATGTGAAAGATCTTAGATCATTATTTAAAGATTCTTCTAGTTTGTTGAAGAAAATTAAGGATTTAATATGGACACCTGATCTTAATTGGGTAACGATAGATGTTCAAGCACTGTATTCATCTGTACCACATTCTAAGGGTATTGAGTCAGTAAGGAAAGTCCTTGAGAGGGATCCTAACAAAACACAGTCTGAAATTAATTTTATAATTAAGAGTATCAAATTTATACTTGAATGTAATTTTTTTCCGGTTTGAAGATACATTCTTCCTCCAGCGGCAGGGAACTGCGATGGGGACTAAGTTTGCCCCATCGTACGCGAACCTTTTGATAGGGGAATGGGAGGAGTCATTTATTTATAACACTGTATTTGAACTTGAAAATATATAACGTTATATTGACGATTTGATCTTAATCTGGAAGGGGGTTTGTTCTAGTATTGTCACGTTTGTAGAAACCCTCCAAACTAATGATTTTAATTTGAAGTTTACCTTTAAATGGGATGCTCTAAAAATTTACTATTTGGATTTAGTACTAGAAAGCAAACCGGGAGAAGCAATCGTCACTTATACTCATTTTAAAGATATCAACGCCAACAGTTATATCCCTCATAATAGTTGTCATTTTTTCCCTTTGATCAATAACATCCCATTTGCACAGTTCTTAAGAGTAAGAAAAAACTGTAGCATTTTGGAAGATTATTGGAAGCAATCTGATATCCTGAAGGATAGATTTATGGATAGGGGATATAAACTGTCTGATATTGAAGAGGCTATATGTAGGGCTGCAGAAAAAAATAGAGATGAACTCCTTTCAGATAAAGAGGTTGTGGTACATAAAGAGGGAAAAAATAAGAACAGACCATTTGACACTCAGTTTAATTGACAAAGCCATCTTATTAAAAAAGTTCTTGATCGCCATTGGGGAATACTTTGAAAAGTCCCAATTTTGGGTCCACATTTACCCAGTAAACCCAATTTAGTGTTCAGAAGATCCAACAACCTTAAGAGTGTTTTGACTCCTAGTAAACTTAAGTCTATAAAAGAATAATCTAACAGGGAGCCTACAGTCTCTTCTACTTTTTTGAACAAAAGGGTGGGTCGTTACCCTTGTAACAGATGTATTTGCTGTAAACATATGGATAAAAAAAGTTTTAAGTGGACATTGAAGATAATACTATTTACAATCTTAAAGAAATTGTGACATGTACTGTAATACAGACTTTGTGGTTTACTAGATTACTTGCAGTTGTAACCTAATATACGTTGGGAAAACAAAGACATGCATTAAAATACGAGTGCAGGAACACCTGCGAAATATTAAAACTAAAGCGCAGTTCCATAGCTTACCAAGACATTTTGCATCAGTTCATAATTCTGATGTTAAGGATCTAACTTTTACCATAATTGAATGTGCTAAGAATGATCCACGAGGTGGTAATAGAGAAACATTCCTCTCTAAGAGAGAAACATTTTGGAGTTTTACCCTTAACTCTCTGACCCCTAATGGTCTTAATGAGAGTATTGATATTGTTTCTTTTTTATGATCATTCTATATCATTATTCCAAACGATAAGTTAGTTTCCTATTGTTAGACTAGTCGAAGAGATTTATCAATGGCATATTGTGTTTTTTTTATCACATTTTTTTATCACATATTTATTAAGGGCACACATAAATATATATTCATATTTCAGTATAGTACAATATTAGTATATATTAAGCACATAAGATATAAGTGTTTTAGTAGTTGTAGATTATAAATGAAGTTAATGAACACATTGAGATGTAGTGGTGGGCATACCCACCTTAA
This sequence comes from Taudactylus pleione, assembly GCA_031769625.1. NCBI lineage: Eukaryota > Metazoa > Chordata > Amphibia > Anura > Myobatrachidae > Taudactylus > Taudactylus pleione. The sequence continues at coordinate 54,662,869 of JAUIMM010000200.1, read as the reverse complement.
ACATTAGGTATATATAATAACATTTAGTATATATATATTGTCACATTGTTATCATGGTCATTTGTAATGTAGGGATTGGAGGTTAGCACTGTAATCCACAACTACGGGTAGAATAGTGACATGGAGGGATAGATTAGTACAATTAAAAGGGGATATAAGGTAGGAACACTGGCGGTATTGTAGAGAGCAATATTCCATTGTTATATATTTAAGATTTATTTGCGCAGATTAAAGTTGGAATATGCATCTTAAACTTGATGAGATATAGGTCATTTGAATATTTTATGACTCTGTTTCGGTATTTGCTATATGGTTACTATGGTAACCCGACTAATGGGGGTATGAGGATACACGTGACTGTTAGATCACCTGGTAATGGGTGACGCAGAGCCATGGAGGGATAAATTAGTATAGGTTAGCGGTGTATTAAGGTGGGAACACTGACGTGTTTCAGAGAGCACTAATTTTGTTTGATTTTGTCTGGAATTTTCCTAATCTACTGTGCGGACTGAAGATCCAGGGAGCGATAAGGGTATTGTGTATGGTGGTACGTTCCACTAATTGGAACGCATATTTCACCATTTCCAGAGAGATAGTCATGTGACTTGAACTGCGGTTATCGGTCTCCCACTAATTAAAGCTTTTACAGAACTTTGGGATGTATGTAGACTTAGTGGTATTATCTGTTTGTCATTTTCAGCTTTAAAAATTGTTGTCTAGATGTATTGGTGACAGCATAAATAGCTTTTTTGGATTGACCATTCAGTAACATTGGGAGGAAGTGATGTCACCACTGGTTGGTATAAAGGTTAGGAAAGTGAGAGAGTGATTCATTCTCCATTCTGGTAGCATTGAAGAAGGTTCTATGAAAGGGGCTGTGATATTTGTTTGAATTCAGTAAGTAAACTATTTGTTTTTATGGATTGAACTTAATGTTGTTTATGGAAATTTAGTTAGTAAATTAAAACACTTTATATTTTAAGATATTGGATATCCTTGGTTGTGGATTATAAATAAGACCTGAATCATCCCTTTTTTATGGTATGTTATTTTTATGTAATAATATTTGTTTCTTAATGGCGAAATTAAGTTATATGTAATATCAGTTTAGTACCGATTTAATATTGTTTGTAATATATAGGTCGGTTTATAAAATCATCTGTTGGGAATATTCTAACTTCATAGAGGACCTTTTTTAGGTAGGTAATTTGAACCCATAGTTTATTGTACACCTTGGATTATTGCATATTTATATTTTTATGAATTATATAATTTTAAAATGAATTATATTGTTATGATAGATATATATTTGTATTTATAAGATTGCCCGTGAAGAAGTCCTAACGGATGAAATGCGTTGGGCGGTACTATAAAGGCCTTGACCTGCCATTGATTGAACACCAAGAGGTGTTGGCGAGGTCCTGTCTTGAATCAAACTGTTTTTTTACTGTAAGCAATATTTTTGCTAATCATTTTAAATACATTCTATGATTAATTGATTGGCCTTTTATTAATATTTGGCCTATATGGCCGTTTTTTGGGTGTACATTTGGTGAAGGGTTCCATCCAGATTCCCTTGGATTGTAGTTTGGACTACCTATGAAGTTATCAAGTCCATTTGGTTGAAATAATACATCTTTTAAAGAACTAAAGGCTCCAACCAGTCTATTGAGACTAAAAATCATCTGGACTGCAAAGCCATATAAGACATTTTGAATCATCTTTTATGAACTGCTAAAAAGACTTTTAGTGGTTATTTATTGCGCACCCTGGTATTTTTGTATTTTATATATATATATATATATATTAATGTCCTTTTAATATATAGTATATAAATAAAGTGGTTCTAATAAATGTGTATGTTTTAAGATATCAGTCATATATAGATTTTTTCTTTTATACAAGCACACTTAGCACTTTACATATATTGTTTTTATTATTAATTATTATTTATTTATGAAATTTAAGATATTGCATTTTAAATAATGGACACTGTACAACATTTTGAGAAAATTAATAGCTGATATTTATATATGGTATTTTACACTCTATGGGGTATATTCAATTGGCCGCGAGAAAAGCCAAAAACCCGCACTTGCAAGGTATTTCCTGCAGGTGCGGGTTTTTTGCTATTCTATTAGGTGCGTGTTTTTTATAAAAACTCGCGCCGGGAGGTTTTTTTTTTGCGCACCTCCTGAGCAAGCGTGATTTTTCCAGAAATCAATGTTCTTAGGAAAAATCACGTGTACTTGCTCTGACAACCCCCCCCCTCCCCAAAGGACTAATTAAGCAATTGGAAGTATCCAATTAGCTTAATTAGTCCTTAATTACTCACCTTCCGAAGCGCTGTCTTCTCATCTTCTTCTGCATCCAGCGTCGGGAGCCGGCTCTTCTGCAGCAGCGGTGAGTATGTCAGTGTGTGTGGTGTATGTAAGTGTGTATGAGTGACTGTGTGGTGTGTGTGTGTGTGTGTGTGTATGAGTGCATGAGTGTGTGTGTGTGACACCCGATGTGGTGTGTGTGGCCCCCCCGGAATGGGCGCTGGGAGAACTACATCTCCCAGCAGCCCTTGCTCCTCCCATCAGCCCCCGGGACTCCCAGCAGCCCCCTCTCCAGTAAGAAGAGAGAGGGGAGGCCGCCGGGAGCCGCGGAGACCCGGACAGGTAAGTGACTTTTTTTTTTTTTTAAATTTACGCGGCGCGTGGTTTTCAGTGATGAAAACCCAGCGCCCACTGTTTTTTAATTGAATCCCGCGGGTATCGGGAGCGCGCATACTCGCGGGATTTCGAAATTGGCCGCGAGGGGCGCAAGGTTTTTTCCTCGCAAAACCTCGCGGCCAATTGAATATACCCCTATGAGTTCAACACTAGACACCTTTTACCCTTTATGTGATAATCAACGATCTATATATACACAATATCACCAGTAGGCGCTAAGCCCATTGTCATATATATATATATATATATATATATATATCACCGTTTCTCAAACTCGGTCCTCAGGACCCCAAACAGTGACTGTTTTCCAGGTTTCCTCACAGAATCACAAGTGAAATAATTAGCTCCACCAATGGATTTTTTAAAAGTGTGTTAACTTAAAATGTGCCAGTGAGTAATGAGTACACCTGGGTGGCCTGGAAAATGTGAACGGTGGGGGATCCTGAGGACCGAGTTTGACAACCACTTATGTATATACAGCAGTCGAAGTGGGGTGGTAAATGGCGGTATGACATACCGCCACTTCCTGTCGCCACTTAATTTTAGCCGCAGAAGAGAATGTATGGGATCGCAGCGCTGGAACAGTAGTGGCATTGTGTAGAGATTTGTCACACTGGGGACACATCTCGATCCGCGGCGGCACATAGCCAGGACAAGGCATCGGGTCCCGGCTGCACTAAAGCACTAGCCCCCAGCCAATCGCAGCTCGCAGGCAGCCAGCCAGCCAATGAGAAGCCTCTCATTGGTCTCCGGCCAGCGCCCGATTTAAATGGCCTCCCCTTTTTTTGATTGGCCGCCTGAGCCGGTCCGTGAGCCAGGATTGGCTGGCGGCCGGTCCTGACTGTAAACTGCAGTGCAGGAGGAGGCAGGAGCTGCTACTGCTAGGACCCAATGGTCACGCAGCAGCTCCATGTCAGCTCTTACTCAGAGAGACAAGCCAGAAGGAATTAGAGGGGAGGGTGTAAGATAGGGAATAGAGAGAGAGGGACAGACAGAGGGAAGCAGGCAGTTAGTGGTGTCAGGGGTGAGGGAATCAGTTAGTGAGAATGACAGGGGGTGATGAGAGAAGGGGTGATATGGAAGCAGGGACCGAGGAGGGGGGGAGAGATTCAAATATGTATATATATCATGCAAGATCCATTTTTGAGAGCTAAGTTCCGAACTTGGTGAGAAGATTCGAATCAGGACTCAGTTCTACTTGGAACCCCAAAGTTAGGGTGTGTTTGGTTTTTAGAAAAGCCGAGCCACTCATCTCTAATAATAATGGGACTGTTTTTATGTGGAGACCTGGCTCCATCTGCCCCACTGTTAATCTGGCCCTGGATAAAGTAGGTGACAATTCAATAAAAAAAACACTTATTATAAAAACACACATTCTGTACACTGTATAAAACATAAACCTCACAACAAGTGATGAAGCATTAAATGTCCAGTACTATTGTCGGGAAGCATCAAGCATCACATTTTGGATGCGATACATCCCGCCACTGATCCCATGCACAGCAGCATTTACTAATGCCAAATGCATCAACAATTGTGATTAAAAATGCAATGGACAGCTCTTCCGATAAGAGCTATCCTTTTTGATGTGCGGACTTCCAGGTTTATGACCCAGGAGTCCTTCTGCTCAGGGCCAGCTCTAGGGGTGTTCGACCTGTGCGGTCGCACAGGGGCGCCACCCGTAGAGGGTGCACCCCTCCCCAGCATCCCGATTTCAGCGGGACAGTACTCTCCCTCTGTTCCACCCGCAGGCCGAAGTGGCCCGCGGGTGGTCAAATCGGGAGGTTGGGGACCCCCACTGCCGCAGCTGTGCGGCGGTGATGGACCCCCGGAGTGTGAATGGATGCCGCGCGCATGCGGGCGGCATCCATTCACTGACGGTAGAGGGCTGGGGAAGCCCAGCCAGTGACTGAGTGCTGGGCTTTACCCAAATAATGTCACATGGGGGCGTGGCCTATGGTAATTAGGCCACATCCCCAAATTTTGTTACGCATTATTAATGGCCAGCAGAGAGTGCACCAACCCCTGGAGCTGGCCCTGCTTCTGCACATGTGCATTTGACACTGGGAGGAATCCTATTGGATCCCTCTGAGGGAATTATGTGGTAAGAAGCCCATAGGCTTCTATTAGGCAAAATAATATACACACATATATATATATATATATATATATATATACTGTGTGTATATATATATATATATACATATATACACACACACATATATATATATATATATATATATATATATATATATATATATATATATATATATTATATCGAATATATACAGTGATGGATGCATTTTTATAAATTATATAGAATTCATATATTTTTTTAGAACTTTCAGTAGCCAGTATCAGTTCAGTTGCAGCATGGCACCATAGTGTCATCATCAACTCATCATATTCTCATAGACATCCAACTCATAGATTTAAAACAGTGGCAGAATCAGTGGCGTGCTCGGCTCTTCCCTTCCCTCACAGACTTATCTCTCACCACAGTCTGCTGTTCTCTGCTGCGCCACATACAAACACGGCACCCAGACTGCCTTTCATCCCGGATCCTCCCTCCCAATCCCCATCCAATGCCCGGAGCCTGGTGGTGCTTGGTTCCCAGGGCGTGCCTGCTGTGAGACTGAGAGCCTCGTGAGATGATGTCATCATCTCGCAAGAGCATTCGCTCCGCAGCGGCATGGCTGCTGCTGCAACTTCAAGTGAGTGACACACCGTCGCATCACGCACCTGACTACCTGACCTGTGAGTGTGACAGTGCGGCCGACCGAACACCCACGCCCCTTCCCCCCCACTGCGAACTGCCGCCCGGCGCCCGCCGAGTATAATAGTAAAGTACAATAAAAAAGTAGGTTGGGGGAAAAAAATAAATAAAACAGTTTACTGCAGGCGGCCCGAGCCCCCTGACATGTCCGGGCCCGGATAATCTGTACCCGCCTTCCCCCCCTCTCGGTGCCCCTGTACGTGTGCATACCATGAATGTATACACAGTACACAATAGAGAGGAGTAATAGAATCTAAAAAAAATTGGCAACAGAATAAGGTAGCAAATTACACTGTTATACTATAGTGTGTAGTTTGTCTGTTGACTGAATTTTATGTACTACTAGGGACCCGCCCCGGCTTCTTTGAATTTAGGGCAATAGTCTTATTTTGTCTGAGGTCTTTTAAGATTGCCTTGTAGATGACATTAGTCATTTTTCATCCTGACGTCAACATGAAAAGATTTAGTTTTGACTTGACACGCAAATGGGCCACACAAAGTTGTCCATGAGAACACTGGGCCTGATTCAGAGCCGCTCGCTGGATGATATAATGAATGATTGAGCGATATTGATATCATTATAATTCAAATTCTTCATTATATCGGCTAGTGGATACGCGGCTTAAGATTGTGCGGGCCACAAGAAAAATAAGTCTTATATGCAATTTTGAAAGGTTCAATCAATATAACATTACAAAAATTGCAGGCAAAGTTAGGTTGCAAAGTAAGTGCATATAACAATCACATGACATAATAATATAATAATATGCTCCTGATCACCCCCTCAATAATATACTCCAGACCCCATCCCCACATGACATAATAATATAATAATATGCTCCTGATCCCCCCCTCAATAATATACTCCAGACCCCATCCCCACATGACATAATAATATAATAATATGCTACTGATCTCCCTCTCAATAATATGCTCCAGACCCCATCCCCACATGACATAATAATATAATAATATGCTACTGATCTCCCCCTCAATAATATGCTCCAGACCCCATCACCACATGACATAATATAATAATATGCTCCAGACACCCCACCCTCAATAATACCCCATTCGCATGACATTATAATATGCTACAGACCCCCCTTGTAATAATATGCTCCACAAACACCAACCCCACTCCCCCAGTAATAATATGCTCCAGCCCCCTCTCCCCAAAAATATTTCCCAGACCCCCTCCCAACAAAATTATATATATGCTCCAGCCCCCCCAGCTCACCTACCGCACACATGCGCACTGAACAAGACTATGCCCCCCCGTGTCTCAGCCTCAACCATTCCCCAGCCCATCTCTAAGCCTCACTATTCCCTAGATTCCCCAGCCGTGTCTTCAGCTCCAGCCCGCCCCCTCCGCCCCTTCCTCTTACACTAGTCTGGCAGACAGATTTATTAATGTATAAATTTGTTTACTGACTGTCTCACTAATGACACAGTCAGAATTGGCGGCCGGTACTGGCTCCTCTTCTTGACTTCTGTCGGTGTGCACGCTGCAGGTCAGGCTGCTGCTGTGTGTGCAGGGAAGGGCCAGGCTGCGCTGCTTATGGGTGGGAGGTGGAACCGTAAAGGCTTATAGGGGGAGCTGTTGCAGGTGGGCATGCGCAGCAGCTCCCCTGTTGGCCATGTTTTTAACTACAGTAATACCTCCTGATCGAAGCTGAGCTCCGATCGCGGCAGCCAGGACAGGCTGATCAGAACAGGCGGGGGAGTGGCTACTCAGGGACCGGCTGGGCCGCGTAATATATGTATTTTGGCCCACACAGTTGAGCCGCATAAAATGTGTATTTGGGCCGAATGTGGCCCGTGGGCTGCATGTTTGACATGCCTGCTCTACATGGTATAAAATAAAGTCCATTGTTGTGATATATCTTCAACGGTTTAGGCAGCATAAGCCAAGAAAGCACCCGGACGTCCATTTGGTCAATGACTTGCTTCAATATATTGTCACTGCTCAGCTCCCTTTTGTCATACATTAATGTTTCATACACCTAAACCTTCCTTGACAAATTCTCTATAGAATAGTGAAAACTGCATCAAAATCCGTATACAGTAGGTTCTTGGTTTTAGCCCGAAAAACAGACAGACACCTACCAGGGACTATGTATAGAGATTAGAGATGTATACTATCTTTGATATTCTTGAATGGTTAAATTGTACATACACTGTACTGTACAGTATAACACACTTTAGTTAAGTAAATAAGGTTACTTGACATAATTTGTCATTACAGTATGTGATACAGGTATAGTACCTGGGTGGCGTACGTCAAACAAGGAAATCACATGTGTAGCTCACACTGAGCTCTAGTTGGGATGCATTTTGCGTAACAGCTGGGACCCTCTGTCTTCGTTTGTAGTGGTACAAGGCAAAAATCTAATAAGACTGTATGGAAAGGTGACAGCTGTCGCAATATCAGATGTAAGGATATCAGAATGAAGAGAACAGTAATTAATTAGTACAGTTATTACAGTCCCAAAGTGTATTTTGTGTCCCTCGGTGTTAGGGGTGGAAATAACAAGCCCTAACACACACTTCAACAGTCACGCACCATTGTGGCCCCTTTGTCATCTGATGAATAACACATAAGGATTATCATTTCCAGCTATTGATATCTAGCGTTTTTTTAAACATACAGAGCCATAAAACACTTGTATTATTGTGACTCTGTATGTTGCAGTGGCTTCACCTAACTCCATTGTAGCTATGGACAATGTTGTGCTAATTTGTATCCAGGCCACGTTAAATTCCCAAAGTGCCGTTGAGCTAATGTATACCCAGTGTAAAAAGAATAACATTTGTTTAGCTTTGTTTTTGCATTTTTAATGTGTGTAGTTAGATTTTTTTTATATTTATATAATGTTGCTATAAGAATTTTAAATATATTGTATTAGGAATTATCTTAAGAGGACATTTTAGCCATGTATGAATTGAGTTATTTAAAGTAAATTTCCTGGACAAAGTAATTAAAGACAAAAGACATGGGTTGGGAGTCTCCTGTACTGAGAGTTACTCTTTGCCACGATCTGCAAGGAGCCAGTTTTCTTTTGTCTATACAGTACATACAGTAGTATCTGGATCTCTAATAAAAGTAGCTGTATCCATCCACTGGGGAGCAGACTCTATAAAAGATTTGTGCAAATTATAGATGACATTTTCATGCTAACTCTCTTCTTGTACATAGTTTACTTTTCTTCTTTATTTAAAGTAGCTTTTATATATTACATTATTATTAGTACTTCCTTGGAGCAAGAGGAGAAAAAGAAAGAAAAGGAAATAAAAAAGAGAGAGAGAGAGAGAGAGAGAGAGAGACTGACTCTGCAGGGGAGGGGGCGCTGTTTGGGCCTGTAAATTTTCCTGTTTATTATAATTTCTTATAATTCTCACTTGTAGCTTCCTCACCTTTTATCCCCAGCATCTCCTGGCCTCCCCTACTCCCCTATCTCTTCCCTGGTCGTCCCCCATAAGGCAATGTCCCCTTTATTGGTGCACTCAACTTATATCCCTATTTGAAAAATGGGGGGGATGGGGGGGGGGCTCTTTACAAGTATATGTGCATTCCAAAATATATTCAAAATGAATCTGTGTTATTATAATTTTCCCAAAAAACCTACTTTTATCAATATGTCTGTGGCATCAAAATAGTATATACTGTAGTGGCTAAATCAACACAATTTCATGTCTGCCTGCAATTGACAGACTATTACATTTACCCAATAATCTTAAACTGTGAATTCTTTATATTCATATAAACACCACCTTCTGTACGGTCCAGTGTTCCAGTACATCACAAGCACACATCTAGTAAGAATATATGTGTACCAGCAGTGAATGTATACAGCGCTTATCAGTAAATGGCCCTTCCACCTTTCTATCCTAGGATTTATGAGTTGGGTAGGACACCGGTAGTATTACGCACCCTTTGCTAGTTTGAGTTACAGAATAAATAAAAATGCCAGAAACAAGTTTGAAAAAAGTATCACAAATTTATTAAAAACCAATATAATTAGCTTTGGTGAGTAGAATAAGCAGAGATCCTACTAGCCAATCCTAGTACATTGATAGTTAAAGTATCAGACTAAGCATCAGGCACTAAGACAGAAGTCCGTGACTGGCGTTGGCTGCCCCCCTTTGCAAAGATCCTTATATAGATGCTAAACTATGCACTAATGTGATCAGCCTTGGCAAGAATAACAAAGAAAGTAAAGGTGCATTTTCCCAAGAAAAAACATGATTTTTAAGAAAATGAAACTTTCTGCAAGAACTAGCAGTACAGTATACGCATTTCTTCAGCATTCCAAAGAGGAAACAAACAAATGCCTTTGCGTCACAATTCAGCCCTGGTTCCTTTAAGGCTAATTTGTAAATAAATTGATCCCATTTCAGCAAATGTATCTACTGTATGCATCAGATGCGTTGCTTGTAATGTGCATTTGGTTATGAAACACAAACATAGTTGCACTCTAAAATAAACTAAAACTATTGAATACTAACCAAGTAAAAAATATTTGGTGACTTAGCAGCTCCACAGGAGGTTTCTGTCCTCCCTGAGCTCACCTTACTGTATATAGAAAACTAACTTTTTTTCTAGCTTGTGTTATCTTCTCAGTGTATAGATGGTAGCATCATCAATGAAAGTACCTTCACCAGTACTTCCCTTAAATTCCAAAAGTAAGTCCAATGTTATTACATACAGCAATGCTACTAACTGTAACTTAACTTCTTCAGTTAGGTGCTCTAAAACTGCAAGTGCATGAATAAATATTATCTCCACCAGGAGTGTAACTAAGCATTTGAAGGCCCCATAGCAAAAGTTTGTAGGGGTCACTATGTACTGCCTAATGATGAAAAATATATATAACACATGTAACTTTGACAAGGAAGATGGGCCCTAAGAGTCCGACTGCTGATTGGCTAAGAGGAGCCAGACTCTTAGCCAATCATGGCTATTGTGCAGGAAACCTTGAGGGCTCCCTGTCAGTCATGTAGCGCTATACTGTATAGATGCACAGTGTATTTAAATCTCAGACAGACACGACTCTTAATAAATATACCTCTAAGTTCTAATTGATGGTACTGATGTGGATGACTTAACATTCTCTGTAAAGTACTGCATAATATATTGCATGCTACATAAATAAAAGATAATAATACCTAACCAATATGACACAATCACTTAACATGAGTATACAAATGTACAGTATTTACACTGTATGCAGAAATATAACACTACTGCTAAATTCCATAGAAAGTTTGTATATTATTAACTAAGGAGTCAAGAGGGCAAAAAAGGTTAATGGGATTTGTTAATTACTATGCTTGAACCTATTTAGCTTGCCCCCAGGCTGGGCATTAACTTATTACCAGTCTTCTGCAGCTGTGCAGATAAAGCACAAACCATTAACTCAATACTGTATCTGTGCAACAGTGTATGTGCTGACACTCACAGTACAATACTTGTTTGTTTTACTTTTATGATTACAACTGTTTTTCTTTCCCTTTTTTTTATTTTGACTGAGTTATGTACTGACTCAGGGATAGTCTGGGTATAAAATAAATATAAAGCACAATCCCACAGTTGACTGAATTAATGTATAACGGCATATAACTTTGTATATTGAGTGCATCATTATCTCCTCATTTTGGCAATGCTTCATCTTATATTCTACCAAGCTAAAAAGAAAAAAGAACATTTACAGATACAAAGCCCTTTGTGAAGCAATGGATTATTCTTAGATGTTGCAAATCCCACCTAATATAGGGGCCTATTCATCATCGGAGGCCGTATGGCCCCGATGATTAAGTAATCTCGCTGCGAGGGATACTTAAGACTCCAACTCGCAGCGGGGGAAACCTGACACCGGAGCAATTCATCATTGCTCCGATGCGGGGACAGCTGCTCCAAGGCCCCATATCTGGGGCTACAGTATATATGCAGCTCACCAATTGTGATACTAGTTAAATTTAAATTATTACTAAAGTTTAAATTATTTTATGTTATTTTATACAAAGCCTTACAAATAGGTATGTAGTACATTCAATCTTTTTTACTTGAATAAGCAGCATTGGCTTCTACAGTATATACAATTATAAAATAATGCAATCAGCTAATACCTGATTTGTAGCTAATGTGAGCTCTCACGAGCAGGGCCCTCTTCCCTCATGTGTTTTTCCTCCGTCACTTATACCATCATCTCCTCCCCACCGGCAACGCCACCCCACCTTTGGGTTCAGTTGATGCTGCTTATTTGGGTATAATGACAGCTGATGTTTATAAACCTTGTTCATGTTCTTTTTTTTTTTTCTTGCCAAAACAGATAGTTAATAAACTAGAATTGATATAATTATCATAATGTTGCTAAACCAAGATGACAATTTATTTATCTAAGATAATAGCTACTAGGATTCAACAGATTCTTCACCAGTAAGGATTTATGTCTAATGCTGGGTACACACTTGGCGATATATAGCTCATTCTATCGATGAGTGAGGCGATATATCGCTCATTCTATCGATGAGCGATATATCACGAATGCATCAGCGGGTGTGTACACCCGACATGTCTGTGAACGATGTTGTTCACTGACATATCAGGTAAACTTACTGCAAGGACCTCTGAAACTAACATCATAACTAGGTGGAACAATTTAAATGCCCGTCCAGGTTTTTGATGGCGGATCAGTCTGCTGACCGATCTGTCGTCAATGTGTGTACCCAGCATTAGACAGTCAGTTAAGGGAATTCATACTGCAGTAGCAGAAGTGGCAGAATCCTTGGTGGCCACTTCCTCATCACATACTTTGCTTGGGTTATATCAGGGATGGGGAAACTCCTGCCCGGGGACCGTATAAGGCTTGCGGAATCATGTGGTCTGGCTTTCTGAGCTTTTTTCTGCTAGCTTCATCTGGCTAGCAGGTTGCCTAGAATGGCACCCTGCAGCCAGAATCTATGCACTAGTGCCACCTGGAGCATCCTTAGGACGCTTCAAATGGTTACACCGCTGCTCTTACAACTCCCTGGAGCATCCTCAGGATGCTTCGGTCATTGCTGTAATCACCGGCAATTGTGGCTTCATCCCCGTGTGACATCACATGAATGTTATATATATCAAAATGGCCCTCGGCAGAAAAATGGTTCCCCACCCCTGGGTTAGATGAAGAGAAGGCTTTTAATTTTGTTTTATCCCGTTTGAAGCCTGTTTTTGGTTCCTGAGTTTTTGGATTCCTTGAAGTCCCGATCAATGGCGTTCCCTAACTTGGCTGAATAGAAGAGTGAAAACTTCTGCCCATCTTTACAAAGGTTTGAGGAAATAGCTGAAAATTCCTTTAATGGACCCTTAGAGCATCTGAAAAAAAAAGTCCAGAAACATATACAATATCTTTCATTCCCACATAATAGATTTTTGCCCCATGTAGGCTGACTATAAAGCTTTATATTTCAGGCATCTGAAAATAAAATAACCCTAAAGTCTTGTCCTCCAGTGACGTGCAGTGAGGTAAATGGCTGGGGAGGCACTGGCTAGTATCAAAGCCAGATTTACAGATACATATATGAACCCGAGGGTTTATGTGGGCATTATACAAAGGTGCAGCAGTATATAGTGCTGGAAATTTGGTGTGTTTTGATCAGGGATGTGCAGAAAAGGTAGAGAGGGGAGGCAGTGCCTCACCTGCCATATACTTTTTACTCCAGAGTTTTGACTATAGAAATGACTAGAATAATACAATGAAGATATTTATAATATTTTCTTTGCATTTTTCTTATAAATGTTAAAGTCAAAACTCTGGAGTATACCTAAGTATGACAGGAAGGGCTCTGCCCCACCTGACCACACATCATTCCCTCCGGATTCTCAATCTGTGTAAATCCATTGATCAACGACACAGGAAGTCTAATTACAGTATTGGACCACAAATTAATAATATGGTACTGTGAATTAGGATCCGGTGGGAAAATAAATTATTTATTTTCTTTTAGAGGCTGATTCAGAGGTGGGTGGAGACGCGGATGCGGCTGAGTCTAATGGTAGTGGTCTGACACTTTATGCAAAGTCCTTGTACATCCATGCATCCAAATGTGCAAGACGCCTATTGTCGGCATCTGTAGGCACTGGAATATCGCTTGGTGCCTCTTTAGACGCCACCAGCAGTTGCACCATCGAAACTTGCAGCAGCCCTATAGCAGGTGCAGAGTCTCCATCCTAGTATGGCCTCCTGAGTCAGTGGCTGAGCATCTGTGTATGCAACCATTTTCACTAACATGTGGCTAAAATACATAAGAAACCTCAACATTTAATACCTATTAAAGGCCCCGTATATGGACTATGAATTCCTATTAATCTTTATACCCTAATGTCGCTATTTAGCGTTGCGTACGCACAAGAAATAATTGCTTTCCAGACTTTGATTGTGGTTCCAAAGCACAAAAAGATATTATTCACATAAAAGCATATAGTTACATGCCTTGATCTATAACACAATCAGCGCAAAGGTTATACAAAATACAAGGTACAGTCGATGCATACGCATGCACTCTGGATCCAGATTTCCCGGCATCATCTATGAAACCTCCGCCAACAGAAAGAAAGATGACTAACTACCAGATCTACAGTGCTTGCATATGTACCCTTGCAGAGATTGGCAATACAATAGAACAAGTTGGCATAATCCCATTGGTTCTTCCTCCTGGTTCTTCTGTTACGATACAGTTCATAGGTCAGTTTGTATTGTAATAGTTCAGCCCTCCAACAGCTCTTTGTGTGCATTTTCCTGCCGAAGAGCAATTCTAAACTGGCTAATAAACATTACATTACAGACTACATTTCAATGCCTATGTCTCTATGATCCATAACTTGCAAACGCATGTTGCGATTTCCTTGCCGATGGAACCAGAAGTCTGCAAATAAATAGTGGTTTAGAATGGCACCAAACATGGTCTGCTTATCATGTACTAAACCTTAGATACCAAATATATGTATTTCACAATAGACTTGATAACGTATAAAACCTCTAATATTAACCTTAATGCTTAGGAAACCTTTTTATAAGTTTTGGTATGTGTAAGTGTAAGGATATTGCGTGTAGTCGCTAATATGCGTGGTGCATTTTATGTGCAGAGTGTTTTAATAAACAGCGCAACTGTGCACTGTGCATCTTGTATATCATATGTATGATTTAATGTGCGTATGGGGTATGGTAGGACTTTTAACAATATGCGGTAGCAATGCAGTCGCACAATGCTAATAATAGCATGTTAGCATCGCACACAATGGTTTCATGCTGATGATGCAAGATGGCGTCATCCGATATTAACTTGAGATCTTGTCTCAGCCAATCATCTGGCTTCGACAGTCCACCCTTTGATAGCAAACAATACGCTATCACACTCTGGTCTTAAATTTAAAAAAAAAATAATTCTTACACTATGACATATTATTTAATGTTATATTATGGGAAGGCACAATGTGGTCATTAAACCATCAATAATGTGTCTCTGGGATGGACATAAAACTACCCTTATACGCACACCGCGGATCTTGGAAGATCATGGAAAAGATGTGGGGATGCACCTAACCTATAAAGGAAGTCTTGAAGGGGATAAGGACTTACATTATTTAGGATGTTTAAGATAACATTTAATAATACATTTCATGCATGGCTAAATCTATACATCATCTGATGGTACATTCTAGTTCAGGGTTGTAATACAGTTCTTCCTTGACCTTGGTATTCATAATATCATTGCTCATCACCATCATCTTGGTTTCTTGGTTCGCCCTTGTGCACTTTCCACACTTCAATACATTAGGAACACACCTGACAAATAAGCCAATTACTAAGATGACAATCAGTATAAGGATCAGGAGCTTACCCACAGTGGCAACCAGTTTTTGGACCCATTCTCCTAGACCGGAGAACCATTTCACAGGGTTCAACCAAGTGAAGCACTCTTCTACCTTCTCCTCTACTTCAATCAGTGAAGCATTATGGTTCATCCAAAATTCCCATTTCAACTGCAGAATTTCATCCATCTTCCGGTCTATCACCTCCATGGGGTCACTAGTGCTATTTGTAATATACGTGCAGCACTTGACACCAAATTGGGTGGCCAAAGTCACACAGTATCCCCCAGGCACAGATGTTAAATAATTTAACACTAGCCTATGTTGCAGAAGTTCTTTCTTATAATCTTGTAACTCCCTACCTGTATACCTAAACGTGTCATCATAAATCTCGGTGATATTATCTATTAATTTAGCAAGGTCTTGAATATACCTGAAATTTAGAGTACCCCGAGCAATCCTGGTGGGATCCAATACTACTAAAACTTGAAATCCAGTTGTTTCACTAATCAATTGTATGGCTTTATGTACATCACCAGGTATCATGTTTCTCTTATGACGGTGTTCATAGTGCATATGAAGATATGGGGATGGTGTGTTTTTATGGATACCAAGCATTTTACCATGTGTAAGGGTCATAACTTCTGGCACTACTACTCTTCCTAGGTAGCATAAACCTTCTGAACTCAGAGAGAGCCGCATACGCTTTCCTTCCACATATAAAATACACATTATCAGGGAGTACATAAGGGATAGTAAACATCATTATCGTCAAACACATTTCCCTAGCCAGTGATCCTATTTCAGGTTCTCCCATTTGACTCATACAAGTTTCTGGTTGTATTACCTTGGCACAGTACCCTTCTGGTACCCTACCAACCATTTCCTTGGTAGAACTTAGTGTATATTTATACCGGAAGTGTCTTCCACCTGTTCTAATTGTGTGTACAAGTTCAACATTTATAGGTTCATTATCAGCTCTTAGTGAGAAGGTCACCGTTTGGTTATTCCCAGTCACCTCCCAAATTCCTAGTTTGTTGGGGTTGGTGATGTTCAAACATAAAAGTGATCTATCTAATTGGTACTGGTGGAGTTTAAAATGAGGTGGTTTGGACATAAGAAATTTTCCATCCAGTGCATCCCCTCTTTGCAATTCTAAAACCTCAGAGACATTCAATGGGAATGGCACTAACCCTACATTATGTTGTCCTTGAGGCATGTGAGAGCATACCCAACAGTCAGTTTGGTTTAAAACTTTGCCCACCATGGTATGATAATCCTCTAAAGGATACCCACCGCAATACGGGCTATACTTAGGCTGACACCATTGGATGCATCTCTCATCGACTAGGGACCCACAAAACTCACACATACAATAATCCTCAGACGATAGACCTTCACACTGTTTCCGAGTTTCCAAAATAACAGATCTCTTAACAATTACTGTACTGGGTTTGGTCAGATACTTCCCCGATTGGTTTAGCACTCCTTCTCCCAACTCCACTCTATCAATATCACCATCAGCTCCCCTCTCTGTCATCTGTCCTCCGTCACAGAAACCAGAAATCCCAAAACAAACTAGGATGATGAAAACTCTGGAAGAAGACACAAACATAACCCCAGCACACCACTCCATTTCTGGGACAGTAATCTACAAATTTCTTTAGCTCAGGTGTCTCACTGCAACTTTTAACCCTCCCAGAACAGACTCGCAATTGATAGGTCTACGTTATCTGCCTCGACTCCGCCTTGTCTCTCCACTGGTTGGTTGACCTTCTTACAGTGACTGGAATGGACCCAGGTATCTCTCTCTGCCACTTTCAAGGAAGTTGTACTCATCAGCAACACTTGATATGGCCCTCCCACCGATCTGTCAAACAACCTGAATGCAAGAAATTTCTGATCATAACAAATTCTCCAGGTTCAACATCATGACAGTTTGTTTCTGGCATATCATGTGACAACAATTTCAGTTTCTGCTGTTGCTGCTTCAACTGTTTACTCCTGAACAATCTTTTTAGCAGTAAACACAGCAGTATTAGTGGCAGCTGGATATACCGCAACCCAATTAGAAAATACATCTGTACAAACTAATACATACTTGAGATTCCTGCAGGGTGGTAATTGGATTAAATCAATTTGTAATACCTGAAAAGGTCCGTCTGTCGGAGGAACGTGGGATGGCTCAGTTGGTATTGTTTTTCCAATGTTCTTCCTCAAGCATGTCAAACAGGACATTGCCCTCTTTTCAGCTTGGGAAGAGAAACCTGGTGCACACCAATACGCCCTGACCAACTTGCACATACCTTGCTTTCCAAGGTGAGTCAGACCATGCGCTGCCTCAGCCAAGCTTGGGTAATATGCCATGGGTGCCACCGGCTTACCTTGTTTATCTCTCCAGAGTCCAGAGGACTCTTGCCCACATACCTTGGATCTCCAGACTGCCTTTTCCTGAAAGGAACACAAATTTTGCATCTCAATTAATTTCTGCATATCAATCATTTGGAAAACCATCATCATTTGTTTAATTGGCATGTTTACTCTTAAACCTGCTACCCATTTAGCAGCTTCATCTGCCCTGTTATTGCCCAGTGACACGGGATCTTCTTCACATGTATGGGCTTTACACTTAATGACGGCCACTGCCTTAGGCATTTGGAGAGCTATCAATAGTCCTTTTATATGTTTTGAGTGTTCAACTGGTGTGCTTGCTGCTATCATAAAATTTCTTAGACGCCATAGAGCACCAAAATCATGTACTACCCCTGTGATGTCCTGGTTTTGTTGTGGGCCTGGGGAGGTGATAGGAGCAGACACAGAAGCAGATTTAAAACAAAACGTGGAACTTTTAATAAGTGGTTTGGCAGACATGAACAATGGGAGAAAATAAGTCCAGGGATGGCACTAAAGTGCAAATGGGAACTGAGGTGAATGCAATGAGTAAAAGTCCAGGTAGTTTTAGATAGGAGCAGTCCAGTATCCGGGTCTGGTGAGGGTGGTGAAAAAAGACTTGTCCAGCAGTGTGAGGTTCTGGTTAATAGGGAAATGTCCAGTTAATGACAGGCAGGGGAAGTCAGGTGTAGTGGTTGAAATGAAGAATGCAGGCTGAGGAAAAATCATCCAGCAGAGTGTCAGTGGAGGCAAGGTGCAGGGTGAACAGCAGACTCGGGTTCTCAGGCAAGGGGAAGGCAATGGAGGATGCAGGGTAGTCCAGTGGGGTTGGAGAAGACAAGCAGGCAGGCAGGTAGTGTTACACAGGAACAGATGATGAGCACAGGGAACTCTCTCTCAGCTATGCTGAGAAACACGTTGCACTGGCAATGAAGTGAGGCTCTGAACCTCCCTAAATACCAAGTGCTGTGCCGTGACTGGCCAGAGAGAGCATGTGACAAACCAGGATTGGGCAATTAGGTCACGTGACTGGAGGCAAGATGGCGGCGCCCATGGCGGAGTGGAACAGAAGCACCACCAGGCCTCACCAGCCCAAAGTGACAACATGCCCGCACAGAGCCACACACAGCCAACGCCCCTTGCCAAACACCAGCGCCACCGCCAGACACACCCCACCATAGTGACCTCACAGGTAATACCCGTCGACCACCATGCCGAGAAACTCTGGTCATGACAGTACCCCCCCTTATGGGTGGCCTCAGGACACTCACCAGGCTTTTTCAGATGAGCAGTATGGAATCTCCTGACGAGGGCGGGAGCATGGATGTCTCGGGCATCAGTCCAACATCGTTCTTACGGGCCGTAACCCTTCCAATCCAGCAGATATTGAAGTCGCCCTCTGTGGATACGAGACTCCAGAACCTGAGAGACCTCAAATTCCACACCTCTTTCAGTCTGAATCCGAGGAGGAACAGGGAGGACCTTATGGAACTTATTCAGAACCAAAGGTTTGAGAAGGGAGATGTGAAAAGAGTTTGGAACTCTTAAGAGGGAAGCTGAAGGTGATAAGCCACATTGATGATTGATGATTTCTGTGATGGAGAAGGGTCCGATGTAACGTGGGGCAAACTTCATGGATGGAACTCTGAGGCGTAGGTTCCGGGTGGACAACCAAACCTGGTCTCCAACTTTCATGCAAGGTACCTTTCTTCGCCTCCTGTCTGCTTGTAGTTTGTAGCGAGAGGACGTCTTCTCCAAATCAGTGCGCACTTGAGCCCATATGGACGCAAACCTCTGTACTGTATCCTCCATGACTGGAACATCGAAAGCTGGCAGGTTCTGAAACTCAGGTATTCAAGGGTGAAGACCGTAAACCACCTGAAAAGGAGTTTGATTCGTAGAGGTATGATAAGAGGCATTGTGCGCAAATTCCTCCCAAGCCAATAACTCGGACCAGTTGTCTTGGGATGATAACATGAATATTCTCAGAGAAGTCTCAAGGTCATGATTGACTCTTTCTGTGGATCCATTACACTGTGGGTGGTAGGCTGTAGAAAAATTGAGTTTCACTTGTAGGACAGAACATAAGGCTCTCCAAAACTTTGAGCACCACGATCAGAGACTATTTTTGTAGGGAGTCCATGCAGGCGGAATATGTGTTAGATGAACAAATGAGCCAATTCAGGAGCTGTGGGTAATTTCTTCAGAAGAACGTAATGGACCATCTTCGAAAATCGATCCACCATGACCCAGAGGTGGTGTAACCCTAAGAATTTGGTAAGTCTGTTACAAAGTCCATGGAGAGGTGCATCCATGGACGTGATGGAATAGGTAGAGGCAACAGTTCACCAACTGGAGCTTGACATGAGGATTTGTGCTGGGCACAGGAGATACATGATGAGATAAACTCCAATATGTCAGTTTTCATCGAGGGCCACCAGTAGGACCTTTTTAAAAGTTCTAGAGTCTTCTGAGTACCAGAATGTCCTGCGAAGCGTGAGGAGTGAGCCCACGTGAGCAGCTGCTTCCTTAACTCCGGGGCCACAAAGGTTCTCCCAGTAGGGGCTGTAACTGTATGGCGGCAAACACCCTTGATTCCAGCACGGGAGTACTGCGAGAGATTTCGGTATTGTTGTCACAGGAAAATTATCTAGATAGAGCATCTGCTTTCTGATTGAGAGCTCCAGAGCGAAAGGTCAGAGTAAAATGGAATCGAGCAAAGAATATTGCCCATCGGGCCAGACGAGGACTTACACACTGGATATTTTTGAGGAAGAGGAGGTTTCTATGGTCGGTGAAGACAGTGAAAGGGAATTTAGCCCCTTCCAACAGATATCGCCACTCTTTAAGTGCCAGCTTAACTGCCAAAAGTTCTTGTTCTCCTATCGCATAGTTCTTTACAGCTGGAGAAAACTTTTTGGAGTAGAAGCCACAGCTGTGTACTCTGTTATCCTCATACCGTTGAGATAGAACTGCTCCCACTGCCTCCGATGATGCATCTACCTCCAACAAAAAAGGTCTGACTACGTGTGCTTGTCTTAACACTGGTGCAGTGATAAAAGCTTGTTTCAAAAGCTGGAAGGCTGTCTCAGCTTCAGGAGTTCAAAGAGCAGGGTTAAGGCCTTTACAAGTCAATGCTGTGATGGGGGCCATCAGAGACGAAAATCATTTGATAAAGCGTCTATAGTAATTGGCGAATCCGAGCAGTCTTTGGATGGCTTTCAATGTCTGGGGTCAGGGCCAATCTAGAATCGCCTGAACCTTTTTGGGATCCATCTCCAGGCTGGAGCCAGAGATGATATAACCAAGGAATGGCACACTGGGCACACTGGGTACACTGAAGACACATTTCTCTAGTTTACAGTAGAGATGGTTCCTTCTCAAACAAGACAACACCTACTTCACATGTCTTTGGTGTTCTTCTAGAGAAGAGGAAAAAATCAGTATATCGTCCAGGTAAACGACTACGGAGACATACAACAAGTCCCAGAAAATCTTGTTCATGAAGCCTTGAAAGACAGCAGGAGCATTGCATAAGCCGAAGGGCATCACAAGATACCATCTCTGGTATTAAAAGCGGTTTTCCACTCATCTCCCGCACGGATACGAATAAGGTTATAAGCCACTCATAGATCTAATTTAGAGAAAATGATGGATCCCTTGACCCTGTCGAACAGCTCTGTAATCAACGGAAGAGGGTATCGATTTTTGACTGTTATGTCATTAAGGCCTCGATAATCTACACATGGCCTTAACCCACCATCCTTCTTCCCAACGAAAAATAATCCAGCACCAGCAGGAGATGTAGAAGGACAAATGAACCCTTTCTCTAAATTCTCCTTGATGTATTCAGACATTGCTTTGGTCTCTGGCAAGGATAGAGGATAGGTGCTACCTCGAGGAGGCATCTTATAAGGCAACAAATCGATAGGGGAATCCCATTCCCTGTGAGGAGGTAAGACATTAGCTTGTTGTTCAGAAAAAACGTCAGCAAACAGTTGATACTCCTTGGGGATAATTGGGGGTACTAACGAGGCTGTTTTCCTCACAGGTCATATCTTGGGAAGACAGGACTTTTGACACTCCATTCCCCATGAAAGAATTTGCATAGAACACCAGTCTATCCTGGGATTATGCAGACACAACCAGTGTAACCCTAGAACAACTTCTAGGGAAGCCTCAGGAATCACAAGAAATTTTAGGTACTCAGAATGGAGTGCTCCAATGCGGACTAGCACTGGTTGAGTCTCCTTGGTGACAACTCCATTAGCCAGACGATGTCCATATACAGCGGACAGAGAAATTGAATGATCCAGGGTAGAACAGGAAATGTGTTATTTATCAACTAGACTAGAGGTCATAAAGTTTCTGGCTGCTCCAGAATCCAGTAGAGCATCGACAAAGGCAGGTTTAGGCTTAACATCTAAAGCCAAGGTCAGAACAAAATCCTTAGAAGTTGAGGACGGACAGATTACTGCTAACTTGATGTCCCCAGGGTCAGTTAGGAATGGGCATTTCCCGGTTTGCGGGTACAGGAGGCCACCAGGTAACTCAATTCTCCACAATATAGGCAGAGGTTTTCTGATATTCTCTGGCGTTCCACTCTGGAGAGATGGGTATGATTCACCTGCATTGGCATTTCATCTGTAGGAGGAGGAGGTGGACGGGTAGGGGAAGGAAGAGTGACTGACCTAGTATGGTCAGTTCTTTGCTGCTCGGCCTGATGTTCTCTGAAGCGTAGATCGATTTTGTTACAGAGAGAAATCATATCATTGAGATTAGTAGGGAGGTCACGGGTGACCAAGTCATCCTTCAGTCGGTCGGAAAGCCCATGCCAGAAAGGGCTTCCTCATTCCACTTGAGCTCTGATGCCAAAATCTGAAACTGTACGACATATTGGCTGTCAAGACAGGTACCTTGTTTCAGTGACATAATACTAGATGAGGCTGATACAGTTTCGCCCAAGCTCATCAAAAATCCTCCTGAAAGATGTTACGAAGTCTGTATAGTTGTCCAACAGGGAATCTGAATGCTCCCCTGGTGTCCAATGTTGGACCGGACAACAGGGACACCAGGTAGAATACTTTGGTTCTAGCCGTGGGGAAGTTATCAGGCTGTAGGGTGAAATGTATATCGCACTGATTCAGAAATCCGCGGCAGAGCTTGGAGTTGCCATTGAGTTTACCAGGCATAGGAAGGTGCAGTCGAGGGGATGCCTTGTAACTAGTATTGTCAGGCGGAGGAGCAGGGGTAACTATAGTTACATTGGAGGTAGACAAAGAAGTTTGCAGATTATCCAGTCGTTTAGACATCTCTTAAAGAAACTGAGCAATTTGGTGCTGCATAGTTTCCAGGTTTTCCAAATAGCCTGCAATACACCAACATAAATCTGTTCCAGACTCCTGTCCCATTGCCGGGTCTATGGGGCCAGTGCAAACTGTGATGTCCTGGTTTTGTTGTGGGCCTGGAGAGGTGATAGGGGCAGACACAGAAGCAGATTTAAAACAAAACATGGAACTTTTAATAAGTGGTTTGGCAGACATGAACAATGGGAGAAAATAAGTGAGGTGAATGCAATGAGTAAAAGTCCAGGTACTGGCAGATAGGAGCAGTCCAGTATCTGGGTCTTGTGAGGGTGGTGAAAAAAGACTTGTCCAGCAGTGTGAGGTTCTGGTTAATAGGGAAATGTCCAGTTAATGACAGGCAGGGGATGTCAGGTGTAGTGGTTGAAATGAAAATGCAGGCTTAGGGAAAATCATCCAGCAGAGTGTCAGTGGAGGCAAGGTGCAGGGTGAACAGTAGACTTAGGTTCTCAAGCAAGTGGAAGGTAATGGAGGATGCAGGGTAGTCCAACGGGGTTGGAGAAGACAAGCAGGCAGGCAGGTAGCGTTACACAGGAACAGATGATGAGCACAGGGAACTCTCTCTCAGCTATGCTGAGAAACACGTTGCACTGGCAATGAAGTGAGGCTCTGAACTTCCCTAAATACCAAGTGCTGTGCCATGACTGGCCAGAGAGAGCATGTGACAAACCACGATTGGGCAATTAGGTTACGTGACCGTAGGCAAGATGGCGGTGCCCATGCCGGAGCGGAACAGAAGCACCACCAGGCCTTACCAGCCCAAAGTGGCAACATGCTCGCACAGAACCACGCACAGCCAATGCCCCTCGCCAAACACCAGCGCCACCGCCAGACGCCCCCGCCATAGTGACCTCACAGGTAATACCCGTTTACCACCATGCTGAGAAACTCTGGTCGTGACAACCCCGAAGGCGTACCTAGAGTCAGTGTAGATATTAGCAGATTTGCCTTTTGCTAATTCACATGCTCTCCTTAGTGCCACCAGCTGTGCCACTTGGGCAGAGTGAGGTGGACCAAGGGGTTCGGCTTCTATGATGTCTTCGTCATTTACAACAGAATAACCTGTACATAACTCTCCAGTCTCAGTTTGTCTATGACAACTCCCATCCGTGTAAAATGTCACACCTACATTTTCTAAAGGTGTATCACGTATGTCAGGTCTTGCAGTAAAGGTCTGATTTAAATATTCCATACAATCATGTGCATCAGTATACTTGCAAAAGTCACCTTCCGCCAGCGACTCACCTCTCTCCACCCTTTGTGCATCCTGAGGCACATATGGTAGATACGTTGTTGGGTTTAATGTACTGCACCGTTTAATGGTGATGTTTGCAGGTGCTATTAGAGCTAGTTCCCATTTTGTGAACCTAGCTGAGGAGACATGTCTGGTTTGGGCAGAATTCAGCAAAGCAGATACAGCATGTGGTGTATAAACAATCATATCATGGCCTAATACTACATCCTCACTCTTACTGACCAATAGAGCAGTTGCTGCTACACTTCTTAAACACGTTGGGAGTGATCTTGCCACAGTGTCCAACTGTGCACTGTGGTATGCTACGGGCCTACTGGCATCACCATGTTTTTGTGTGAGGACTCCTGCTGCGCAACTGTCAGCTTCCGTACAGTACGAATCAAAAGGTTTTTCATAATCTAGTATTCCCAATGCAGGTGCTCTTGTCAGACTATCCTTAAGATTAAGGAAAGCCTGCTCTGTTTCCTCTGTGTGTACGACACGATCAGGCTTTGAGGAAGAGACTAAGGCCCTCATTCAGAGGCGGTCGCAAGAAGCGATCACTCTCTCTGAATGAGGGCGGGTGCTTCTTTTTTTTTTGTGCGGCCTCCTGGTCGCTAGCTAAGCTGTGGGTTACCACCCACAGCTTAGCGAGCGACCAGGGTGATGGTCGCGATGGTCAAGACCATCGGGGCTTGCGATGAGACCCTAAGGTTGGGTCTCGGCACCCGCAAGCCCCACGGAGCTTTCTGCTCTGATCGAGCAGGAAACTCCCCACTGACATCACTGCTGAGGGCAGGCTGTCAATCAACATCGACAGCCGCCCCTTTTGTAGTGCGCTCCGGAGCAAGAGAGTTTCTCTCTCGCTCCAGGGCTTGCGCACGCGCAGTGCAGCCACTACACGTGTCGAGTTGGTTGCGAGCGCTCAGCGCTTGCGACCAACTCTGAATGAGGGCCTAAGTCCTGTAATGGTAAAGCCAAGATAGAAAAACCTGGGATCCACATTCTGCAGTATCCACACATTCCCAAGAAGGTACGGATTTGCTGTTGGTTCTGCAGCAGTGTGATGGTCTGTATGGCCTGGATTCTGTCAGTAGTCAGATGTCATAATCCCTGGGTTAGATAATGTCCTAAATATTTAACCCTGGACTGGCATAGCTGTAATTTGCCCTTAGCAACCTTGTGACCTGTTTACAAGAGATGAACCAATAAAAGTTTAGTACCATTTAAACATGACATAAATGAATCAGAACACAACAATAAATTGTCCACATATTGTATTAGAACAGACCCATTGGTAGGTTGAAAAGATTGTAAACAGTCATGTAAGGCCTGGGAGAAGATACTGGGGCTGTCTATGAAGCCCTGGGGCAATCATGTCCATGTGTATTGTACCCCCCTGTATGTAAATGTGAATAGGTACTGACAGTCAGGATGAAGAGGGACAGAGAAGAAGGCAGAACAGAGGTCAATGACAGTAAAATGGGTTGCAGTTGGTGGGATTTGCATTAGAATGACAGCTGGATTTGGCACTACGGGAAATTGACTCTTAGCTACCTAATTAACCCCTCTAAGGTCCTGTACTAATCTATAGTCCCTCCCCCCAGCCTTCTTCACTGGAAAAATGGGACTATTGGCTATACTTGCTATTTGGACTAACATTCCCTGTTGCACTAACCGCTCAATTATGGGATAAACTCCTAACTCTACTTCTGGTTTTAATGGGTACTGGGGAATTTTTGGAGCTTGCCTACCACTTTTTAGATTTACCGTTATGGGAGCTACATTTGCCATCAGTCCAGTTTCCTGGCCATCTTTGGTCCAAAGTGAACCTGGTATTTGAGATAACATCTGCTCTACCTGAGATGGATTCTTATCTGAAACAGTAGAGTGAAACATTAACCTTTGGGAAGTGTCCAATATATCCCTCACCTCATGCGCAACTCTCTCTGGGATATCTAAAAATATACCATCAGGGGTACAATAAATGACACATCCCATTTTACATAACAAATCCCTTCCCAGTAGGTTAGTAGGGGACGCTGCTGCCAGGAGAAAGGAATGCCTGGTATGCAATGGACCGATAGTAACCTCTGCAGATTTGGTTAAAGGATAATGTTGCACTTTACCTATTACATTGCTGGTACTGTTTTGTTGGTCACCTGTAAATTAGATGGAGATTTATCACTGATCTGGTTGCCCCTGTGTCTACAAGAAAAGAATGTTTAGTACCAGCTACATCAACCGCCATTACAGGTTCTTCTCTAATATCCCCAGTTAACCTGACTGGCTGTAGACTGCAGGTGTGACCTGACCTCTAGAGCTGACTATCTTCTTACATTAAAGCATTCACTGCTCCAATGTGAGCAGGTGATGGCTGGAATTGTCCTGAGTGTTGTGAGTGCCCCTTCTGTGGGTATGTCTGTGTTCCCTGGTTTGGCGTTTCCCACTTTGAGGAAGAGACTAAGGCCCTCATTCAGAGGCGGTCGCGGACCATCCACTTACATTAAAGCATTCACTGCTCCAATGTGAGCAGGTGATGGCTGGAATTGTCCTGAGTGTTGTGAGTGCCCCTTCTGTGGGTATGTCTGTGTTCCCTGGTTTGGCGTTTCCCACTTTCTATCCTTACAGAACTTACTTATGTGGCCCTCCTTGTTACATCTATAACACCTTTGTGGTTGACGTGTTGTAAAAGGTTGTTGTTGTGTGGGTTGGGGAATGTGGAAAAATTGTGGTAGTGTATAGGGCTAAGGGTTGGAGGTTGTATGGGATGAGTGTATTGTGGCTGAGTGTGATAAGAGTGCTGCGATGTTATTTGCATTCCTTCCAGAGCTTGAATACTAACAGCCATTAGTTTCTTGCTCTGCATTTCTTCTTCCTAAAGATGTTTATGTCATGTTCTATTGCAGATTCCCTGAGTGTGTCTACTGTAACTCCTCTCCAACCAGGAAGTGAGGTCTGAACCCTGGCTTTTGTGTCTACTGTAACTCCTCTCCAACCAGGAAGTGAGGTCTGAACTCTGTCTTTTAGAGGATCTTTAAGACCATCCATAAGCACCATTATGGTCATTTCCCTGTGATGGGTGGTGTCCTTTATATCCTCTATGCCTGTGTATTGGGTAATAGTCTGCAGCGCTCTGGTGAAATATCGTGACGATTTTACTCCAGTTAACAGTTAATGGGAAAAATACAGCCAATTGGGTGACAATGTGGGTTATATTATCCTGATTACCTTCATCAGTTTATGGGACTATCTCCATCCAATACACAGGCCGTGATAAACTTTTTCACGTCAGTATTGTGTGGAAGACAAGCCCATAATACCACTCGCCAATCTTTATTGGTTGGCTCATGAGCATATGTTAAATCCTTTACAAATTTCTGGCACTATGCCAGTTCTTTCCTAGGGTCGGGGAAATCTGTCATTATGGAACGTAGTTCTGCTCTTGTTCATGGACAATGCATAGCTACATTCCTTGTGGCCACTACACCATGTGCGTCCGGATTCCCATTGGGAACAGTTATTGTCCGTACGGGATGGATGCCTGTCACACTGCTACCTTTGGCCTTACTACCTGTTTGGTGGTTCATTCTATTGCTACTACATATGGTATTAGCAATCTCCGCTACTGTTACAGCGGGTGTTAATACTTCTTGCTTTGGTGGGGCTACCTCCATTTCTGGTACTAGCGGGGCAGCTACCTGTGCTTGCTGTGGTGGTACATTTAACATTTGTGCAACATGGGAAAGAGCAGACATCACAACATTTTCATCATCTGCATCATAAACATGTTCCTTATAGTTACTTATGAGACGGTACAAGTGGTGGTGGTGCACGTGCGCTACTAACATTACCTTCTGCAATGCTACCTTGCTGTGTGTGCATGCTACTTTGCAGCACGCCCACAATGCTATTTGCATGCGAGCGCCCTTGCATCGTGCACGCAACACTAGTTTGCGTCGCGTGCACAGCACTAAGCCACATGTTCCCCTCGTGTTGCCACAACTTCAAGCAAACATTAAACTTTACCCTTTTCTTCAGAGACTTCACTAAACATATAATGTCTCTGACATTGTTCAGAACCTCCGAATCAAAGCTACCAATCTTAGGAAAGGTGTTCTATCCATATGTCACAGTACGCAGTAGCGTACGCACCATACTTTTTAAACATAACATACCTGGCTGATCCAGTTGGCCCTTCCATCAGCACCCATCTGAGAAAACCCTTAGGAATTTCTAGGGAATTTTGATTGGTGAAACGATTTTCAGTGAGCTACATTCACGCACTCCCTCTCATTATGTACAGTTGGCACGCCTGGCATTACAGTCGGCTTGCACAATGAGGAGCAGAATAACAACCTATTGAAAATTATTCTACCTGCGACGATATTAAACCCGAGCTTCCGCCACTCGCTCCTTCCCGCTATGCACCACTTTCCCCGCTAGGCGATATAGTCTGTTGTGCATAAACGAGGAGTAAAATAACCACCTAGCAAATTATTTTACGTGTGATGAATTTAACTCCAAGCTTCACCACTCGCTCCCTACTTTGATTTTACTCCCACTGGTAGCATCTAGAAGTTCCAATAACGCCTAACCTTGTCAGCAGTTTCACTCCCACAACAACCCACTTCACAATCACGGTTTATATAACCATGTGGTTCGATCGCATTGCCCAAAGAACCTAACTGATCAATGGATTTGCAATTAATGGGTGCCGGACCAAGAAACCCCTTAGTTGCTCGATAACCACAATGTATCTGGTTTGTACACTGGCCCAGTAGTTTGTACGGCCCCGTCGGGCACCTACCGAGTTTCAATTAGGCTTAACAGACAGTAGCCTCTACTTCACACTTAGGCTTAACCAGACAGTAGCCTCCGCTTTGCAATCACACATTTCAATTACATACACCTTTTCTGCGCAGAAAATAAAAACCTTTTTCCCTTAATATAGCAGTATAATTCAGAGGTTTAACAAGCAATCACGCTATACATACAATGACCGTTTGAACACGTGGCAGCAATACAGGAAATATGCGTACACTATTGTGCGACTTACTGTCTAACACAAAATTTTAACAATGAAAGAAAACAACTCTTCCTTCCTTGTCCCTAGATCCTAGTCAGCGCTCCTTTAACTCACACAATAATGGATAGCGGTCCCTCAGCATCAAGTGGTAGCAGGTTTTCGAAGGCAATGCGTTCTTTCCTGCGTATGGCGCCTCCACCCTTTGGTGAGAGACCGATATATGTGTGTTACCATGTGAACTGTGGTAGCTTGATTTCACTCGACGAGCCCCCAACTATGAATTCCTATTAATCTTTATACCCTAATGTCGCTATTTAGTGTTGCGTACGCACAAGAAATAATTGCTATCCAGACTTTGATTGTGGTTCTAAAGCACAAAAAGATATTATTGACATAAAAGCATATAGTTACACGCCTTGATCTATAACACAATTAGCGCAAAGGTTATACAAAATGCAAGGTACAGTCGATACATACGCATGCGCTCTGGATCCAGATTTCCCGGCATCAACTATGAAACCTCTGCCAACAGAAAGAAATATGACTAACTACCAGATCTAGAGTGCTTGCATATGTACCCTTTCAGAGATAGGCAATACAATAGAACGAGTTGGCCTAATCCCATTGGTTCTTCCTCCTCGTTCTTCTGTTACGATACAGTTCATAGGTCAGTTTGTATTGTAATAGTTCAGCCCTCCAACAGCTCTTTGTGTGCGTTTTCCCACCGAAGAACAAGTCTAAACTGGCTAATAAACATTACATTACAGAGTACATTTCAATGCCTTACTCTCTATGATCCATAACTTGCAAACGCATGTTGCGATTTCCTTGCCGATGGAACCGGAAGTCTGCAAATAAACAGTGGTTTAGAATGGCACCAAACATGGTTTGCTTATCATGT
Organism: Taudactylus pleione; assembly: GCA_031769625.1. Taxonomy (NCBI): domain Eukaryota; kingdom Metazoa; phylum Chordata; class Amphibia; order Anura; family Myobatrachidae; genus Taudactylus; species Taudactylus pleione. The sequence continues at coordinate 54,632,602 of JAUIMM010000200.1, read as the reverse complement.
ACTAAACCTTAGATACCATATATATGTATTTCACAATAGACTTGATAACGTATAAAACCTCTAATATTAACCTTAATGCTTAGGGAACCTTTTTATAAGTTTTGGTATGTGCAAGTGTAAGGATATTGCGTGTAGTCGCTAATATGCATGGTGCATTTTATGTGCAGAGTGTTTTAATAAACAGCGCAACTGTGCACTGTGCGTCTTGTATAGTATATGTATGCAGTCGCACAATGCTAATAATAGCATAATAGGATCGCACACAATGGTTTCATGCTGATGACGCAAGATGGCGTCGTCAGGGGCAACATAAAATGGCGTCGCCCGATATTAACTTGAGATCTGGTCTCAGTCAATCATCCGGCTTCCACAGGACATACAGTATATATACAGCTCACCAATTGTGATACTAGTTAAGTTTAAATGATATTATGTAATTTTATACAAAGCCTTAAGGCGCGTATCCATATGCCGATATTAATGGACGACTGAATGATAACGACATTGTTATCATTTAGTCGTTCATTAATCATGCAGTGATCGGGCAGTAAAATGTCGGAAACGACCAGCAATGCGCACTTCCGCTGGTTGTTTCTGACATCAATCATCGCCTGAACATACCGGTCAGTCTGCCGATAACGACAGGTTGTGCATGTTCAGGGATGAGGGAGGGTGCCTACACTGAACGACATATCGTTCAGTGTAGGCACTACAGGGGAAGATGAACGACTGTATAATTACAATGTCGCTACCCCATCGCCTAATGGATATGCACCTTTACAAATAGGCATGTACATTCTATCTTTTTTACTTACAGTAATTAAGCAGCATTGGCTTCTATAGTATATACATAGTGACAAATTATTATAAAATAATGCAATCAGCTAATACCTGATTTGTAGCTAATATGAGCTCTCACGAGCAGGGCCCTCTTCCCTCATGTGTTTTTCTTCCCTCACTTATACCATCATCTCCTCCCCACCAGCAACGCCACCCCACCTTTGGGTTCAGTTGATGCTGCTTATTTGGGTATTATGACAGCTGATGCAGCAATGTATAAGCCGTGTTCATGTCCTTTTTTTTTTTACCAAAGCAGATAGTTAATAATCTAGAATTGATATATTTGTCATCATAATGTTGCTAAACCAAGATGAGAAATTATTTATCTAAGATAACAGATGCTTCACCAGTAAGGATTTTTATGTCTAATGCTGGGTACACACTTGGCTCATTCTATCGACGAGCGATATCACGAGTGCATCAGTGGGTGTGTACAGCCCATATATCTGAACTATGTTGTTCACAGACATAACAGGTAAACTTGTTGCAAGGACCTCTGAAACCAACATCTCAACTAGGCAGGACAATTCAAATGCCTGCCTAGGAGTGATGTCAGCCCAGACACAATGAGTGGCAGATTGGTAAGTGTGTATAGCTTATCAATAACACGCCCATAAGATGGACCATCTCCTTGCATCTGATTGGCTACCGCCCAGTCACAAACCTTAAAACGCCCAGAACTTTTCCAAGACATTTCTGATACCAACCATCTCGATCCCAACAGTCCCTGTGTGTGCACACTCTGTATAACACATGTAACACATGGGCTATAGGAGTTTTTAGAGATTTTCATGCATGCTCAGTACCAAAGAATTATGCAACTACGTGAGCATCACCAGTGTGTGTGGCTCTGAATTGTTTTAATGCTCAGTTGCTGAATGTATTTGAATATTTGTTATCTTAAAGCTGGGTACAAACAGGTGCGATGTGTACCCAGACGATATGGTGGCCAACGGGCCGACATATCGTATCTGCGGCATAGGATGCAGTCAGAATCCAGGAGCTGGAATCCCGACCACCTGCACCCTGAAGGTAAGTAGCAGAGTTGGGGGCAGGGTTAGGGTTAGGCACTAGGGGAAGGGTTAGGCACTAGAGGGTGAGGGTTAGGTTAAGGCTGTGGGTAGGGGGAGGTTAGGTGTAGGCACTAGGAGGGGAGGTTAGGTTTAGGCACCGGGGAGGGTTAGGATAGGGAGGTTGTCAGGATACCTACCGACAAGTGTCGGTATCCTAACCCTGTCAGGAGGCTGGCGTGGGGATTCTGACCGCCGGGATCCCAAGCGCCGGCATCCCGTACCCATCCCCTGCGGCACACATAAGTATGATGTAATGAAAGACGTAATGATCCCTCATTCTGTCCTTCATTACCTTGCACAGCACCGTATGCAATATCGTCCAGTTAGCCATGCAGCACGACCGACCGGAAGATATCACTGATGACCGCTGGAGCGCGCAGATTGGCCATACACAGTGAGCCATACACAGTGAGCGATCCGCCCAATATGCTGTTCTGATTCAGTTGGAAACAACATATCGGATTGATATCGCTGCAGTATGTACCCAGTCTAAGGCTTTTGATATGCCCATGTTACTGAGATATTGTATGTTTGTACCTAACCACTTAATAAATGGAACTGTTGGGTATTTTTTTTTTGGCCTAGGGGTGCCGTGAAAATATTGTTGAGGAGTTCAGGGAGCCGTGAAGCGAGATATTTTGGGAACCTTGGGATTAGGGTCTGGATAATCCAGAAAAAAGGAAGGAATTTCTACATTGTGGATTAAGAGCCTGACTTTGAGTAGGACACAGCCACATCCGTGTGTGTGTGTCTTTTGCTGCAATTGCATCTGTGACTTTATGCTAACGCCACTGTAAAGGCCCTCCCTGGTGTACAGCCATTGTTGAATCGTAAATAAACCTTTAGTGCATTCCTGCCTATAAACCTCTAAGATTCACCTGCCTAGAACCTCTAAGACAAAACCTGCCTATACCTTCTAAAACCACAAGATGTCGCTAATTAGTGTTGTGTTTAATTGTACCATTAATAAAACTCTAAGACAGTTGAATAGCGGTCCAACGCGCTAAAGATTATTATTCAGGTAAAAGTACAGATGTTACCACGCTATGATCTAAGAATGAGCGCAAACTAAATTGTACAAACATTAGGTCATAAGGTACAGTCAATACATACGCGTGCGCTCTGGGACCAGATACCGGCATCAATAATGAGACCTCCGTCGAACAGCATAACAGGAACACCGCAGACTGACATCTTGTTTCAGAGCACTCACATATATACCCGTACTGGGATAAACAATACAATAGAATACGTTGGCAGGTTCTCATTGGTTCCTCTTCTTGCTTCTTCCGTTACGGTACAATTCATAGGTCAGTGCAAAGACTCAACCCAGCCTCTAACAGCCTGATTGTGTTCACCTTCCCGCTGCATAATAAATCTAATCTAACTATGGCATACAACATTTCAAGAAGTTATTCTCTCTAACATTCATATTTCATAGCCGCATGTTCTGATCTCCTCACCGATGCCACCGGAACGCTGTGGGAACAGAGTAGATCAGTACAGCACCAAACACGGTTCAATTGTCATTTACTAAGCCATAGTTATAGAAAACATTCATTTCTTTATATGCTGACATTGCGATTAAACCAAGTAATAATCATTCCTTTCGCGCTGCGGGACCATTTAAATGTGTATGCGGGGAGAAATGACACTAAATTGTGTTGTGTGTTTGAGGGTCTGTGGGGCACTTAGCGACCAGCACTAAGTTGGAAAGGCTTCTGTGTATGTGTGTGAGCATGCCAGTATGGGTTTGGGAAAGGTCACTAAAAAGCTGGCTGTGCGTCTAAATAGCTATTTTGCGTTGTCCTATGTTTAACATGAAGTGCAGGGAAAACACCACTAATTTGCTACTTTTTGCTACATCACGTATGTGTTAATGTGAATGCAGGGGAAAACACCACTACTTTGCTACTGCTCAAATATAAGTCTGTGGTGATTTTAATGTGTTGCAAAGTTATTTTATGTCTGCTAAACACCGTTGGTAGGTGTTAGGGGAAGATTGTTAAAAAGCTGTTCGTGCTACTTTTTAGCAACTTTGCGTTGTGAGTAGCAAAATTGCTACTTTTATCAATTTTGCACTGTGGATTGTGTACTATGTATTTTTGACAAAATGGCGCTTGTGTAAGCTTTCTTTTCTAAAATGGAGTCTTCCTGCCATTCACAAGATGGCGTCGTGCAGGTTTTCCTGATTGGCAAACAGATTCTGTCCTACCCAATTATTCGGTTTCGACACCATGCATCCGAATGTGCAAGGACTGAGACACCCACTTCCAGCATCTTTAGATGCACCATCAAAACTTGCACCAGCCCTATGGGCAGTTCATCTGAATATGGCCTCCTATCTGAACAATTCTGTCTCCATTCGCAATCACTATCAGCATTACGACCGCGACATTCCCATAAGATGCAAAATCTCTAGGTGTCTGATTAGCAGCTCCCCTGTTACTGCCCAGGAACGCCTCATACATCTTTAGTACACTTCTGCTACCTGATATCCAAATCTGTTCTGCGACTCTGTTCTACCGCATATGTACAAAATCTGCACACGTGCTCCACTGCGTCCGACATCGCCTCCAACTGAGAATCAGGCCCTATATGTTTACTGATACTGATAATGTGGCATATTAGGAAGTACTTTGAAAACGTTGACTGAATGTCGTGTTTAATTCATTAAACTAAAAGGCAAATAAAATAGTGATACATGCAGACAATACAAGCCTCATACTTCTAATGGAGACTATGCGACCGTATTTATATTTGAAACAATAACACAACTGTGGCAATAAATGGATATATTTTCTAAGTTAAAAGAACCCTGGAACTTTTCGGGAAATATCTAATGCTGCTGATGTGTTTTCTTCAGAGATTTCACTGTTTATCTACTGAAATGATTCAATTGCAATTTTATTCAATTTTGCTGGTAAAACAGATGCACTTGAGAGGATACAGCAGCTGCACAATGACAAACAGAGTCCTAAAGAAGAACAAATTGTGTTATGTAAGAAACTTGATCATCACAGTCTAATTCAGCTGGTTCATATAAATTATATTTATTTATTTTTTTATAATTATTTCATTTATGGCATGATAATGGAAATCAGTGGCCAGATGGCACACGTTTTCCTTTCTGCAGAAACATCCTACTAAAGATGCAAGTAGAACAGTTATCTTTTAAAAGCACCAAGATGTTAATAGTTCTTCTTCACAGAATATCCCATAAAAATTTAGGGAAAAAGGTTCAAACTACCACTGACATATGCTCACTGATATATTTTGCAGAGGTAGTCATGATAAAAATTATAAAAAGCTCCAAAGAATTTTTGGTTTTTGTCTTGTTGCGACTATTAAATGTAAATTGTGGTTACATTTAGCAGGTTACAGGCCAGGTAGGTGGCAGCATAATGAAACGTCCACTGATGGTGTCAGGACTGTGATGATTGGAGTATTCCACAGTAGCCGAGATGTTGGCGACTGATAGTCAGATCTCTATAGTAAAAAAGTTGGTATGTATCAAGAGCAATAAATGTCAAGCTGTCTAAATGACAGCTGCATTATATGGGGGTGAGACTTTTGGACATATATTTGGCTATTTTTTTTATTATAACTAATAACAAGCTACAAATATATTTAAGAAAATAAAGTGGTTCTTTTTTTTCTAGAACCTTTTTATTTGTGTGAAAAATATTGTTTATAGGTCTTGTATTATGGGTAGAAATGTACGCTGACCCATGTGTTTTGGATCTGGATTCATTTTCGAGTTTTGTTTTTGCAAAACCACCCTCAAGTGTTTTGGTTTTGGATCTGGGTATTTAGAAAAAAAAGAAAAGATAAAAAGTTTATAAAAACAGCTAAAATCATGTAATTTTTGCAATCCAAAACCCGAAATTCGGATTTAAAATCCGAATTACGAATCGCTGGAAGATCAGAACCGTCACCCGGATTTATCCAGATCTCTTTAGGAGATGAGAACTGCGGCTCGGGTCTGTTCAGATTCACGAAATTCGTGTGGATTCGTGTTTCTGGAGAACCAAAACCGCACATCTCTAAGTATGGGTTAGTCAAGTTAGCATTAAATAGCAAGATTGGTTAATATACTCTTATGCAAATGGTGTAATCCTGCTATCCTGTGCTAAGTTGACTAATTAGAAAAGACTTTTAGCTTTTAAAAAATTTATTATTTATTTGATATCATTTAGTGAGAAATTGTATCAATTGTTTAATATAGCATATTATGGGGCCTAAGTACTAATAATTGCGAGTTACATACCAGCCACATGGGCAGAGCCGTCTCTTCCAATGGGCTTTTAGGGCAGTTGCCCAAGGGCCCGAAGCTTCAAGGGGCCCTCCAGCCCCCCTGCAGCCAATGCTGGTTAGTAAATGTTTTTAAAGTACTGTTTCCTATCCCCCCCCCCGTGATGAGGGGGCCCGCCCGTCCGCTCCTACCCCCTGCAGCCCACTCCTACCGCCTACAGGCCCAGGTAAGCCCTTCCACTCCGCCTCCTAACAGCCGTGGCCGGACACTCCGGAGGGCCGCCTGTTCCTAATCCTTGACGCTGCCGACACACAGGCCCAGGGACGCCCTTCCGCTTCAACCCCTTACAGAGAAGCAGCCGGACACTCGGGGGGCTCTGCCCGCTCCTAGCACCGCTGCCCGCCCGCGCCGCACATCCATCGCCGTCTCACCATTAAGCAGGAACTGCTGCTGCGCCGCCGAGCAAGATCATAGAGCTCGGCGGCATGGCACAGTTCCTACCTGTAGGACTGCTGTGAGTGCAATGCTGACATCGTGACATCACGTCGCGCTCCCTGCCGAAGGGAAGAGCTGCTGGCTACGCAGCAGTCTTGGACCAGCAAATGGTAAGAGGGGGACAAAGGGTGGAAAGAAAAGGGGGTGGAAATGGTGCAGGTGGCTTGAAAGACAGGGACAGGAAGCTGAAAAAACAAGGGGGCAGGAGGCTGGTAAGACTAGGGGGCAGGGAGTGGACTCCTCTGAGTGATAGGAATCATGACTAGGACATTTTTGATAATGTAAGTGGTCCTATCCTATCATAGGATAGGACCACTTACATTATCAAAAATGTCCTAGTCATGACAGGTTCACAGTAAACTGGTAGGTTGCATTCCCAGCATATTAATTTACAAAAGCTGTCTTCAATATAAGCAGGCAACAGGTAACTGACATTTATGAAGGGGATTATTGTGTTAATGGGGAGGGTGCCCTGACCTGACATAACTAATGTGCATGTAATGTGGTTTGAGGTGTGGGTACCAGGCTCAGGGACATTTTTTTCCCGTGAATGGGTGGGTAGGGGCTCCAGTGCATTGCTTTGCCCAGGGCCCACACTGCTGTTAAGACAGCCCTGCACATGGTAGGAGTCATTCACCTTATCAAAAGACTCCACCTAAGTTTCTGACACTGCACATGCGCACAATGTCAGTTACCAGAGCCAGTTAAAGGCTGCGGCTGCGAAAATGCCTCTTTAGGTGTAAGTGGTTAACGCCATCTAAGGATGTTGTTAAATAATGTACAATAGTGACAGACACTCCCAATAGGCGGTGCTAGACATACCCAATAGGCAGTGCTAGACACGCCGATCTAGTGGCGCACACCCTAATAAAATGTGCTGTGCACATTTATGATTAGAGAGGGTTTTGTCATTGCATTCATACCTAATATCAAATGCATTTGTTTCACATATTGGTTTGTGACAGGTGCATATGCTACTGTGCTGACCAGAACACATTTTGACCTCTGCATATGGGTGGAAATATGCTATTTATGTATGCGCTTTCTAAAGAGTTATTTATGCTGATTTTATGACCAGCTTCTGTGTCATCAAGCTGTATCTCCGAGCTAACACAGAAGGACAGCGCTATATTATCAAGTGTGTTTATAATTAGATCATCAAAACCGGCATCGTCAGAGCTCAATCTGTGATGCTCTTTGGCAGCTGCTATAAGTCTGCTGATATATGTAAGTGCCATAAAAGGATGTTTTTCTTGAATTGTAATGAATCCAATCTGCCATAGTCACAGGATCAACCACTTGTAATTCTGCAAGTACAGTTTACTGAAGCTACGTTGCAGGAGAAATAAAGCCACGCAGAGAGTGACTGTTCCACAATTTATGAGTGTTAGCTCTTGAGCCAAGTGAACACATTATCTACTGAAGACCTGATGAAGATTATTTATTCTGCAATGTGCTCAAGTGAGCAAAATATAAATATAACTTAATAACTTTGTGAACAAGGGACTTATATTGCAATGGGCACGATTCTATTCAGCGCGATGTAAATAGCGCCGGGAGTGAGCTCCCGGAGATATTCAATACACCGCGCTGCCAAGTCCGACTAATGATTTCTTCTCTCATCCCTCCGGGGATGAGAGAAGAAATCCGACAAAAGTCCCGGCGTGAGGCTGTTTTCTGCCCATCGCGCCTGGAAAACAGCCTCGCGCCGGGAAGTTAGGTTGGGGAATGCCCGTTATCGTGCCTAAACACCCTGTTTAAGGCGCGAGAACGAGCCTTCCCCGACCTAACATCGCCATGAATTGAATAGCTCCGGGAGCTATCTCCCGGCGCTATTTACATTGCGTTGAATAGAATCGTGCCCAATGTGTTCTTAGATACAATTTATCAATTGATATTTGCAGGACACCCATTTTCAGGGGTACCCGCAAATATTAAGTGTCCCCCGAATGTATATACAAGGGCTGCAGCAGATATTAGAGATATGTGATTTAGTCCCCCATTTTTGACCATAAAAATACATTTCTATGGGGGCTACTGTCTTATCAAATTTACCAAGACGGTAAATGGGCTACAGATCTCAAAAAACACCGGGAGAGGCATCTGTAGGATCCCCACTTGTGCATCATGTGTGGTCGCAGTGTGTATTTTAATACATGACGGTGGTACTTATTTTCTTAGTTACTTACTGTGTTATTGCCGCGAATAGCAACGATAAGAAATTGTAATTATCACATCAAAATAACAATAATTAATAAATGGTCCCTAATGGAACTTATATTTAGTACTTATGCGAAGGAGATACTATCCATTATAATAATAAGTGTCAGAGCCGTAGCTAGACTTTTTGGTGCCCTGTGCCAGAAAGAGCATTGGTGCCCCCCTCATTTTTCAAAGGGACATAATGCACCCAAAAAAAGGGGAATGTACTCATAGGGAAGGGCCAGGGAAGAGATAGGGGAGGCCAGGAGATGCTGGGGATGAAGTTAGAGGAAGCTACAAGTGAGAATGATAATAAACAGAAATTTGACAGGCCCAAACAGCGCCCCCTGACCTGTGGTGCCCTGTGCGATGGCACCGGCCGCACTACCCTAGCTACGGCCCTGATAAGTCTGTGTACCATATCACCTGTTACATGTCTTCTAGTATAAGCAAACCAGTGTGTCCATGCATGTTTAATATAGTCACTTTCTGGAGTGGCTGGAACTGGCAATAGAATTACCAAAATCTGGGGAGCCGGTAAGGGACAGGTACCGAAAACTATGAAATAAGAAGCTGATAGTTTTTCTTTTTTTCTACCTGTTTTTTTTATATATTCATAATTCCTAAAAATACGAGGCTATTTGTGGCCTATTTGGACGCTAACGTAACTGTTCTTTATTTGACAAACATAACTGCTAATTTGGATTTAGCAGTGTAGCACATCTAAAAATGGCGACTGCGTTCCTTTCAAGATGCTCTTACACGTCATTATATAAATGCCAACAACAAACAGTAAATTTGGGGAATAAAAGGAATTACGATGCTCATTACTATTCTGAAGGGTAGTAAGGTATGATATGGTTAGGGATGCAAAAAATATAGTCTCCCATGTTATGTCCTGTATATGAGTGCTTTCAGTGTATGTAATTGACTACATAAGTAAATATAAAACCACTTTTGAAATAATATTAATGAACAACAACAAGGTCTGCACATGTATATCATTTTATACCTTGATCTCCAATTTAAATTGGAGCAAGTTTATTTAGGACCTCTTTGCCTAGCTGGGCACATCACGGTGCATCCTTACTCTATGCTCTCACCCCTGAATCTCATTTCAATAATTGCGCTCCTCAAAATGGATTTTCAGTTTTGCATTACTTGTAAAACTAAAGTGCAGTGTTTTTCCTGTTAGGAATGGCCTCACTTTTGTGACACTGCTCCCATCGGCTGGTGAAATCGTTTGCTCCTCGGTAATTTCTTGTATATCACCATACACCCTTCAGCAGAATATTGACGCACAAATTGGGTTGCAGAACACACCATAGAGAGTTTTACAATGTGGGCCAGCTGGTTTGCACAGACAGTGTAATGGTTAGCATTATTGCCTCACAGCACTGAGGTTGTAGGTTTGATTCCCACTACGGCCCTAACTGTGTGGAGTTTGTATATTCCCCATGTGCTTGTGTGGTTTTCCTCCCACAATAATATACTGGTAGGTTAATTGTCTCTCAGCAAAAATTAACCCTAGTGTTTAAGTATGTGCGCGTATTTGTGGTAGGGAATATAGAGTTGGAATGAAAAGAGGGTTGTATCCGCACAGAAAAATATAATTATATTACCATATGTTAATTACCAACATCAATAACCATTGACACCAAAAAAATATTGGGTCTGGAAAGTAGCTGTTGTTGGTGGTGTTCCCCAGAGCCGAAATGCACTTGCGTAAATGGAGGAAAAGAGAAAAGAAGGCTCTCTTTGTGGGGCACTCTTAATGTGTTGTTATTAAAAATTTAAATTTAAAAATTTAAATTTAACATTTAGCTTTTAATATGATCCATTAAAATTGAACCTCAAGGTATCCAAAAAACAATACAAGACAGTAAATTACAAAATGTCTTATTCTATGTTGCTATCTATTGGTGCTGTGTCCTAAGATTGAAAACGAGAAGTGTCAAATCCGACAGGATGTCCTTCTATTGGTTTGGTTATACACCACCAGGACACATACGTAACATCATATATAGAAGGACCAAATCAATAGAAGGACATCCTGTCGAATTTGACACTTCTTGTCACTTCTTGTTTTCAATCTTTCAATCTTGTTTTCAATCTTAGGACACAACACCAATAGATAGCAACATAGAATAAGAAATTTTGTATTGTACTGTCTTGTATTGTTTTTTGTATACCTTGAGGTTTAATTTTAATGGATCATATTAAAAGCTAAATTTTAATTTTTAATAGGGAATATAGAGTGTAAGCTCCACTGGGTCAGGGACTGATGTAAATGGCCAAATATTCTCTGTAAAGTGCTGCAAAATATGTGTGCGCTATATAGATAACTGGTAGTAAATAATAATAATAAATGAGGCTAATACTGAAAATATCTACACTTTTATAATTGATGTTAGAGGGCAGTGCACTTCTGCTCTGTCCTCTAGTGATGGCCATTGACCATCAATGCTGGAAACTGATGGTCTTGCCATTGATGGTGGAGATCCAATGTTTCTCCGCCATTGATTGCACAGGGTAACAGAATTTTTTTTTTTTCTCAAGTGCCGGGAAACAGAGCATAGCTCCAGCCCCGACATGACCTGTGAGGCCCTGCCCCCACTCCCTGAGTGAACCGCTGCCCAGCAATTATTAAAGCAGGGATGACCATCGGTGGATGAAACCATCATTGGTTGCCAGCCGATGGTTTCATACCATCGAGGTTAACCACTGATGGTACCACCGATAGTTAACCGACCCACCGATGGCCATTCCTACTGTCTCCTCTCTGTGCAAACATGCTGGGCACTAAGACCCAGAGTCTGCAAGGAGGTGCGACCTCTGACCTGATATGCTATTGCAGACTGCAGCCATTTTACTGTATAGAGTGATACAGTGCTGTGTTTCTGCACATCACTTAGCTCCTGCTAGTGAGACACCTATTATCTGCAATATCACTTTTCAATACCACTGCTAGTTACCGCTGTTAAACCCTGCATTACCACTGTGTTCCTGTATTACTGCTGTTAACCAATAAACCCAGTATCCTTGTTAAGGTAATACAATCAATAAAACAAACAAGTCGCTGACCTTCTGTGTGTATAGTATCTATATAATCTCAGATTGCTGATTAGCACACACTGATTGACAGTTGCCCGCGCACAGATTGGGTAATACTGGGTATCCCAAATATTGAAACAAAAATACTAGAAATGTTAAGGCGCTGGTCAGTCCATTAAAAGACAAAAATACATAAAATAAAAAATGAAGCACTATATGTATATATACAAATGTATATTACACCTAGTTATACTTCTGACTAAGCAGTAAGTACTGTATGAAATGCCCCTGTAAGCTGCTAGACAAGTAATTCACACAAATGTAACATATAATACCTAAACAGAGACATACTAATAAAGATTACTAATAAAGTGCATCAATTAGCAAAAGTACCATGACTTAGATTGCTGCTATCAAAACGAATAACAATGGCAGTAGTAAAAACTACACAGCGGTAAAAAAGGGCAATAAAAGCTGACAGATATTGATTGCAGAATAACACAAATGTTCATAGTGTCAAGATTTGTATCCACTTAAAAATAATATTGTGTCCTTGTTTGGAAAAAAGTAGAAAAGTAGATACAGTTTCAATAAGGTAGTCAGGCTTACAATAGCAAAGCTGTGGATTATTGGGTGTGGGTGGCAGGGAGAATTATAATCAAGCAGCATGCATGCAAAATAATGTCCATCCCAAAACTCAATCCCTAATGGGGTCCCATAGGAGCTTTTTAAACTCAAAAAAAGTTTTATATATACTGCTTTCAAGACCACATAATTTACTAAGCTGCAGTTTGGTCCGTTACCGGCAGATGGTGGTGTACCAATTGGACCAGCTGGAAACAATGCTCATATCAATCCAGCGATCCACTCCATCTGTCACCACCCCTAACTCCATACGACCTCTCCACATATGGGCACTTAGTCTACGCGTTTCTCCACCTCTTTTATATATTTTTGTGTTTTTATTTTCTCCGTCAAATATTTTATATATGCAAAAAAGTGTGGACTGACCAGCACCTTAACATTTCTAGTATGCTTGTTAAGGACTGGCCCAGCAGTGTCTTTCACATCTGCTGCCACTTAATTGGGATCATCCCAAGGTACCACCCTAATAGACTATGGGTCTGACTCAGAGATGGACGTAATTGCAGAGCCGCACACAAGCAGCTGTGAAATTCTGTCCATATAAAAGGCTAATGCAGCAGTAGGTGTATGTAGAAAACAGACAACTCCTTGCTGCATCTGCAATCCCAGGGCTGCGACCGAGGGTTGAAATGGTTGCTCCTTTGGCCAGGCTGCGGTAGCTGAAGCTGCTGTGAGGCCAGGAAATCTGCATCCACCAATATTTCCGGGAATGGTGGCCAGCCACACACCCGCCCCCAAAAGCCACAGCATGATTGACTTGGGCGGGTCTGCGTGCAAGATCGCAGGACCCATTCTGCACATGCACAGACCACTTACTATCAGAGATGTACTGTACACTAACCATCATGTTAGCATACATCTCTGAATCAGGCCCCATATTAATAACTGATACTTATAAAATGTAGAAGCCATTTTGGAATAAGAATCCATTTTGTATGCCATGTATGCATGGAGGGTGGGTGCACAGGACAGGATGGAGTTAATTCATTGTACAGACCCTGTCATATGTGCACAGAAAAGCATATGTACATATATGGTAAGGTATGCGATTACAATGTTTAAACAGAGCTATAGTCTCACTGCAGATAATGAATACCAGATGTGTTAGACGGAACTTATAAATGTGGGCTGCTCTGTTAAAATAAAGGAGAGAGAGATGGAGATGCTTGTGGTACATACAGTTGTGTCCTGTGTCTCCTTCTTTACACACATGATTATATGTAGCCTTTAGCAAACAAGACTCTGAGGGTGACCAATAAAGGACTAATTCACTGGCCATAGCTAGTGAGGAGATTTGACAAAAATGATGCAAGTACCATACATTACCCCTCAGCTACATTATTTAACAAAATATAAAATAGAATTCATTCAAATTGCTTACAAATACATAAATCTGATGGTAACTTTGCCACAAATTGTGTAATGGCAAACAGTTACAAAGTAAATAGATTTTAAGTTAGGTATAAAAGTATTAGCATTTTTTTAAATAAGTAAATTCCATTAAAAATATTGGGGTAGATTTACTTAGGGGCATGTTTTCTAAGTCGCTGATCATTGACGGATGTGCTCTATCAACTAATATTGAAAGTGGGCGTTTCAGGGCTTGCAGTGTCCAGTGCTTGTAAGTACACAGGGGGAAGGCTGAGACTAGCAGATGCATATTATCCCAGCTGCAAATCTGAAATAAAGCACAGCCACACATGCATTAGCGTCCACCTCTGTATTAGACTTATTGTCCTGTGCTGCAACATGAACAAACCAAACAATATTATGATTCACCCCTGATTCATACTACACCTCATAGTAGTGTCCCTTATTCATGTATGAGACACAGCAGTGCCCCATTTACACAATGCCCACATTTGTGCCCCTTATTCACAATGCCCACAGTAGTAGTGCCCCTAATACACATAATGCCCACAGTAGTAGTGCTCCTTATACAATGCTCACAGCAGTAGTGCCCCTTACACATAATGTCCACAGCTGTATTGCCCCTTTTGCAATGCCCATTGCAGTATCCCCGGGAGTGGTGTCCCTTATGAGGTGCCCCCAGGAGTGATAGTGCACCTTATGTAGTGCCCACAGTAGTGGTAGTGCCCCTTATTCAATGACCCCAGTAGTAGTGGCCCTTATGCAGTTCCTCCAGTAGTGGTAGTGCCCCTTATGCAGTGCCTACAGTGGTAATGCCCTTTATGCAGTGGCCTCAGTAGTGGTGCCCCTAATTTAGTGCCCCAGTAGTGGTGCCCCTTATTCAGTGCCCCTAGTAGTGGTGCCCCTTATGCAGAGCCCACAGTAGTGGTAGTGCCCCTTATGCATTGCCCCCTGGAGTTGTGCCCCTTATGAAGTGCCCCCAGTAGTGGTAGTGCCCCTTATGCAGTGCCCACAGTGGTAGTTGCCCTTATTCAGTGACCTCAGTAGTGGTAGTGCCCCTTATGCAGTGCCACCAGTAGTGGTAGTGCCTCTTATTCAGTTCCCCCAGTAGTGGTGTCCCTTATGCAGTGTCCTCAGGATGTGGTGCCCTCTGTAGTAATGCCCCCTGTAGAAGTAATGCCCCCTGTAGTAGTTACCCCAATAGAAATGGCCCCCTGTAGTTGTGTACCCAATAGTAATGCCCCCTAGTAAATGCCCCCAGTAATAGTGCCCCCAATAGTAATGTCCCAAAGTAAATGCCCCCAGTAGTATTGCCACCAATATGAAGCCACTTACACACAAAAAAAACCAATACTTACCTTAAGCCCCGCTCCTGCGTCCAATGCTTCCGGTTCACCTTACTGCTTCGCTGAACTATGGGAGAGGGAGCCAGGCGCCCGCTGGTAACAAAATCTCAGCGGGCACCCAGCAAATGGAGCCTCCCTGTGGCGCCGGTCTGAGGTGGGTCGGAAGAAGCGAAACTGGTTCCGTCTCCAAATAGAAGTGACGCCCCATTCTGGTCCACTTTAACCCTTAGGGGTCTATGTACTAAGCAATGTTAGGAGAAGTGAAAAGTGATAAGGTGCCAGCCAATCAGCTCCCAACTGTCATTTTTCAAACACAGCCTGTGAGATGGCAGTTAGGAGCTGATTGGCTGGCACCTTATCACTTTTCACTTCTCCTAACACTGCTTAGTACATAGACCCCATATAGGAGTATTCAATATGAAACGTAAACTTCGCCGTCTATGCGGGTCAAAGTTTTCGCCGCACATCGGAGCTTTTGCCGGCAAAAAAGTATCACGCGCGCCCCCGATTATACCCGTATTCAATATGAAATCGTCGAAAATGCCCCCAAAATGAAAGTGCTTTTTTTGGGGTCCTCTGAGGTATTTTATTAAAAATTTTTTACACAGTTTACCTTTGGGGGACTGTCTGAAGGTTGCAGGGTGGTTTCTGAAATGTTGCACCCCAAAACCCCAATTCTGCACTTTTTTTCGCCACCCATTCCTTGGTGATACTTTTCCGCGGGGTCGAATGCAATATACTTTTCGCACTGGCGAAATTGAATACGGTGTAAAAATAAAACCGGCGAAAATGATGTCATCCGAGTGAAAACCTCGCAGAAACTGCGTTTTCTCTCCATATTGAATACCCCTATTAGTCTCAGGTAAATAGATTACACCATGAGTTGCACAGAATAAACATTAAGGAGCTTACAGAGATTGAGGGGCAACTTTACTAAGAATCGAGTTTGACTTCTAAACATAATCGCTGGACATTGCCGGCACAATCAAAGATCCAAATTTACTAATCAGCATATTTGACTGACTATTTCCATTCAATGTTTGTTACTCAGCGATTTCAGTCATGAGCGAGATCAGTCAATTTGGCCCATTTACAATAGACTCTGCTGTCAAATCAAACCATGAATCCACTGACAAACACGCTGCTCACAGCCAGGTCTATTTGTTTGTGCATTGTGCTGAAACCATCCTACATGAATCAGGTGATGGAGGGTCCAGTCAACATGCAGAGCTGCGTGCTGTGGCTATGTGCTTGGAAGAAACAACATTCAGCTGCAGTGTGAGCAGGATCATTTTGATTGGACACGTTAATGCACACACTGGACTTTTACAAAATGCTATTGCAGATCATCTGACCCAGGTATCCACTATGGAACGGACATGACAAGATGAATGTGAACTGTTGAATTTGGGACACTGGCACATGCCCAATCGGGACATCAAGGTGCAGAAGATGGTCCACACTACAAATAGGTGAATTAAATATTCTTACTTTAGTAAAGGAAATATAGGCTCCTCTCAGTATATTTTCATATTTCTTTTATCCACCTCTTATACATAAATAAATCGTATGGGGAAACCATGGGGGGAAAAAAAAAAAAACACATATAGTGCAACATTGTAAAAACTCTCAAAACATTTATTTAATTTCACTTACAATTATAAAAAACCATAAAAAGAAGGAACTGAAACACTGTGGATATATTACAAATGGCTTGCCTACCAGAGGGATAAAGTTATAAGGCACATAATACATAAAGTTGATCTCAGTCCTGCATTCAGCTAATGGTTCTCATGAGGGCCGAGTCCCCTCTGGTACGGGTGACGTTCGTGATCCCAGTCCGCTTAATGCTCAATATCTACAATATGTTTTTAAAAAGCCACTATCTAGGATCTGTTCCTGAAGCTCTATTTACCTATAACTTCACACTCTCAAAGGCAAATGTAATCTTTTATAATGGGTATGTCTCAAATTTTTTTTCCTCCTTCCCCTTTAAGGGGTAAGTCACATTGGAACTCCATTATTGGATCACCTATGGATTTTTACATATGTCTATTTTATGGTTTTTCTATATGACACTATTCCCCTTGCATGTACCATTCTCTTTGTCTGTTTTGTAGACTTTTGGTTACAATATTGTTTTTATACTTTTCCATGTAGCACCAAGGTATCTGTTTATCACCATGTTCATTTACTTACTGTAATTATACTTACAATTTGTCTATTTCAGCTTTATTAAATGTATTTGCTTATCTGCTTACCTGTTATGGATGTCGACAAGATGACTGCATATCATTGTGTATCATCCTTGCAATATAATTATATTCCTGTTAATTCTATAATTGCTGTAGTGTCTTCTTAATACCTTCCTTTATATAAATATGTGCCTGGGATGGGATTTGTTGAAGTTGGAGAGCGCTACTATGCATACTTCATATTGATTCCTACAGGGAGGCTTCAAGTGCCAAACCAAGATGGCAGCCAACCTTGCACCTGCACTGCTCCATGTTGGAATGCCACACTGGAAGACGGACGTCACGTAGCTCAGAGAGACGCGCTGTTACCACTGATCCACAATGCCTAGAGACGCTGGTACTGCTTAAATCCGGCACTGCTACCCACATACAATCACCAGCTGGTGCCGTGAATGCTATGCGAAACCTCCGATCCATGTGATGAGTCTGTGTATGCATAACTGTGAGTATGACTGTACATCTCTCATTGTAGCAGAATAAACCACCACAATGGTTAAGTACTCGGCTCTTCATTGACTCAGGGCATCTGCTGGTGTGTACTTACACTCTGTCATACCACCACCAGTTGTACACATATATTCCAACAGAATTGAGTTCCAACATGGTACTAGGGGTAACTGATGGAAAGTAACCCAGTTGACTTGATCCTGGGATCTGTACTAGTTGGCAAAATCAATGCTTTTTCCTGATGCTACTCACAGGTACACAGTACTCGCATCTTATTTTGGTATAATACTTCATTCTTATCACTACAGATGTGTCCTGCTACATCTTTGCTCATAGCACTGCATTCTGGCTTCCCTGCAGCAGCATGTCAATACGAGTTATGGCAGATATGCGCGATATGGCGTGGCATGGCATACTGTATGCCACGATGTACTACATGTCATGCCGTACACAGTTTAACCGCTGGGTGGCGAATGCTCCCCGAATGAAAACTACAGTACTGAATGCAATACTGTAGCAGTGGATGGTAATTCGAGAGAGGCTGGCCAATCACATTCAGACAGTGTAAACAGTCACTCCTGAGGTGCTTCAAAAGATCACTTTGTGTCAAGAATAAACCGCTATAGACATTATACTCATTATGGGCTGTCCGTACTGTATACTGTCGCTACTAAAGACGCACGGGCAGTTTATCATAACGAGAGATCATTTTAGGTTCAATACTATTAAAGTACTATGCTCAACTATATGCATTGCTCTGCACTTTCCTCATCCCTTAATCTCCATCTTATGACATCCAGCTATTGACATTGTATTGTACACTTTACCTGCTGTAAAGTCGTACACTTAACATAACATACACAGCATGTGTGGCTCTTGATATGGCTGGTGTGTGTAGTTAAGGTGAGTGCCTTACAGCATGGGCACCTCGGGCCTTGAAAGGGACAATGTCATTTTGTACATCAGTATTTATTTTATTTTTTTTAAATCTTCACTACAGTATTAAATAAAGAACAAAACATTTGGTGTGTGAGTTCTGTCATTTATAAAAATACATATCTGTGTTGGCCAGAAGACGCACACCCAGCATTAAATAAAGACAGATCAATTCAAGTTCAATATTCCTAAGGAACTCTGCCAAACGCAATACATTGCTCTCAAATTGCCACCACCTGGCATTTCCACTATAAAGTAGACATTGTACATATTACAGGGCCGTCCGTACGATGCACAGGAAGTTATTCATAAAGAGAGATCATTTCAGGTTCAATACTTTTAAAATACTCTGCACTTTTCCCCCTCCCTTCCTCTCTGTGTTAGGCCTCCTTTACCACCTTCCCCCACCATCACTCATTACTATTCAATCTCACTGAGCTCACTGTATGGCTCACCCACCTCCCCCCACCATTATTTACTTCTATTCAGTGCCACCGCATGCTGGGCCCACTATTGACATTGTATTGTACACATTACCTCCTTTGAAGGGAGCACACCGTCCAAGGCCAGCCATATTTATACATAATGTCACTGTGAGCATTCATATACGCCCGCCGAGGATGAGTAGCTCACCCCTAGATTATGGTCTATTTGGCGCTGCCATATAGTCATGAATGAGTACGCACAGTAGGAATCAGGATGGCAGGAAGCAGGACGCCCCGTAACTTGTACAATACAATATCTGCTGTATACTGGTTTGGCGTAAAATGCAGCTGGGTGGCATACAGTAGCATAGAAATACCAGGTGGTGGGAAGTTGAGAACTTGAATTGCTCTGTCTTTATTTAATGCTGGGTGTGCATCTTCTGGGCAACACAGATATGTATTTTCATAAAGTACAGAACTCACATACTAAATGATTTATTCTTTATTTAATCCTGTAGTGAAGATTAAAAACAAAATATATGTAAAAAATACTGAGGTTCGAGGCATGCACACTGAAAGACACTCACCTTAATCACTCGCCCACACACACCAACCATATCAAGAACCACACCTGTTTTGTATGTGATGTTAAGTGTGTGACTTTACAGCAGGTAAAGTGTAGAATACAATGTCAATAGCAGTTTAGCATAAAATGCAGCTGGGTGGCATACAGTAGCATAGAAATGACAGGTGGTGGGAAGCTGATAGCAATTTATGGGGTTCAGCAGAATTCCTTAAGAATATTGAACTTTATTTAATCCTGCATTCATGACAAAATGCAGTCCAGTACTACTGTATAGTGTGATGAATGACAGGTTCTGTCAGCCAATCAGCAGACAGCGCTACAAAAGCTTTGTTGGCTATTTGACACATGCGCTGTGTCGTTTAGGAAAAGCGACATCTGGTGGACAGAAAGTTGTTTTACACACTCTGGCTTTTCCAGAACTTCAGTACGTTACGTTGAGCCTTACTGCAGCATGCTGCGATATACATCGCCAAGCAGCAGCATGGCAGGGTGCACCTAGCATGACGCGCTATATGCTGTGTGGAGCAAAAATGTAGCAAGATACATCTGTAGAGTTCAGGACACAGGAAAATAATCAGTGAATTAATTTGTTTAATTATTGTTGGTGCTGCAGTATTGAGACAACATAACAAATTTACTCAATTTAGTTTCCTTTGAGATGTGAAGCATAGCATAATAAGTCTCAGCACAAGGGCTCAGCTCAAACCCTGTGTGCATTAGCATAGAGAGTCCAGTACAAGACCTTCACATTACTGGACTACTTGATAAAGGCTACCACCTCCCCTTCACTGCAGCACTATACACACAAAGATCACATCCATGAAGGTACTGTATGTGGTCTATGAAACACTTTGATGCAGAGTTTTAATGCACTTGCACCAAATCGCATGGGTAAAATGCACTAAAAAGCTGTGATTAGACTACAGTAGGGGATGTAGTCAGCATCTGGCACTCGGGAAGCACCCTAACCCTAATACAGTCAGGATGCCGGCGGTCAGAATCCCGACTGCTGATATTCTGACGGTTAGGTTAGGTTTAAGGTTAGGGGTTAGGGTTAGCCACTAGGGGGAGGGTTAGAGTTATGTTGCAGTGTGAGGGTTATGCTGCGGAGGAGGGGAAGGTTTGGGGTAGGCTGCGAAAAAGGTTAGGGGGAGGGTTAGGGTACTTACCTGCATCTGACTGTCAGGCTGCCGCTGTCTGTATTCTAACTGCCAGCATCGCAACTACTGGGATCCCATATCCATCCATTCAATAGAAGTTAAAAACCTCTCTAATACAGTAACTTTCCATCATGCATATGAGAAAAAAGATTGCGTTAGCAATGAAGAAAGCCCCTATCAGCATCAGCATTATATTTGAAATCCACCAATTACAAGTGGTTCAATTGTGCTGGCAACATCATCATGATACTGTATATTAGCACCTTCCTACAAGCACCTGTAAATAATACAATTTGAATAGATATAAATTCATCCCTTGTCATTCTGCATCTGTCCACAATTACATAAAAACTACCTCACTATATTCACCGTACATTGGTTGGGTTTATTTCCTTTATAAGGGCTAGTATGAAATGAGTCTATTAAGAAGAAAGAGTGCCTATCCCCAGAATATGTGGGAGACCACCCGAATTATTGGGCATATGGAAAGTAGGCCCCCCTCCCAAATCCCAGGCTAAGCGTCATTGTGCAGCAGTAGGTGGTGCCTGATGATGCAAATTGTGTCATCATGCGATGACTTAAATTCTGTCATGTTACAGTGGGGAGGGGGTGTGCAGCTGTGATAAAGGGGATCATGTCACTATCTTCCTGTGTCAGCCTGCAGGTTGGTGTCTTGTAGTACAATAAGTCTGTAAGGCGGGCTTCTCAGGGCCGTAACTAGAGTGGAGCAACATGTACCATGGCACGGGGCATTGCAGGGCAGGGGGCACTGTTTGGGCCTGTCAATTTTCTATTTATTATCAGTCTCAATTGTAACTTCATCTTTTTTTATCCCCAGCATCCCCTGGCCTCCCTTATCTCTTCTCTGACCCTTCCCCATGAGGCCATGGCCATTTTTTTGGGTGTTTCATCTTATGGCCCTATTTGAAAAATAGGGAGGGGGGGAGCACCAATGCTCTCTCTGGCATAGGGCACCAAAAAGTCTAGTTACGGCTCTGGGCTTCTATATGCACTTTCCCCTTTGGTATCTAAGCAGTGTGGGGGTGAGCCTGGGGCAGATGCTGGGCATGTCCGCAAGGTGACAGAAATGAGGCCATGTAGTACCATTGCAATTTCTCAGCCCGGCCAGAGGTCTCCTTGGATTTGTTGACCCTCACCTTCTCTGCACCTTGAATTTATTACCCATCTCCTTCCCTGTCCCTGATATTGCTCCTGGATTCTGCACTTATTTCCTCTTTTTTTCACAGCTGCTAATACCAGTGAATTGTTGGGTGCATCTGGTTGGGTTGAAGGGGGCCCGAGGGAACCTATCTCGGGTCATGGGTGGTGCTTGTTGAAAAGCTTGGGCTACCAAGCGGTGCACTGGCTAGGTTCTGGGGACTCAGGAACCAGTTCAGAACCGGAGTCAACATTCAAGCTTGCCATTCATGAAGCAGGTGAGCGGCTGTAGCGCCCATTGGCAGTGGTGTAAATAGATGTGCATGGGCTCATTGGAAAGGGGAGATGCACAGCTTTTAGAGGGTACATCACGCTAGTTTGTGGGATACAGGGAATGGGACATACAGGTACAGGGACTCAAACTTGAAGTGCAGATATCTCCGGTTTCTGGGGGTCTATTGCAAAAGGTGACTGTAGAAATGTGACCTTTCACCCTGCTGAAGCCCGATCCAATCCCCCAAAAAACAGAATCCAGTTTGGTATCCAAACATCAGAGCAGCATGGGAAGTGTCTCAAGTGTAAATGAGGCACGATGAATGCCTCCAATATTTACATCAAACTCACTATTAATCACTATTAATAACGGCTAGTTTGATCCTAATTAACACAGCACATATTTTTAACATGATGAAAAGGCCACTTTATGAGAAACAGTACACTCTGCATGAACCAGCTAAGTACCCTATAGTGAACATACCTTTTTTCCCTCTGCTGGTCAGGTCATGCATTAGAAGGGGATTTAGGGATCTATTCATCATCACTTAAGTTATACGAAAGCAGGTGAATATTAACATTTTCACCTACATTTGTATAAATTAGATATCTATCATAACTGATATTTCCTGCTTACCTTTCAGCCCCGATCTTGCCTGCTGCCATACACTAATATGGAGACCTAAATGCATCAAGCTCTGAAAATACAATGTTTTTGAAGTTTGACTGCAGGAACATTCACAATCTTCAGATGGCGTTTGATCCAACATCCTGTTCCTTTGCTATGGGAAGGAGTCCCGAGTTGCTAAGAGGGATCCATAGGGAAGAAGCAGTGAAAGGCTTCGTCCTGGAGATGGCTGATTTTTGGATCAGCTGTCTCCATGTCGGAACAATGATTAATTGCTCCGGTGCTTACAGCAAGATAGAATGTTAATTATCAGGGGCTGCCTGGCCACCGATAAATAACATAATGAGTAGGCCTCTTAGTCAACTCACAGGAAAGAATATTATACTCTTTTCTCTTAAATAACCATTTTTAACCCAGAAGAAGAGACAAGCTTCTCCACAGTAACTTGCTTTATGAATTAGAAATTAGAGAACAGTCCTGTTTAACGCAAAACTGGGCTTTTCTCAGCTCCGTGAATAGACCCCTGTATGGGAAATTGTACATCCTGTATGAGCCAGCTAGTTCCACTTCTGTGAACATATCTTTATGCCCCCTGCAGGTGAGGTGATGAAGTTGTCTCCTATCCTTCTGCTTCTACTGTATAACTCCTCCCCTGGAATGTCGTTTCACAAACCTGTAGATTTTAACTGCGGATTTATCTCATTAATCTGTATTTTACCACTTAACTTATCTGCATTATTTTACTACAACCTAGGAGGTAGTATAACCTACATATATTCCCCAACAAGAAGCTAGTAGTTAATACTGTATCTTCTTTTTGTTAAATTCCCTATAAGGATAAAGGGATTGGGGATAAGAGGTTGACAGTGTATCAGCAGCTACAATTTTATCACTTCCAATCAACATTGGGCAATTAATAGGCAGGAACACATCAATCTTCCCACCACCCTTTCCCCTCCCTGTGGTACAGTACATACAGGGCCGCCAAGACTTCGGGCTGCAGGGTGCTGCAGATTGTGGCTACTGGAGGGGCACACACCCTTTTGCAGTGGTGTAACTAGGGTATTTATAGCCTAGGACAAAATGAAAAATGGAGCCCCCTCTCCTAAGTGCGCGCATTGCAGGCACATCGAAAAATGAGCGTGGTCACAAGGGGCGTGGCCACTGAAAAATGGGGCGTGTCAACATGAGTGACATTCTTCACACTCTGGGGCATTCCTTTCCATTCCATATGCACCTTAATGCGGTGCCCCTTATACAGTCCCCCTATGCAGGCTCCCAGTAGTGCCCCTTATACAGTACTCCCAGTATGCAATGCCCCCAGTAATGGTCCCTCTTATGCAGGTCCCCAGTAGTGCCCCTTATACAGTACCTCCAGTAGTGATCCCCCTTATGCCGTCCCCCATTAGTTACCCTTATACAGGGCCCCCAGTAGTGGTTCCCCTTATGCAGGCCCCCAGTAGTGATCCCCCTATGCAGTGCCCCTTATACAGTGCCCCCTGCAGTGGTCCCCCTTTATGCAGGTCCCCAGTAATTGTCCCCCTTATGTAGGCCTCCAGTAGTGATCCCCCCTATGCAGTGCCCCTTATACAGTGCTCCCTGTAGTGGTCCTTTCTATTCAGTGCCCCCAGTAGGGGTCCCCTCTATGCAGTGCCCCTTATACAGTGTCCCCTGTAGTGGTCCCCCTTTATGCAGGCCTCCAGTAATTGTCCCCCTTATGTAGGCCCCCAGTAGTAATTCCCCCTATGCAGTGCCCCTTATACAGTGCCCCCTGTAGTGGTCCTCCCTATTAAGTGTCCCCAGTAGGGGTCCCCTCTATGCAGTGCTCCTTATACAGTGCCCCCTGTAGTGGTCCCCCTCATGCAGGCCCCCAGTAGTGCTCCTTATACAGTGCTCCCAGTAGTGGTCCCCCTTATGCAGGCCCCCATTAGTGATCCCCCCTATGCAGTGCCCCTTATATAGTGCTCCCAGTAGTGGTCCCCCTTATGCAGGCCTTCAGTAGTAATCCCCCCTATGCAGTGCTCCTTATACAGTGCCTCCGGTAGTGGTCCTCCCTATTCAGTGCCACCAGTAGTGGTCCCTCCTGTGCAGGGCCGCTTCTCCCGTTACGCATGGTACGCAGCTGCGTAAGGCGCCACATAGTGAAGGGCGCCTCAGCTGCATACCATGCGGGCCGCGGTGCAGACTGTGTCTCTGTGACACAGCTGCACCGCGTGTGTAGCGCTGACTGGACGGAGTTCGGTCAGCGCTACACAGCACAAACACACAGCCGCCGGCTCCGGCAGCTGTGTGTTTGCTTTAGCAGCTGATGAGAGTCAGACTCTCATTGGCTGCTGCTCCCCACTGCCAGAGCCGGACATCTTCCGGCTCCCGCAGTGGGTAATGGGGGTGGCGCGTCATTCCCATGACGCGTCACTCCCATAATGCAAAGCGGCGGACGGAGGAGCTGATCTCGGTGTCAGGAGCAGGAGCGGGTGTCAGGTAAGTGGGTTTTTTTTTATTATGTCTCTACTGCGGGGGGAGGTTGATTACTACTGGGGGCACTACAGGGGGGGACTACTGGGAGCACTACAAGGGGGGGACTACTGGGAGCACTACAAGGGGGGGAATACTGGGAGCACTACAAAGGGGAGGAATACTGGGAGCACTACAAGGGGGGGAATACTGGGAGCACTACAAGGGGGGGAATACTGGGAGCACTACAAGGGGGGACTACTGGGAGCACTACAAGGGGGGGACTACTGGGAGCACTACAAGGAGGGGACTACTGGGAGCACTACAAGGTGGGGACTATGGGGAGAACTACAAGGGGGGGACTACTGGGAGCACTACAAGGGGGGAACTACTGGGAGCACTACAACGGGGGACTACTGGGAGCACTACAAGGGGGAATACTACTGGGGGCACTACAATGGGGGCTACTACTGGGGGCACTACAAGAGGGGGGACTATTACTAGGGGCACTATATAATGGGCACTGCATAGGGGGAACCACTACTGGGGGGGTGAGTACTACTGGGGCACTATATAAGGGGCTTACTACTGGGGGCACAAGGGGCACTGCACTGGGGGGACCACTACCGGGGGCACTGTAAAAGGGGCACTGCATAGGTGGGGCGCCAAAAAAATACTCACTTACCAAAAAATTTGGGCTAGGGCCGTCCCTGCTCCTGTGCAGTGCCCCTTGTACCCCCAGTAGTTAGTCTCTAATACAGTGCCCCCAGTAGTAGTCCCCCTACACAGTTCCCCTTATATAGTGCCCCAGTAATAGTCCCCCCCATGCAGTGCCCCCAGTAGTGGTCCCCCCTATGCAGTGCCCCTTATATAGTGCCCTCAGTAGTAGTCCCCCCTATGCAGTGCCCCCAGTAGTGGTCCCCTGAAGCAGTGCCCCCAGTTGTAGTCTCCCCGCCCAGTAGTCCTACCAGTAGTGGTCCCCCGATGCTGTGACCCCAGCAGTAGTCCCCACCCAAGTAGTGCCCCCCGCACCCCGTTGCAGTGCCTCCAGTAGGGCAGACAAAGACACAAATGTAAAAAAAACCAAAATAAACCCCACTTACCTGAATCCCCGCTCTGGCTTATGCTCCCGCCGATGTCCACTCCTCCGTCCTCTCGGGCCGACCCGCTCTGCATTATGGAGCGACATTATGATGTCATGATGTCTCTCCCATCCATCACCAACTGCGGGAGCTGGAAGATGGAGCTGGCTACGGCAGTGGCTGCAGCAGTCAATGAGAGTCTGTCTGACCCTCATTGGCTGCTAATCAAAATAAGCACACTGCCACCAATGTTGGCATGTTTGTTACTGTGTAGTGCTGACTGAACTCCGTCCGGTCAGCACTACACTGACCACAGTGTCCTGGACCACGGCCAGCAGCGCCCCAACCACCCGCACCGCCTGTAGGATGGAGCCCAGGGCACAAGCTCTGCTCGACCCCCCCTAGTTATGCCACTGCCCTCTTGTTGCATATACAACTATGCACTGGGGAGGCATGATCGTTTCATCACAGAGGGTTGTGGTTATGCCACCCCTGAGTTCATCAATCTAACCACTCCAGAGGATTGTAACCCAAAAAGACCATTGCCAATCAACTGCTTGTCACATGCAAGCGGTCTACAACATTTCCAAGCATAACCCTTAGGGGTTTATTTACTAAGCCTTGGATGGAGATAAAGTGAACGGAAATAAAGTACCAGCCAATCAGCTCCTAACTGCCATGTCACAGGCTGTGTTTGAAAAATGACAGAAGCTGGTTGTCTGGCACCTTATCTCCGTCAACTTAATCTCCATCCAAGG
The DNA here is from genome assembly GCA_031769625.1 of Taudactylus pleione. NCBI lineage: Eukaryota > Metazoa > Chordata > Amphibia > Anura > Myobatrachidae > Taudactylus > Taudactylus pleione. The sequence continues at coordinate 54,605,159 of JAUIMM010000200.1, read as the reverse complement.
CTTAGTAAATAGAACCTCAGTTCTGTATAAATATCAGCAACACCAACATTTTTTTTTTTGCCCCTTCCCTACAATCAGCACAGTGATCCATACTCCACCCTCCACAAGTCATATACAGTATCTGTATGTAAGAATATAACAGTATAGTATTAAACCAACATTTTGGTTAAAAACAAGGGCATGCCTCCCAGCAATTCTGACACTTTATGCCTTGGCCTGGATGTTATATGCAGTGTCTACCCGCACATCACATTTTCCTCCACTTCCATAGAACCACTAGCCTAGGCTTTACAAGTATCCTAATTTACATAGGACAGTCCCAATATGGAAGCTCTGGGCCTGATTCAGACCTGCTCGCGAGCGCTCGCAAGCGGGTCGATATTGGCCAAGTGCGCACGTGCACAACGGAGGCGGCTCCGTCGTGCGCATGCGCGAGACCCGAATAATGACGGCCAAGCCGTCGTTATGGGTCTCGCACCAAAGGGGGCGTGCTGTCGATGGTGATTGACAGCACGCCCCTTTTGGCGGGCGTGCCGGGGGCGTGGCTGCCCTGACGGAGGCATTCCATGGGAACGCCTATCGTCTGGGGCCGACCCCACTGACATCACTAGTGATGTCAGTGGGAGTGCTTTTGGCTCTGATAGAGCCAAAAGCACTCCAGGGCTTGCGGCAGACGAGACTCTACCATAAGGGTCTCGTCGCAAGCCCGATGGTCGCGATGGTCTTGACCCTCGCGACCATCATTTTGGCCGCTCGCTATAGCTGTGGGTGGTTACCCACAGCTATGCGAGCGGCCAGGAGGCCGCTCTTAAATTCAGAGGGCCGGCCCTGATTCAGAGCGAGCGCTCTGTCAGAGCGTCCGGCTCTGAATCAGTGCCTCTGTCCCAACGTTCCAATCAGGACAGATTGGTTCTGCAGGTCAGAGAGTTGGGATGTATGTCCTGACCACTGCACTTCTGATGTGGCCATGCCAGTGTCCTGATTCCTGAAGCTTTAAATTTGGGAGGTATGCTAGTACTTGTGTGATTGTGCAATGCTGAGTAATGCTTTGTCAAAACTTGCTCTAATGTTTTACTACTACATAAATTAGACTAATTAAACTGTTTATGGAAATACATATTTATTTAAAATATCAAATGAGAGATAGAGAGAGATGGAAGGAGTGAAAGAGAATACAGTATATTTAATTATTAAAAAGCATGTAGGACATAGACAATTTTATCTCTACAAAAAACTAAGATGGAGAAAATGTTACTTAGAACAACAAAATAACCCGCTTCCTGAAGACACTGTACCAGATTGCATGATCATAGTTGGGCATAGGTATGATCTGCGTTGCGGCAGATGCTCAACTATAGCATTTACATAAATAAACTTTGAGCAATATGTAGATCTATTACACGTTATATTTCTTTATTTATTACTTTTCTTTCCACAGTAAACTTTAGTAACAATGTACGGTATTTGTGAAAAGTTTCAAAAGATCATACAAATAACATGATAAATGTAACTTATTTTCACATACCAGTGATGAACATATAAACATAACACATTGTTGCATATAAAGAACTCACTATATAATGACAGTCAGTCCAATTAAAATCACATTTACGGTGTACAACAGGCATGTCAAACACAACTGTGTGGGCCGCAAGAAAAAAAAAAGGCATCACGTGACACCAGGGCTGACATCAGAAATTGTGGGGCCTGGGTCTGGCAAAATAGGCAGGGCCCTCCAACCTTCCTGCTTTGCCTGCCCTTCCACCCCCTTCCCCTACAACCTTATTCATACACAATGAAAACAAATTAACAATAAATGTAATGATTCTGCCTGCAATACATGAAATGCTGTATGTAATAAATGTAATGACATGCTGCCTGCAATAAATGCAATCATGCAAGAGAAGAATTACCTTAGTTACCTCGCCCGCTCCTTCTTCTGTCTGCTCCAGCATCTGCTCAGACTTCTGACACCACCCGCGGAGGCTCCTCTCATTCAGCGTGCGTGCCCGCAATACAGTTTTTCTTAAGAGCACTGGAGCCGGTGCGGCTTTATGTTAGGCTTCAGTGCTCACATGAAAAATGTTACTGCGGGCATGCCGGACAATGTGGCATAGGTACGGTGGGATGTGGAGCGAGTCACTTGACTCACTATTATGCGGTGGGGGCGATGGTGCCGGGTGGGGGAAAAGTAGAGGGCGCTGGCAGCCGCAGCACACTGGTAGGAGCAGGCCCCTGGGAGGGCCTGTCACTGGCATGTCACAGTCTGCCACCGTGGGCCAGGAGGCGTAGTAGTGGGCGCTAGGAGCAGGCTGGGCTGCAAAATATGTATATTTGAGCCCTCGATGTCGGGCCACATAAAATGTACATTCGGGCCACATGTGGCCCACGGCCCACGAGTTTTACATGGCTGGTGTAGAATATGTTCATTACTCGGGTGCTAACTGATAAAAGGGAAAGAGTTAGCAACTAATATTTTTATTGTGGAGTGAGGCGGTCATACTTTACTTCATAACATAGGTGAAGGAGAGATGTCAGGGTAACATTGAACAGTATAATTTAGTATTTTACTTATGGTTCATATCTGACAATTACAATTTTGCAGTTTAATGTTCATTTAAGATGATATGCTGCATTTGATAATGCTTTGATGATGTCCCAATACATTATGCTGCTATATAGCAGGTTGCTGAACAGGAAATAGAAAGTACAAAATGATGTTACTTATGGTACATATATACAATTTAAATACATATCAGTGAATGTTACAAGATGTTGTATCAGCAATATTTTTCATATAAAATAAAATAAACAGCATATATTGCTTTGTGTATGATTCCCAGATCTTTTGTCATTGTTAAAGATTTTCGATTTAAGAGAATTTCTTCCATCTTAATAGGGAGGCCACTGCATGAATCACATAAACCAGTGTAGCAAGATAGGCAAACACCTGCAATAGGAAGCCACATGTAAGCTGTGAGGAAATCATTTAGCTGTGCTATATAAACAGAAACATTCAACATTTTTTTATCATACTAAGGGCTTTATTTATAAAGAATAAATAATTCTCAATAATAATTCTCAAAGGATATTTCATCATATCGATATTTCAATATTTTATAATTCAATTCATAAAGATTCACCCCCTGTGCGAGTAGAAGTGAAAACTCTGTCCTCCCGCAAAGTGCTGCTACAGTTCTGATACATTATATATGTTAATGTGAACCTAAGCCATTTAAAAAATGTGTCACTTAGACCATACTTGGCAACATTCTGACTGCCCCCTCCTGGAGGGGGCAGCCAGGTTGGCACAGCGGGGGAGGGGGCGTGGCATATGGGGGGGTGTTGCGGACACTTGAAGTGCCATTGGGGTGGAGTGGGGGTATGACCTCACATCATCATGGTCCCATCCCCACTACATACTGGCGAGATTATCGTCATTGTGAAGCAGGGGTCGGGGCGACAATTACACGATTCAGCACAAATCTTGTCAGGCCACCCTTCCCCCCTGAAGGACTGTTTGTTTATGGGTGTGCAGGATATTTTCAGGCGCCTCCTAGCCATTCCAGGAGAGAAGGCAAGTATGGCCTAGACTGGACTAGAGATGGCCATATTATTGGTGGGAGCTGAGGCTCCACACTGAGCTCTGATGGCACCCAGTTGAGTGGAGTCACACACATTGGGCTGGGCACCGTACCATGGAGCACTGCTATCTCTACCTAAAATAAGGAGGAAGGTGACGGTCTTTCCTGGAAGTGACAAGCAAGTGGCTGGGGAGGGAGGGGGTTAGTCAGGAGCGTTTCTAGACAGGAGGGAGCCCGTGTGCAGTCTCCGACACAGGCCCCCTCCTCTCCACCCGGCAGCGCACTAAGCTGTGCACGGCCAGCGCTGGAGTTATAGACTCTGGGCACTAGAGTGTGCCCAAAGTCTATAGTGTATGTACAGGTCACCGGGAAAATGGCCACCAAGGTAATTTTATAGTCGTTTTACAGCATTGGACCCCCGCGCCGATGTGGGACTCCGGAGAGGTAAGTAATATTATGGGTGCAGGGTGTGTGGTGTGGGACCCGTGTTCCCCGTACACCCTGCACCCATTATAGATAGATACGCCCCTGGGGTTAGTGAAGACGGATCAATTTGTGAAGACAGTTTTATTGTTTTAGTAAAGGCACTAGTTGTAGTGGAAAATACTGCACAAACCAGAGACCAGCACACAAGTCCAGAGACTGCTCCTATTCTACATGTACGCTGTAACTGGGGTGGCAAATCTAAACCTCACAGTTACTGGATTACAAAAAGGCAACGCAATTCCCGGGATGGGGCGGCATGGACTGCGCACAGCCAGGGGCCGAGGCAGCCGGGCAGCGTCTGATTGAGTGCTGCAGGTGCTCAGCGTTGCCTGGCATAAAAGAAAATCTAAACAGTGCATGTGATCACTACTGTAGTCCCAGGATTGGAAGATTTTTTTATTTTTTTACATACACACTACACGAATATAGGGAGATCATCTTTATAATATTTAACACACACAACAGACCATTTTGGATTACATTGCTTTACGTCAAGGTTCATCAAATAAATACATATAATGAAATGCTATGTGCTTGGTATTGAGAAACAAGATATATTGGTCACAATCACTGATACATGAAATTAATTCATGAAATACAATAATACTTATGTCATAGTTACCACTGCAGCGATGTTCTCTTGATAAATTTGTCCAATTCCTTTGGTTAATATCGTCGTGTAGGCCTGCAGCACTGATGCACTTAAGTAGGACAGGGCAGCAGCAAAGTGATAAAAGGCATCCTGAAATAAATAATAAAATATATGTATGTACAGTATGTGAGTGAGCCTATCATTATACTATATATAGAATGTAGATGGTACTGTAACTTTTATGTACTGTACATCTCCCCCATCTTGGCTTCAAAAAGCTCAGTGGCATCCTCATTTTAAAGTGGGGAATATCCTGTTTCAAGTGTTTTGGCCCCTTAGAAGTGGGTGTCGACGTTCAGGGTATCAACATGGTCTTAATGTCGACATGCCAAATGTCCACATTCACAATGTCGAAAACATGATGAAAATGCAGTTTCATATACAATTTTCATCTAACCTAAACCTCAGCCTAATGATAACCCTAATCTAACCCCAACTCTAACCATAAAATCGTGTATCGACATTTTTACTTTTGATATTGACATTGTAAGTCGACATTCAGACCATGTCAACATTCTGGTGTTGACATTCTGACTGCATATCCTTAGAAGTAATTGCCTAGTGATCACTGTAACCTGTTATGTTGACTTGCTTAGCATAATGGAGGAGGCCAAGAAAGTGCTGGTTGCAGCCAAGGGCTCAGGAGGCATAGGGGACGTTGTCTTCCATCCACATATTAACTGGTTGTTTGACCTGCAGGTATTTGCAGCATGTTACTTAGAATCTCATCCAGCCAAACTCATGGACATCGTGAAATAGCATGTGCGTCAAGTCTAGATGTAATGGTTGGCATCTGTATGATGAGCAATTGTGGAGAAAGCTTGCCAGAATTAATTCAATTTGTTGGAGTAAAAGATGTGGCGGTGTGCTGAAGGTGAACTAACTACGTAAGGCTCCAGCTAAGCCATTTCCTGAAAAAGTTCAGGGGTGCCACTGAAACTTGTGGTTTATAGGCTCAGCAGTAGAAAATACCATGCATTTAATAACGCTGTTTTGGTTTTGTCACATCTGTACTTTATGCAAAGGAAGGCGCCCTGCTGTGGGACTTGTGTCCCGTAGTGATTCAGAGCCCAGGACTTCTTAACGCACCATTGTTTTATTAGCATTATCTGCTTGAACAGCTATCTTCTAAAAGGGTTGTTCAAGTGGATTCCATGCAGAATTCTGTTTATGATTTGCAGAAGTTCGGGTAGGAATATACGATGGTGTGCATTTGCAGACCTGTGGAACATCTTTGTATAACAACTCTTGGCGCTATTCCTAAAATGGTCCCGGGTATGTTACAAATGATCCAACACCTTTTTCTATACCCAGCAGGACATTCAATCAGTGATGCCAATGATTCAGAGTGCTGTGTAAAATCCCAGGTACTAGATATTGTAAGAGGTTTTGGTGAAAGGGCAGTGTTGGCAAGGTAGACATTGAGTCTGATTTTTTATTTTGATTTCTTCAGTTTGAAGTGGGTATAAAATAGTTTTTTATTTTAGTTCATTTTTGCTTTGGTGCATTAAGATTGGTGAAAACACCTCACCATTTTGTACTTTTGTCCAAGGAGATATAGAAGGATTTACAGATTTAGGGTATGTTCTTTGAGATGTTTAATGGTACCCTAATTTGGCAGCACTTAGTGATGGCCTCTTCGATCCTACAGCTCCTTACAGATGTAGTGGGGTTGGTTGGTTTTGGATCCTAATTTGGGGAGCATGGTGTGCTTCCCCTTGGTGGATTTGCGGAGGAGATCTGATGGTAAATTTATTACTATAGGATCTTTTCCCTATAGTTGTTGCATTGAAACCTTGAGTGGGTCGATTGAGGGGAAAACCCATTGTTTTCTGGTGTGATAACCTGGGCTTAGTTGTGCACAGTGGTGCATTGTATGCAGGAGAATATATACTTTCTGGCTAAGTATGTCCATGAGGTGGATAATTGTGATAAGTCTCAAGGCAATTGGGATAAGTTTTGTGCGCATGCGCCAGAGTGGATGGGTCAACTTGTCCTTTTTATGTTTGGCAGATTATGAAGCCAGCAAAGAAAAACTGACATGGAAGGCCTTGGCTGCAGCCACTTTGAATAAATATTCAGTGGTGTGGCCAGATTGGTAGGTCCCTCCTGCAAAAACTATTCATTTTTGTTTGGGGACATTGGACCTCATTTAGAGTCTCTCGCTAGATGCGATCACTCGCCCCCAGCATATGCAAATTTGTCAAAGTGACGCCACGGGAAGCGATCGCTCGCCAAGGCATAAGCACGCCCACCATGTCTTAGCGAGCGGCCAGCCTACGCCCACTCGCACAGGCAGAGCCGCCCACCAGCACATGTCATCTCCAGGAAGCATATTAAAACATTGGTACATCGAGCACCATCGGATGCGATCGCAGCGCTTGTGGTTGCCTTACCCTACCGCAAGCACTGCAAGGACTTCAGTGTAAAAAACAGGCATGTGATGTGTACTATGATGCTGCGTGTTAAGTATGCATGCCTCTAAAACAGCAATGAAACACTCAGGCACGCCTGAGTTTGCACCTCCACTCCACCTCCACTCCCCCGTTATTAGTGTCCTGCTCCTGTTACCACCCACAAACGGCCTCTCCTGTCACTCACTTCACCTGGCTGTCTTTGCTGGGCGAGCGAGCGGCCTGTGATCACACAGAGTAGTTTGCGCATGAGCAGAACGAAGCATGCGTGTATGCAAACCATCACGCCGGTTGCGAGCGCACAGCGCTAGCGAGATACTCTGAATGAGGTCCATTATGTTATAGGCCAGTCGCAGTTGGCAATGGCTTCCATTGTGGCAAGTTTCATGTGAAGTGGACCCTACAAAGTTGTATCTATTATTAAAGGCCCTTCAATGATGTGCTCGGGAGTGGCTGTTTCAGAGAATAGTCGTAGGCCTGTTGACATTGATATGCTGTTTTTCTTGATGGAAGCTGCAGTTCGTGTTACTAGGAACAATTTTTGAGCTGACCTTTAGTTTTTTCAATGGTGTTTTGGCTTCAAGCAAGAAGTCAGTTAGTTAAATACTGTCTTCTCTCATGTCATGTTTAAGTCACTTTAGGTCAGGTTCTTTGCAAGACAGCCAGGGGTAAGACTGATCAGTTAGGTTGGGGAAGTGGGTAACGGTTCTGCAGCATGCACCATGTGTTATTTGCCCCATGCGCTTGGCTGCTAATATTGGATGGTCTGGCCTCCTTCCAGAGTGTAGTGGCTAGTGCATGAGGATGGTTTTCCTCTAACCAAGTCACAATGGGTTTGTGTTTCCCTGTGAGACAGCACAACTTGCAACTCACCATTTGGAGTTGTGAAGAGATTTCCCAGATTTTCCCTCTTTTGGAGGCTGACTGGCCATGGTCATGAAGTTTTTTTGGGGGGGTTTTCACATTCATCAGTTTTTCCTTCTACCTTCCTTTGTTTTTCTTCTTGTTTTAGTCACTTGTGTGTTTATTGTCTCCTGTTTAGATTGTTTTTGTTACAAGTTTTCCCTGGGATTCGTTGTCCATTTCTTTATTTTCTGGTCCGAACACCACATGGAGAGCATGGAAGCACCCTTCCTGGAGTCACGTGGATCCATACCATGAGATGACTTTTTATCTGATGTAATTTTTCACGTGGAGAGGAATGAGCTAGGTGTGAGCTGAGGCATTGACGTAATCATGCATGACTGATTACCATCTCAGCACGCTGGCTTCATGTTAACAAGGTTTAGTCTGAAAATGTGTCTAGTTGGGTTCGGAGAGGTATTCAAGGGGGTAGTTTGGGATGGCTTGAGGAAAAAAGTCAAAAAGACTGTCTCATACCATGTTTTATCACTTGGGGCTCTATTTACTACAATCCGCATATTGAATGCAGATTGTAGAGTGATATTAATGACTGAATTCGCATTGTGAATTCAGGCAATATTACAGGGATTTACTACAAATCCCTAGCAGGGACAGAGCTTGCGAGAAAGCTCTGTCCCTGCGAATCCCTTTCGGAGCCTTATCACGGCATTTTCACCAAAAATATCATAACAAAGTGCCCGCCCATGCGCCGACCGGCCGCCGCTGCTACCCCCCGACGCTAAGCCCTGCCCCCCGGTGCTAAGCCCCACCCCCATGACCGTGGACCCCCCGTGACCCCCCCTCCCTTAATTACACTTACCTGAATGATCCGGGCCTCTGGTGATGTTCTCCATGCCTCCGGTAAGGTGATCTCCCATACTGCACTGGGACCCGATAACCTGATAACCGGGTAGCAGTGCACTATGGGAGACCAGCTGACTGGAGGGGAGTCATCACCGGAGGCCCGATCACTGGTCCCTGGAGTCAGGTAAGTCATTTTTTTTTTATTTTTTTACAGTAATCAGCTTGTGGTCTGTTTAGACCACACAGCTGATTACAGGGACCGACTCCCGGCTCTGTTCTCCCTGTTAGAGCAGTGCAGGAGTCCGGTAACCAGGGGAGACCCTGGATAACGCCACCTCCAGGTGGCGTTATTATCACAGGGCTTTCCCCGTTATTTTTTTACAATTTATTTTTAGTAACTTTGGCCGGATCACATTTCCCATTACAATTATGGGAAATGCAATCTGATTACTAAAAATAAGTGACAATTAGGGCTTGGAGTAGAATTTTATGAATTCTACTCCAATTGCCCTGTGTAATAACTATAGGTGATACTAAAATAATGTGAAAAGGGTGTGAAAACACCCTTTTTCACTTTATTTTAGTCAAAATAATGTTAATAAATAGAGCCCTTGGAGAGAAAATGTGTTAGGCACCTTACAATTCTGTTTCCACTTGTATAGGCAACATGGTGCACTTAAGTAAGCAGGGTTTAGATCTATTTATTAGACAGTGTGTTCCTTTTTAGGAATGATGGGTTTAGGGCTCAGGCTCAGCTGTTGGTGGGGTTTAGATTCTGGCTGTGGCAGGAAAGCATGGGTTGCTGGTGACCATATTGGGTGTTAGAGTGGATACTGGGCTTCTTGCTTTGCTGCAGAGTGTTTTCTGTGGAATGGTCCAGAGTCTTGCCAAAAAGAGAGGGTGATCCATTGGCATTCCCAGGTGACATCAGCAATCGGTGATCTGTCCCCATTTATTTTGAAGTAATAAAGATAGACTGTTATTGACACCCTTAAGCTGGGTACACACTTTATGATCCGGCGTACGCAGGGCCAGCCCGCCTGTTACGCCGGCTACGCATGTGCGTAGGACACCAGCCAGCAGAGGGCGCTCAATCCCCAGTGCGACCAAACTTATACAGGTACCCTCCCTCCGCCACACTCCTTCCTGTTCCCCCCCACACCCACACCACACTCCTTCCCGCCTTCTACCCACGGCCGCTGCAGGGAGGCTTCATTTGCCGGGCGCCCATTGAGATTTTACCAGCAGGCGCACGGCTCCCTGCAGCGGCAGCCCGAGCTCACTCTTGAGTGTATAACTTGTAGACGAGTCAGGCTGTTGCTAGCAGCTGGGTAGATTCATTCTAATTTAAATTCTAACTAATAAGAAGAACAAGTGTGCTTTGCATCTATTACATGCAGCAGGCATGACGTTGGACTTTTTGTTTGGGGGTCATCCTTGGAATTCACGGTGTGTTTACTACAATATCTCTTATATCTCTTATCATGGCATTCCTAACCAGTTATCTTGTAGCTTTATGGCTTTATGGCCAACGTGTACACACTCCCTAACTCTGGCATCTCCCAACTATCCCACATTCAGCGATGACAGTCCCATAAGCAGAAGGAGAACAGATTCCCTGCGCATGCGCACAACATCTGTTCACCAGTGTAGGGAGAGCCTGGGGGCTGCCCAGCATCTCGGAGAGTGCTGGGAACGCCCCCACAGTGACGTAAAGGGGGGGTGCAGTGAGGCTCCACCCTGTTTTTCCAAGGCTCTGCCCCCTTTTCGGCGAGCAAACTGTCCCTCTTCAGGGTACCTAAAAGTTGGAAGGTATGCTGTGTTACCCTTTTTCTGGTTATTTAAAGGCCTATTTATCAAATAATATTTGCCTGATATTCCCCCAAATACGCATTTTCGGAGAATACTCGCCAATATTAAGGATAGGCCGCAGCAGATATTGGAGATATCGATTTCAGTTTCTCCATATCCAACAGCAGCTACAGCCTCCATAAGTTTCTATGGGGGCCGTGAAGCTGTCAGATGTATGCAAAGTATTCAGGAGGTATTATGGAGGATAACAACTCCAGATGGTGTTACACTATAGTAGCCTATGGGCTACTAATTAGCAAAGTATTTTGGAGAGGGAGCCTCCTGCTTCCTCTTTGTCGTCTTCCGGTGATACATGCACCAGCCGACAGCCACGCATGCGCAGTGTGTGCCGGGGCCTGAACTAGAAAGCGGTGTGATAGCGTTAAGATTTCCCATTGCTTCCAGCTCTTTTCTTATCATAGTTTCTTGATTTCCTGGTTGTGCTTGCAAAACTCACTGTCAGACTGCTACATACATATGTATTAGGGTGAGTGTTTCCAGCACTAAGGGGGAGCCACAAATCGGTGTCCTGCTTAGCAGGGGAGTATCTACAATGGGTGCAGGGTGTGCAGTGCACACGGGCCCCTGGATCGAGGGGGGCCCTCTCCGCACACACTTCAACCATATTATCTAACACTAACCTCTCTGAGGTCCCGTGACAGGTTGTTTCAGTGCTGCACAAAACACCGGAAAATGGCCGACATGTGGATATCACCCTGAACCACAAAAAGTGACCAATAAGATGGCAGGGTACACTGTTAGTGGCCATGAGCAAAATTATTTGGGGCTTTTATTAATAGTCAAATGGTTGATTCTTGCATTATTTATTAGCAGTGGAAAAGTTATATTAAGCAAGTATTTTTCTATTAAATGAATTTGGGATACATTAAATTGCCTATAAGGGGATATTTATGTAATTTTAAGTCACTTTGAAATAAAAAAAAACACATTTAACCCTTAGCTGCAAGTTCAAACTCATCTATACAACAACCCCACAAACCACTTAATAGAAAATTGTAGAAAATCACCTCAAAAATGATGGGCAGCTATAAATGGGCATGAAGGGGCTCTGATGGCGTACAATGGGTCAATATCAAGCAAATTACATAAAAGGGCATGTGAGGGCCTGAAATCTGAAAAATAGAATGGCTGTAATCCTACAGTGGTCTTGGCCACCCTCCCTGTCTGCAATTAGGAAAATGAAAAGATGGTAACCCTAATATCACTATCTGTCATCCTCGTATGTCTATTATCATGTATGAAGATGAATATTTCTGTATGTGATTTATTGTCAATTGAATAATAATAATAATAATAATATTTGGTCATAGAAATCGAGGATGCTTCTGTGGAAGTGCACCAGGATGAGCAGGATATTTGTGTAGCTGACGCTAATAAGGATATTGTTGATGAGGATGTTGTTTGTGTAAATCAGGCATCAGTGAAAGAAACAATTATTGCCCATGATAAGGAAAAGCCCATTGACATGCCTGGGCACAAGACAAAAAAATCCACTTCTTATGTGTGGAATTATTACTACCCAAATCCAGACAACAATTGTCAAGTCATCTGTACCCTATGTAAAGCCAGAGTAAGTAGAGGTAGGAACCTTAACTATCTAGGAATCTCCTCCCTGTTAAGTCATCTGCAACACATCCATCCAAAAAGTTTTTGTGTATTGTGTTGACTCATCTGCATCACCAGTGGGTCTTTTGGGAAAGTTTATTTTATTCTCGGCAGATGTACTTGCTGGAGAAACTGAAGAAGAAGCCATCGCTGCATCACGTGCCACTTGAGCTGACAATTTGCTTACCAAAAGATCTGTGTCCGTTGGGAAGAACGCAACATATGACTTAAATCTTATATCTTAAATCTTGCTTTTGCTCTGCTCAGTTTGTCAACATATCTGTGGTTAAGTGGACAGTGGGTACAACAGCATTTTGGAGGCCACTAATTAAGTTTTTTTAAAGTCCCTGTACAAGTTGGGAATTGCTTTTCTAGTGAAGTGGAATCTTGATGGGATTTGGTAGCTGGCACACAGGACCTCAATTAACTGTCTAAAACTCACTGAATTATTGGCAGATATTTGATGCACATCTAATACCAGCATAGATGTTATGACGTCAGAGAACCACTATGAAACTGGATGACTGCTCTCATACTTGCTTCCCCTTGCAAAGGATTGTTTAACAGTCAATTGTTTTTTAAAGTATTACTAGTAGTCTTCCTGGTCTCTTTCCGGGATGAAAATCCACTCCCAGCAGCAACAGCAGGCATAACACTCAAGGATTCTTCTGGCCAAGGACTGATGTGAATGAGTAAAATATTTTTTGTAAATGCCTCCCCTCCTCCCTCATAAATTTGCTTTGGAGTCAAAAAATTTAATTACATTTACTACTAATCAAATCTTTCTTTCACTGCCTTCAACTACATACCGTACATACCCCAACTCCTTAGGGCCTCTTGAATAATAAAAACATTTGTTTTCTGATGTGCCATGTTGGAAGTTGAACTTATACTGCTGCTGCAATCTTTGACATGCAGTTGCTGAATACCAAAAATGTCCAGAAATGTTTATGGCCACAGACAGCATCTCCTGCATGCCCCTTTAATTTTAAAAATATATTCAGAAACACCAAGTTGATTTTGTGGGCAAAACATGGAACATATTGTTCACTCAAGCGCTCCCTCCTCCCTCATAAATTTGCTTCAGAATCAAAAAATGTAAATAAATTTACCACCAATCAACCCTTCCTGTCCCTGCCTTCAACTACATACATACTCCAACTCCCTCAGGTCTCTTGATTAATGAAAACATTTGTTTCATTATGTGCCATGTTGGAAGTTGAACTGCCACGTGTTTGTGCCGCCCACTGCTGCCACTTAGCTTAGTCAGCCAGCTAGCTTGGTGCAAGTTTTGGGCCTAAACAGGATGTAAACAATATTGTGAGCTGTAAGGTGGTCAAAATTGACTGGAAACGAGTGGAAATTAAGGTTATTGAGATTAATAATGCTGTAGGAAAAAAAAATTAAAAATTATGTGATTTTAGCTGTTTTTATACATTTTTGAAAAAAGAATACAGATCCAAAACCTAAACCAAAATATGCAAGGGGAGGTTTTGGCAAAACCAAATCCAGATCCAAAACACGAGGAGATACAGATCCAAAACCAAAACACGGGGGTCGACGCACATCCCTAATAATAATAATAATAATAATAATAATTTATTATTCTGTTCATTTGCTTACTGTATTCGTGTATATCATTTATGTCAGGCACCATTCCAGAAAACAATGATTACCAGAACAGGTGGGTTTCATTTGCTCTACCACCTTATGTGAGTATTTTTCCATATGCTCTATCATGTCTGAGGTGGACAGCGCACATGCATGAGAGCCTGTGTTACTCAGACCTTGGCAAGCATGCATCCATACTGTGATCTAAATAATTCAAATGGATGTTCTATTCCTGAGGTGAGCAAGTGGAAATGAGACTAAAGGATTGTCCCAGTAATATTGAACTTATTAGTAGAAATCCATTTGTGCAGAGTTTCACTTATCTGTAGATGCGTAATCTGTGGGGGAGTGGAGCTCTCATTAGGTTCTTTCATTCCTAAACTGATTATTTTAGAAAGAAGAAGCTAAGTCCTGTGGCTTTTGACTGATGGCACATGCTTAAAATGTCACTTATTTTATGCCTGTATGACCAAAAAAATAGTTTTGTGTCATTCAATCTGTACAGTGTTGATCACCCAAGCTGAGATGTTACTATTAGAGACTCTGGAAAGGGGGAAACAACACTTTTCCATTTAAAACCTACTGCACTCATAGGATATTGGCAAACTAATACCTAGCTAGCATGTTCCCATTGTGCTCCTGGAAAGGCTACCAAGCTCTTTCAAGCACACAACTCGTCCCATAGTTGCATAATCAGTACTAAGTTGTATAGGGCTGCAAACAAAATCTGCCACTTGCCATAAGTGCGGCACATGGCAGACTTAGTCGACTTGCAGCTAATTTAATTGACACTCTAGAATTGTCTTTTTTCCAGTAACGTGGTATTGTACCCAGGGTTGTCCGAACAGCAGTGTGGACCTTGGAAAAAGCAATGCACTGGCAAGAAAATGGAACTCTCCTGCATGCCAATCAGACCTCCCACACACGCAGAGAAACTCTGTCTGACTGGTCTAAAGCCGGCGGATGAAATGAAACTGGGACTGAGGTGAGTATTCGTCACTGGGGGGGTGGGGTGGGGGGGGATGATGGGGGGGAGGGAGGGTAGATCGGAATACAGTGCACTGGCGGCCGGCTTATAAAAATATCACAAATTTACTAACTGGCCGCAGCTGCAGGGGGGCGGGTTGGTGGGCCCCTAAAAGCTTCGGGCCCTTGGGCAATTGCCCAACAAGCCCAATGGAAGAGATGGCTCTGATTGTACCATGGGCACCATATAATTTTTCATAAAGATGAGGGTTCTATTAAATTGCATCAACTGTAGCAGAAGCATTTTGCAACATACTGTATCCACAGCTTAGTCCTTGCTAATTGGTATTGTCTACTAGCAACATTTTACCACTTGTCAGGGCCAGATTAAGGTCTGAAAATGCTCAAAGGCCTTTACTGAGAACGGGAGATGTGATCAGTGCTGTGTGGGTATTGCCAGAGCCACGTGGGTGTGTACATCAACTACACTATCAGCCCCACTGTCTCCTTAGTAAATACATAAAAAAATTGCTGAATTTTGAGGACAACCCCAAAAAAAAAAAAACTAGAAATACAGTTCTTATACATATGATTTATGGCTGGTTATTACCATGCTGCCATGATGGACCTATTTTATTGTGAACGCCTGGCACTGTATCTCTATCCGCCCCGTTGTTAATCTGGCCCTGTCACCACTCTCTAACTGTGATATCAATGGCTCTGTAAAGTATTGTGCAAAAATGTAATTTGGTAGTTATCAAGGTCACTAACCAGGAAAAATGTACTAATACCCTGATTACCATGGTTACCGGTATAATTTAAATGTATTGTTTTGTTATAAAATCATATGAACGAAGGTGATTGGCTACATCATTAATAGAATATATTGCTTTATCTTACCACAGTTGCCCAAGATGGCTTTCCCCCGTGGACTCCTACACAGTATAACAGCATAAGAATGGTTGTAAATAAAAAGCAGGTAACAGAAACGAACATAACCCATCCTTGAAGTAGTGGTCCAGCGACATTTGTAGATGCGACCAAAATCCACACCAGGCCACCAAATACCTAAAATGAAAGAAACATACATGTTGTTTTGGTTCATTACAGCGACTTAGAAAATGACACAGCAAGAGATGAAACAAAAATTGTCCTGGTTTGGGATTTGTCAGATTTAATAAGAAAATTTGTTATTCCCCCCAAAAAATGTATGTTTCAAAGAAATATAAATGACCATATAAAATATATACATCTCCCCCTTAGTCATTGATGAAGGCAATCTAACTATAGGTTATGAGCTGCTTTTGTGGTCCTCAGTCATTGACGAATGTCTCGCTCTACACAATGCTTCCACACTAGTGTATAGCCATGGCCAAAAGTATTGAGAATGACACAAGTATTGTTTTTCACAATGTTTGCTTCAGTGTTTTTAGACCTTTTTGTCAGATATTACTAGGTATACTGAAGTAAAATTACAAGTATTTCATAAGTGTCAAAGGCTTTTATTGACAATTACATTAAGTTTATGCAAAGAGTCAATATTTGCAGTGTTGACCCTTCTTTTTCAAGACCTCTGCAATTTGCCCTGGCATGCTGTCAATTAACTTCTGGGCCACATACTACTGATGGCCACCCATTCTTGCCTAATCAATGCTTGGAGTTTGTGCAGCTACCAAATTTTTTCGCAATGCTTGGGTTTGTCAGAACTTCTGGGTTTTTGTTTGTCCACCCACCTCTTGAGGATTGACCACAAATACTTAATGGGATTAAGTTCTGGGGAGTTTCCTGGCCATTGACTCAACATTTAGATGTTTTGTTCCCCGAGCCACTTAGTTATCACTTTTGCCTTATGGCAAGGTGCTCCATCATCATAGAGAAGGCATTGTTCGTCATCCAAACTGCTCTTGGATGGTTGGGAGAAGTTGTTCTTGGAGGATGTTTAGGTTCCATTCTTTATTCATGGCTGTGTTCTTAGGCAAGTGAGCCCACTCCCTTGGCTGAGAAGCAACCCCACACATGAATGGTCTCAGGATGCTTTACTGTTGGCAAGACACAGGACTGATGGTAGCGCTCACCTTTCCTTTTCTGGAAAAGCATTTTTCCAGATGCCCCAAACAATCTGAAAAGGGATTCTTCAGAGAAAATAACTTAACCCCAGTCATCAGCAGTCCAATCCCTGTACCTTTTCAGACTATCAGTCTGTCCCTGATGTTTTTCCTGGATAGAAGTGGCTTCTTTGCTGCCCTTCTTGACACCAGGCCAACCTCCAAAAGTCTTTGTCTTGTGTCATGCCAACAGTAAAGCATCCTGAGAGCATTCATGTGTGGGGTTGCTTCTCAGCCAAGAGAGTAGGCTCACTCACAAGCCTTGGGGATTTTGACGATGAAAATCAGACTCTGCTTCCATCACAACTCCTGCACCTCATACTACCTTCTTCCCTCTCTCACCCCTGCAGGCTTCTTCCCTCTCCCACCCCTGCACCTTACATTGCCTGCCTCTCCCACTCTTGCACCTCACTTTGGCTGCTTCCCTCTGCCACAACCCCTGCACCTCATACTACCTTCTTCCCTGCACCCAACCGCTGCACCTCACACTACCTGCTTCTGCAACCCACCCCCTGCACCTCACACTACCTGCTTCTCTCACTCACCCCCAGCACCTCACACTACCTGCCTCTCACCCACCCAGCACCTCACACTACCTGCTTCTCTCACCTACCCCCAGCACCTCACACTACCTGCTTCTCTCACCTACCCCCAGCACCTCACACTACCTGCTTCTCTCACCTACCCCCAGCACCTCACACTACCTGCTTCTCTCACCTACCCCCAGCACCTCACACTACCTGCTTCTCTCACCTACCCCCAGCACCTCACACTACCTGCTTCTCTCACCTACCCCCAGCACCTCACACTACCTGCTTCTCTCACCTACCCCCAGCACCTCACACTACCTGCTTCTCTCACCTACCCCCAGCACCTCACACTACCTGCTTCTCTCACCTACCCCCAGCACCTCACACTACCTGCTTCTCTCACCTACCCCCAGCACCT
Source organism: Taudactylus pleione (assembly GCA_031769625.1). Classification (NCBI taxonomy): domain Eukaryota; kingdom Metazoa; phylum Chordata; class Amphibia; order Anura; family Myobatrachidae; genus Taudactylus; species Taudactylus pleione. The sequence goes on along the minus strand of JAUIMM010000200.1, from coordinate 54,587,209 downwards.
CACACTACCTGCTTCTCTCACCTACCCCCAGCACCTCACACTACCTGCTTCTCTCACCTACCCCCAGCACCTCACACTACCTGCTTCTCTCACCTACCCCCAGCACCTCACACTACCTGCTTCTCTCACCTACCCCCAGCACCTCACACTACCTGCTTCTCTCACCTACCCCCAGCAACTCACACTACCTGCTTCTCTCATCCACCCCTGCTGCAACTCACACTACCTGCTTCTTTCTCCCACTCCCTATACCTCACACTTCCTGCTTCCCTCAACCACCTCTGTACCTCACACTACTTGCTTCTCTCACTCACCCCTAGAACCTCACACTACCTGCTTCGCTAATGCAACCCCTGGCCCTCACACTACCTGCTTCTCTCACCCACCACATGCACTTCACACTACCTGCTTCCCTCTCTCACTCGCTACACCTCACACTACCTGCATCTCTCACCCACTTCCTGCACCTCACACTACCTGCTTCCCTCTCACCGCATGCACCTCACACTAGCTGCTTCCTTCTCACTCCCTGCACCTCACACTACCTGCATCTCTCACCCACTTCCTGCACCTCACACTACCTGCTTCTCGCACCCACTCCCTGCACCTCACACTATGTGCTTCTCTCATCCACCCTCTGCACCTCACAATACCTGCTTCCCTCTCTCACTCACTACACCTCATACTTCCTGGGAGTTGATGTGGGAGAGGTATGTGGAGGTGTAAATGATGCGAGAGAGGTATGTGGAGATGTAATGATGTGGGACAGGTATATAGAGGTGTAAATGATGTGGGAGAGGTATGTGGAGGTGTAAATGATGTGGGAGAGGTATGTGGAGATGTAAATGATGTGGGACAGATATGTGGAGGTGTAAACGATGTGGGCCAAGTATGTGGAGGTGTAAATGATGTGGGAGAGGTATGTGGAGATGTAAGTGATGTGGGACAGATATGTGGAGGTGTAAATGATGTGGGCCAAGTATGTGGAGGTGTAAATGATGTGGGAGAGGTATGTGGAGATGTAAGTGATGTGGAACAGATATGTGGAGGTGTAAATGATGTGGGACAAGTATGTGGGGGTGTAAATAATGTAGGACAAGTATGTGGAGGTGTAAATTATGTGGGACAGGTATGTGGAGGTGTAAATGATGTGGGACAAGTATGTGGAGGTGTAAATGATGTGGGGAAGGTATGTGGAGGTATAAATGATGTGGGACGGGTATGTGGAGGTGTAAATTATGTGGGACAGGTATGTGGGGTGTAAATAACGTAGGACAAGTATGTGGATGTGTAAATGATGTGGGATGGGTATGTGGCAGTGTAAATGATGTGGGACAGATATGTGGGGGTGTAAATAATGTAGGACAAGTATGTAGAGGTGTAAATGATGTGGGACAGTTATGTGGGGGTGTAAATGATGTAGGGCAGATATGTGGAGGTGTAAATGATGTGGGACAGGTATGTGGAGATGTAAATTATGTGGGACAGATATGTGAGGGTGTAAATGATGTGAGGCAGGTATATGGAGGTGTAAATGATGTGGGACAGGTATGTGGAGGTGTAAATGGTGTAGGACAGGTATGTGGAGGTGTAAATGATGTGGGACAAGTATGTGGAGGTGTAAATTATGTAGGACAGGTATATGAGGATGTAAATGATGTGGGACAGGTATGTGGAGGTGTAAATAGTGTACGACAGGCATGTGGAGGTGTAAATTATGTAGGACAGGTATGTGAGGGTATAAATGATGTGGGACATTTATGTGGAAGTGTAAATGATGTGGGACAAGTATGTGGCAGTGTAAATTATGTCGGACAAGTATGTGGAGGTGTAAATGATGTGGGACAGGTATGTGGAGGTGTAAATGGTGTAGGACAGGTATGTGGAGGTGTAAATGATGTGGGATGGGCATGTGGCAGTGTAATTGATGTGGGATAGGTATGTGGAGGTGTAAATTATGTGGGACAGTATGTGGCGGTGTAAATGATGTGGGACAGATATGTGGAGGTGTAAATGATGTAGGACAGATATGTGAGGGTGTAAATGATGTGGGGCAGGTATGTGGAGGTGTAAATGATGAGGGACAGGTATGTGGAGGTGTAAATGGTGTAGGACAGGTATGTGGAGGTGTAAATGATGTGTGACAAGTATGTGGAGGTGTAAATTATGTTGGACAGGTATATGAGGGTGTAAATGATGTGGGACAGGTATGTGGAGGTGTAAATTATGTAGGACAGGTATGTGAGGGTATAAATGATGTGGGACATTTACGTGGAAGTGTAAATGATGTGGGACAAATATGCGGAGGTGTAAATGATGTGGGACAGGTATGTGGCAGTGTAAATTATGTCGGACAAGTATGTGGAGGTGTAAATGATGTGTGACAAGTGTGTGGAGGTGTAAATGATGTGGGACAGGTATGTGGAGGTGTAAATGATGTGAGCAAAGTATGTGGAGGTGTAAATTATGTTGGACATGTATATGGAGGTGTAAATGATGTGGGACAGGTATATGGAGGAGTAAATGATGTGGGCCAAGTATGTGGAGGTGAAAATGATGTGGGACGGGTATGTGGCGGTGTAAATTATGTGGGACAGGTATGTGGGGGTGTAAATAATGTAGGACAAGTATGTGGAGGTGTAAATGATGTGGGACGGGCATGTGGCAGTGTAAATGATGTGGGATAGGTATGTGGAGGTGTAAATTATGTGGGACAGTATGTGGCGGTGTAAATGATGTGGGACAGATATGTGGAGGTGTAAATGATGTGGGACAGGTATGTGGAGATGTAGCTTATGTAGGACAGATATGTGAGGATGTAAATGATGTGGGACAAGTATGTGGAGGTGTAAATTATGTAGGACAGGTATATGAGGGTGTAAATTATGTGGGACAGGTATGTGGAGTTGTAAATGGTGTAGGACAGGCATGCGGAGGTGTAAATTATGTAGGACAGGTATGTGAGGGTATAAATGATGTGGGACATTTATGTGGAAGTGTAAATGATGTGGAACAAGTATGTGGAGGTGTAAATGATGTGGGAAAGGTATGTGGCAGTGTAAATTATGTCGGACAAGTATGTGGAGGTGTAAATAATGTTGGACAGGTATATGGAGGTATAAATGATGTGGGACAGGTATATGGAGGAGTAAGTGATGTGGGCCAAGTATGTGGATGTGTAAATGTTGAGGGACGGGTATGTGGCGGTGTAAATGATGTGGGACAGGTATGTGGGGGTGTAAATAATGTAGGACAAGTATGTGGAGGTGTAAATGATGTGGGACAGGCATGTGGCAGTGTAAATTATGTGGGATAGGTATGTGGAGGTGTAAATGATGTGGAACAGATATGTGGAGGTGTAATTGATGTGGGACAGGTATGTGGAGATGTAGATTATGTAGGACAGATATGTGAGGGTGTAAATGATGTGGGACAAGTATGTGGAGGTGTAAATTATGTAGGACAGGTATATGAGGGTGTAAATGATGTGGGATAGGTATGTGGAGGTGTAAATGGTGTAGGACAGGCATGCGGAGGTGTAAATTATGTAGGACAATTATGTGAGGGTATAAATGATGTGGGACATTTATGTGGAAGTGTAAATGATGTGGGACAAGTATGTGGAGGTGTAAATTATGTGGGACAGGTATGTGGTGGTGCAAATGATGTGGGACAGGTATGTGGAGGTGTAAATGATTTGAGCCAAATATGTGGAGGTGTAAATGATGTGGGTCAGGTATGTGGAGGTGTAAATTATGTTGGACAGGTATATGGAGGTGTAAATGATATGGGACAGGTATATGGAGGAGTAAATGATGTGGACCAAGTATGTGGAGATGTAAATGATGTGGGCCAAGTATGTGGAGGTATAAATGATGTGGGCCAAGGATGTGGAGGTGTAAATGATGTCGGACAGGTATGTGACGGTGTAAATGATGTGGGCCAAGGATGTGGAGGTGTAAATGATGTGGGACAGGTATGTGATGGTGTAAATGATGTGGGACAGGTATGTGGAGGTGTAAATGATGTGGGCCAAGTATGTGGAGGTGTAAATGATGTGGGACAGGTATGTGATGGTGTAAATGATGTGGGACAGGTATGTGGCGGTGTAAATTATGTGGTACAAGTGATTATTCCAACTTTTAAAAAAAACCTAAGCAATGTTTGGAGACAAAGTGAAATGATATTAGGTACCAGCCAATCAGCTCGAAAATGCCATGTCACAGGCTGTGTTTGAAAAATTACAGTTGCGAGGTCATTGGCTGGCACCTTATCTCCTTTCACTTTGTTTCCTAACACTGCTTAGTAAATAGACCCCTAAGTAACAATACTTCTGCAACCTCTGGTCTGTGAATACCAGGGATAATTATAAAATAAATGTTATGTTCTTTAAATTATGTATCATATTATAATGCAACAGAACACAGCTCTAATGTCTCATGTACAGTAGAATACCAAATTCCATTAGTTAATTCAATTCAAGATGTGATGAATTCCTGCCTTTTGATTGGCTCCCATGTATTTTCCAAATCTAATACAGTTTATCAGAGTTGGTCCTTAATCATACATGCCTATTCCCCAGAAAGTCACGGGAGGCTCCCGATTTTTTGGGTAACACCCCGCACCCCCGGTAGAGTAAGCACTATTCTCGCATTCCTGCCTACTTCCTACTGAAATGGGCAGGAATTCCCACGGTGGTGGGGGGGTCTCCTAGTCGGGGGCGGGGCTTAATGATGCGATTCTGCAAGAATTGCGCCATTTGGCCCCGCCCCCTAGTCAAATATGCAGCAATTTACCACAAGGTGGCAGGGCTTAATGACGCAGCACATCAAGCCCCGTCCCCATCGGCACCCACCTAAGGCAAGTATGTCCTTAATGGGTAGATCCTATGGACATAGGCCCGGATTCAGAGCCGGACGCTCTGACCAGAGCGCTCACTCTGAATCAGGGCCCTCCTCCATTAAAATGGAGCGTCCTCCTGGATGCTCGTATAGCTGTGGGTCACCACCCACAGCATATACGAGCGTCTAAAAAGATGGTCGCGATGGTCTTGACCATCGCGACCATCGGACTTGCGAGTGAAACCCTGCGGTCGGGTTTCTCAGCCACAAGCCCTGGAGTGATTTTGGCTCTATCAGAGCCAAAATCACTCCCACTGACATCACTAGTGATGTCAGTGGGGCCGGCTTCAGACGGTAGGCGTTCCAATGGGAACGCCTCCGTCTGGCAGGCACGCCCCAGGCACGCCCACCAAAGGGGGCATGCTGTCAGTCACCATCGACAGCACGCCCCCTTTGGTGCGAGACTCCGAGCAACGGATTCCCCGTCGCTCGCTGGGTCTCGCGCATGCGCACGACGCAGTGTGGAACATCGACCCACTTGCGAGCATACTGCCGCTTGTGAGTGGGTCTGAATGACCCCCATAGTGCAGTCAGCACAGTCAGGGCCACTGAGACATACGGAGGGCCCAGGTGTTAGATGGGGCATGACCATACACAGGAGAGTAGCCACGCCTGCTCAATAAAATATATAGAAATATTAGTGTTCTCTATGGTAGGACGCATTCCTTCTCCATCATGGCTTTTTACCAATGGCTCCCACCAGGCTTCCCAGACAAACCTGGGCCTGGGTAATCAGTACCCCACTATCTCTCGGCCCCCCTGCACTTGGTGACATTGTTCAACAATTCCCTCTCCCACCCCTTCAGGCTTCTTCCCTCTCCCACCCCTGCACCTTACATTGCCTGCCTCTCCCACTCTTGCACCTCACTTTGGCTGCTTCCCTCTGCCACAACCCCTGCACCTCACACTACCTACTTCCCTCCACCCAACCCCTGCACCTCACACTACCTGCTTCTCTCACCTACCCCCAGCACCTCACACTACCTGCTTCTCTCACTCACCCCCAGCACCTCACACTACCTACTTCTCTCACTCACCCCCAGCACCTCACACTACCTGCTTCTCACCCACCCAGCACCTCACACTACCTGCTTCTCTCACCTACCCCCAGCACCTCACACTACCTGATTTCCTCACCCACCCCTGCACCTCACACTACCTACTTCTCTCACCTACTCCAAGCACCTCACACTACCTGCTTCTCTCACCCAACCCCACACCTCACTCTACCTGCTTCTCTCATCCACCCCCTGCTGCAACTCACACTGCCTGCTTCTTTCTCCCTCTCCCTATACCTCACACTTCCTGCTTCCCTCACCCACCTCTGTACCTCACACTACTTGCTTCTCTCACTCACCCCCAGCACCTCACACTACCTGCTTCTCACCCACCCAGCACCTCACACTACCTGCTTCTCTCACCTACCCCCAGCACCTCACACTACCTCCTTCTCTCACCTACCCCCAGCACCTCACACTACCTACTTCTCTCACCTACCCCCAGCACCTCACACTAGCGGCTTCTCTCACCCACCCCTGCACCTCACACTACCTGCTTCTCTCACCTACCCCCAGCACCTCACACTACCTGCTTCTCTCACCTACCCCCAGCACCTCACACTGCCTGCTTCTCTCACCTACCCCCAGCACCTCACACTACCTGCTTCTCTCACCCACCCCCACACCTCACTCTACCTGCTTCTCTCATCCACCCACTGCTGCAACTCACACTACCTGCTTCTTTCTCCCACTCCCTATACCTCACACTTCCTGCTTCCCTCACCCACCTCTGTACCTCACACTACTTGCTTCTCTCACTCACCCCCAGCACCTCACACTACTTGCTTCTCACCCACCCAGCACCTCACACTACCTGCTTCTCTCACCTACCCCCAGCACCTCACACTACCTACTTCTCTCAACTACCCCCAGCACCTCACACTACCTGCTTCTCTCACCCACCCCTGCACCTCAAACTACCTGCTTCTCTCACCTACCCCCAGAACCTCACACTACCTACTTCTCTCACCTACCCCCAGCACCTCACACTACCTGCTTCTCTCACCCACCCCCACACCTCACTCTACCTACTTCTCTCACCTACCCCCTACTGCAACTCACACTACCTGCTTCTTTCTCCCACTCCCTATACCTCACACTTCCTGCTTCCCTCACCCACCTCTGTACCTCACACTACTTGCTTCTCTCACTCACCCCCAGCACCTCACACTACCTGCTTCTCACCCACCCAGCACCTCACACTACCTGCTTCTCTCACCTACCCCCAGCACCTCACACTACCTGCTTCTCTCACCTACCCCCAGCACCTCACACTACCTACTTCTCTCACCTACCCCCAGCACCTCACACTACCTGCTTCTTTCACCCACCCCTGCACCTCAAACTACCTGCTTCTCTCACCTACCCCCAGCACCTCACACTACCTGCTTCTCTCACCTACCCCCAGCACCTCACACTACCTACTTCTCTCACCTACCCCCACACCTCACTCTACCTGCTTCTCTCATCCACCCCCTACTGCAACTCACACTACCTGCTTCTTTCTCCCACTCCCTATACCTCACACTTCCTGCTTCCCTCACCCACCTCTGTACCTCACAATACTTGCTTCTCTCACTCACCCCCAGAACCTCACACTACCTGCTTCGCTAATACAACCCCTGGATCTCACACTACCTGCTTGGCTACCACCAGGCTTCCCAGACAAACCTGGGCCTGGGTAATCAGTACCGCCCCCCTGCACTTGGTGACATTGTTCAACAATTCTAATCAACATCAGAATATTCCTGATTTTAAAATGACCATGTATCGCTGATCTAAGCCAAACAGACTGAGTGAATGAAGCAAGACTTATTAATAAATGAGACTTGCATGACTCTTGTCACATTGAGCTTTCACATAAAGACATTGCAATAAAATAGGAAAGGAAACCATCACATTATTTTATTGATTTTGTATCAACATTCATGACCCTAAAAGGGTAATCAAATCACAATGCTTAGAGAGAAAAGAGGAATGGATTTAAGCGTGGAATTATCAGTGTAATACATCAAAATGTAAATCATAAATGTTGGATACAAAATGGGAAAACATTACTTACATTGAATGGTGATGTAATGAGTAATATGATTTGTATGCCACTATCGGCAGGATGTACTAAAGGAAAAATGTGGTAAAAACCCTGTTTTCTGGGGTTTTACCGCATTTCCATATGAAGTAAGCCCCGCCTGCCCTATTAACGGTGCAGAGGGTAACGCCAGAAAAATCTGGCGTTACCCTATAGAAGCCTATGGGCTTCCTACCGCATCCCGAACCCGATGCTTCGCCGATGCCCCGCAGTTGTCCAGCACTGGCCCCCACGCACCTGAGTGTCCTGGTCACCGGCCTGTGCTCCTCCTGGGTCCTCTGCCTCCTCCCTGCACCAGGAAGAAGATTAGGAGGACGAGCCTGGGGCTTCCTGTACAGGTCATCAACAGGAAGTTCACGAGGCTCGGAGGGGTCGGGGTCCCACAGAGACCTCGTCACGCGGCGTCGGCTGCTTCGCGACAGGCGGAATGTTCACCGCAACCTTAGTACATCACAACCTATATACTTTAGAGTCTTTAGACATATATTTTATGATTTTTAAAATATGATCTGTTGGGAGCAAAGCAAAAGAAACAAGTACCTTTGTACCTTGATAAAACCAGGTAACACTGTAGGTAGAGAAGATGTAAAATGTGCAGGGAGATTTAGATTAGGGAGTGTCTGTGTCCAAACGCAAATTAAAATTTCAGATAAAAATAAATCTGTCCAGTATTTGAGGACTCAATAAAAAAGCAGCCCTTACCAAAACTGCCAGGGGAGATTCTGGTTAAACAATAAAATTAAGTCTGCTCCAAAGGCTGCTGCCAGGAAAGGATTAGCTGGGTCTCTGTGTGATTGACAGGCGCACAGATTAGGCCACCCCCAGACTCTTGTGTCAGATAGCTTCCATTGGTTAGTTTCTTATATCTGTCTACAACTATGGGACATATTCAATCGGGAGCGAGGTTTGAACCGCAAAAAAACTTTTTTTGCTATTCTCACACCTAATTGAATATGTTATACGGGTGTGGATTAACAGATAGACAGACAGTAAAAAGGGCAACAGTGTCTAGATAAACACCAGGGGCCAAATGTAATAGGATGAGAGTTTACAAAATGTGAAAGAAAACTGTCACATTTTTAAACTCAGCCAATGTAATAAAGTCACAGAACATGCATGTTTTTCAGACTCAAAAAACTCTCAAGATTTAAACTCTCATCCAGGTGTTTACTGTTTTGAAAATACAACTCGATCAATGTATTAGTGTGAGAGTTTCACTGCTAAACTCTCACATTTTCTAAACTCTCACCCTATTACATTTGGCCCCAGATGTTAGACTGTCAATAGGTGAACTGGGACAAAAGGTCAACACACTAAAGTTCAACATGTAAGAAGGTTGACAGGTACAAATGGTCGACAGGGTCAAAAGGTCAACACATATATGGTCACCACAATTTTTTTCTAGACCTAATCTTCACCCTAACCTTCCCTTTGGTGCCTAACCCTAACCGGTAAGTGCCTAACCCTTAAAAAAAATATATATCATGAGTCGACCATTTTTGTGTCAACCATGTGTACCTTTCAACCTTCTTACATGTCGACCTTTAGTGTGTCGTCCTTTTGTACCTGTTGACCTTCTTACTGTCCATAGACTGGAACTCATATTATACAATATAGTGTTAAAAAGTACCTGAAACTATCAAAATAGAGATTCTGTGGCCTAAGAGGCCCCCAGCCATTAAATCCATAATTCCCAACTTGACCAATGTCTATTTTACTATTGTTGAGTGCCAGTGATTTGTGCAAGCTTTACACTCTGTATACCCTTTAACAAAGTGTACGTGTGACTGTGTGTGTGTGTGTGTGTGTGTGTGTGTGTGTGTGTGTGTGTGTGTGTGTTAGAGCTGAGTCTTTGTCCCAGATGAAAGAAAGCCTAGCTTCGCCCCTGCTGCCCATGCAAATGTTCTGTTACTATATCCCTGAGAGAAGAAGGCAGTTACCCTAAGGTGTTGGAAGCCACAGACACATTGCAATTTCCCAGGGGACTCAGCAGGAATAGGATGTACCTGGCCAAAGTGAGTGTCCCAAAGTAGGATGTGACCCAGACATCCAATCCTGGGAATAGCCAGGTGCACCGTGCTGCTGCTAAGTCCTCTGTCCTATCGCAATTGATATTATGATGCATTTAGAGCATTTCATTCAGCAGTTGTAGAATATATTAAATATTTTCACTATGTAAGACTACAGTATCTGTGTGGCTTAACATCACAGTTGTCAAGAGGTAGCTGGAACAGTGCAATGTTTTGCATATATTTAAAAGATTAGTAAAATGAGAACAGAATTACAAAAATAAAGGGATCTTTAAAAATAGAAATAGAATAGTTATTCGGTTATTTTTTGTTTTGTCAAAAACAGTAACATAACAGTAAAAAACATTTAAGAAAGAAATGTGTATTTTTTTTCTTTGTAATTGAGTTTTTTTGTGCTCAGATAAATTGTTTCTGCTTTTTCAACATCTTTATCTACACAAGTTTAAACTTTCATTTTATATCACTCACTTTCGTTTTATATACCGAACACTCACTAAACAAAACAAGACACATAAAATAATTAAAATGTGCTTATAATATATATTTACAAACCAACAGACAGAATTAAACAATCCACACAAGACATAAACTAATAAGCAAAATACAATGCAAACACCTTGGGCCAAATGTAATAGGGAGAGAGTTTAGAGAATGTGGGAGTTTAGCTGTAATCTCTCACATTGGTGGAGTTTTATCTTCAAAATGGGAAAACATCTGGATGAGAATTTAAATCATGAGAGTTTTTTGAGTCTAAAAACATGTGAGTTTGTATGTTCTCGGATCTATTACATTTGCCGAGTTTAAAAAGTGTCAGAGTTTCCTGCGCAAAGAATGTAATGGGACACATTGTAGGGAAAGAAATGTATTTTAACCCAAATGCTTCCTAATGGGACCTGCAACATAAAGAATAAGCTTGGGGAATACTAATACTTACAAATTCAAGTATCATTAGATAGTCAGGAAACGTAGACACAGTTTTCAGTCCTGATGGCAGTACAGAGGTATCCCCATACACAGGTGCCGCAGTGGTTGATGCCATGTTGCAAAGTCTAAAGGTAACTGAACAGACAGATCTGCACTATTCTGCTACAGTGCTTGTACAATACTAATGTGCCACTCCTAGAGGTTACAGACTAGTTATTCACTTGTTACTCCTCCTGGAAGGGATGGTAAGTCTTCCACCACTCCCTGAACAATTTACAGATGTCATAGATTAGTTAGGAGAAAAGAGAACTGGATATCTCAGGAGAAACAATAGCCTAGGTATACAAGAATAACAGCTACAGATTTCTGATCTAGAAGTGAGAGATGACCCACCCTAACGGAGAGGATGTGTCCAGAAGGCTGCAAATTCCCTATTATAGTATGTATGGGGAGAGTACCAATTTCCATATTATAGTATGTATGTCCAGGAGAGTACTAAATTCCTTATTATAGTATGTATGTCCAGGACAGGGGACAGGCATGTGCTAATGATATGCTAACCCCACCTATGTTTGTGTTGGCACCACCTATATGAGGCCACTTAAATTCCGTATTGTGAAAAGATGGCGCTACAGTCAGATTAGTCTCATGCGTGTAAAACTATATAAAGCTAATCTGGGGTGAAACAATGGTGTAACTAGGGGAAAAGGGGATCTGGAAAAAAGGAAACCACCCCTAAATGTACAGCTGCAATGTGTACATGCTGCAACCTTGCACTTTGTGTCTTATATGTGACTTTATAAATTAGGGATGTGCAGGCTCGGATAGGTTCGAGTTTGCACGTGGAGTTCGGATTTTTCCCTCCAAAAAAACGGAACTCAGAACGAGGCAAAACGTCATCTTACATGGACGAACATCATCATTCCTGGACAAAAGACCAGGAATGATGATGTTCGTCCATGTAAGATGACGTTTTGCCTCGTTCTGAGTTCCGTTTTTTTGGAGGGAAAAATCCGAACTCCACGTGCAAACTCGAACCTATCCGAGCCTGCACATCCCTATTATAAATAAGCTATTGGCATTTCACAATTGAAGATATTTCATATTTAACTTATGGAGACTTGCTAATACTATTTAAAGATATGTTGGCAATAATGTGCATCATATAAGGACTAGCACCTAACATGTGATGCAGTTCAGTTCTTATTATTAGCACATTACAATAGAGCATGCTATCCTTTACAGTACATTGCAGTCTAGAGGGGAGATGTACTAAGCTCTGAAAAGTGATAAACTGGAGAGTGATAACTGACCAGCCACTCAGCTCCCAACTGTCATGTTACAGTCCACAAATGCAGAATAATCTGGCCAAAGCCCACCTTTGGGTCTTCCAGTTATCTTACGGGCCAGTTCTATCTGTGGCACCCACCTTTGTTATCCGGTATTTTGGGTAGGTTGCTTCAAACACAACAGGTTCTTTCTTCCCTGGCAGAGAGGTGAAGGTAACCTAATCCCAGACCGGAGAATCACACAGGTAAATAAATAGAATTCAGTTTTATTTGACTGGATAATTTCCCTAGTAATAAAACATGTTTGCTTTAAACACAGTTTGGCAGCATCAATGTAATATGTTGTTAAACATTAAGGTGCCTATGTATCAAAGCTGAGAGAGAGATAAAATTGTAACAAATAAATTGCCAACCAATTAGCTCCTAACTATCATTTTTTAAACACAGCCTGCAAAATGTAAACTGGAAGCTGATTGGTTAGTACTTTATCTCTCACAATTTTATCTTTCAATCTCACCAACCGATGGTCATCCCTGTTTTATGACTGATTGGCCCGTGGGCCAATCAGAACCGGGGGCGTCGCTTAGCGGGTGTTGGGGCGGAGCTATGCTCTGTGTCCCTGCACCATGTAAAAAAATATATATATTTTGTTATGCTTTTTCATTGATGGAGGGAAACCCTGGTTCTAAACCATCCTGCACAGGCGCAGAGCCAATACTGCACATGTGCAGTACGGGTCCTGTGATCTCATGCAAAGCAGCAGCAGACTGTCAGTGATTGACAGTCTGCTGCCATTTGTGGGCAGGGAGGGGGCAGCGACGGCCTCAGTTTCCCAAAACGTAGGCATGTCGCCGCCATTGGGGGAGAGGGAAGAGGCCAGAATCTCTGTCAGCTGATGGAGATTTCCTGGCTTTTTTGTTGCATATGCAGTGATCGGCTTGCATGACTCCATGGATCAGTCAGCCAGCTGCTGTGATCACAGATTATCCGGTGCTGCGTCCTTGGACGCATCTCAGATAAGTAATGAATGCAGGAGGTGTGACGCCACCTGCTGCATTAACATAATATTGCTATCGCAGCTGCTAACATGTTAGCAGCAGCGATAGCACTTGCATCCACAGCTGAATCACCCCCAAAGTGCGTTATTGGTAATTTTCACCTGGGATAGGCAGGGCTGTTGTACAGAGGGCCTGATTCAAACCCGCTCGCTAGATGCGAACGCACATTCGCAGAGTATGCAAATTCGTCTAAGTGACGGCAAGGCAGGCGATTGCACGGCAAGGCATAAGCATGACCTCTATGTCTTAGAGAGTGACGACAGAGCGAACACACGCCAGTCTAAAGACGCACACTTTTCCTTCGCAGCACACGTCATCTCCAGGAAGTGTATGTTTTATCAGTAACATCGAGAGCCATCGGAGCTGCTTGCAGCCCTTGAGAGCGACCCTACACTGCTGCAAGCACTGCGATCACTGCAGGTTGAAATACAACCAGGAGACGTGTACAATGATGCTTCCATGTTAATTATGAACACCTACTAAACACTGTTAGAATGCACAGGCATGTCTGCGTTCACAAATCCACTCCCCCGTTTTCAAAGACCAGCCCCTGTCACCACCCACAAACGGTACTATCTGTCACTCAACCTAGAGAACAAAAAAAGGCTGGCATGCGATCGCTTCCCGCTCGCTATGTCTGGCTCACGCACGCGGAATTCGATGCATACGCATGCGCAGAAAGAGAAACTCAGTCAGCTACGAGCGAACGCAGCCTAGCATCCGGGACTGAATCGACCCCCAGAGAGTACAAATGTCAGGGGTCCAAGCTGATGAGGCTCTGAAGTTCCTGGCTAGATACTGCTTCTCATTCACAGACAGTCCAATGACTGAGAAGCAGTTTGTAGCCAATAACATCAGTGACAAAAGAGCACAATTAAGGAGGTGGGGAAAGAGCAAATGAAATGTTAACTTCACTATGCTTCTTCTGCCTAGGGATGGCCATCGATTTGAAATCATTCATGCTTTATGGCTGATGTTGAATGGTTTTAACATCGATGGCAGAGAGCCAGTGGTTCATCGATGGATGGGTGGGAACCGATTTCTTTTTTCTGGATAGGACAGAGCTTAGCCACACACCCCCAGCGCACACTAAGCCCTGCCATTGTTTTTTCTGGGCCCGCAGCCCACTGTCACCCGCTGCAGCAGTGGCCATGAAGACCATAGATGGTGTTTGTGCCAACAATGGTAACCACCAATGGACCCATCGATAGTAACCATCAATCGAGACCCCATCGATGGTCATCCCTATGCCAGGGCCGTAACTAGGGCTAACAGGGCCCTGTGCCAGCCCCGCCCCTTTTCGCGCAATGTCATGACGTTGTGCATAAGGGGGCAGGGCCATCAACCCGAAACTGCAGCAGTGCCCGGAGCATCTTCAAGATGCCCCAGGCAGCTATACTTATGGCAAGGTGCCTGCCTTTAGTGTCCAATAGACGCTACAGGAAGCATTGCTGCAGGGATGCTGGCTGCAGGGTGCAATTCCAGGCCCCCTGCAGCCAGGAGCCAGCCCACAGTCCTCCTCAGCCCTGCACTCTGTGCGGCCACACCGGTCGCACACCCCTAGTTATGTCCCTTTTTCCGCCATTTGACATAGTTATAGTGGATGCAGGGGATGCAATTGCCATGGGACCCAGAGGTTTAGGGGGCCCAGGACCCAGGTCATATAGTTGTCTATCAAGTTCAGGGAATTGCACACTAAGCAATTAATTGTGTCTGGCCAGTTGCTCAGTCGGAAAATAGAAACTCAAGAGTGCTCATATAGGTGGAGGTCTCTCAGGGGCATTTCATGAGAGGAGGGGGCCCGTGTGCAGTCACCGCTACAGGCCCCCCCCTTTGACAACGGCGGGCGGCAGCCCACTGAGTGCTGCACCGCACTGATAGACTCTGGGCACTTAAGTGTGCTCAGAGTCTATAGCGCATGTGCAGGTCATTTTCCGCGGTAGCCATTTTCCAGGCGGTTTTACAGCGCTGACACCGGCGCCGACATGGGACTCCGGAGAGGTAAGCATAATGTGGGTGCAAGGTGTGCGGGGCAGGCCCCCCTGGATCTAGGGGCCCATGTGCCCCGCACACCCTGCACCCATTATAAATACTCCCCTGGGAACTCTGGGCCTGATTCAGCAAGGAATGCACAGGACAGAACACACGCACCCGTCCGCTGCGAGAATATGCTAATCAATGCATACGCACGGAGACTGCAGCACAAGATGCAGATGCCCAGCAGCATATTAAGCCCCCCATCTCCCTTTACTCACAGCCTGATCAGTATGCAATAAAGCGTAAACATCGGTAACATCGAGAACCATCGGAGTCATTAGCATATTAGTTGTTGACCTAAGCTGCCGCCGGAATTTGTCCGCTTCCTGTGTACAGCTTGTGGTATGGCTGCATATGCCGCCGCACTGCCTTAATTATGCACACCCCTATAACGGCGTTACAACGCCTGCGTTCGCCTGACCAACCCCCGTCACCACCCACAAACAGTACTTCCTGTCAATCAATTTCAGTAGGGTCTGCTAGACACTGTGTGTAGTCTGCGTACCTTAACCCGATCGCACTGGCTAGTTCGCGCATGCGCTTTGTGATGCATATGCATGCACAGTGTGAAAACATCGGCCAAGTGCGTGCGTTCTCTCCTGTACATTCCTTGCTGAATCAGGCCCTCTATCTCTCCCTCTCAGTAAAGTTCCACACTGATATGATCCATCTCTCATCCTCTTGTTTCACCCTCACAGGCACAACTGAGCTAATCAGTGAGCTTATACTGTAAGACAATAAGGGGGATATTTACTAAAGTGCGGGTTTTTCAGAAGTGCAGTTGTTTCCCATAGCCAGGGGTGTATCTAGGGGTCCGAGCGCCCCTGGCAAACCAAGGAACTGGCACCCCCCTCCGATGACTGCTTTTACTGGAAAAAAACTAACACACACTGGGGATAGTTTAATTAACACACCTGTAGAAATAGGGAGAATATACTTACTCTATTGCAACCCACTATTTATTAATTTATGCAAAAAAAACACAGGAAAAGACTAAAAACATAGCATCAAAAACAAACAAAATGCATTATGGGCAAAGTAATTTACATATATTCAAATAGGTCTATCTATACTGCATTATGGCCCTCATTCAGAGCCGCACGTTAACAACAGTACGCTCGTTCCGAGCGATGTTTGCACATCTGCGCATGCGTACGCTTTTTAGTACGCATGCGCGAACCAGTCAGTGCGGCCGAAAATCCTTTGTACGCTATATAGCGAGTGCCGGCTATTTTGAGTGACAGAATGAGGCGTATGTGGGTGGTAACAGGGGAAGGTGCTTGAAAATGGGGAGTGGAGATCCGAACGCAGGCGTGCTTAAAGGTCAAAACGGGCGTTTTATGGGTGTGTATATTTAAAACAGCAGCGTCATTGACCACGTCACTGGGTTATTTTATAGCCCGAACTGCACGCAAATTTGTGGTAGCAAACACCAACCACAAGAATAGCGAGCAGTTCATACGCTGGTCGATGTACTCGATTAATCTAATAAATAGCGGACATGACGTAGGATGCGTGCGGCCAGGGGGCGTTTTTAACAAATAAACGAGCGTATGTTTTGCTCGCTCGTTCAGACTTAGAGGCGTGAACAGACTGCAATGTGCGTACGGATCATTTGAATAGCCACCCCTTGTTTTTAAACGAACGACCGCAAATAGCGTACGGCTCTGAATGAGGGCCTATGCTTTTTAACAACTTCACATTAAAACTCACTAGGATGACAACTGAACCCACACAAGAATTAGGACTGTCCATAAAGATGAAGTCCTATTCCCCAACATGGAAGTATCCATAACCTACAAACTTCACAGCAAATCCCTCAAACTGAGAGAAAATAAATTTACTATACTCACACTGGGGGTAATTCAATTTACACGCCTGTAGGACACTGGTAAGAGCAGAGCATAGGAGACAGAAGACAACCAGGGATCATTTGCTGGGCACTGGTGACAGGGGACCGGAGATCATTTAGTCGGCAATGCGCTCCTGGCAAGGCCCATGTAGGCAAATAGAAAGATATGCTCCTGCCCATAGCAGCCAATCAGATTTTATTTATCATGTATCTAGCACCTTCTAGAAGATAATAGCTAGAATCTGATAGGTTGCTATGGGTAACAACTCCACCCACTTCTACAAACCTGCTGTTTAGTAAATATATTCGTAGGTTTTCTCCTTGATTACAGCCATTGTAAAGTGAGCTGGGGACTATGGGCCTGATGCAGTAGCGATCGCAATTCCGCACGCAAATGGCTGATTGTTGCATTCTGCACATTCGATGGCATCACAGTGCTGTGCGCAAACACTCCACTGTGATCGCAGTGACTACACAGACCCATCACAGAGTGATTGATAGGAAGCAACATTTTGGATGGTGATGGGAGGGTGGTCGGCAAAACGCAGGCGTGCCAGTGCGTTTAAACGCTGTCGAAGGGGCGTGCATAAATTAGCCACTGCGCAGCTTGGGTTTTCACTACGTGCATTGAGGTTAGCAACTTCTGAGTAAGGTCAGACCTTGTGCAAGTGTGCGTGAGGCTGTGATGGTACTCGATGTTACAGATGGTTTTGCTGGGAGTCCTTATTTTAGGCTGCATATGGGCTACATATGGCATTGTGATTGCAATCATTAGCATATCTTTGCAATGAGACTGCGTGCGTAATCACTATTGCGATCGCAGTTGCGATCCGTACTGGATCAGGCCCTATGTGAGTAATGTGGCATACTATTAACTGGAGGCAGTACAATGTGGCATAATATGAACTGGGGGCACTCAGTGTGCCATAATATGTACTGAGGACACTAGGCTGCATAATGTGAACTGGGGACACTGTTTGGCATAATGTATACTGGCAGCACTCTGGTGTGGCATATTGTAAAATGGTGGCATTATAAACTTGGACACTACTATGGTGAATAAATTGAACTAGGCTACTACTATGGGGCATAAAAGTAACTAGGCAATGCTATTGGCAATAACATTAATTAGGCACTACTTTGGGGCATAAAATGAACAAAGGCACTTGAAGCATTGGGGCAGGGGTGTATCTAAATCTTGACCAGGTGCTGACCCCTTGGCCAGGGAGTTGAATCAGGGCCACAGGTGTAACTCTGTTACACCTGACAAGGCGCATCACACGCACAGCACCGCTGTCAGACAGAGGAGCCAGCTGCAGTGCAGAAGACATGAGAAGGTAAGTGTCTGTAAGGTACTGGATGTCCAGGAGCTGGAGAGACAGAAGAAGTGCTGGCTGGAGAGACAAAAGGGGGCCTGGCTGGAGAAACAGAAGGGGGCTGACTGGAGAGACAGAAGGGGGTGCTGGCTAGAGAGACAGAAGGAGAGTATTGGCTGAATAGACAGAAGGGGGTGCTGGCTGGAGAGACAGAAGGGGATGCTGGCTGGTGAGACAGAAGGGGGTGCTGGCTGGAGAGACAGGAGGGTGCTGGCTGGTGAGACAGAAGGTGGTTGGCTGGTGAGACAGAAGGGGGTGCTGGCTGGAGAGACAGAAGGAGAGTATTGGCTGAAGAGACAGAAGGGGGTGCTGGCTGGAGAGACAGAAGGGGGTGCTGGCTGGTGAGACAGAAGGAGGTGCTATTTGGAGAGACAGGAGGGTGCTGGCTGGAGAGATAGGAGGGTGCTGGCTGGTGAGACAGAAGGTGGTTGGCTGGAGAGACAGAAGGGATGCTGGCTGGAGAGACAGAAGGGGGTGCTGGCTGGTGAGACAGAAGGTGGTGAGGAGATTTACAAAGTGTGCCTCTGCCTCTGCCCCATGTATGCCTCAGCCCTCTTATGCTCATGATTTCCCTTACCCCACATGCCTATGTGTGACTTATCTCTTAGATTTGGCATGCATGTTTCCCTTTGACCCCTTCTTCTCCCATCTGCCCCCACCATTCACTCTCCTCTTATGGCACACCTTCTCCTCCCTTAGTTTTCCACTTCTCCATTTCTTCTATTCTACTTTTCTGGATGTTGTTGGTAGGATGTTGTAAAAAGGCTGCTGATTAGAAGTGGCAGCGAGGAACGGACGCACATCCATGTTCAACACCACATAATCAACTTAATGATGTCAGATAAGCAACATTTCCTTTTAAATAATCATCAGGGCTTTTTTGCTGATGATAACACTTACATTTATTCACAGTTTTAAAATATTTTTTATTGTTAAGGGGCATGTGGAGGGAGGTCTGAGGGCATGTAAGAGGCTTGTGAAGCTAGGCTTCACTGCGCCGGTCCTGTGCTGCACAGCCGAGCCCCTTCCCTCCCCCTGGGCGCTTACCCAATAGCGCCAGGAGGAGGGTGTGAGGCGGGCTCCGGCTGTGCTAACACACACATCGCCACCAGCGCGGCAGTGATGTGTGTGTTAACCAGCAGCCAATGAGAGTCAGATGATTCTCATTGGCTGCTGCTGTTACTGCACACACAATTACCACCGAGCGGCAGCGATGTGTGTGTGAATCAGCAGCCAATGAGTCAGACAGACTCTCATTGACTGCTGCAGCGCCCACTGCAAGAGTCGGGCTGGAGCTCACTTATGAGCTCCGCCTTCTGGCTCATGCAGTGGGTAATGGGAGAGATGTCATGATGTCATGACGTCTCTCCCATAAGGCCGGGAGGACTGACGTGCAGCGGGAGCAGTGACCGGAGCCGGAGCGTGGATTCAGGTAAGTGTATTTTTATTTTTTTTTGTAACTTGTGTATCTGCACTACTGGGGGGGCAGGGGCTACTACTACTGGGGACACCATTCCTGTAGGGGAGCTACTACTACTGGGGACACCATTACTGGGGGGAGAGCTACTCTACTGGGGACACCATTATGGGGGTGGAGCTACTACTGGGGGCACCATTACTGGGGGGGGGCTACTACTGGGGGCACTGCATCGGGAGGGGAACCTCTACTGGGGACTACTACTGGGAGGGAAACTACTACTGGGGGCACTATATAAGGGGCTTACTACTAGGGAACCACTACTGGGGGCACTAATTAGGGAGGACCACTACAGGGGTCCTGTATAGGGGACACTGGATAGGGGGGATCACTGCTGGGGGCCTGCATAAGGGGGACCACTACTGGGGGCACTGAATACGGGGAACTAATGAGGGGCTGCATAAGTGGGACCACTACTGGGGGCACTGCATACTGGGGGTACTGTATGTCACGACCAGGGTTTCTCGGCATGGTGTCGGCGGGTGTTACGTGTGCGGATGTTATGGCGGGGGGCATCTGGTAGTGGTGCTGGTGACTGGTGGGGAGCATTGGCTGTGCGCAGTCCTGTGTGGGCATATTGTCACTCTGTGCTGGGTAGGCCTGGCGGTGATTCCGTTCCGCTCTGGCATGGGCGCTGGGTCACATAGTCACTCTCTGACCACTCACGGCTGGGCACTGGGTATAAAAGGGAGTTCAGAGCTCCCTTGCATTGCAGTGCAACGTGTTTCTCAGTGCAAGCTGAGAGAGAGTTCCTGAGCTTGTCCGCCTGCCTGTTGGATCTCTGCCTAAGCCTGCTTCGCCTAAGCTGCTCCTTACCCTGCTGGACTTCCACTGCCTTATCCCACTGCCTCCTCCTTTTGCCTTCCCCACTTTCTGTTTTATCACATTCATATCTGTTAAGCCACTCATTAAAAACTTATTTTTAAATCTGCTTCAGTGTCTGCTCCTATTACCACCTGGGCCCACAACAAAACCAGATCCTCACACTGTATAAGGGGAACTAATAGGGGGCTGCTTAAGGGGGGACCACTACTGGGGGTACTGTATAAGGGGCACTACTATGGGCCTGCATAAGAGGGACCACAACTGGGGACATTGCATACTGAGGGCACTGTATAAGGGGCACTACTGGGGTTAAGTTGCATATGGAAAGGAATATTCAGAGTGACGATAAAGGGGTGTGTCATGTTGACATTTTTTGAAAATGCCATTTTTTGAAACGGCAACTCGTACCCTTCTCATTTAATTGGATTGACCCCTACTTGTTGAATGAATGCACTTTTGGTTTTGTAGACTTAGGGGTATATTTACAAAGGTTCGATTTTGATTTTGTTGTGATTTCACATTCGATTTTCATTTGATTTTGCATTTGGAGATTTACAAAAGGTAAAATAGAATGTCAAATGGAACATAAAACCGAATTTCACTCAAATCCGACTCAAAATCGAGCATCGAAAACACATCGGTACTTTTACATAGACCACCACACAAATCCCTAATTTACTATTATTCAATTTGAAATCGAACACAAGATAGAACTTCAAATCCCTAAATGAATAGACCTGCTTTATGCTTGCGATTTTAGCATGAGCAGTCGAATTGACACTGATACATGCATACATCAGTGAGATGCATGCATTTATCTTACTGTCCAAAGCTTGTTAAGTGTTACTTTTATTAAAAAAATTACGCGGGGTCCCCCCCTAAATACACAACCAAACCCAGACTTTCCATAGCCATTCCTGGTTGTGTACAGGGAAAAGATTGCATAGGGTTCCCCTGTAACAAGCACAACCAGCACCAGGCTCTGATTTGGTCCTGGTTCTGGAATTACATGGGAAAAAATGCAAAGGGCTCCCCTGTAATTTCCACAACCAACACCAGGCGCTTTCTAGCGGAGGGGGGAGGGTAATGTCACAGCCAGGGAAACTATCACCAGGTTCCCCAGCCAAAACATTGCTCCTGACCGCTGGTCAGCCCAGGCCAGGGGAGTTGGAGACCCCCCCTATATAGAGGTTCCCCTCTCCAGGGCACACCAGGCCTAGGTTGAAAGCTCAGGGCTATCCCCGCCACCCCTGGGTGGTTGGTGGTGGGTTGATAGTGTAAATGTAGTGTAAAAAAAGAGAACTGCAGGCCCTGCAAGCCTCCCCCACATGCTGGTACTTGGAGAACCACAAGTACCAGCATGCGCGACATTAAGGGCCTGCTGGTACCTGTAGTTCACCTGTAAAGAAATGTTTAAATTAACAAAATAAAAACACACCATGACTGTTTAGTTTTAATACATACAGAAAGGGCTGCCATCAGAAATTGTGGAGCCTGGGACTGATCAAACAGGCAGGGCTCCCCCCCCGACACACACACACAGTGCAGAAACCAAACGCTAAAGGAGGGTGCGAGCTGCAGCCGACGGTATGTACGGCTAGTCCCACCTCTCCTTACAGCCCTGTATATCGATATTCACAGCTAGATGCACTTCAAGATACAACTGCATCTGCCCATGCAGCATATGTGCCTGCCGGGATTTAGTTATGAGACTGGCGCCGTGATGCCGCTGGTCTCAATACCAACAGCTGAATCCTGACAAGGGACTTAAGATACGCATCAAAATTCCGACGCCTGTCTTAATCCTGACGCTGGAATGCCAGCCTGAACGAGGTAAGCCCGGGGCGCCCTTAGCTTTAGCCGCGCTTTAGGTTTAGGGAGCGTAGCGGGATTAATGTTAGGTTTTTTTGGGGGGGGTTAGGCACCCCCTAGTGTGGAGGATTAGTCTCCACTGGGGGGGTTAGTTTTAGGCATGAAGGGGGGGCAGTTAGGTTTAGGCACTAACAGGGAGGGTGCAGGGTGGGGAGGGTTACGCTACTAAAAGGGAGGGCTAGGAGGGGAAGGGTAAGTATACATACCCGACCCCTGTCAGGATACCAACCATCGGGATGTCACTGTCGGTATTCTGACAGGAGGCATCCCGACATCTGGCATTACAAACCCTTTCTGTGTCTGCCATGTTACTGCTAGGTGCAAATGACATGCCTCCAAACAGCTATATATGTAAATATATAATATATATATATATATACAGCCACCTATCCAGCCCTGCACCCTGATGTTTCTTCTTCCCAGCCCCCTTCTGCCTCACTCTCACACTGGTGTTGCAGCCTCTTTTGCCGGCCTGAGCCACCATATTAATCTTATCTTGTTTCGTGAGTTCCTGCTTGCTGCTCCTCAGGCACCGTGGCTATTCTCTCCTAGTCTTTCAGTGATGTGCGGTGATGTCATGACGTCACACACGTTGGATAAACTTTATTGTGCATCAGCGGCACTGCAGAGGGGACGGACGTCGGCCAGCATGACCAGGATCACTCTCACGGCAGGCTCCTTTCAGTATTAGTGGCAGGTTGGGGAGCGGACCATCCGGGGGCCCCATATACATCATTAACGCGGTCAGTAGTGGCGCCAGTGGGTGTATGACTCTTTCACCTAGACTGGCTGTAGCTGCGGCGGGCAGGTGGCAGGAGCAGGCTGGGCCCCCCTTCTCTGTCATAATGTCTGGGCCCAGGACAGTAGTGATGGCAGCCCTGTATACATACACATTAACACATACTCACCTACATTACCTGGACTGGTCCCCTTCTCCCTGTAGGTATCCATGGTCTTGGTAAAATAAAAAAATTAGAATACCAGACCCACGAACTAGGTAACAACCACGATGGTTGGTACCTCCCGAATGAAGCCCCTGCCAATGAACGGCTCCGTCCATTGAAGTCAATGGTGGGAACCGCAGAATCACCTTTAGTAACCCTGCGGCTCTCCATTGACTTCCTGTGCTGGTTGTGAACTTCTGGTCCAGAGCTGGGTGTGGAAATTATAGGGGAACCCTATGCATTTTTCCCCCTGTAATTCCAGAACCAGGACCGGATCAGAGCCTAGTGCTGGTTGTGCTAAGTACTTGGAACCCTATGCAATTTTTTCCCTGTACTTACACAACCAGGACTGGCTAAGAAACGTCTGGGGCTGGTTGAGTATTTAGGGTTGGGGGGGGGGGCCCCTCATCATTTTTTTAAATAAAATTAACACTTAACAGGCATTTTATCAGGCATGCATCTATGTCAAAACAAACTGTTCATGCTGAAAATGAAAGCATGAAGCAGTTCTATTCATTTGGGGCTTTGAAGTTCATTTTGAAGTGGGATTTGGTGTTCCATTTGTACATGAACATGCAAAATCGAACATCAAATCACTGTTCAAAATCTAGAGTAGGAAGTAAATTAGCACTCATTGAGGTTGCACTCAACAAGTGGGCACACAGTCAGGACCAGAGTAGTTAAACAATTATCAGGACATTAGTGGCGTAACATGGGGGGATCGAGCAGGGAACATGCCCTGGCGCTGTGGCGCTCAGTCGAGGGCATGTGTGGTCCGCAGCACTACACATGTTTGTTTTAGCACAGCAGCCAATAAGACAGACAGAATCTTATAAACAAAAAGATTAAGGAGTTGTGATAGAAGCACTGGTAAAGTGGTCAATGGCAGGTACATTTGTCCTAGGTTTTTGGCCTATGTGTTCGAAAAAACCCCAGGAGAAGTCTGTTTTGTAAGCAGACCAGAGTGTCGGCTTTTGTAAAAGCCAGTTTGGGTCCTGGGGGTGTGGATGTGAGGAGAGGGAGGGCTCCATCCACAGGCTACTCCACGTTTTGGGCCTTTCAGCCTGGTAACAGCTGGAAATGGCTAATGTAAGCTGGGTTTGTTTGTGGCTGAGTGTCTCACACCTGGGACAGCAGGCAGACTAGCCTGTTCAAAGACACTTGGTGATAATCCTTGTAAGTACTGTGCACGTGTTTTGTTGATGGTGAGGGCAATAGGCCCTACCATTATTATAGAGTGGGAATCTGCTGTGTAGCTAGTGCCCAGCCGGTCTAGGACTTATGTTTATGTTTTGTTTATGTTTATATTCATTTGGCACAATAAAGACTGGCGCCAACCAGTTTGTATGAGAACCCCTGACTTGTAACCTGTTTCTACAGCTGCTGTGTGTATAGAGGGAGTCCATCTACCCCAGGAGAGGGACCCCTATCCTGACTGTGTCACAGAGTCTACTGCGCACACTAGCGGCAGCAGTTAGGGAGTACTAAAAACGGAGGTCATCCACCTCCAAAAAGGGTACAATAAAACAAAAGTGAAGTACTCCCATTCCTGCGCACAGCTTTTATACTAAATATTCTTATAATCACACAATGATATAATAGTAAGAGTTCCCATAAACCAACATAAGTAGGAGGTATAAAAGTCACTTATTTCAGTTGATTCCAAACTGTGTCTCTGACCAATATTGAACTTTAATCCTGTAGGTAGTCTTTATCTTCAAATTGCGATTTCCATATCAAATATCCTTAAGAGAGGGAAAAAGAAAAAAGAAGAAAAAAACAATGGTATAGTATATCTCATATATACATGTGATCGTATATTAAATAACAATCCTCCACTTTAATTCATCAATGTGTCAATAACCATACTCACGTAAGAAATGGAGTTTATACCACACAAAAAGGTTTCTTTATCTTTTTATGGCACTAAGTTTTCAATCAATGGAATTCTAGACCCATACAGGAATCTATAAACAATAGTAGACAAGATGATGGGCGTACCCCAACTCACAATAGGATATGCTGTGGTAAGCGTATCAAAGTTTCTTTATGTAGTCCCTGTAGCATCTCTCCATCCACATATTTTCTTATTCACCTCATTTCCATGAAGCATATATCGAGTTTATATGAAATATTTGTGTTAGGAACAGAGCAGGTTTCAACGACTTTATTAATATTAACACTTAAAATCCAATAAAATAATGGTCACCATATACATATGGAGTAGATGGAACAAAATACAATCACCTGAAATGTGAAAACAGATCCGGACTGTCATGCTAACAGGGAATTAAGATCCAGGTGTATAAGCGTTCTCTAGTCCATCCACCAATGCATTTCGACCTTAGTCTTTATCAAGGTGTAAATAATGGGACTAGAGGGCCAGCTTAAATGCCCTAGCTAATCCCTCCTTCTTGATTAGGGGCGGGGTAAAGCCCAAAAAGTAAAAATACAGGTTCCACCTTATCCTATAGTGGAAATAAATACATCTTACATTATCTATATACATAAATGGTGATAAACCCCCAAATTAGTGTTTATTCAGAGGTGTAGAAGAAGTTAATAGCGGGGATTTCATAATCTGCATTCCACGTATGGAACGCATACACTTCCACCAAAAGTGAGGAGTTTCCTTCCTCATTTGTGGCGGTCCACACTTGCAGGGCCGAAACTAGGATTTTTGTCACCAGGGGCAAGGCAGTAATTTGGCGCCCCCCTGGTAATTCCCCCCTGCATCAGTGCCCCTGTAGTAGTGCCCATATGATAATGCCCCTGTAGTAGTGCCCATATTGTAATGCCCCCATAGTAATGGCCATATGTTAATACCCCCATAGTATTGCCCCTGTAGTACCCACCATACAGTAATGCCCCTGTAGTGCCCATGCCCCCATATTAATGCCCTTGTGGTAATGCCCCTGTAGAGCCCATGCTTTCATAGCAATGCCCCTGTAGTGCCCCCACAGTAATGTACCTGTGGTAATGCCTCTGTAGTGCTTATGCCCCATTAGTAATGCCCCTGTAGTGCCTATACAGTAATGCCCCTGTATTTCCCATGCCCCCATAGTAATGCCCCTGTGGAAATTCCCATGCCCCCATAATAATGCCCCTGTAGTGCCCATGTCCCCATAGTAATACCCCTGTAGTGCAATACAGTAATGCCTCTGTAGTGTCCATGCCCCCATAGTAATGCCCCTATAGTGCCCATGGTCCCATAGTAATGCCTCTGGAGTGCTCATACAGTAATGCCCCTGTAGTGCTCATGCCCCCATAGTAATGCCTCTGTGGTAATGCCCCTGTAGTGCCCATGCCCCTATAGTGCCTACAGTAATGCCCCTGTATTGGCCATGCCCCATAGTAATGCCCCTGTGGTAATGTCCATGCCCCCATAATAATGCCCCTGTAGTGCAGCTTATTAAAAAAAAAATACTTACCTTGAGCCCTGCTCCTGCATCCAGCGCCGCGTCCAGTCCGCCCAGCTGCTCCTCGGAACTATGGGGGAGACATCATGATATCTCTCCCATAGTGCCCGTGGGGAGAGCCGGAAGCTGGAGTTCAGGAGAGAACTCCAGCCTCCGGCTCCGGCTACACTGCGTCGCTGCAGAGAAGGAGCCGGGTGCCCGCTGGTAATAACATCTCAGTGGGCATCCGGCTTGGAGCCTCTCTGCAGCGCCGGGCTGGAGGACACTGGCGCCGGGTGCAGCAGTGCACCCGTTGCACGTGCACCTCCAGCCCCCCTAGTTGCGGCCCTGCACACATGCCACGGACAGGATGGAGGATTCCACTATTCTCTGGGGGAAGAAATAACCCAGCACACTCTAGATATGATGCTCCTCTCCTCCTTTCGTCCTGAGGGGTCCCGGCTTCTATTGCGCTTACTCTCCGGGCAACAAATATGGCCGTGCATTCCAAACAGATAAAACAGGGGACAAATGTTTATTTCCTCATATAGAGGCTTGGATAACCCTCTAGTCATATAGCAATCTCCCAACAAATATATAATAATCCAAATAAAATAGGTATAATAACCCACCACTACCAATATCTATTACTAAAAAATTTAAAAATGATAAAAATAATTTGATAAAAATAATTTTCTAACACCTTAATCTTCCTTTCATCCTAAGGCATCCAAGCTTCTATTATACACATGTCCCGGACACCAATAGGCCGTGCGTTCCAAAACATATATGGGTGAAGAACCTCCTTCCTCATATAGTGGCTGGGCTCACCCTTCTATCATGTGGCAATATTTACATAGGTTTGTATATAATTAATGGTGTAATTAGCTAATACATATACACCTTACGGAAACATCACATGTTAGGAATGATATACACATAATCCCAAAATACACATGTAAATTAACAATATTGTAATTAATATACCTGATTTAAAAATATCATAAAAATATGTTAAAAAGGAGATAATAAATTTAAAACAAACAAACTAGGCTAACCTAGAAGTACGATAACAAGAAAGACTCTTATACATAAATATGGGTTATAGGAACCACTTGGTTTCAAAATCTACATTTAACCCCTTTGGGACAAGAGTTCCTAAATCAAAGATGGTCCGCATTTCAAATTTCGCCAATCATTCTTCTATATTGTGTTTTCTCCAATTTTGAGAGGCTAACTTGATCCACAGAAAAACATCAGATCAGAGATTTTGCAGTCATGCTTTTCTTTAAAATGAGCTGAGACACCATGAGTCATTGACCCTTTCTTAATATTTCGGTGGTGTTCTGCCATCCTGTCTCTTAACTTTCGAGTGGTTCTCCCAACATATTGTTTTTTACATGTACATTGTAATAAATAAATTACGTTCTTACTGTGGCATGTTATAAAGTCATTCATTTTATTTTCTCTTTTGTTGTCATCAGAAGTATATGTAGTAATAGTAGAGGTGTCACTCTTGCAATTCCTCCACATTATGTAAGAGCCACAACGATAAAAAACCTTTTGATTTAATAGATTTCTTCTTATTCATGCCTTCCGTGTCTAATGTGTTTTTCACAATCTGCGGCATTAAATTATCGGCCTTCCGGTATATAAATTTTGGTCTTTCTGGAAGGTATTTGTTAATTACAGAGTCCTTCGTTAGTAGTCCCCAATGTTTCTTAATAATGTTTTTGAGATCTTTATATTGACTATTATACTTTGTAATAAAGGGTATACTGTACTAGTAATTTCTTACTTCTGCATGTTTTTCTTAACTAGAATATCTTCCCTTTTACTAGTTGCATATTTTTCATATGGTTATTCCAATTTTACTGGATCATAGCCTTTTTTCATAAATTGTTCTTTCAACATAGTGCCTTGTACATGATAGTCTTCCAATCTTGAGCAATTTTTCCTAACTCTGTGGAATTGACTGCTCAGGACCAATGCTAGCCATTGGGTGTGATGATTGCTATTAGATGGAATAAAGGAGTTACAGTCTGTTGGTTAGACATATGTCTTTGTTTGGATCATCTCATCTACAATAAAGATTTCCAAATCTAGTATTCTACAAAATGTTTCCAAAGATAATTGATTTCCTCTCCAGACAAAGAGCATGTAATTAATATAGCTAGTCCATAGCACCAGGTCTGCCATAAGTTCCGAGCTGTCATATACCATTTCAGATTCCCATTGGGCCATAAATAAATTGGCATAGCTTGGGGCAAACCTGGTGCCCATTGTTGTCCCATGAAGTTGCAGATAATATTCATCATCAAACTAAAAAAAAATATTGCACAAAATGAATTCTATGCTCTCACGAACAAACATTTTAAAATCTTCACTAAAATTCTCCTGTTCTAAAAAATATGTAATTTAGCCAGATTCCCATTGAATGTCTTTTAATTTGTTAATAACTTCTGTAGAGTCCCTTAAGTAAGATGGTGTCTTTTTAACCAGTGGCTGTAGGATATGATCAATAAAGTGAGATAGATTGGAGGTTATCGATTCTGTTCCTGCTACAATGGGCCTATGGGAGTGTGTATAAAACTGGTACAGAAGGATAGGCTATTATAACAAATTATCGTTCATTCTCTGTAATAATTTTCTTTCTGTCATACTTGTCCAACAATTTAAGTAATTTTTAATTTATCTTATCAGCTGGATTCCCTCTCAATCTTTTGTATGTTTTCTCCTCATTTAATTGCCTCTGTATTTCTTTTTTGTAATTGGTAGTATTTTGGATGACCACTGCTCCTCCTTTATCTGCTGGTTTCACTACTATTAAGTTACTGTTTTTCAGATTATGTAGTGCCTCTTTTTCTTTCTTACAAAGATTTGGTTTCTGGACTCTTTTAAAATTGTTATTCTCAGTATCCTCTTTCACCATCCTTTCAAACGATTCAATGAAGCACCCCTTCTTGTGTGCAGGAAAAAATATAAATTTAGATTTAAACGATGTTCCTGGTAAGTTTTCTTCAGATGTGTTTTTCTCCTGATCATGAAAAAACTTTTTTAAAGGTAATTTTCTTATAAACCGCTGTAGGTCTACAAATGCTTCAATTCTATCTGGTTTACTAGAAGGGGCATATTTAAGTTCCTTTTTTAACACATTTTCCTCATAGTCTGTCAAAGTATGGTTACTGAGGTTGTAAGTCTTTGTGTATTCTATAAAGTCTTGGTTATGTTTGTGGTGATCATTATTATGTTCTATAACTTCTTCATTATCTGTTAATTTTTTCATATAGTTTCTCTCTCTTCTAATTTTATTATGTTTCTTGTGATGCTCCCTAGTAGAAATTGTTCCCCGTCTTCCCCTTCTTGGTTTTATCTTTTTACATTCCTTTTTCTGGTCCGGTGTTAAAAGAACTTTATTTCCTTCATCGTGATCTCTAAGTGGATCAAATCTACTTGAGAGTGGTATTCTGACCCTGGGGGAGAGGTACAAATTTGGATAAAGCATCCATTCTCTCTCTGGTCTTCTGTCGTTTGGAGTCCTCAAAAATCTCCCATTTGATTCCTCATAAAATAATGGGTAATTTCTTCTCCAAGCTGAGTAATGATCCGGACCTGATCTGTAGGGAGCTAAGAAAGCTGACAGGCGAAATGTACGTCCAGGACAGGAAGGAGGGAGTGTCAGCCGTGCACGGCTGGTCTCGAACTGGCGTCAGAAAGCTCTAACCACATCACACCCCCCGCTGTCATCTAGTCAGTGGTCATGGACATTCCTCTTCTCCATGCTCTCTCACAGCACCGTAACCTGTCGGGGACACGCTGCTATGTTGTAAACAACAGCATGCCCTGCCGCTTTCCAGTCTGCAGAAGCATTCTTTACTTTCTTTCTCAGCACTAGAACACCCAATTGTACTCTCATTGTGCAATCTATGTTAAATCAAGTTGCAGAAAACCAGATGCGACGCGGTGTTAGCTGCGCTGTGATTTTTCATTTAACTTATCCATGGTGGATTATACAAATATACCACATTGTGTTTATGAATGTTTAAACTGCAGAAATCACGATTTCAATATATAATACAGCACATTGGTTTAAACTCAATGCAGGTAGAGAGAAGGTATATAAAAGTGGAAATACCATAGATGTGGTTGTGTTAATAGAATTGCCCTGTATAGAGTTGCTGTCATGAATTTGGATATTCTCAAATCGATGTGCTATTTACTCTGCTGATGCCAGAATTTGGTAGTTATGTTTCGTCTCCGGATAAGCCTGTAAATTGTATGAATATTGATGAAACATATCCATTTAATTTTTGATTTTGATATCTCGCCGAAATTCTCTTATTACCTATGATTTTTCATGGGAAAGGAGCTACCGGACTTTGAACTACACCCATAAATTTTTATGGGAATAGAGATTTTTCGCTCTCTTGGAATTACATTCCTTTAATTATACTTAGGAAATTTAATTCCTTAAGGCATATATATATACGTTTTTGTGAGTATGTTTTGTAATTGGCTTTGCAATATGCAATATATTAATAAAAGTTAAGTTTTAATATTTTCATATAAGAGTGCCCCCGCGAGTCTGCTTTATTATCGTGCTGTAAAGGGTAATTAAAAGGTGAACGTATTTGAGTATTTCTTATTCCTGGGGTGCACCACCAAATTCATTTATAGTAGGGTCATTTACCCATTAATTGTGTTTATCTTTGGTTTCTCTCATATACTGTATCTTATAATTATTTTCCTGTGCGGAATTTCCTTCTTTTTCTCTATGGGAACCACAATACCCAAGAGACAGGGCCGCTCATGTAAGTCTACCAGTGCCTAAGGAAGAAATCTCAATGTGTCACCCGCTGCCACACCTGACGTCTGACCACACGAGAAGTCAGGGGAAGCCGGCGCAGAGGTGAGCAATGGCCGATCCTAGGCTGGACCCTGACAGGACCCTTTTCAGGGTGGACTCTGGACACCCACAAGGTCTATCAGGAAATTTCCTATGAAAAGCTTCAATGAGCTGAGGAGCATGAACATCTGAAGGTTTGATCCATGCTCTTTCTTCGGGGCCATATCCCTTCCAGTCAATGAGGTACTGGAGGCCATTAAAATGATACCAAGAATCAAGAATATTATTTATTTCAAACTCGATACCTTCTTGAGTCTGAACTTGAGGCGTCTTAGGAGATGAGTGCTGAAACTGATTCAAAATTAAATGATGTAAAAGAGAAATATGAAAGGTATTTGAAATCTTCAACTGAGGTGGAAGTTCCAATTTATACGCCACAGGATTGATTATCTTGAGGATGCGGTATGGACCAATGAACCGCGGGGCGAATTTCATACTGGGTACTTTAAAGCGAATATTCTTGGATGACAACCATACCCTATCCCCCACTCTTAGAAGAGGAACAGCAAGGCATTTTTATCTGCAAACCTCTTGTAACTACTTGATGCTTTCTTCAATGACGAATGAATATTTTTCTATAAATCTGCAAATGAGTTTGTCAGATTAGTCATGGCTGGTACCTCCATGGATGGTAGCTTTTGGAAGTCAGGCACACGAGGGTGTCTACCATTGACTGTAAAAAATGGCGTGGAACCAGAAGACATATCATACCTAAAGTTGTGGGAAAATTCAGCCCAAGGCAACAGGTCATCTCCTGAGAAGAGGACACAAAGTCTAATAAAGGTCTCCAGCTCTTGGTTCACCCTCTTGACCATTCGTTTGTGGATGATATGAAGAAGAAAATTTCAATTTAATGGCACAGGTAGCGCATAATGCCTTCCAAAATTTTGCTAAGAACTGTACCCCCTGATCGGAGACAATTTCCTTAGGTAATCCATGCAATCTAAAGATCAAAAAGTTTTTGACAATTGTGGAGCGGAAGGAAGACTGACCAGAAGAACAAAGTGAGCCATCTTTGAGAAGCAATCCACAATTACCCAAATTGTATTATGGCCTTGGGATGGTGGCAACTCCGTAATAAAGTCCATTGATACATGAGTCCAAGGAGCAACTGGAATTGGTAAAGGACGTAATGGACCAACAATCTTTTTGCAAGGTACCTTGTGCTGGACACATTTAACACAGGACAAAATAAAGTCTCGAACATCACTTCTTATGATAGGCCACAAATAAGTTTGTTGTAAAAACTTGTATGTCTTGTAAATACCAGAATGTCCAGCAAAGAATGAGGCATGAGCCCAAGTTAGTAAGCTCTTACGTAGTTGTGGAGCAACAAAGATTTTGCCAGGTGGAGGAGTCAGCAGCTGAGTGGGTGCAAACATGAGAGGATCCAGGATTGGATAGATTTGGGATTGATCCTCCTCTTTCTGAGTGGTCATGAAGGACCGAGACAAAGCATCAGCTCTTTTGTTTAGAACACCAGGACGGTATTGGAGTTTAAAATCGAATCTGGTGAAAAAAAGAGACCAATGGGCCAGTCTGGCATTTAAACGATGAGCATTTTGTAAGTATACCAGGTTCTTATGGTCTGTGATAATGGTGATAGGGAATCTAGCCCCTTCCAGAAGATATCGCCATTCCTCCAGTGTCAAGCGCATTGCCAATAACTCCTGGTCACCAATAGTATAGTTTATCTCTACTGTGGAAAACTTTTGTGAGAAGGACCCACATGGATGGTTTTTCCCATCCTCAGCCATTTGAGACAGTACTGCTCCCACTACTACTGACTCGACACCTTCTTGAGTCTGAACTTGAGGCATCTTAGGAGATGAGTGCTGAAACTGGTTCAAAATTAAAGGATGTAAAAGTCCTGTACACTTCCAGAGTAAACGGTTTGTCGAGCTGAGGTTGGTGGAGAATTGGAGCGGAACAGAAAGCTGTTTTCAAATCTTAGAACGCTTGAACGGCTGCGGGAGTCCAATGGCAAGGATTAGCTCCTTTCCTTGTGAGTGCTGTAATGGGTGCAACCAGCAAAGAGAAATTAGAAATAAACCTCCTGTAATCATTTGAAAATCCCAAAAACCATTAGGTAGCTATCAGAGAGTTAGGTTGAGGACAGTTCCAAATTGCAGTCAGCTTGTCTGGATTCATCTCCAAGGATTTCCCAGAGATAATATGTCCCAGGAATGGTACAGAGGATTGCTCAGACAGACACTTGGAAAGTTTCCCATATAGACTATGGTTCCGAAGGTGAGATAGAACCTCTCGTACATAACTTCGGTGTGATCGTAGATCCTCTGAAAAAACTAAAATGTTGTCTAGGTAGACTATGAGAAACTTGTAAAGAACATCTCTGAAAATCTTGTTCACGTAGCTATGGAAAACTGTAGGAGCGTTACTCAACCCGAAGGACATCACTAGGTATTCAAAGTGCCCGTCCCGGGTATTAAATGCAGTTTTCCACTTATCCCCAGCTTTAATACGGATTAAATTGTATGCTCTGCGGAGGTCCAGTTTTGTGAAAATGTGAACTCCACAAACTTTGTCAAAAGGTTCAGAGATGAGGGGAAGAGGATACCGGTTCTTTACCTTGATTTCGTTAATGCCACGATAATCTATGCAGGGCCTGCGACCTCCATCCTTCTTTTGTAGAAAGACAAATCCAGCTCCAGTAGGCAAAGAGGATGGTCTGATGAACCC
This sequence comes from Taudactylus pleione, assembly GCA_031769625.1. NCBI lineage: Eukaryota > Metazoa > Chordata > Amphibia > Anura > Myobatrachidae > Taudactylus > Taudactylus pleione. Next base: position 54,552,473 of record JAUIMM010000200.1, on the reverse strand, counting down.
TTTGGCTAAATTCTCTTTAATGTATTCGGACATTGCTGCAGTCTCCGGAAAGGAAAGCGGTAAGCTCGGCCATGAGGTGGCAGCTTTCCAGGAATAATTTCTACAGAACAATCTCCAAGACGGTGAGGAGGTAACTTGTCTGCAACCTGTTCACAAAAGGCATCAGAAAAATCCTGGTAAGGCTTTAGTAGGCAGAGAGCCGGGGATACCTTTAATTGCTGTGATACAGGAATCTTGGAAGAAACTTGCTGAGTACATATAGGAAGTACTGTACACAAGACAAACATCGGTGAAGGCAATTTGGACCCCTGGCAAGAATTTCCATATTAGACCAATTCAATGAAAGATTGTGTTGCTTTAACCAAGGTAACCCTAATACTAACCGTAGGAGGACCTAGGTAAGACTAGAAACTCCAACATCCCCTGATGAAGACACCCAACATTGAGGGACACTGGTGTGGTAACAGAGGAAATGGACTCCCTAGAATTATGTTGCCATCTACCCCTGAAAGAGCCAATTTATTGGGTAGAGGGATAACTGGAATGTCTAGCACCTTTACCAAGGACTTCAAAATAAAATTTCCAGCAGTACCGGAATCCACCAGGGCTTTTAGGTTCTTTGTCCTAGACTTGTGGGAAAAGGATACTCATAATAAGCTATCCATGAACTGGGATGGCTTTATGACCAACCCTAACTGAATAGTCCCAACTTCAGTTAAGGTCTCGCGTTTCCCGCAAGCAGAGGAAAATTCTTGAGCATGTGTTCTGGAGCGGCACAATATAGGCAAAGTTTGTTCTGAAAGTGCCAACTCCATTTAGCAGGAGTCAGCCGAGACCTATTGACTTGCATAGGCTCCTCCTTTTCAACAACAGGAGAAGAGTGGATGCTCGTGTTAAGGCTCAGGTCAGATAATTGAGTATTAGTCCCGCTACGGCCTTGAGGGCCAGTATACCTTGGCTTGATGCGGCTGTGTAGCAGCCTTGAGAGCTGAAAATAACTGATTGGCTGTGACCTATGGGCCAGTAGGATGAGGTGCGGCCTTTGGGCCAAAGCAGCCTTGGGAGCTGGAGGTGCCTGGTTGGATGAAGCCTGTGGGCTGGTAGGTTGAAAGGCGGCCTTTGGGCTGGAAGCAGCCCAGGCTGGTTGTGGCCTGAGGGCCAATAGGATGAGGTGCGGCTTTTGGGCTGGTAGCAGCCTCTGGGCTGGTTGTGGCCTTTGGGCCAGTAGGATGAGGTGTGGCCTTTGGGCTGGTAGCAGCCTCTGGGCTGGTTGTGGCCTTTGGGCCAGTAGGATGAGGGGCGGCGTTTGGGCCAGTAACAGCCTCTGGGCTGGTTTTGGCCTGAGGGCCAGTACTAACAGTCACTAAAAGGAGTCGCAGCCTATGGGCTGTGCAGCAGCCTTGAGGGCTGGATGAACTTGGCAAGGAGATGCTGGGGTGCGCAGAGTGCCGCCAGGATGACACCAGCGGTTGTACACTGGGTAGTGTACTCTGGACGCTGAAGTGCGCTTAGTGCCACCGGGAGGACACCAGCGATCATACACAAGATTGCACAATCAGGATGCTGAAGTGAGCTTAGTGTGGCTGGGATGACACCAGCGATAGTACACAAGATTGTGTACTCAGGACGCTGAGGTGCGCCCGTGCTGCCTGGATGGCACAAACGGCAGGAGACAGGAATGCAGACCGAGTCACCCAGATGACACAAACGGCTGGTAATACTTATGGCAGACCATGCCGCCCAGATGACACAAGCGGCTAGTACAATGGGGCTGACTAGACACAGGTAAGTCAACTGAAAACAGGGGACCACACTGGAACCGGAAACACGTGAAATGCTATCACCAGGATGGAGTGAAGGGCTGGCTGGAACTTAATAGAAACAGGGTCCAACCAGAGCAAGTCTCCCTAATGACAGACCAGTGAGCACCTGGGCTGTGCACAGACAGGAGAATCAATCAGTGTGCACCTGATAGTGCACACAAACAGGCAGTAACTAGTGCAGAGGCTGAGCAGCAACCCAGACTGGAACTGCAAACAATATGCTGCTAACCACAGATCCAAACAGGAGGAAGCAGGAGACTTCAGCAAACGCTTGCCAGGCACTCACCCCGGACAGCATTGGCAGTGCGGCGGCTTGTGACAGCTTGGAACTGGTCGGTCCTGGAAGCAATCTCCACATCCCTTACTCACCCACCATTCTCTATGCCGTATGTCAATTTTAATACAAAGAGATATTACATCACTGAAAAATTCTGGAAGGTCTTAAGAGGCCAGTTTGTCCTTGATTTTTTCAGAAAGCCCATGGAGGAAGGCTGCCTTGAGAGCTTCTTGGTTCCATTTTAATTCTGAGGCAATAGTTTGAAATTGGACTGCATATTGTCCGACGGTGCCAGTCCCCTGACGGACATGGAGAAGATCAGAGGAAGCCGCGGCAGAGTGACCAGGTTCATCAAAAAAATGTTCAAAAGAGGAGATGAAACTTTCATAGTTGGCCACTAGGGGATCTGCTTGCTCCCAAAGCAGAGAGACCCAGTCCAATGCTGTTCCCGTCAACAGAGATGACATATGCTACTTTGGACCTAGAGGTAGGGAAGTTCTAAGGCAGACACTCGAACTGTATTTCGCATTTGTTGATGAACCCCCTACCATTGAAGCGTTCTGGAGTTGCCAACTGTAAACAGGATTTCTGTGGTACAGCCACCTGAGGCAGAGTTGGAGGAGCTAAAGGAGCCAGATCCAGAAAAGGAGGAAGTATTGAGGCCAACGTGGTCTGTATGGATAGCAATTGTCCTGAGAGCTTCTGTAGATACTGAGCCACTTAGTGCTGAGCTGCCTCCTGATTGTCTATATGAGATGTAAGGTCTTGTAGTGCCCCTGCACCCTGGGATCCTGAAGCTTCCATTGGGCCTGAACAAACTGTCATGCTTGCCACTGAGGAATTGGAAGGTGACGTCTGGGGTTGGGGAAGGAATCGGAGGTGAGGGGCCTGAATGTATGACCTCCTCATCCATGGTGTTTGGACGTTAGCGAGCCCTTATCAAAGGTGCGGAGCTAACCTGATGGAAGGTGTTCACCAGTGACCCCTACCAATCGGGATATGAAACCCAGCAGGCAGGTCGCGGTCCTTTGATCTGGTGTCCAAACCCCGTGGGAATAGAGAGTCACACAAACTGTGGCCCGAGGAAAATGCCTTCCACAAGGTACAGTTACACAAGGAATTGGTACTTGAGGTACCCACAAGTAGAGGTATGTATACGCACAATTGTGCTGTAGCACACTCCTTGGTATAGAGGTGGTAGACGCACTGTAGCTCTGGAAGGAGATGTTAAGTTGTACACAGGCTGAGATGTTATGACGCACTGTTGCTCCCGAAGGGGATGGTAAGTTATACATAGTTGTTATGACGCACTGTTGCGCTAAAGGTAGCACAGGATGCGCACACAGACTGAGGTGAAATAACACACTGTTGCACTGAAGATAGCTCAGAATTGGCTCACTGGCAGGGATGGTAACACAGGCTGAGATGGAATGACACACTATCACACTGGAGGTAGCACAGGTAAGCACTCTGGCAGAGATGGTTATCCGCACTGGAGAAGACATGGAGATAATATCAAGGAACCTGGAACGAGGACCAAACTAGCATACACTAAGAATGACAAACACTGTTCAGGCAACTTCCTGGTGTACTGGGGCCGGTATATATACCCAGGGGTAGCATCTGATAGGAGGGCAGCGTCAGCTGACCTAAACCACACTACCATTGATTGGAGGTACTGACATGTGAGAAGGACTGTCATGGCAGCCCCCATGATGGGAACCACAATACCCAAGACACAGGGCCACTCATGTAAGTCTCCCAGCACCTAAGGAAGAATCCTCAGTGTGTCACCTACCGCCGCACCTGACGTCTGACCGCATGAGAAGTCAGGGGAAGCTGGCACAGAGTTGAGCAATGGCTGATCCTAGGCTGAACCCTGACATACTCCTGCTATTGTATGTTAGTTATTCCACTTGTTCACTGTCCCCCTATGTTGGATAGACCTGGTCAGACAATCCTGGGATTTTCGGTTCCTGTATTTGCTCCTTATATCCTTACGGAGTTAATTCCTGTGTGGTTTGTTTCATTCTACCAGCATTATTAGTGAAGGGCTCTCTCATTTGGTGCATGTTGTGCATAAAAGCAATGTTAGCCATACCGGGAAATTCCAGTCTCTATTATTTTATCTTCACTTTGCCAAGATCTTTGCTGTAAAAAATCATTCTACAGTTCTACTTCGGAAATATGCTCAAGTGTCCAGACTAATCAACCATGTGGAAAAGCAGTGGTACTCTTGTCTCAGTGAAGTGAGCTTGCAGTGCTGCTTCAAGGTGACTGATGTTGGTTTTTTATGTTTTTGAGTTTGGCTTGCTCTACATACTTACAGGTCACCCTTGGGGCAAGTCATATGGCTACTTAACCTTGTTTGTCTTTGGCCTTGACTGTTTTCTTTGTCCACTGCTTGGATCCTCTGGAGACAGCTGTAGTTAATCTATTTTATTGGTGCACATGTGATCCTAGTTGGTTTCTTCCATGTCCTCTCTTAGATGTCTGGTGCCATGAGCACTAGGATTTCTGTAGCACATCTCCATGACAGTCCTCCTGGTGGCTCTGCATTAGCTTTGACGAGTGTGATACTTGGATCTCAGGTAATTTTTCTTACAAGCGGCCCGTGGTCGTTACCACGTTGGCTGGATGTACTTCAGCAGGTTTTGTTCATATTCTTTGGACTACTGCATCTTCGTACCAGCGTGGCTGTTGCATCCATTATCATGAGGCATTTAGGTATCCCTGGACCTTTTTTCCTACTATTCTTGGGCCAGTAAGCCGGTGTAGATGGCATACTGCCATCACATGGGAAGTCTTCTGTTGTTGGGGGTACACGCTGTGGGTTTCTCAACTGCTTACTTCGGCTGTTTCAGCTTCTTCGTTTCCTTCAGATGGGAGTGGATGCTGGTCTTCATCTCGGCTTGCTGAGGGTGCACATTGCTACCTTCTCCATCTCTTTTTCACCATCAGTTGACATACTACCTGATCTACAAACCTTCTGCAGAGAGTTCTTGGTTCCATTCACCTTGGGGCCTCCTCCTGTCCTATGGGATGTCAACTTAATGTTGTTTTCACCAATTACACCGATCCAATTCGTACAATCGGATAAGTTTTGCCTCCTCGTCTAGGTTGTCCTAGGGTATGGTATAAGATTTCAGTTCTGCAGTGCCTTCACTCAGTAAGGTCGGACTTGGGGCTCTGTCCAATCACTCTCTACTTTCTTATTAATTGCTATCGGGATGTGTTAGCATGATGCTGGCCTCTTTTGCTAATAGTGGTATGGGCCTTCCACATTGATCATCCTTGTGGTTATGGTTTGGTCTTGTTTATGTATTGTTTCCAGGCTAACACAGATTCCTGTTGGTGCTCTCTGATACATTCTGTTTCGGTGGGATCCTCAGTGGTGGTTAAGCGTGGGGTGTCTGCTTGTCACCTTGACATGTGGCTAGTTGTTCCATTGTTCATACCTTTGTTCTGTTCACCCATTGTTCTCTGGCGACCACTAATTTTCTGATGGTCGTAGGGTCCTGCAGTTTTCTCAGCATCTTCACACCCGGGAGATCAGCTTTGGGACATCCCCAGTGTTTTCACTCAAGTGTACCCTAGTGGATGAAGGAGAAAATAGGATTTTGGTAGTTTCCGATAAATCCCATTCTCCCAATTCATAAAGGACACTAGACGCCTGCCCAGTGCTGTTCCTTACTGCAGTGTTCCTTGGTGAGTTTTAATCTGCACTTTGGTTGATGGCAGTGTATCGGTTGTTGTAGTTTTTGTTAGCTGTTTTCGGTCTTGGACCTTCTTAGTTGGGTCCTCCTTCTCCTTGTCTCTCCTTCCCCTGTTATCTCTGTTTTCCATCTCCGCTGGGGCTTGGTTAATCTTAACTGAGCTTGGTGGGGTATAGAGGGGGAGGAGCCAACTCCACTTCTGAAGAAATTTAAAGTGCCAGGCCCCACTCTTTCACCCGTCTATACCCCAGTGTATTCACTCCAGTTTCCCCTATGCATTTGGAGAATGGATTTATCTTTAAGTACCAACATCCTAGTTTCAATTTCTCCATTTGACACCCTACCCCCCCTCTTTCTCTCCACTGTTTCTATGTTTCTCTTTACCCCTTTCATTTTCTCACACTACTTTCTCTCTCTCTTGCATTTTCTTTCTCTTCACTACTCCTCTGCTTTTTCCCCCTCTCACTCTGATGCACCTCTGTGTTTGCGTCTGTTTCTCTCCTTCCTCTCCGTTTCTTGCTCTTCTCTACCCTCTCTCTGTTTTGTGGAAGTTTTCTTGCCTTGTACTATTGTACTTTTTGGGACTTCCTTGTATTTTCTCCACTTTAGGGAGCTTTTCTTTCTGTATGTGACCTGTGCATCCCTGTGTGTAATTTTCCTTTCTTCTATACTGTTATACATTTTTGGTTGTGGATGATGTTGTCATTAGCTGATTTTCATGAGTGTCTTTGTTTTGTAGAGATGTGTTCCGACCCCCGTGTTTTGGTTTTTGGTTTTGGATCTGTATCTCCTCTGGTTTTGGATCTGGATCTGGTTTGGATCTTTTTCCTTTGTGTTTTATTTTTTGGTTTTGGATCTGTATTTTTAAAAAAAAAAATATATAAACAGCTAAAACCACATAATTTTGGCCTGTTTTTGTTCCTACAGTATTATTAACCTTAATAACAATAATTTTCAAGCATTTCCATGCATCTTTTACCATTTCACAGCTCACAATATTGATTTCACTATTTTTCACCAATATAGGCCAAAAGTTGCAGCGAGCTGGCTGGCTAAAGTAAGCAACAGAGCAGCAGCACAAACGCACGGTAGTTTAAAAAAATATAGGACATCTATAAAATATTGCCACACAGCAGTGGCAGTCAGGATGGCAGTTTAGTAAACAATAATAATGCCTGTCATCAATGCCCCAAATTGTGCAAAATGTAAAGAAAAGAGGTGCAAGATGGAATTGTCCCTCCCACCCACTCTTAGGTGGGATATTAAAAAGGACATGCACAGTTTAACAAGCCAAGCACTTTAGCCACTAGGACTGACACTTTTGTGGCTGAACTCCTTGGTTTGTATGGGCCTCCACAAAACATTTTTTGAAAGGACTACCTTCAATTATTAAGGAGGAGGTTGATGATGAGGGTGTTGGTGGTGGAGATTGCATGTGCTGGTCCAAACTGCTGGCAGCTGATACTGGACTGCTTGTTATTCATTTACAAATTAGTATAATTTTGTTAAACAAATTGCATGAACTCGCTGCAAATGACTTAACAGGGAGGAGGTGCCTAGATGGTTAACGTCCCTTCCTCTGCTAACTTTGGCTTTACAAATGGAACAGATGCCTTCACAACTGTTGTCAGAATTTAGATTAATATAATTCCACACCCAAGACGTGGCTTTTCTGGCTTTCTTTTTATCGTGAGCAAGAACTGCTGCCACAGGTGGCTAATTTACGCAACAACATCCTCATAATCAACATCTTCATTAGCATCAGATAGGACACAAATTTCCCCCTCATTCTCCTTTTGCACTTTCTCCACACTATCATAGTCATTTTCTATTATTTAACCATCTAATACTAGCACAGCTGTCATGGCGTCAGTGAAACGCTGTGAAACTGGGTGACTGCTGTTATACTTACTTCCTCTATCAAAGGACTGTTTAATAGTCAATTGTTTTTATTAATTACTACTAGTAGTAGTCTTCATGGTTCCTTTCTGGGATGAAGATCCACCCCCAGCAGCAGCAACAGGCATACCACTCAAGGATGATGAACCACGGATAGGAGAGGAGTCATTTTTCTCACCATGGGCAACAACTTTTGCCTGATTTACAGTTTTTGCACAAATATCCTCACCATCAACATCCTCACCATCATCAACAACATCCTCATCAACCTTGTTGTTATCGCCAACTACGTAAATATCCTCCTCATCTCCTGGTACAATTCCACAGAAGCATTCTTGAATTCTACATCAGCATGTTGACTTGTGCTGCTCATCCCCACATTTGCAGAGGGCACAAAATGGTGGAAGGAGGATCCTCTTCAAGTACAGTATTAGAAAGGTCGGGCTCACACATGGCAACCACAGACACACTTGGACTCTCCTTGGGGATCTGTGACTTTTCTGAGACAATTTTATGTTTTTTGTACCTCTTCTACAAGCAGAAGGGCTTAAATCAACACAACTAGAACCACCAGTCATAAATAAAGGCCAAGGCCTTATCCTTTTCTTGCCACTTTATGTAGTGAATGGCATATTGCCAATTTTTATTTCTCTAAAGCTAACTTAGCTTTAGATTTTTTTTCTTTAACAGGGTAATAGTTGATTTTGTTACATTGTGTGACTTAAGCCTTGGTACATCGGCCTTCATAGATGACATTGACGGTCTTGCATCGTCATCATGACTGCTGCTGGCAGCTACAAGACTGGTATGTGGATCCTGCTCTCCTGTGATGTGACTGTCCACCATACTCACTGCGGTCTTACCTCAGTATCACCAAGCAATTATAGTGCAGCTAAGTTGTGGCTAACGCAGACAACCACACACAGAAAAAAAAAAATATTTTTTTTCACACTGGAGGGAGGAGAGCACCTCTGAAAGAGGCAGCAGCCCCTTGATAAATGACACAGGCAGCATCCCTGCACACCTACGTTGCTGATAAGTGGCTAATGTGCACACACAGGAAATTTTTTTTTCATTTTTTCACACTGGGGTGAAGAGCACCCCTGAAAGAGGCAGCAGCCCCTTGATAAAATAGACACAGGTAGCACAGCACCCCTGCGCACCTGCATTACTGATAAGTGTGGCTAACATGCACACACAAAAAATAGTTTTTATTTTTTTCACACTGGGGGGGTGGAAGCACCCCTGAACAAGGCATCAGCCCCTTGATAAATGAGACACAGGCAGCACAGCACCCCTGCACACCTACGTTGCTGATAAGTGTGGCTAACACGCACACACAAAAAATGTTTTTATTTTTTTCACACTGGGGGTGAAGAGCACCCCTGAAAGAGGCAGCATCCCCTTGATAAATGACACAGGCAACACCCCTAGTGCAGCTATATTGCGGATAAGTGTGGATTGTTAACACGCACACACACAGAAAAAGAAAAAAAATATTTTTGGGGGGCACTTGGGGAGAGAGAGAGGACCCCTGAATTAAGCAGCAGCTCTTTGATGAATGACACAGGCAGCAAACCTGCGCACCTATGTTGCTGATAATAAGTATGACTAACGCACACACAGAAATAAAAAAATATATTTAAATTTTTTTTCACAGTGGGGGTGAAGAGCACCCCTGATGGACAGAGCACCCCCTGGACAACATAGCAGAACAGCCAACCAGCCAGCCTCTATTGACAACAGCCAGCCAGCCTCTATGGACAGGACAATAGCCAGCTAGCCCCTATATGGATTATTGACAACAGCTTGCCAGCCCCTATATGGATTATGAACATTAGCCAGTCAGCCCCTATGGACAACAGCCAGGTAGCCCCTACGGACAGGACAACCTCATAACAGCCAGCCAGCCCCTATATGGACAACAGCCAGCCCCTATGAACATTAAGCAGCCAGCCCCTGAGTGACAACACAACTGTAGCCAGCCCCTATGCACAGCAGCACAGCAAAGCTCCCAGCTCCCTCCCTCTTCACTCTACACAGCCGGAATGAAAAATGGCGGTGATCGTGGGACCTTTTATACAATCCAAAATCCGCGAGAATCTGGGATGATGATGTTTTGAGATCCGACCCCCCTCCCTCCCTTCCTTCAATTTACACTTACCTGATCGGTGCTGCCTTGAGATCCTCCCTGCTAGTTATCAGGTCAGCTGGTCTCAGGGCTCCTGCACTGTGATTCTGGTCAGCTGCTTTATGCTGCAGACTGAGAAGCCGGCATAGAGCAGCTGACACTTCCATAACACTCCCACTGAATGGACCATTTGTGCGTGCACCACTAGCCACAACCCACTGATTCAGAGAAATGGTGATGTTTACACAGTTGGGCTATTATTGGTGGTCATTGCTCGCAGTGAAGATTTATTTGCAAAGTGACTGACAGGAAAGGATGGTTTGTGGGCTGCTACGGGGGTTGTGACTCAATTGCAGGCATGTCACGACCATTTTTAGGGCGTGTTTTGCCTGTGACTATGATCCCATGCATAGTAGAGATAGCTCTGGCATCTCAGTACCTGCGGCCATTCTGCGCGACCATACTGTTACTCAGAAGTCAGATAGTCGATTGATCTTTTACCGATGCTGTGTCTATGTATGCAGTCAATTGGATTTGTGAAGTAGTCGGTGGGCATCTCAATAAAATCCTGGTGGCTGCAACATTTCATATATTCGCACAGCCGCTGCGTACAATTGGCAGCTGCAGCTGCGGTATTAAGGTACATCTCTGTATCAGGCCCAGAGTGCAGATTCCATGTGACTCCGAATCAGGCCCAAAGACTATTGGTTAGACTATCAGAAATAAAAGTAAAACAATCATCCAGCGCTCCCTAAAGGTAGCCATGTTTTCTGCAGCTCTCAAATTATCGGTGTCTGTTGGGACAAAATATAACTGTTAGAAATATTGAAAGCGCTTGTAGAGTAAACAAATCAGTGTACAGATGTGTCCTGCTACATCTTTGCTGCGTAGGTGGCAAATCGTGCTATGCATGGCGCGAGGCATGGGCCCGCGAGCGGATATGTGCACTGTGTTCTCACCCGTGACTCCATAGGATTGCATGGTGCGATCGCAGTGTGCGCCATAGCGTACTGTAGCATAAACTGCTGCGGGTAATCGCATGGCGCGATGCGTGCACACGTTTGTAACGCAATCGGCAAGGATGAGGACACATCTGTATATGAAATGCTTTCATATTAAAATTATTGAAATAAAGTCACAGTGGTTGGAACACAAAGTATTCAATACATACATTTAAAGCAGGGGTGGGGAACATTTTTTCTGCCGAGGGCCATTTTGATATATATAACATTATTGCGGGGCCGATGCAGACCATGTCCCGTTCGTGTCACGTCACACTTGGGCTGGGCCACAATCGCCGGTGATTACAGCAATGCCTGAAGCATCCTGAGGATGTTCCGGGGAGCTGTGTAGGCAGCGGTGTGACCGTCTGAAGCGTCCTAAGGACGCTGCAGGCAGCACTGCTGCATAGATTCTGGCAGCAGGGTGCCATTCTAGGCACCCCGCTAGCCAGATGAGGCTAGCAGAAAAAAGCTCGGAGGGCCAGACCAAATGATTCCGGGGGCCTTATACGGCCCCCGGGCCTGAGGTTCCCCATCCCTGATTTAAAACAACATGTTTATAGCTCTTTTTGTTAGATTGAATAATTAGGTGTATATAGTTAAAATTAATATAAAACCCAAAATAAAAAATAAATAAAATTAAAATAAGGTAAAAATGCCCACCAATACTGATAAAATATTGTTTGCTGGTTAGTGGTAGAAACATAAATCTCGTCCCTCTCCCTAGCCTTTCTCTATCTGTGGTGGCTTCAGGATCTTCCTTCTGCTGTATGGTGACTCTGCATACCAGGTCACCTGGAGGCAGGATAACCTCTGTAGGGTAAGTCCCTAACATACTACGATTCAAATCCAGTGTGCAGAACACCCCCAAACTAGCCCAACTAAGCCGCCCCAGGGCACCGCCATAGTAAGAAAAGTGCAGTGTGAAAGAGATAGTTGAATGTGAATACACCAATGCGTTTCGTCACGTGAGTGACTTTTTCAAGACGCCTCATTCGTGAACCAGGTGTCCTTTTATCCCAATGGGTTCCTTCTCATTGGTTAATTTGGTTGTTCCATTAAAAATATATATTTTCATCCATTTAAGCGGTTATAGGTCTTTATAGAGTTAAATTATAAAGTTTATGGGTATATTTACTAAAGTGAGAGTTTTTAGTAGTGGAGATGTTGCCCATAGCAGCCAATCAAATTCAACTTAATATTTAACTAGCACCTTCTAGGAGATAATAGCTAGACTCTGACTGGTTGCTGTGGGCAACATCTCCACTTCTAAAAACTCACTTTAGTAAATGTACCCTTATGTGTTAAAAAAATAAGCAAAAAAAGAAATAAACAAATAGCTAAAAACAACAAATCGCTATAATTAACATGTTGCCATTCAATTTTCAATAGAATAAAACAATGGGCCTGATTCAGAGCCGGACGCTATTTGCGCTCGCTCGTTCAGAAAAAAGGGGTGGCTATTCAAATGAACCGTTCGCTCTTTGCGGTCTGTTCACGCCTCTAGGTCTGAACGAGCGAACAAAACTTGCGGTCGTTTTTTGGGAAACTACGCCCCCATGCCGCTCGCATCCTACGTCATGTCCGCTATTTATTAGATTAATCGAGTACATCGACCAGCGTATGAACTGCTCGCTATTCTTGTGGTTGGTTTTTCCTACCGCAATCTTGCGAGCAGTTCTGACTATAAAATAACCCAGTGACGTGGTCAGTGACGCTGCTGTATTAATTATGCACACCCATAAAACGCCCGTTTTGACCTTTAAGCACGCCTGCATTCTGATCTCCACTCCCCGTTTTCAAGCACCTTCCCCTGTTACCACCCACATACGCCTCCTCATGTCACTCAAAATAGCAGGCATTCGCTATTTAGCGAACAAACGATTTTCGGCCGCACTGACTGGTTCGAGCATGCGTATGACGATCCGTATGCATGCGCAGTTGTGCAAACATCGCTCGGAACGAACGAGCGACCGCTTACGAGTGGCTCTGAATTAGGCCCAATGTACAGTATTCAAATGACTGCAACTATGTATTTGAATCATGTCCTCCTATTTGTGACAGTATCACGTGAGAAAGTCATATCGAGCAACACAGACGGTGTAATGGTTAGCATTACTGCCTCACAACACTGAGATCGTGGGTTCGATACCCACTATGGCCCTAACTGTGTCTGTGTGGAGTTTGTATATTCTCCCTGTGCTTGCGTGGGTTTCCTCCCACATTCTAAAAATATACTGGTAGGTTAATTGTCTCCTAACAAAATTACCCCTAGTGTGTATGTGTGGGAGCATGTGGTAGGGAATATAGATTGTAAGCTCCGCTGGGGCAGGAACGGATGTGAATGGCCAAATATTCTCTGTAAAGCGCTGCTGATTATGTGTGTGCTATATAAATAACTGGTAATAGAATATTAAAAATATAGAGGAACACTTACCTGAAAGCTCCTCCGGCTGCTTTGCATTATGGGAGGGACGTCATGACATCATGACGTCTCTCCCATTACCCACTGCCGGAGCCGGAAGATGGCTCCCGCAGTGGGAGCAGCAGCAGCCAAAGAGAGTCTGACAGACTCTCATCGGCTGCTAATTACAACAAACACACAGCTGCCGGCACTGGCGTGTTTGGCACTGTGTAGTGCTGACCGAACTCCGTCAGGTCAGCGCTACACACGCTGTGCAGCTGTGTCACAGAGACACAGTCTGCACCGCGGCCCGCATGGTACGCAGCTGAGTGAGGCGCCCCCCAATATGTGGCGCCCTACTCAGCTGCGTAACCGGAGAACCGGCCCATGTCCTGGAGCATCACACGAGTATAAGCCGAGGGGGGGCTTTTTCAGCACAAAAAATGTGCTGAAAAACTCGGCTTATACTTGAGTATATACGGTATATATAAATATAATATAAATAATCTAGGTAAAAATGTGTAAAATATTCATATATATAAAATACAAAAAATTAAATATATGAAATATATCATCATATATATCATAAATAAAGAAGTTGCAACAATCGAAAAATCAGAAACAGGGGTGGTCATGGCTGCATATTTTGCTGCAGTCGCATCTGCGTCATTATGCTAATGCCACTACAAAGTCCTTCCCTTGTGTATATCCATGTGTTGGAATGTGCAATTACTAAGGTGAACACTTTCATCACTGCGCATGCGTCAAGGTACATTACCGTAGTCATTAAAAGCGACTATTTTACCATGTGATTGACAAGCAGGCAGAGTTTGGGGGAGGTATGCGGAATGGCGAAAAAGAACGCTTTTCGGGGTCGTATCTCATCCTACAACTGTGAGCCCATGCGCAAGGAATATGGCTCCTGTATCTCAATTCCCACGGCCATTATGTTGGAGCATAGACTCACTCAGGACTGCAACAATCTAATTATCTGTGACCGATGCTGCGTCTTTGTATGCAGATGCTGCAACATTCTACGCAGAGGTTTGTATTTGCAAAGCCGCAGGTGGGTGTCTCAATACATCTCCCGGTGGCCGCGACATTTGCATATTTTCGCATTGCAGCTGTTTACACATACTCAGCAGTGGTGGCATTAGTGTACCACTATGACTCAGGCCCATAGTTTGGATGCATGACCCTTACACACTGATTTGTATAACAGAGGCGAATGAGTGCTGTATCAAAGTAGCACAAAGGGGTAATAGGAAGGGGACTAGAGGGAGGGCAGTGGCAGTCTAGCACTAGGCAAGCATCTGTGGTGACCCTTCCATGACAACATACGCCCCCTCTGTGGGGTGGGCAAATCCCAATCAGCTAACCCACCAATTTTGTGAGGTATGTATGTGTACTGTACAACAGCAATATTGTGTTGTATGTGCATTGTGTAAGATGGATTATTATAGGAGTACTCTGCAACTGGCAATATTTCATGTGTACTGTGCATTCAGTGATATTGTATGTGTACTGAGCCATGGGGACATATAGATGGAGTAGTGTTTATTGTAGTAAAATATGCACCATGTCACAGAATACTGCTTGCAGTTTTCTAGAATATGTAAGCTATTCACAACTAAACAAATCAGATATCTACCACAAGATAACAGGAGTTCTCCAATTCACCTTTAACCTACTATTTCCGAGATAAGTATCAGGTCTTAAAGCTATGTTCCTGGAGAAGTTTGTGCTTTAAAATGTCTTTATTTTTCAATATACACCTTCTTTAAAGTTCCTTTTATTTTATATTCTTTTACATTTTATATGCTCACTGTCTGTTCTTATTCTAACACTTCTCACACTTATCATAGATAATTTAAAATACAAACAAGGGACACGATGATCAAGTTCAGGGTTCATGTCATGTCATGATGGGTCTAGTAGTGCACATTGACATTGTCATACAAAACAAGCTTAGGTGCACCTGCTAAGTAGCAAATCATCCTTCTAGATGGTTATAAAATGTTGTAAAGTGTGCTTAACCATGATCCATCATTCACTGCAACTAACAATTTCTACTGTATAAGGAATAAAGGTTCAATCTTGTATACGGAACAATGAGAACCAGGTGTGTATTACTACCCAAAGCGACAACACAAACATGAACAGCACTTCCTAAAATGTAAGATTGATAAAAGCAGGGCCATAACTAGAGGTATGCGTCCGGTGCCACAGCACAGAGCTCACTATCGCTGCTCCACAGCCCTTGCTTCTCGCTAGCAGGGTGCCTGGAGACAAACTTATTTTACTTAATACTAGCGGCAGCCGTGGATCTTGTAAATCCCCCCCCCCTACTCTCCATTGTCCTATGCTCTGACCATCCCCTCACTCCCTCCTTCCCTTTTCACCCAGCCGGCAGGAGTACTGAGGCCAGGGTCTACGTCTTGTCCCTTGCAGCTACGGAGGTGCAAGGGGCAATCTGAGTAACCTCAGGCTTACTCAGATTGCTGATGGTCTCGAAGAAGATCTGATGCTGAGTCTTAGGACAGTTGGCCGTCAAGTCGACCAAGTGTGTACCCAGCTTTAGTCGAGCGTGAGTATGTCGAACTTGAAACCAGTTTATATATGCATGAACCAACTGGATCATGTGTGAAATGTCTCTACCACTTGTGAACCAATTTGTACACATTTGAACTATATCGAAGATGGATGGGCTTCATTAATTATTTCTCAGTCAATCAAAATTTTGAGAAATTCCACTGACTGCTTGAATGGATTAAAACTGCTTTGGTTATCGATCCACGGTTTGAGCATCTGCTAAGATGACGAAAACAGAACAAGGATTGTAGTGGTATCTGTTACATAGGGCAAACATCTGTATTTGCTGGATATAAGACTCTTGGGGCAGATGTACTAAGCTCTGGACAGTTATAAATTGGAGAGTGATAAACTACCCACCAATCAGCTCCTAACTGTCATTTTTCAAACACAGCCTGTAACATGACAGTTAGGAGCTGATTGGTTGGTAGTTTATCACTCTCCAATTTACCACTTTCCAGAGAATAGTACATCTACCCCTTTACCATTTACAAAATAGACCTAACAATGAGGATTTTGCGCAGTTGGCATATTGGGTGAGATTATCAATTTTGTATATCACTAGCTAGACATAATGGTATTAGTAGTATAGTTGCTCTGATTAATTTTAGATGTTATAGACTTAACTTCTACAGTATGTCATGATTGCATAACTAAGTTATATGGCAAGCACATCTTTATTGTCTATGCTCAAAAGTCTTCCCTGAGCCAATGATTTATGGTCTACAAATATTTAATCATGTAACATCTACCTCTTCCTTCTTAATCTATGGAAAAAGGATTAGATGTCAAACAGAAAGAGTAAATTAGTTGGGTTGGATGGAATGGAACGGTTCTGACTAAGCATAATGTTAAAGCCTAGTGTTGGTCAAAATTAGAAACTTATCTACAATTATGGACATTTTATGTATTAATTACTGCCATTTCATTAAACATATAGGGCAGATGTACTAAGCTCTGGAAAGTGATAAATTGGAGCCTGATAAACTACCAACCAATCAGCTTCTAGCTGCCATTTTTCAAAGACAGCCTGTCTTCTTGGATCCCCTAATATTAGCTTTATTGACATCCTGGGGATGAATCAATTATAATATTATGATTAACATATTATGCAGTCAGAATGTTGCCGGTCAGAAGATCAACATTTACAATGTCAACAGCTAATTGCCAACATTGATGATGTCGATATGGTTAAAATGTCAATATTGACAGAATAATGTCAAAATGTCGCCATTTCCATTAGGGCTTGACATGATGAATGACGACATGGTTATTACTGACACTATGAACATGTCCATATGTTCAATGTTGACATAAAAAATATGTTGACATAATGAATACCGACATTGTGAAAGTCAACAAGATATATCACACCCATTAACTTTTGTCGCCCATGCTGTGGCGCACACATTTTCTGTATACTGTACTCTGCTAGGCCTCTGTAATCCAACAAAGAAAGTTTATCAAACTAAACAAGGCCAAGCCTTTTCCCTGAAATCATAGGAATATCTGTAACCAATGATGTATCTATAATTATACTCCCTCCCATAGTCCCACTTCAGCGCTGCAGAAGCAGAAATCAGCCGGAAAATGGCTCTGTGGAGAGTTTCCTGGAAATTTGCACATGTGCAGTAGAAAAATCACTGGGAACAAGGCGCAGGTGCCATGTTTCCGGAGACCTATGGATGCGCAGTAGAGGAGGGGACCCACACGGAGCCTGCACACGGACTCCCTAAACGGCCCTTGTCTGTAACATATTTTATTGCACAGTTAAGAGAATATTTACAGCATGTCAGGAAGGGCGTGGAGAAGTGATTACATTCCACAATGATGTTGTTATGTATAAGGTATTCCTTAGTAGTATCAATGTGTTTAGCAATACCATTACCCAACAATTTATTAAGGCTATAGAAATGCTTCAAAGTCTAAATCGTTGTCACCATTTCTAAAGAATAAAACATTCAATATAGTAATAGTTTTTGTTAATTGTGTATATTGTTTTTCAGCAGCTAATCTAATTTTAGAAATGTCAAGAAATCAGTGCCGGAATCCTGGCAGGGGTCAGAATCCAGTTTCGACAATCCTGGCGGCTTAAATTCAGAAGGTAAGTTTTAAGGCTAGGGTTAGGTTTAGGGTTAGGCACTAGGGGGAGGCTTAGGGTTAAGGTGCGTACACACTGGACGGTTAAAATGCACAATATGAACGATAACGATATGGATCATATCATTATCGTTCATATCGTGCATTTTTCAGTGCCTCCAACCCACCAACGACCTGCGATGCGCGGGCACGTATGGACGATAAAGATATTGTTCATCGACCGTGCATGAAGGTCAACCTGGTCGATATCGACAAGGTTAATATAGAGACCTGCGATCGCTGATCGCAAGTCGTTGGCCGTCGTTGGTGGGTTGGTGGTGTGCTGGATGAGCGATATCAATCATCCAGCAATCCAGGAAAGTACAGGACAATCAGTCAGCGATATCGTAATCGCTGACTGATTATAACATGTATACGCACCATTAGGCTGCAGGAGGGGATGGTTAGTGTTAGGCTGCAGGGGTGGGTGTTAGGGTTAGGCTGCGGAAGGGTTAGGGTTAGGCTGCGGGAAAGGTGGGTTAGAGGAAGGGTTAAATTACTTACCAGCAGGTGTTGGTATTATGACCATCAAGATTCCGAATGCCGGCATTCTGTGCACCGGGATCGCGCACCCAACCTGTGTATATATTATACAGTATAGTGTAATGCAAAATGAAAACATCAATGTACCTAAATAAAAAAAATCCCCTAATTTCTAAATTATAATGTAATTTTTTTAATATTATTTGTACTTCTGCTACGATTTATTTAACACAACGTTATGATCTATATAATAATGGAGATTTGTACATCCTGAGACAGACATGTATATTCTCATCAGGGCCTTATCCCCATCTCGCTAACAGCTCCCAACATGGAGCAGGAGAAATGAGAGAAGGCAGTCATGGCTGGAGTAAGTGGGGTGGGGGCAGCCTGGCATATGCCCAGTCTATTTTACTGATAAAGCATCATTTGAAATGAATGTGCTGTCCCAAGTCAGTGTGTGATGTCACTGTGCTGCTTTTATACCTATTGCGCCTGTTTTTATAACATAGTATGTGAGTATAAACAGTAAGACGGTGCTTATTGTTACACAGAATAAGGAGTATGCAGTTAGCATGTTGACAGTTACTACGTCCACAGTAACTATGCACTGGCATAATGCTACTGTCATGTTGGCTCTTCTTATGGAATGTCAGAAATTCACATTATATTTAAGGGGGATTTCTAAAATGGTAAGTAGGTTTGTGGACAATACAGTGAAAAAGGCTACGCTGGCATCTTGACATTCGTTGACAAACCAACATGTTTTGTTTTGTTGTTGATGACAATAATGTGTGTATTGTATTGTATTGTATTTTGGAGGTGCTCTGAATTTTCAGAACAGCAACATTTTGTTTAGCCAAGAAAATGTCCCAACAAATATTACAGACTCTTCTGATGCTCCTTAGTAAATACTACAAATGTTAGGTAGTTTTTTTGCCCCATCTAAGTGTAACATACATGAGTTGTACCTTAGTTAAAATGGATTTTGCAGTTAATGAAAATTTGGTAGCTAAATACGTAAAAGATGCACATAAATATACCGTATTTCTACCCATATTCAGAGCTAAACTCTGTCTCAGCTGCACATGCACATGATTTACTATAAGTTACCATCATCATTGTGTATTTGCTTCTATCCTGTAGGAGGTGTATAATATACATTTCCTAACTGCCATATATACGCATAACTGCTATTCTGCATAGGCGGTATTTGTGAGAATGCAGATAATGAATGCTAACTTAATTAGAAAGCCCCTTCCCACCCCTATTCCATCAATTCTGGAGTCAGGTTTATGTGCAGAAGTAAATCATTCAAGGTCCGCTATTCATTTGTAATGCTCACTCTGCATGTGCTTTGTATATAAGGCAATCGCCAAAGGTGTGGGGGAGGTCACCTGGACTGTTTATCCTCCCAGATCCCATCCACTTCTCCAGTAAAGTGGGTGGAAATCTGTGGTGACACAATTTGCTGTGAGTCTCTATGTCCTGCTTTATGCCACAAATGAGATAAGATGCTGAGTCTAGATGTTGCGATTCATCACCTGAACTTCTCCCATCCCTGATCTCCTGAAGGGGGCCATTAAAAAGTAGAAGAAGAGGAAGTGAGAATGATAATAAACCGGAAAATTGACAGGCCCAAACAGTGCCCCCTTGCCCTGTGGTGCACTGTGCCATGCGCAGTAGACTACGGGCACAGACTAGTGCCCGGAGTCTACTGAGACTGTCAGTGAGCGGTGTCTGCCGGAGAGAGAAGAGGAGGCCCCAGACGGGGAGTGAACTCGGGCCCCCTCGTCTCTTAATACGCCCCTGGTTTAGCGTATATACATGATCCGTCTGCTATCATTTCGGTTCTCATGGTGCAACATCACAATGCAGATTAACACAGAAGAATTCATTCAACCTGTCCTAGCGGTCTATTCCTGAAGCAGAGAGGAGACCTGTTTAGTTGAAATCAGGGCTCTTCTTTATTTCATGCAATTCATGGAGCAAGTTACCGTGGAGCAGTGTATTATTTCTCCAGCGGCACCCCTGCTCCATGCCTGCATCACGTCACCATACAGTACTTTTGTATGGTATGTGCGATTGGCGTAATCTGAGGATGGCGTAATCTGTACCGTAAGATGTTGATATTGTGACTGCTCTCTGCCAGGCACCTGGCGCTGGGTTTAATTTTAGAGCATAAGAACATACTGTTTCTTCTGAAATTACTTTATGAAAATACTACACACAAATGGGACAGTTGGGAACGGGCGTTTTAAGAGAGGAGGGGGCCCGTGTGTAGCCTCCATTTGGGCCCCCTACTCTCTGGCAGCATAGTAGATTCTGGCTTAATGCCACATTATTCCACACAGTACAACCCCCTCCCCCATTACAAATTATGCCACACAGTATAACCCCCCATTACACATTATGCCACACAGTACAACTTCCCCCCTCTCCTTAACCATTATACCAACAGTACAAAGCCATGTGCAAACAATGTTGCATTAAATACCCGATGTTGAATGGCATCCCCATACACTAGTACACTATTCATCAAGCCCCGAAAATTGAAAGTTTACCTGCAGGTTTAAAGTTATGACAACCACACAGTTTAAAATTCTTTATGTAGCATTTAAAATGCTTGTTTATAGCTCTTAGCCGAGATCCCGGCATTGGTAATTTGCAATAATATATTGATACATAAAACAAGTAATATATAGCACTGTGACTACATCATTTGTCCCAGAGTGACAAATAAACTCTACATCTGAGTGACCAGAATCACCGAAAAGTGGAAAGGATGTTTGGAACACAGCGCAGTGCAGTGATGAATTAACACTATGTAGGATTTTGTGTACAATTTCCACATGAACTCTCCCAGGAGCGCCCTGGCCGGCGTGATCACGATTTTGGAAAAAAACACCCAATCTGTTTTACGATCTCACGATCTATCGGATCGTACACATCGTGAGATTGAGCACGATTAATCGTAAATTTAACAAAAGAATACACGAGGCTCTTCACGATTGGTGGGAAATTTAAATAGTCATAACAATGGGAGGGGCTAGCTAGGGAGTATAAAAAGCAGGCGCCCTTTAAACTCTGTGCACATTCTGCTCTGCTACTAGTGAGGCTAGGTGTATTCCTGCTAAATCCTGTACATTGCTACTGTGCTCTTTGTATTTGGCTTGCCTTTTACAAAGTTTATTCTACCTGCAAGTGTGTGCTACCTACCTGCATTCTATCCTGTACCTGAATTCTTTGCTGATGGATCCCTATCAGTATAGAGTGTTGGTCGCCGAAGCTGGGGTCCTGGAGATTAGGAAGAGGGCCCAGTGAAGAAGGACAAGAGCATGCTGGACTAAGGAGTGGCTGCAACAAAGGGATACCCACTCTCACATGTCAATGCTCATGGAGATCAAGGAGAACAACCCGGAGGATTATCGTAACTACCTGCGCATGGATGACGCCACCTTCCAGGAATTGCTGAATCTGAATACCCCCCACATCCGGAGACAGGACACAAGGTGGCGAAGGCCAATCCCTGCTGAAGAAAGGTTGGTGGCTACCCTGAGGTATCTGGCTACAGGAAGGTCATTTGAAGACCTGAAGTTGGGACACTCATCTCACATCAGTCTTTGGACGTCATCTTTCCAGAGACCTGCAAAGCTATCGTTAAAGTGCTGCAGTACCAGTATTGCAAGGTAAGAAGAAAAACACACCACACATTTGTTTCTTGTGAATTATTATTTTTTTTTTTTTCATATATTGTTTTAAATTTAACTTTGCCAATAAGGCAGAAAACTGTGCTGCATAGCAGCCATCTTGTGTCAACAACAGTACATAGTAGTAAAGGTTTTTTTAAACATTATAACAATATACAGCCACTGTGGCAAGGAAACACTTGCACACTAGTTCCTCCCAATTTTGCTGTTTTTTTTTATTAAACTTTCTTTTTTTTAATAGACAGCCAATAATAGGCTGCATTAACCAAACTGTGCACTGAACTGTATGCAATATAGACTGCACTATAAATTTAACAAAACAGCATTATCACCAAATTTTATCAATCCCAATAGGTAGCCTGCTGTATGTTATAGGGTGAGTCAGACGCCAGTTTGAACAGGCCAATACACACATGGCACAAGTATAGATTGTGGACCCGGCTTCCAACAATAGTGACCTTGTCCAAACAGCGTCATCACCACCCTATACCATACAGCCAGCACCTATTGGGAGTGATAACATTTGGTGATAGTATAGGCAACAATATGAACACTAAATTATCTATCACCACATTTTATCAATCCCAATAGGTAGCCTGCTGTATGTTATAGGGTGGGTCAGACGTCAGTTTGAACAGGTCAATACACATATATGGCACAAGTATTAGTATGTGAAGGCTGGATAAGCGTGAGAATATATAAGATTACTGGTGTTTTGCTGTATGGCTGTTTATGACAGTCTTGTTGCTGGGCAGTTTACAGTGCTGGCTGGTCAGATGTTGGGTTGAGCCAATGATATTGTTTGAGGGAGTGATCTGTTTATTAGTATATATTGGCTGGTTTGCATGAAGACAGCCTCTTTGGTCATGGATTCTTTGAAACCCACCATCCCACCTGTTAATGAATTTTGTTGTGTTACACTAACCTGTCTTTTCCCAAATTAGGGGAGGCGCAGCATGGCAGGAATATGCTGCAGCTCAGTGGCTTTATGTGGCGTAAGATAACTTTGTGGGGGCACTTGCCATCGATGAACCTGGCGAATTTGTCCTTCTCCGTGCGGGGGGACCCAGGCGCTTTTTTGTGCATAAGTGCCTTGGATTGGCCCAGGGGGGAAGTGAGACCCTTGCATCATTAGTGCGTCTTGAGGGGGGACGTTTCAGCCGTTCCCCGAGTATTTGAGTGAGATGAAAGCTAGAACTGAGTCTGCAGCGTCTCTTGCCACCCCGGTTAGGTTAATTAATTAATTATAATTAAAAGCTGTGACCTTTTAGCCAAGCTCTTGTTGTCTGTGTCGTTATTTATTAGTCTAAATAAGTAAGCTATGCAAGGTTGTTAAGGGTTAGAAGCAATAAACCATGTATTATCTTAAGATTGTGGCCCCGGCATCCAACAATGTGTACTTATGCCATGTGTGTAGTGACCTTGTCCAAACAGCGTCATCACCACCCTATACCATACAGCCAGAACCTATTGGGAGTGATAAAATTTGGTGATAGTACAAGCAAGAAAAAAAAAGGAAACAAATTAAATATGTGAATAACGAGGCGATTCATCCGCTGCATCCAGCAGAGCACTAAAAATGGTAGTGCTTGAGCTTGGGGTGCTAGGTGGGGGAGTAATCTCCAACTGGGCTGGGGGGGCCTAACATAGGTGTTTGGGGCAGAGGAATAAAGCGTTGGGTCAGCTATATAAGTGGAGTTGTGTAGGTTTTTGCTCATACACCTACTTAAAAGGTCATATTTGAGCCTGAGGTAATTTTCCTGAGTATCCTCATCCATTTTCCTCATACTACTGTTGATGTGTGCTGTAAAGTCATCAATAGCATCTGGTGGTTTTTGAAGGAGGCATTCTGCATTTTGGAGAAATATGTCCTCCCATTCAGTGTGATTCTCCTTTCTTGTCTGTTTTTTTTTTTGGGGGGTGGTACGGAAGAGGATGATGGTCCGGGTACAATGGGTGTTGCCAGTGGGGTGGTATTATCCACATCGCTGTCCCCGAACAGACTAAGGTCCGGCGTGGAGCCCAAATCAGAGTCTTGGGTGGGAGTCTATATAGGAAACAAATTTAAATAATATATTATAGTCATGCTTTAACCCATTTTTTACTATATTTACAGTTTCCTAACACCGTGGAGGAGTGGAAGAGCATCACTGAAGAGTTTGAACAACGTTGGAATTTCCCTAACTGTGGAGGAGCTATCGATAAGGAGCTATCAAACTCCAGATCATATTACTACAACTACAAAGGATTCTTCAGCATCGTTCTCATGCCAACTACAAATTTCTGTTTGTGGATGTCGGCAAGAATGGCCGTGCTTCGGATGGTGGGTCCTTCAAACATACAACTTTCTACCAGAAACTCACCAACAAAACCCTTAACTTGCCCTCACTGTACCAGACAAACCATGGCCTAAATTCCGATTTTGTCGCAGACAAGGTTTTTGCATTACATGAACATGTGATGAAGCCATTTGCACAGAGGGGCCTGACCATAGAGAAGAGGATTTACAACTACCGTCTATCCCGGGCATGGCGCATTGTGGAAAATGCATTTGGAATACTGAGTCACCGCTTCCGAATTTTCAACACCACAGTCAATCTACGTGTGGAGAAGATAGACTCGGTCATAACGGCTTGCTGTTTGCTGCACAACTTTCTGCGAAGAAAAACTGACCAACGAGGACCAGTCCCAGCTAGACCAGAAGATGTAGGACCTCTGGAAGAAATTGCCCAGTTTACATCTGTGTCTGCACCACCAATTTCTACAACATCGACAGCACGTGCTAAAGAAGTGAGGGAGGAGCACATATGAACTAACTGACTATATTGGACAATTGGGATTGAACTACCAAAGCAATAAAAGGTTTTGGTTTATTAACTGTGTCACTACTTACCAAAACTTCAGCAGACGGTCCAGTCACTTCTGCAACCTCCTCTTCTCCCTCTCGCTCAGCCATCAACACCAGAGACTGCCGTTGTGGCTCCTGATCGCTTATGAAAGACATCATGTTGTATTACCACAGCGAAGGTTGATACACGTCATTCGTGCCTGCTCCGGATCTTTTGGAGTCATCGACTTTCTTCTTCTCTTTAATGTACACTGTACGCAGGTACTGAATTTTGTGCCGGACAGTTTTGAGGTCAGCATTGGCGATGAACCTTTTCGTGTAGTCCAACAAGAGCTGTAAAGCTGCGAATTTGTGCGACTTGTTATGATATTGTCGACAGCTTATCCGCCACAGACACTCTTTAGACTGTAGGATTTCTATGAATCCAGTCACAAACTCACGCTCACTATCCATGGACATTTGTAGGAAGAATAAAAAAAAAGGACATATAAATATTAGTGAATATAGTTTTGTTATATTTTATGTTGTTATGGTTAAATATTTTATTGTTTTTTGTTTGTTTTTTACAGGTTTTTAATGCTTGTTATGGTATTGTAATCGTGTTTTCTTTTACAGGAATGACGTGATTTTTTTTTAATGGTATTTTAATGTTTTTCTTTCTTTTACAGCATGGGTCTTCAACCTTTGGACCTCCAGTTATTGTGGAACTACAGATCCCAGCATGCCCTGCCACAGTTTTAGCATGCTGTTATTTCTAAACGGTGGCAGGGCATGCTGGGATGTGTAGTTCCACAGCAGCTGGAGGGCCAAAGTTGAAAACCCCTGTTTTACAGGAATGATGTGTTTTTAAATGTAATGTATTGTGGGGGGTTTTTTACAGTAATGACGTGTTTTATTTTGTATTTTTTTTTACTTTTTTTGATTGAAATGTATTGTATTTTGATTTGTATTGTATTTAATTTTTAACATGTTTTTGCAAATATTTTATGTTGTTTAAATATGATTGTTTATGTTGTTGTAATGTATTTGTTTATCTTATTGTAATATATTTGTTTATGAATTCTTAAAAATTTTGGAGTGTTTTCTAATTAATTATTAGGTGGCCCATGACATTGGTGGCATATATTGGTGGGCAGTAAAAGCTTAATGCATGACCCAGCCACCGCCCGCCTCATTCTGGTGGGCGGTGGCCGGGTCATGCATTTATAGGTGAGTGGCATAGATTGGTGGGTAGGTGGGTGGTACACATTGGTGGGCAGTGGGAGCTTAATACATGACCCAGCCACCGACCGCCTCATTCTGGCGGACGGTGGCTGGGTCATGCATTTATAGGTGGGTGGCATACATTGGTGGGTAGGTGGGTAACACACACTGGTGGGCAGTGGGGTACAAATACTCACCAATCTGCTACAATCCAGACTTGTTGTGTAGGCTCCTGATCGTGCTTTCTTCTCCTTCTCCTTCTCCTTCTCCTTCTCTCCACGATGCTGCACAAGATGGTGAATGGGCGTGTACAGGCTCCTGTCTGTCAAATTCTGCAAAGTACGATGAATTGTACGATTAATCGTGAGTAAAAACCTCTAACGATCGGCACCCATCATATCCCGGATTGGTAAATGTTCCCTACAGCACGGCAGATCAGAAGATGCGAGGTATGATGAGCGGGGATGCACATCGGCATAGTGATCATCAGTAGAAATTAACGATTTGCCCTTTATGTTACACGATTTGTCTGCACGATTCGTAGAAATCGGGCAAATTGGGTAAAAAATCGCTATGTGTGTGGGCACCTTAAGGTTGCTGTGACTACCGGATACCTTTATCTGGAGTTTTATCTCTCATAACTTTGATTTATGTTATGTGTTTACTTGTATAACTGTGTGTTCATGAGTCTTTGCACTCCAGAATTTTTATAATGATATTAAGAAAAGAACTGTACAGGATGAACGCCCTAAAACCTGAGAGTGCTTTTTTTTCAGCCTTATCTGACACTTATCAACTACCAAGGGAGCACCTCCACACCATTTATTCTTTTCCCATTGTTAGTGGATATATTGTATCTACTACATGTGTATCAAACCTATAACATTATTATCATTCACCAGTGAGTTCCAGTGCTTGGCATCCTACCTTGTCCTATTCCTTTGATCTGTACTGGAATATTAGCATGCACAGAATATAATAGTTTGATGTGTTGCTTATGTTTGAACAGGCAGTACAACAGTGTCATGGCCTATCCTGTTACCCAGTTTGAGCATTGAAGATGAGCCAAATTCATTAAACCTCTTCAGTTTTTCATTAACCTAAACCTTTTGCTATTCTTTTCCCAGACTGCACAATAAGGATCTTATGCAGAGTTGAACATACGCCCATTTGTGGAATGCAAGTACAGTATGGGCTATGAAGTGACATTTACATTTTTAACATTTATGGCGGGGCATTTTCTTGTGTAACACACCTTTGGTACATGCCTTTTGGCTGAAGTCTTCTCACCCGTAGAGACCCGGGTGGAGGGGGGGGGACATGGCCTAACCACCTTGAACTGTGAGCCCCTCAGCCAGGGACAAATCCAGAAGAGGGGGGCAGTGGCAGCCCCTTTAACAAGCTCATGCCTGGGTAATTAGTACCCACTCCCCCCTTCTTGGTGCCCTGGAAGTCGTGTTCAAGTGTTGTCCATGCAACAAAACTCTTCTTGCTGTCTCAAATATTGTCAGTGCCTCTGTCTGAAATTGTACAGGCCTCATTGGTAATGAACAGGTCTTCCACAAAAGATAGATTCAGGAAACCTCTGCCCCAACACCACTAACCTTTTATACACAACCAGTATAAACCACACAATTTTTGTAGCCAAAACCACAACAGTATATTTATTTATTTATCATACGTATAAAAAAAAATTGGTGGCAACTAGAGATGTGCGCCGACCCTCGTGTTTTGGTTTTGGATCTGTATCTCCATGTGTTGTGGATCTGGATTTGGTTTGCCAAAATCGCCCCTTGCGTGTTTTAGTTTTGGATCTGTATTTTTTTTAAAACTGGATAAAATCTGCTAAAATCACATAATTAGTTTTTTTTTTGTTCCTACAGTATTATTAACCTCAATAACATTAATTTCCACTAGTTTCCAGTCAATTTTGACCACCTCACAGCTCACAATATTGTTTTAATCTGGTTTAGGCCCAATATTTGCACCAAGCTAGCTGGCTGACTAAGCTAAGCGGAAGCAGTGGGTGGCACAAACATGTGGAAGTACAACTTCCAACATGGCACATCAGGAAACAAATGTTTTTATTATTCAAGAGGCCTAAGGGAGTTGGAGTATGTATGTAGTTGAAGGCAGGGACAGGAAGGTTTGATTGGTAGTAAATTGAATTTAAGTTTTTGATACCAAAGCAAATTTATGAGGGAGGAAGGCAGGCATTTACAAAAAATATTTTACTCATTCACATCAGTCCTTGCCCCAGAAGAATCCTTCAGTGCTATGCCTGCTGCTGCTGGGAGTGGATTTTCATCCCAGAAGGGGACCAGGAAGACTACTACTAGTGCTTTCAAAAAACAATTGACTGTTAAACAATTCTGTGCAAAGATTCCACTTCACTAGAAAAGCATTTCCCAACCTGTACAGGGACATAAAAAAAAACTTAATTAGTGGCCTCAAAAATGCCATTGTACCCACTGTCCATGCAAGATTTAAGGTTTAAGTCTTACATGGTGTCTTTCTTGAGAATCCTTGAGCACTATGCCTGCTGCTGCTGCTGGGAGTGGATTTTCATCCCAGAAGAGATGAAGACCTTGTGTTTTTCTTCCCAATGGACACAGATCTGAAGAGATGCAGAGCTGTTGGTAAGCAAATTGTCAGCTCAAGTGGCACATGATGCAGTGGTGGCTTCTCCTTCAGTTTCTCCAGCAAGTACATCTGCCGAGAACAAAAACTAAACTTTCCCCAAAAAAACCCACTGGTGATGCAGATGAGTCAACACAACCAAGTTTTTTTGTCTTGTGCCCAGGCATGACAATGAGCTTTTCCTTATCATGAGCAACAACTGTTTCATCCACTGGTGTCTAATTTACACAAACAACATCCTCATCAACAACATCCTCATCATCATCAACATCCTCATCATCAACATCCTCATCAACATCAGCTACACAAATATCCAGCTCATCCTGTTGCACTTCCACAGAAGCATCCTCAATTTCTATGTCAGCATCTTCACTTGTACTTACACCATCATAAGAGGCAGAACCACCAGTCATAAATAAAGGCCAAGGCCTTAGCCAATTTTATGTATTTCTCTAGCTAACTTTCCCTTTGATGTTTTCTTTACCACTGTAAAAGATTGGTTCTTGATTTTAGATGCCCTGACTTAAGCCCTGTATGCCATTGGGCATCAGCTTTAGTAGCTGATGTAGATGGATTAGTAACATCATGACTGGAGGCACTGGCAGCAGCTTCAGCACTAGTATGTGGTTCCTGCTCTCCTCTCAACTGATCATTCTCCATATCAACAAACACGAATGAAGTGGGGTATAACACACACATCAATTTGTACCAATTTTAAATATTACACTATGGTATCAATGACCTACAGTGTCACAAGATTTTTTATGAATAAGAAAAGAATAACACACTGTGCTGCCACTTACAGTGTCACAAGATTTTTTATGAATAAGAATAACACACTGCGCTACCACTTAGTGTCACAAGATTAATTATTTCTGAATAAGAATAACACACTGCGCTAACACTTAGGACCTGATTCAGACCCGCTCTCTAGGATGCATTCGCTTGTAGCTGGTCAATTTTTGCATTCTGCGCATGCGTCTGCATCACAGTGCATGTGCGCGAACCAGTGCGAGAGATCGGGATGCATTTACTCGCTGTGCATAGACAGCCCAGCAGTGTAAGTGACAGGAGAAGCCGTTTGTGGGTGGTAACAGGGGCTGGCCATTAAAATAGTGGTGGTGCGAACGCAGACATGCCTGAGCGTCTCAACGTCGTTTCAGAGGCGTGCATAATTAAGAGACAGCATCATTGTACACGTCACCTGGCTGGATTTTACACTGAAGTGCTCGCAGTGCTTGTGGTAGGGTATGGTCTGCCTCAAGCGCTGCATTCGCATTCGATGGTACCTGTTGTACCGATGGTTGCATACACTTCCTGGAGATGATGTGCGCAAGTGGGCGTCTTAAGACAGGCTAGTTGGCATCTGCATACACAAAGCGATCGCACGCCAATACATAGTGCCTTGCTGTGCGATCACCTGCTTTGCTGTGGGTTGGCCGGATTTGCATACACTGGGTGCGACCGTACGCATCTAGCGAGCGTGTCTGAATCGAACCCTTAGTGTCACAAGATTAATTATTTATGAATTAGAATAACACATTGCACTACCACTTAGGGCCCAATTTATCAAAATCCACAATTTATTTGCGGTTATTAAGTAATAATAATGATGAAACTGACCCCCCTGCCGCTGCCAATGCCTGCCAGTCACACTTACTTGTATTGGGGGAGTATGGTTGTCTCCTCTGACCGGGCGATCAGCTGATGTTGCAGTCAGCTGAGAGGCAGGAAAGTGCTGGCCAGCATTTTACTGCATCTCAGCTGACAGCAGTCATCAGCTGATCGCCCGCTCAGAGGATCACGGATCGCCGGTCCCGGCACAGGTAAGTGTGAACCAGGGGCAAGGGCACTAGGGCAGCACCCACTGATTTCAGCGGCGGAGGCATGTGGGTGGGGGTCAACGGTAGCACACTCGGGCAGCAGCGGTAGGTGGGAGAGGGCAGCCAGGACAGCGGAGGGGTTCTGTAAACAATTGTTTTTTTTTTTCGTGTGCTCTGCTCTGCCTGTCATAGTGGAGCAGGAGTCAGGGAACCGGGGGGAAAGCCCTGATAACACCATCTGAAGGTGGCGTTATTATCTCAGGGCTTTCCCACCTATTTCTTTACAATTTTTTTTTAGTAATTACCAGACAGATCGCATTTCCCATTACAATTATGGGAAATGCGATCTGCTTACTAAAAATATGTGATAATTAGGGCTTGGAGTAGAATTTTACAAATTCTACTCTAATTGCTCTCTAGTAACTTTAGGTGATGCTAACATAATGTGAAAAGGGTGTGAAAACACCCTTTTTCACTTTATTTTAGTAAAAATAATGGGGGTCATTCAGACTCACTTGCGAGCTCCGTCGTGCGCATGAGCGAGACCCGGCGAGCGATGGGCTTCCCATCGCTCCGGGTCTCGCACCAAAGGGGGCGTGCTGTCGATGTTGATTGACAGCACGCCCCCTTTGGTGGGCGTGCCGGGGGCATGCCTGCCAGACGGAGGCGTTCCCATGGGAACGCCTACCGTCTGAAGCCGGCCCCACTGACATCACTAGTGATGTCAGTGGGAGTGATTTTGGCTCTGATAGAGCCAAAATCACTCCAGGGCTTGTGGCTGGGAAACCCGACCGCAGGGTTTCCTTCGCAAGTCCGATGGACCCACAGCTATACGAGCATCCAGGAGGACGCTCCATTTTAATGGAGGAGGGCCCTGATTCAGAGCGAGCGCTCTGGTCAGAGCGTCCGGCTCTGAATCAGGCCCAATGTTCATAAATAGAGCCCTTAAGGTGCCCATACACAGGGCAATTTGTATCAGATCCAATCTCGCATACGATTCCCTTGAAAATTCTTCCCTTGACATTCTGTACGATTTGTATTTAGAAAAAGTAAGATTGTACAAACGACCATACTATCCAATGTATTAAGATGTGGCACATCATACTGTTCCTTTGAAATCTTTCTGCAAAACCATCTGATCTACGATGCCGATACACAACTGCAGGGACGCACATTGCATCATAATCGTGTCTGAAAATACTACTTTTCACACGAATGGTTGTTACGATCAGTCAAAAACGGCAAAATCGTATGAAAAATTGCCCCGTGTATGGGGGTCTTTAGTGTGATAAAATTAATTATTTATGAATAAGAATAACATACTGCACTACCACTTACAGTGATGTCATTATGTTATATACCATATATAGCACATTTAGCACTTTGTTGTGGTCTTGTTGTCGTCGTGTAGAGTAATCATTTATTCACAATTGAGGAGATTTCTCCCCCGAGTAGCAGGTTTTGCAGGAGATGATTCAGTCGAGATTGCAGTGTCTTCTCTCTGCAAAACTCTCCAGAGCAAGCAGCCTGCACATATTAGTGAGATATGTGTAAGCTGCTTGTGTTGTACCTGTAAAAAAACGGGTTAAAAGTGGTTAAAAAAAATGACATAGGGCCCCCCCCTAAAGTTTAACCAGCCCCAGGCTTGCCAGCCTGTCCTGGATTCTAAGATTACGGGGAACAAAATGT
Source organism: Taudactylus pleione (assembly GCA_031769625.1). Taxonomy (NCBI): domain Eukaryota; kingdom Metazoa; phylum Chordata; class Amphibia; order Anura; family Myobatrachidae; genus Taudactylus; species Taudactylus pleione. Next base: position 54,520,095 of record JAUIMM010000200.1, on the reverse strand, counting down.
GTATGGTTTTCCCATAATTTAGAAACCAACACCAGGCTGCAGGGACAGTCCTGATTTTAAATATAGGGGGGAAAATATTGTGTAGGGTCCCCCCT